>OX375878.1:13187865-13933698 GCA_947359465.1 Metellina segmentata
TGAGAAGAGAGGGGCCCCATGGGTACTCGGGCCCCAAGATCGAGGGGAGACTTTCGGTTAGGATTTTAAGAAGGTTTAGTTACTAATACATTTGCTCATTTTTAGCGAAGCGGCATCACTCCAACAAGTGCTCGGCCACGGTAGCCTATTTGGTAGAGTAGCGGACCAACAACCAGGAGATTGAGAGTTCGAACCCAGCTCAAAACAATCGTGTAAAAGGGGGATGGGGCACGTTAGATCTGTCGTGGCCTCACGTTTCTTGGTGTGTGGAAGTTTGGAGAGTGGGTTGCCCGATCGGGTGTGACCTCGCCATCTGAACGTGGTTCAAAATAATGAGGCGTAGTCCTTGGATCTTTCTCTTCTGGTTTGATGCCAATAGTCCGTTGTGGTGCTCCAGTGAGACAGTAATTAAAATAAATACCATTTCAACAAATGTTCGTAGAATGGATAACATTAGTCAAAACAATTCATTTTAATTTTATTAATATAGAATAAAAACGTCCGAATTCGCATGTTTCTTAGTCCTGACTTATTTGTATTTGCCACCTGATGCTGTAGAGCTAAACAGTTTTCATCTTGTTCAACTCAAAATCTCTTTACAAATTTAGTAAACTAGCCACCGCGTAGCCAGCATGTCGTTGCCCGTGACAGTTCTTTTCGTAGGGTCAGATGTGACCACTGCTCGCCAACGCCGGTGATTGCTACACAATCCCGTTTGGTTTGCTTCGCAAACCAACACCACACGCAAAGCCGTGATGGCCTTGAAGTGGCTAGCAATAAATAAATGTCAATAAATTAGTTACAAAATAAATTTAGATTAAAATTTTAAAATCGGCTTGGACACATTAAATCTTACTGATACTGAAAACATTAAAAAGAAAAAACAATCATTTTAGGAATGAGTCCCACCTTTATTCGACATGACACGTTACACAGGTTACATTTGAAAATCATTTATATAAAGAAAATCATATTTAAGGTATCGATCTAGTGTAAAATTTTCCGCAAATAAATCCATTGAAATTCTTTACTCTATCTCTGACGATCGCGAAGAGAGAAAACCTCAAATAGTCTTTGCCCTTGACAAAGTTGAAATCTTTAGCAAGAAAGTTATACTAATCAGCAACGTAAATCAGGTCATGCTAGAATCGGTAAACTTGGCATGGTTCCAAGGGCATTAGGACGAAAAACGCAGAATCTGTCCTTTCTTCAATGTGACGTCCACGGTCGAAAATCGAAAACTCTTCCCGTCTTCAATCGAGGAAGCCTTCCCCGAGAGAAGAACGGAAGGTGAAAAAACTAATAAATTAATTATAAAATGTTCTAGATTAAATTTAAAAATTCGGGCTGGACACAAAAATTACAAAACATTAGGACTACATGTGTGCCAAATTTCATTATTGTAAGTGCCATAGATTCGTCGGAATAATGCTCACCGAACAGAGAAACAATTCATTTTATAATAGTAAATATTTCATGCTACCCTCAACTCTGAGTTAATTAGTTCTAAGATGCTCTATAATCAGTTCATTTATTGATTATTACTGACAAAATACTTCAATATGAATTTAAATATCTGTTTCTTAAAAACTTCTTAATGTAGACAAATATATTTTATATCTTGGTAATGTGTGAAAAATTTCCTTTTTATTTAGTTGGAAATAACAATTTTAAACTTCATATTTATTCTAAAGATTATTTTCAAAAAATAAAAGTGTTGATTTTGGAAAAATTAAAAAGTTTTCCGGGCTAAATTTATACCAATTACAGTGCAGGGTATAGTAAAATTATTGCTGAACTATCGGGAGTCGGCTTATATCTCCTTTACTATCACAAAATAGCAAAGGTAAAATACAAAATAACGATTTTCCTCTAAATATAGGCATACAATATAACGGACAGCTATACCTATGAAGGAAAGCTGTACCTTATGAAGGAAAGTTGTACCTTTGAAGGAAAGCTATTCCTATGAAGGAAAGCTATACCTATGAAGGAAAACTGAACCTATAAAGGAAAGCTTGTATCTATGAAGGAAAGCTGTACCTATAAAGGAAAGCTGATTCAATGAAAGAAAGCTGTACCTATGAAGTAAAGCTGAACCCATGAAGGAAAGCTGTATTTATGAAGGAAAGCTGTACCTATGAAGGAAAGCTATACCTATGAAGGAAATATGTACCTATGAAGGAAAGCTGAACGTATAAAGCAAAGCTTGTGTCTATGAAGGAAAGCTGTACCTATAAAGGAATGCTGGATTAATGAAAGAAAGCTGTACCTATGAAGTAAAGCTGAACCCATGAAGGAAAGCTGTACTTTATGAAGGAAAGCTGTACTTTCCTTCATAAAGTACATGAACAGTATAGACACATTCAACTATATACTCTTCTAAAATATAATTTCCGTTTCAGCTTTCCTTCATAGGTACAGCTTTCCTCCATAGGTACAGCTTTCCTTCATATGTACAGCTTTCCTTCATAAGGAATGCTGGATTAATGAAAGAAAGCTGTACCTATGAAGTAAAGCTGAACCCATGAAGGAAAGCTGTACTTTATGAAGGAAAGCTGTACTTATGAAGGAAAGCTGTACATATGAAGGAAAGCTGTACCTATGGAGGAAAGCTGTACCTATGAAGGAAAGCTGAAACGGAAATTATATTTTAGAAGAGTATATAGTTGAATGTGTCTATTACTTGTAAAAAATGTTTCGATTACTTATTGCCTTTTGAGTCATTAAGCAATAGTAACAAAATCGGTAATAATATGGTATCTGTCCATCGTTCGAATGGTGACTGTAATTTTCATTGCCAAATGCTCATTTATATAGGCTTACGAGGGGTAGAAATATTCTAAAATTACCATCATTACTGACGATGATTATTATGGCACAGAACAGTTTCTTCCCAGTTTATGGATATTATGCGTTTCAAATGGCAGCTTTGCATGTAAAGACCAATATGCTAAACTTTCACCGATTAATATGGGTGATTTTTCGATATTTATTGATGACATCTCAAAGTTTAAACTACTTATGATAATGGCAATTATATCGAAAAATTTATGGCGGAAATAATACGCTACGCAGTTTAAATTTCGCGATCATTGTTGTTGTTGATGAGAATTTTGGAAGAAGTAGAAGATCAAAACGGTAGCCGGGGATTCCAAAAAATAAGCTCTAGTACGGTAGTTATGTCGGTAGGTGGTTAATTAACGTCGCGTTGGACCGTCGCACGGCAATTGGCGACGATCCAGAATATTCCCTAAGGGAAAGATCCAAGGTCAAAGCCTAATAATTTTGAACCACAGTCATATGATAGGGTCAACACGTAAGCTGGCAAAAACACAGAAGTTCCAAAGAAATACGGGATAATTCGTGCACGCCGTTTTCAAGTTCAAAAAGTGAAATTCTCAATGTGTTTTTAATAATAAACTGTACAGTAATGGAAAGGTGCAGAAAGAATTGCTCTCTTGGGGCAACAATAAGGATATTGGATACATATCTTCATTTCCATTTTAAACTATCGAATGTGTGATCTATGCTTTTTTTTCATATTTGGTACCTTTTTGATTCTTGTTTTTTGGTTGCATTGAGTTTTATGGCAGAAGGGCTACATTTGGATAAGCTGTGCCAAACACAAAACAGACAATATCAAGTGAAGGACAAACACACAATGTAAGTTTTATCGACATAGATGACAGAAATACACCCATGGAGGAACAGAATCTGCGCCTCCTGCAACGCACAGACCTTGTTGGTACATTGGACATGATGTGTCCGATGGCAAATCGTCGAATTGGTAGCTGGCTTACATGTTCGGAAATGGTTACGGCAAAGTTTCGATTATGCAAACTTTTTGCAGATGTTGAAGAAATGAAAACATTTTTTTCGCTGTTGCTTAACTCAAATGATTTAAAACATAGTTCTCTCCAGATGTTGTGAAGTGAAGAATATGGCTTAAAGTTATCCGTGTGAAAGTCTGGAATATGCACCGCTGACACCAAGGTCATTTTCTGATTAATTGACTCTTTAGAAAGGAGAACAAAATCACACCTTTAACTCAAAGTGGTTGGGGAAATCATAACGTTGCAAAGTGGTGTAAAGTAATGAATGTGCTTTTGTAATAAACAGCAATAACCGATTAATAAATCACAGTAAGTCTTGGGACTCAATAAGAGAACACAAAAAATGTGATATTTTTTTTCTCATTGCCCTGGACTTCGGGATCGATCCCGAACAGTTACCAATAGTATCTATAGAGACCATCTTTTTTGTTATTTGACGAAGCACTTGTGGTTATGTAGATACACTAGTTTTCACGTAATTATTTTTACTTAAATTAGTACTAGTGTTGCTGTAAATTAACGAGAAAACAGAAAATAATCGCTATTATTCATCTATACAGGGTGTTTCAGTGAACCGTTTCAGAACTTCTAAGAGGGGTAGGGTACATCCTGACAACTCGAAATCATATAGCAATGTGGGGTCGGAAATGTTTTCCTGAAGCGGTATTATACACAGAAGCACCGTAAAGAAAAGAGACCGTAAGTGAGAAATCGTTTTAATAATACATGAAAAGAAGCAAAAGGTACATGGATTAAAGTAAGTGTTCGAAGTTTCTTCCACGGGCTACAATGCACGCCTCATATCTCCGACGCATGGACATCCGAACATTCTGGAATACTCCAGGCATATCTCGAATTTATACTTGCTGCAGAAAGTGCAAGTAGTTAGGTCCGGTTTGACGAGACGGTAACAGGTAAGGTCCGATGAGGTGATCTCCCATAATGCCGGCCCATACATTGACCGAAAATCGAATCTGTGTTGCACGACGTCGTATTGCATGCGGGTTCTCGACCGCCCAGATATGGTCGTTATGCGTGTTGACAATTCCTTCACTTGTGAAGGATGCCTCATCGGAAAACAACACTTCAGCAGGAAAAAGGGATTTGTAGCACATTTTCCAAGGTACCACTGTGCGAAAGCAATACGAGGTGCAGAATCCTCCGGTTGCTGTGTCTGGACACGCTGCACGTGAAACGGATGCATGTCTTCTTCTCGGAGAATCCTCCAGACGCTGTAATGGGAAACCCCGACTGCGTTTGCTACACTTCGTGTACTCGTTCTTGGATTCCCCTGTACATGCTGCAGCACATTCTGTTCGACGTCTGCAGTCCGTGCTGTTCTTACCCTGTCCCTGTCAGCTCTTTCTAATGAACCTGTCTCAACTAACCTCTGGTGCAGTCTTGCAAAGAAATTATGACTGGGGATACGCCTCGTCGGATATCGTTCCGCGTACAAACGCTGCCGCTTTTGGCAATATGGACTGGCGGTTGCTGATCGACAGACTCACTACACTCACATTTCCTAATTATTTAATTAAATTTATTTGCTCCTATCAAAATTTTCGAACCATTTCATATGATTTAAATAAAGAAATAATTTCCAGAAATCTTTTTAGAGGTTGTCCACAGGGTTCGGTGCTGGCACCAACCTTGTGGAACATTTATTTTAATGCAATTTTAAGTTTGAATTCGAATATAATTTATCTCCAGGCCTTCGCCGACGACCTGGCGCTTATCACGTCAGGTAAAACGCGTGAGACCCTGGAGATTAATACAAATAATTCCCTTGATATAGTTTATAATAAACTGGCTGATTTAAAACTGAGCCTGTCGGTCGGCAAGTGTCGGTCCATAATAGTTTCAAAAAACGTAAATTTAAAAAATAGCTTAAACTTTTCAATTAACGGAAATAGTGTGGAAATCGCCAACAATCTTAAATATTTAGGCCTAGTTATTGACAGCCGGCTCACATGGTGCGATCACATACAAACACTAAGAGACCGCTGCTTCCAAATTGGGGGATCACTACAAAAACTTCGCGGTGGAGGATGGGGAGTCAGGGGCCAGCTCCAGAAGGTTTGGTACCTCTCAGTCACTAAGAAGGTCCTCACGTACGGAGCTGGCATTTGGGGAGGTAATTTGACCCAGGCGCAAAAGGTTCGTCTGGCAACAATCCAGCGACCTTTCTTGATTAAAATATCAGGCGCATACAACACCTCTCCAACCAACTCCCTTAACACCCTTTGTGGAATCCCCCCGCTCCATGTGACCCTGCTGTCAATATTCAAAAAATATAACATTGTCAACAGACGGCAGTTGGACCCAGAGCTTGGACTGTCCCCTTTACACTACGATTCAAATATAATGGTGAGTGGTGTCCCGGTGTCTAGCCTCAGGTTGGACATCCGGGAAACTGTTGACAATGCTGAATTTGAAGTGTACACCGACGGCTCGGGAATTGATGGCAATGTCGGGGCCGCGGTGTGCATCCTCAAGGACAACAAAGTTATAGAAATTTTGAAATTTAAATTACTAGCTGGCAACTCTGTTTTTCAAGCCGAGTTGTCGGCTATTCATAAAGCAATTAAATGGTCAATAGAGAAAAATAAAAAGGTTAATATATATACGGACAGTCTCAGCTCAATTCAGGCCTTACAAACTGCACAAAATATAAATCAAAATATCTATATTCAATTAAACAAAACATACATTACCACACTAACAATTTTGGTCTGAGTTGGGTCCGAGCACATGCGGGACTTGCCGGGAACGAGCTAGCGGACGAACAAGCCAAACTTGCCTCGGTCGATGGTGAGGTTATCGACGTTCCGTTCCCAATAAGCCTTTTAAAAAGAAAGATTAAAAGCTACATAGAAAAAATCTGGCAGAACCATCATGTAGCTTCCAAAAAGGGAATCAGACTCAAGGCATTTTTGCCACAAACTAAACGCGATGCCCTCATCACCGACCGACAACTGGTTTAGTTCCTTACAGGGCATGGTCCGTTCTGTGCATACCTCCACAGGTTTAAAATTAAAGACAACAATAAATGTGATTGCGGGGAGGTGGGGGACGCCGACCACTTCCTCTTCGATTGTCCGATCACGCAGGCACATCATATAACCAAACCTACTGAGGAGAACAAGCCCATCTGGCTAGAAAGCGTTCTAAAAAATAGTCAGTCAAGCTATAAAATAAAATCCTGCGTGATGGCAGCGATGGGGATGGTGGCGGGGCCCTCCCCCCCACTAAAAGAAATGACACCCTTTGGTTCCCCTTCTTTTAGGTAGAGAGGTGGGACTATGCCCCCGTCTATTTTAAACCTTTTAAACCACACACACACACACACACTTTATAATAAATTTTTAATCAAAACATATCACCATCCCGTTAAGGGTTCGTATATGCGCTTCATCTGTATAATATTCACTTCTTACACCACAACATTAAATTCACACCACCATATAACATTCTCACAAAATATTTATTTCACCTTCATTTAAATCCTATTTATAAACATCAAATCATTATCACCTTTTAAAAATAATATATTATTTTAATTCAACTCTTGATGTTTGTATTTATTCTTTTTGTATTGTAACGTCTTTTTGTTTTGTGTTTTATGTTTTGTGTTTGTTTGTGTTTCTTGTTCTGCGTTTAAGTTACATTTTCCGGTGTGCCACCGATGTATTAAATGTAATTTTAACGGTGTGCCACCGGTTTTGCATTCTTGGATTCCCGGGACTCCGGATGATTGTTGTAATTTTTAACATAAGGCCGGAATGTTACCGAATCATTATAATTCTCCCTTGGGAATAAAACAACCACAGATATAATATTTAAAGAGAAAAAAAATCGATCGGCCGGCGTGGGTCCTCTTGGGGCCCCCCTTTGTGCTGTGGAAGTCGCCCCCACCCTTTCCCCCTGGACCACAAATACACTCTAAACCTAACGGTGAGTGGGTCCAGGGAGGGTCTAAAAAAAAAAAAACGCTGTGCGGCTGGCCCACTACAATTTGCAGCCCCGTACGCCAAATGCATATCGGCTAACTCTGCGATAGTATAATCATCCATCCTACTAACTTGGCGTTCGTGTGCGAAATGAAGATTCCCTACACGAAAGCTCGGGATTTTCGCACAACGCCATCTACCGCGTCAGGAAAGCATTTCTGACTGCCCATTGGTATATGATTTTGGTTCGTCAGGATGTACCCTACCCCTCTTAGAAGTTCTGAAACGGTTCACTGAAACACCCTGTATACAAATCGACTTGTACAAAATTAGGGTATGTGACATAAAACTAGCAATACTGCATTAGAAGTGCAAACTTGTGGCGCTGGTGTTTTATGACGTTATTAGACACGTGTAAAAAGTGCATTTCGGTTGTTCGTTTAAAATTCAGATTTAAAAAATTGGAGATGGCCATTTCATTAGAATGAACTTGAGACATCGTTTACTACACAATCCAATCACATTAATGTGACCACCACCTACTTTCGATGTCAACGTGAAATAACCAATCACAAAAGGCAGATGGCAGCACATTGCAGTGGAGTGTATATAAATGATGTCCTAGGGCATCGGAAAGCATTTCAATCGTTGGCGTAATGCAGAAACGTAACGATTTATCCGACGTCCAAAAGGGCATGATTATTGGCTTTCGGGCCAAGGGTGGAAGCATTTCGGAAACGGCTAATTTTGTGAACTGTTCGCATTCCGCCGTGGTAAAAGTATACCGAGCATGGCAAAATGGCACTATCCAAAACAGCGGCGTGGCACATGTGGTGCACCACGGGCTATAGATGACAGAGGCGAACGAAGGCTACGGAGATACGTTCGGGCGAATAGACGTGCAACTGTTGAGCAACTGACCGCCCAGATGAACCAAGGGGCTACCGAGAGTGTATACTCAACAACGCTTCAGCGAACGTTGCTGCGCATGGGCCTCTGAAGCAGACGCCTCGTTAATGCACCTATTCTGACTGCTGTTCATCGGCGACTAAGGCTGGAATTTGCACGTTAGTACCGCAACTGGACGTCCACAGAGTGGCGACAGGTGGCTTTTTCCGATGAATCACGTTTTATGCGTATACGGCGTGAAACGTCTGAAAGCAAACACCTTGCATCCTCAACCCATGGATCCTCAACAGCGTAATCCAGCGCAGCTGGCCAGGGCACTGGAGTCGGCATGACTTAACATCCCAGTGAACACCTTCAGAAACCTAATTGACTTTCTTCCTGCACGTCTTGCAGCGGTCCGCTCTGCCAAAGGTGATTATTCTGGCTTTTGACAGGTGGTCACATTAATGTGACTGGACTGTGTATTTTAGAGTTGCGGTAACGAGTCATTGACCGATTGGAACATGCGAGAATCGAGTAGATCTGGCAAGATGGCTGAGTAAGTCCCTCTACAGTATATAGAGTGCAGAATGCGTTTCTTAGAAGATTCAACATCTAGAAGGTACAGACAAGGAAGTGCTAGAGCTACTTTGCTGTTGTACTATCCTAGTTTTAGACAAGTTCCTGTATCATCGATATTTCCAATAAAAATCTTGTATTATTAATTTTTGATAACATATAACATATAGTGCAATTCATGTTTGCGTCTAATTTTATATAGCAATTCAAAAAATTAGATTTTTAATTACCATGACTCCAAATCACAAAAGGAAGGTGGCAGCACATTGCAGTGGAGTGTATATAAAGGATGTCCTGGGGCATCTAGAAGGCGATTATTACGTTCAGTGATTTATCTTACCTTATAGAAAATAAATTCATTTCTAAAACGCCATGCTACCACCCCTATAATCCTCTCCTAGCCACATCTATGTTATAAACCTTCATAGCTGTCAGAGTTAAGCCACCAATAGCCCGTTGTGTTGCTCTAGTGCGACGTTAATTCAAAAGAAATCCGAGGACAACACTTAATTTTGAACCACTTTTAAATGACGCGGTTCACACCTAAACTGGCACACCACTCTCTTAACTTCCACACCACGCCAACGTGAGGAGATTTGAGGACACGACATATTTAACGTGTACCCCTCCTTTGTGTACACGGCGGTCTTTGGTTGGATTCAAACTCGCAACCCACCGGTTTCAAATCCATTAGTCTTCCAAACGGACTACCACAGCCCAATTTTAGAGTGGCAATATTTTAAATAAGCAGAAATACGACAGTTCGAGTTGATAGCAGACTAAAAGAAGTGAACATAGCTCCTTTCCCCAAACAAAACTTCCTGCGAAACTAAAAATCAAACTACACATTTTGTTTGATGGAGGAAGAATGACGTGAATGAAAGCAACGCATAATAAACTTTTAACGCGGTCTTTGAAACTTCAATGAATGAAAAAGTTTTTATTGGGACTATGAAGTTTGCGGTAACTCTTTAAGACTTGTGTGGTATGATATAAAAGCTGTCAAATCCTTTAAAGGTATGTCTAGAAACTAAAAGTTATTGAGCTTCAGTGACCATCACTTTATAGTTTAATATCGCACTTTTACTAGTTGAGAATAAACTTTAAGACTGTCCCCTATCTGTCACATAGTAAATCAAACCATAAATCATGGGAATGTGAATTTTTCTATCGTAACTGTAAAGAAAAGTTAAATCTTGATTACCAAGTACAAAACTGAAGAATAAATAGTTAAACAGTAAGATAGACATATTGAAAGGTGTACAATATCTAAGTCTGGAACAATATATATATTTTAAGTTAAAGGAAAATAAAAATTTTATTAGTTTACATTATGCAATAAATCCTAAATCCTAAAATATGATTTGCCAACCAACCAGTCTAGTGGTTAAGCTGTTAGCCTCTAGATCGTATTCCTGGTTCGAATCCGGATCAGTGCATGGATGTTTGTACGCGTATGTATAGAGGCGGCTGGTCACCTTAAATCTGTCGTGGCCGAAAGTCCTCACGTTGGGTTGGTGTGGACTTTTGGAGAGTGGGGTGCCAACTCAGATGTTACCTCGTCATCTGACGTGGTTCAAAACTGCGTGATGTTGTCTTCGGATATTTCCCTTAAGGGTTTCATCCCGGACCGTTGTCAATAGACCGTTGTGTTGCTTTAGTATGACGTTAATTAAAATTACCAACTACCTAAAATATGATTGGCGTGGGGTGGAAGATTGGAGAATAGGGCTCCAGCTCAGGTTTTGACCTCGTGACCGTGGTTCAACATTACATGGTGTTGTCCTCAGATTTTCCCCTCCGGGATTGATTCGTTCCCATCGCCAATAGCGGTTACGAATCACCCATTCTTTTTCTCCAGCACGACGTAAATTAAATACCAACCTACCTAAAATTTGTGTCGTTCTTTTTTGGAGCTCAGATGTTGCTTCGTCATCTGACCGTGGTTCAAAATTACGAGGTGTTGTCTTCGGATCTTTCCCTTAAGGGACTGGTCCCGGACCGTCGTCAACAGCAAGTTGTGTTGCTCTAGTACGACGTTAACTAAAATTACTATTACCATTACCGTTCTTTTTTGGTATGGAAACTATTTGGAGTTTTGAAACATGTTTCAGTATTGCGAATTGTTTTAAAACTACACTGCTGGCCACCGTAAATGCAACACCCTGAAGGAAGCATGCAAATAATATGAAATTTACAACATGCAATAGCGGAGGTGAGATATGCAAATGATTAGAATTTCAGCCTAGACGCACATCACGCGCGCCTGTGGCGTCACTTCAAAGTACTATTTAAGGCTTGGAGATTTCGACGATTTCAAGTACGGCAATTGTGTTTTTCTTGTGTTTTTTTTCAAAAAAAACCGATCAATTATGCCTCGTAGAAAACAGCGATCCTCTTTTGATCAAGTATCCGAGTTCGACAGAGGAAATATAGTGGCCTACCGAGATTGTGAATTATCTTTCAGGAAATCGGTAGTCTTGTTGGACGAAACCAAACAACTGTAATGCGGATATGTGATCGTTGGATGCAGGAGGGTACGACAGACCGACGTGTTCGATCGCATCCACCTCAGTGAACCACTTCACGTGATGACAGGCATATTGTGCGTATGGCAGTGACGGATCGATCAGCCACATCACGAACCATAACACAGCACATTCAGTCTGTAACGCATCATCCAGTGTCTGCGCGTACCATTCGACGCCGTTTACAGCGGAGTGGTCTGTCCGCAAGACGTCCATTGCTTCGTCTACGCGTGACGCAGAACCACAGACGTCTCCGCCGCCAATGGTGCGATGAAAGAAGGATGTGGACGGCAGAATGGAATGAAATCGTCTTTACTGATGAGTCACGCTTCTGTCTGCAACACCACGATGGTCGGATTCGAGTCTGGAGACACCGTGGAGAGAGGATGCTGAACAGCTGCGTTATGCACCGCCACACTGGTCCTGCACCGGGTATTATGGTATGGGTCGGTATTGGATATCACTCTCGTACTCCTCTAGTACGCATTGCCGGTACTTTAAACAGGCAGCGCTACATCTCCGAGGTGTTCGAGCCAGTTGTCCTTCCTTACCTTCAGGGCTTGCCCACAGCCATATTTCAACAGTATAATGCGCGACCACACGTGGCACGCATTGTCCAAGGGTTCTTCGTCAATCGCCAGATTGAATTGCTTCCCTGGCCAGCTCGCTCTCCGGATCTTTCGCCGATAGAAAGCATGTGGTCCATGGTTGCTCAACGATTGACCCAGATTACGTCCCCAGCTGCCGCACCAGATCAACTTTGGCAACGTGTGGAAGCTGCTTGGTCTGATGTACCCCAAGAACGCATCCAAAGTCTCTTTGAATCAATGCCGAGGCGTGTGGCAGCGGTAATCTCCAACAATGGCGGCTACTCTGGCTACTGATTTTGGCAAGAACCACACTTCACAGAAGTCTATAAATTTAATCATTTGATACTTGATCAACATGTTGTCTACAAAATAAATTTTGTTGTGATATATCTTGTCTTTCTTGGTGTTGCAATTTGGGTGGCCAGCAGTGACTATAAATATCTATGAAAGGGATTTTCAGTGCAAACAAACAAACCAGATTTTAAACGAAGATTTTATTTCTAAATATCTAAAATATCCCTTTGTGTTGTTCCAGTGTGACGTTAATTCAATACCTATCCACGTATCTACCAAATATTCACGCATGATACATATCAGGGTTACCTAAAAACATAGTAATTAATCTAATGGTTGAACAATCAACATTAATAGAATCTATTTGGGATACATTCTTTAAAATTCCAAAATTATTTAAAACTGAAATCATATTCGAAAACAACTCAAGTGTCGCGTTTAGAATGACATCTACCTTAAAATGAAATACAGTAAGTATTTTTTTTATCTTCGCACTTGGGCAACACATCGGATATTGGCGACGGGTCCAGGATCAAACCCGACGGGGAAGATCCGAGGACAAAACCACGTAATTTTGAACCACAGTCAGATGATGAGGTCAATAATACCCGAGCTGGCACTCTATTCTCCAAACTTCCACAAAAACCCAACGTGAGGAGATTTGCGGGCATTACAGATTTAACGTGCACCATCCCTTTTACACAACGGTCTTTCATTGAATTCGAACTCGCAGCCCACCAGTTGCTGATACGTTACTCTTCCAACTGGGCTACCTTGGCATTCCAATTGACGGAGCATGTACCCACGGCTTCATGCTATTTTTAACAGTTACTCAGTTTGAATATGTGTCATGTGTTTGAGGGTGAGATTTTTGATTTATTAAGGTGATTATCCACCGTGATCGAAAACTCATCTGCTATTCGATAAGGAACAGTAACTCCACCCACATGATTCGTCTATTTCATTAGAAGGTCGATGTAGAATTGCGTCCAGCAGCAGAAATACACTCCATAACAAAATAAATCGACTCACCAAGGTGCAGAATTCCAGTGATGCCGTGCTCGATCCACTTGAACTGCGTTGACTTAGGACGACAAGTCTTTAGTGACGAGTCCTATTTCCAACTGTGTCCTGACGACAACCTCAGACGGTTCTGGAGACGTCCAGGGCAGCGTGGGAATCCTGCCCTTACTATCGCACGCCACACATTCCCACAGCAGGGAGTTAGAATTTGGGGTGCCATGGGGTGCTTTGATAACTCTTTGGTATTCATTCGTGGCACACTTACAGCATGGCGGTACGTAGACGACATTCTACGACCGGTTGTGTTACCGTTCCTTACGTGACACCCCGGACTTACTTTTTAACAAGATATTGCCGCACACGACAGTGTTGCTATTAATTGTTTTCAAGATTTCCCAACACTTCCTTGACCATCTCTCTCCCATGGAGAACATTTGGGAAAAATTTGGAAAGGCTGTTGCAACCATCCCGGAATGTTGACCACTTAACCCGACAGTTAGAGACAATTTCGCAAGAAATTTAGCAGGATACCATCCTGATACCATTGTTAGACCATGATAGTGAATTTGTTAAACCATGTTAGGACTAAACATGCTATAGGGACTCAGGAAAGGGACTAGTAAGTCGGCATTAACATTAAGCTCAAAGTTACTAATGTGCGTAAAAATGTCAAATAAAAGACTGACAAAAGAATAGGATATTACTAATTTTGAAAAGTGTCAAATAAGACTGCCAAAAGGAAAGCAAGTTACTAATGTGCGTAAAAATGCCAAATAAAAGACTGCCAAAAGAAAAGAAAGTTGCTAATGTGCATAAAAGTGTCAAATAAAAGACTGACAAAAGAAAAGAAAGTTGCTAATGTGCGTAAAAGTGTATAATAAAAGACTGACAAAAGAATAGGATATTACTAATTTTGAAAAGTGTCAAATAAGACTGCCAAAAGAAAAGCAAGTTACTAATGTGCGTAAAAATGTCAAATAAAAGACTGCCAAAAGAAAATAAAGTTGCTAATGTGCATAAAAGTGTATGATAAAAGAATTCCAAAAGAAAAGAAAGTTGCTAATGTGCATAAAAGTGTCAAAAAAAGACTGCCAAAAGAAAAGAAAGTTGCTAATGTGCGTAAAAGTGTATAATAAAAGACTGACAAAAGAATAGGATATTACTAATTTTGAAAAGTGTCAAATAAGACTGCCAAAAGAAAAGCAAGTTACTAATGTGCGTAAAAATGTCAAATAAAAGACTGCCAAAAGAAAATAAAGTTTCTACTGTGCATAAAAGTGTATAATAAAAGAATTCCAAAAGAAAAGCAAGTTACTAATGTGCGTAAAAATGTCAAATAAAAGACTGCCAAAAGAAAAGAAAGTTGCTAATGTGCATAAAAGTGTATAATAAAAGACTGCCAAAAGAAAAGAAAGTTGCTAATGTGCATAAAAGTGTCAAATAAAAGACTGCCAAAAGAAAAGAAAGTTGCTAATGTGCGTAAAAGTGTCTAATAAAAGACTGACAAAATAATAGGATATTACTAATTTTGAAAAGTGTCAAATAAGACTGCCAAAAGAAAAGCAAGTTACTAATGTGCGTAAAAATGCCAAATAAAAGACTGCCAAAAGAAAAGAAAATTGCTAATGTGCATAAAAGTGTCAAATAAAAGACTGCCAAAAGAAAAGAAAGTTGCGAATGTGCGTAAAAGTGTATAATAAAAGACTGACAAAAGAATAGGATATTACTAATTTTGAAAAGTGTGAAATAAGACTGCCAAAAGAAAAGAAAGTTACTAATGTGCTTAAAAATTTCAAATAAAAGACTGACAAAAGAAAATAAATTTGCTAATGTGCATAAAAGTGTCAAATAAAGTACTGCCAAAAGAAAATCAAGTTACTAATGTGCGTAAAAATGTCAAATAAAAGACTGCCAAAAGAAAAGAAAGTTGCTAATGTGCGTAAAAGTGTCTAATAAAAGACTGACAAAAGAATAGGATATTACTAATTTTGAAAAGTGTCAAATAAGACTGCTAAAAGAAAAGCAAGTTACTAATGTGCGTAAAAATGCCAAATAAAAGACTGCCAAAAGAAAAAAAAGTTACTAATGTGCGTAAAAATGTCAAATAAAAGACTGCCAAAAGAAAAGAAAGTTGCTAATGTGCGTAAAAGTGTCTAATAAAAGACAGACAAAAGAATAGGATATTACTAATTTTGAAAAGTGTCAAATAAGACTGCTAAAAGAAAAGCAAGTTACTAATGTGCGTAAAAATGCCAAATAAAAGACTGCCAAAAGAAAAAAAAGTTGCTAATGTGCATAAAAGTGTCAAATAAAAGACTGCCAAAAGAAAAGAAAGTTGCTAATGTGCGTAAAAGTGTCTAAAAAAAGACTGACAAAAGAATAGGATATTACTAATTTTGAAAAGTGTGAATTAAGACTGCCAAAAGAAAAGAAAGTTACTAATGTGCGTAAAAATTTCAAATAAAAGACTGACAAAAGAAAATAAATTTGCTAATGTGCATAAAAGTGTCAAATAAAGTACTGCCAAAAGAAAATCAAGTTACTAATGTGCGTAAAAATGTCAAATAAAAGACTGCCAAAAGAAAAGAAAGTTGCTAATGTGCGAAAAAGTGTCTAATAAAAGAGTCCCTAAAAGAAAAGAAAAATTACGTGGTGTTGTCCTCGTATCTTTGTCTTAGGGGATTGATACCGAACAGTCATCAATAACCCATTTTGCTGCTCTAGTATGACGTTAATGAAAAAATTACCAAATTACCTAAAGAAAAAAAAGTTACTAAAGTGCGTAAAAGCGTAAAATACACGACTGCCAAACGAAATGAAAGTGATGAAAATCTGCTCTATGTGCGATGAATATGTTCGCGGAGTGGTAAGTTTTTTTTTTGTATCCGTAAAAAATGCGGCAAATGAATTGATATTTCATTATCTAACATCCCCCCTCCCATCAAAAAAACTATACAAAGTAAAATAATATTTTACGATTGCAGAATTTTTATTTTATTGCACAATTATTAAATTGTTATTCAAGATAATTTCTTTACCTAAAGCACTTATTCCACTGCCACTTGTATCCGAATGAATCATTAAATCATCAAAATCAGTCATTTAAAGACACACAAATAATGAATGTTTTACTGACACACAAGAGAGAATTACACCCAGGGAGGAACGCTACAACTCGACGATTGATAGTACAGTGGGCATATCGACTAAAATCTACGACGACACCCCTTGTAATTTTGCATTAGAATGCGAGACGATCAGATTTTAGATGACGATGTCAAAACCTGAGCTGGCACCCCACCTTTCCAAACTTCCACACCACGCCAACGTGTGAAAACTTTTGCTTATTAGAAATGAATTTCACACATTACTTATATCACAAAACTCTCACTAATAAATCGAAAAAGTAGTATTTCTAGCTAGTAATTCAATTTGATTCTCACAATTTTTTTCTTTTTCAGTTACTATAGTATATGCGTAGGTATAAAACATGTCTTGGAATTAAATTTCACATCTATATATATAATTCTCTTACGTGGCACGCAAAAAAGACGTTATTTGTTATTGCGTTTTGGCAACATTGTGCGATTGTTTGTTTACCATCACGAAATCTCGTGCCACAATTGAATTCATAGCGTAATCGGATGAAATGTTATCTATATATATAATTCTCTTACGTGGCTCACAAAAAAGACGTTATTTGTAATCGCGTTTTGGCAATACTGTACAATTGTTTGTTTATCGCGAAGTCTCGCGCTTCGATTGAATTTATAGCGTTATCGGATAAAATTTTATTGAAAAAAAAAAAAAAGGAAATTTTAATGAGCTGTTGCAGTTAGTTTATAATAGAAATCAAAGAAAGCGGAGGATCTTTTCAGGGCCATTTAAAAAACGGTCCTTTTCAGGACCAACAATTATAGTTCAACAAGACGCTTGCACTACAACTTTAGACAACAAACTCAATGAAAAAGTGAGTGGCTCGAGTGCTGGGGAAATGTACACGCAAACAACATGCTGGGTATTCAATTTCCAAAGCAGCGATCATATTTCGAGTCAAAATTTGCACAGTTTTCATTTGAATTCTTGATTTCAGAGGCACTGTATATATCTTTTCTGCAAACAGCAAATTTAGATTGGAAAAAAAAAAGTTTTTTTTTTTTGGAATAACATATTTTGTAAACAATCCCTTTTGCTAGGACACATGTCTTCATTGATGCGAGCGAAGCGAGCATACGTTCGCGCAGCGAACCAGTGAGGATTGCAAAGCAATCCTCCGGGGGTTGGCGAGCGCTAGCGAGCAGGGGGATGGCCCCCTAGTAAAAATAAAAGTTATTAAGTACTTTCATGAAATTTTGCGTTAAAAGTGACGTTCAAGTGTGCATCGTAACACGTTACGTTAAAAATTTACAAAACGTCGGTCAATTTAGTATAAATGAACTATCATATTAATTAATCAAAAACTGTTAAAATCAAAAAGTGTTGTATGCACTTTTTAATACTTTATTTATAAAACATAAAATGAGTAAACAACATTAGACCAACTTTGGCTAATCTACTTCTGAACCTTCGAAGGTCAGAGCAGGACCTATCGTTTAGGGATGCGATATCGATGTCGATGTTTTCAAAAACTCCATGTTTTATAAAAAAACATCGATAGATTTAACATCGATGTATTGGGGTCGATGTTTTTGTAACATCGATGTTTATACTTGTCGATGTTTTTACGTTGTCGATGTTTTATTTTTAAATGAAAAAAGTACCGTTATAAAAATTTTAAAAATAACAAAGTAGCATAATTTTCATAAACAGCAAATTGAACATACTTTTAGACCAAAGTGACCAAGGATGAAGGGTCTGAAAGTAGAGACGCGACATCGATGTCGATGTTTTCTAAACATTGATGTTTTAGAAAAATACATCGATGTTTTGGAGTCGATGTCGCATCACTAGTTGATAAACCAGTTTTAAGAAATGGGGGAAAAAAGTTTAAATATACTGAATTTTAAAAACATCGATGGTTTAAGGGCGATGTATTATCAACATCGATGTTTTAATTTTGAACATCAAAGTTTCAAAACATCGATGTTTTGCTGTCGATGTAGCATCACAAGTTGCTAAACCAGATTTAAGAAATGGGGGAAAAAGTTTAAATACACTGAATTTTAAAAACATCGATGTTTTTGGGTCGATGTATTATGAACATCGATGTTTTAATTTTGAACATCGATGTTTCGCCATCGATGTCGCATCCCTACTATCGTTGTGAAATCTTCTGAAAAACTCGACTTTGTTCCGCAATTGACGACATAAAACGTGTTTTTCTTTGCCTCATACTCCAAAAAGAAGATTTTTCTAAAACGATGTCCGAGATTTTACAACAAAATAGTTTTTGCGATCTGGTGAAAAATTTAAATAAATGCTCAGAAAAGAAGTTTACGTATATTTTCACGAGCAGAATAAATCTTATGAAATAGGTTTCATGAGGATGGCAAAATGATATTATTATTTATAGCGATAAATGTTATTTTTTATTAATATTATGTTTCGTAAATTATTTACAAAAACTCAAAATATCTCTAGCATCCCATAATATACATTGAAATATTTAAAACCCTACTAGTTTCTGTGTATTTTATATGCTATATTAAATGCATAATCAATAATAAATTTTGCAGGTTTTAATACCTTTTTACTATAAATCTGAGATAATATTCGTCATGTTGATGACTTGTTGGTAAACATCCAGATCAAACCACCACTAGTATAATCATTATCTACGTAATTTTGTGCGCTCGATTTATTTTTATGTCCTTTTTTACGTCAAATATAATTTTGCTAGCTTCATAACAGAGCGATACCGGTTTATACGTTGATTTACGATGACAGATTGTTAACAATGTAGCAATTTATATTGAATATGCTATAAACATTTTCCAGACAACGTGAAAAACAGTTTCTACAGTATTCTACGACTTTCATACCTGATATCGAAAAAAGAGAATTTTTCTGGTTCGAACGTCGTGCACTGAAATTAGTATAGCTCAGCTTCCCGACAAGTGAATACATCAAGCGAGATGCTTTTTTATAGCTGTTTAACTACACAATAAGAATAAATAGTAACTACAAGTAGATCTGTCAAGTTGGAATAAGCATAAAGGATCAAAGTGCTAAAATTTGTAAAATTTTATTATTCTTTCAGAAATATCCAAATTACTCTCGCCAATAAGAAGTAGGTACGCCATCATATGTAGCTTCCATTTACAATCCAAGACGTTTTTCGACAAAATATGATGATAGTGCAGGGAGCACTATCTCCTGGATTTTTATCGAACACAATTTTAGCAAGTCGTCAGTAGAAATCCCAAAGAATGAGTTCAAAATTAATGATACTAGTTAATTGGTCAACATCAATTAATCAATTAGAGCGACACCAAATGTCACGAAAATGACCATGAACTGCATTCGAAGATAGGCCCCGACAGGCATCATCACAGAGAATTTCGTCAACTGAAATCTAAACTTATCGATCTATGCATAATATTTTATTCCACGTAAAAGCTTTATCACTGATTTCTGCATACGCTTTGATTGTGATCTCGATTTTTCTCTTCATATTAATACCATAGCTGATGAGGATTTTCAAATCTTTCTTTCATTGTTGGGAAAATTAAAGACTTGGAAAATATTAAAGTTGTTATTATTTTACATAACTCATTGGTAAGACCAATTTTGGAATATGACTCACAAATCGGGTTTCCTTCTTATGAAAATCGTATTAATGAAATTAAAATCGCACTAAACAATTTTTTCCGCAATACTTACTTTTAAATTAATATGTGGCTATTGCTTAACTGATACAGAATCCTCCGTAATGCGTGGTTTGCTTGATTTTATTCCTTTAGACTACTGGAATGTTTCAACTTTTTAAAACTTTCGAATAATTGTGTTGGTAGAATTACTCTCTAGCATTCAATTTCATGCCAATCATCTCACTTAAAAATCCAAAAGTTTATTGAAAATTCATTTTTTTCGTTCATTGGAAACTGCTTTTAGCAGATTGTATTTGTTAATTTGTTATTCTGATAGGTTTTCATAATTCATTGTCATTGTTCGAAAGAATATGTGTTATTGTTTCGTATTGTTATTTGTCTTTCTGGATTCTTTTTGATTTGCCAATGATACTGTAGCTGGATTCCGTCTGAATAAATAAATATTTTCTTAAAAAACGAAGTTGCATGGAGATTGTCATTTTCTTTGTAGAAAAACTACGTAACGCTGGAACCTAAATATTTTTACACAAAGTTACATACATACCGAAAATGTTCTCCTCGGACTTTGATTTTCAAATATTTGAGTTTAAGATAGTAAGAGAAGTGGAAAAAACTTGTAAAAAATGGTTTTTATGAAAGTTGGTTAATGAAAAGAGATGATCCAACGAGAAATCGGTTGTGAGCTGACCGTGGCTCAAAATTAAGAGGTGTTGTCCTCGGTTCTTTCCCTTCAGGATTATTGCTCTAGTGTGACGTTAAACTACCCCCCCCCACAAACACGAACACACAGGATGCATTAGTCAAACTCAAATTTATCAACCAGTATTGCTGTAGAAACTAAATTTTATTGCCAAACACAATTTTAATAGAATCTTAATTCTGATTCTTTGTCCAAATTTACTTTTCTTTCCAATCCAAAATTGGTAATTTTTTAGTAAACCGTCGTTCGTCGTACTAGAAAAAGACAACGGGCTATTGACGAAGGTCCGGGATCAGTCCCTTAAGGGACAGATCCAAGGACAACACCTCGTAATTTTGAACCACGGTCTGATGACGAAGCAACACCCATGACCTGGCACCCCACTCTCCAAACTTCCACACCAACCCAACGCGAGGACTTTCGGCCACGACGGATTTAAGGTGCACCAGCCACCTCTACACCATAAGCTTACAAAAATTCATGCCCAGACCCGGATTCGAACCAGGAACCTTCCGATCTAGAGGCTAACACCTTAACCACTATACCGGTTGGTCGGTTTCAATACAAAAAGCAATTTTATGATAACTTGACATTTGAAATAAAAAGTATTAAAACGTTTAATTTTTTAAGTTTTATGGTGATGAAAATTGGGGTATAAAGATAATATTTTAAAATAACACAACTAATTTGTCTTTTACATATTTTACTTAGAGTAGAGAAAAATCTCAGATGATAAAAATTCAATTTTTGCTTTGGAATGCCAGAACAATGTATCATTTTCAAATCCGTTTATGCATCTGAAATTAGACTGCAATATGCGTTCACATTCTATTTCTTTCTAGGTATTACGAATATATGATATGTAAATAAATCATTGCTTTTTTTTATTAGGTATGAGTATTTTTGGAATTAATCTACTCCTGAATCGATTGATATGCTAGTGAATGGAATTTTCAAGAAATGTTAAGTGGATCATGAATATCGTATTAAAGTAGTTTTATTATAGAGTGTATGTGTCCTCTCTGGCTTGTTTAATTACACTGAAAACCCCTCATGTTGTTTAATGTCAACTTATGACAAAAAAAAATTAAATAACAAAAAAGTTTGTGACAGCACTTCAGAACGTTCGAAAAAGAATATATTTTAATGGCGCAAATACTCTTTTTGATGTTATAAATACTCTGGGTAAAAGAAACAAAAGGAAAAACATGTTGATCAGAGCGATCAGATCTGGATCGAATTGTTATGACTTGAATTTGCTAAATTTTTATGATGTACTTACGAGACCATTTTATTAGTGTGCTTATTCACATATAAACCCAAAATCGTATGTTTGAAATGGTTTTTCTTTGTAGAAAAAGATCACTGGTTACTGCTGAGGTTCTTACAGTAAAACTCGTAAACGGCGTTACGTGTTTTAGTGATGGAATATGTTTCTTTTGCGTTTACCGAAAGTTATATCACTTCACTGCAGTTTAAAGTAACTCAAAGAAGGTAGGTATTTTAATTAACGTTACACTGCAGCAACATAACGGGCTATTAACTCAATTGGTAATTTTTAATTTTTAGTTAACGTCGTACTAGAGCTACACAACGGGCTATTGACGACGGTCCGGGATCAGTCCCTTAAGGGAAAGATCCGAGGACAACACCTCGTAATTTTGAACCACGGTCAGATGACGAAGCAACACCTGAGCTGGCACCCCACTCTCCAAACTTCCACGCCAACCCAACGTGAGGACTTTCGGCCACGACAGATTTAAGGTGCACCAGCCGCCTCTACACCATACGATTACAAACATCCATGCCCGGACCCGGATTCGAACCAGGAACCTTCCGATCTAGAGGCTAACACCTTAACCACTATTAACTCAAAGAAATTCCTATTGTATAAAGCGAGAAATTTTGGTAAATTTTAATTAACGTCGTTATAGAGCAACACAACGGACTATTGACGATGATCCGGGATCAATCACCTAAGGGAAAGCACCACGTCATTTTGAAGCACGTTCGAAAAGGTAACACATGAGCTGGCATCCCACTCTCCAAACTTCACACACCAACCTAACACTCCCATACACCAACCCAACGTGAGGACTTGCGGCCACGACAGATTTAATGTGCACCAGCCGGGCCTCTAGACCATACGTTTACAAACATCCATGCACTGACCCGGCTTCTAACCAGGAACCTACCTATTGTTAACCACCAGAGTGGTTGGTCGGCCGAGAAATTTTGGATACTAGAAGAAGAATCTTAGTTTTCCTGGATTCTCATCACACTGAAAATCCCTCTCGGATTTATATGAAAACTAAATTTCGTATTTTTATAACACTAGGTCAACACTCCTATCACAGAATCAATCTCCTGCGACAGCGAAACTTCCGCCCCCTGCTCGCCTTTGTTCATTGACGTCACAGCGAGTTGAATCGAGGCTTTCATTCCCGTGAGCCTCGGTTTCATGAAGATCGTTTGACGTTAGATCTCCGCATGTTTGCGAGAGAAACAATTTGTACACAATCGCGAAATTATGCTTTTCATCGCATATCGAATTTATTTATGAACCAATTTCAAAAATAACTGTACTGTTAGAAAAAGTACATACTAAGGTTTCCTACGATGGTTTTCAAATTTAGAAGCGAAAAGTAATAAGATATAGATATGACAGTTTTAAAAAGAAATAACGAAAATGTCCCGATTTTTCCCGAATTAAAAAAAAATATTATCAGGAACCAAATTTAAACTTATAAAAAAAATCTGTGTTGTGCAAAAAATCACATTTAGAGGTACTCTAAAATAAATCACGGCTGAAGACGGAAAATGTATACGTCTTTTGCTCACTCGCATAAGAAGTTTCGCTTTTTTCGACTTAAACACTTATGCATCCTAAACTAATAGCCGCATCGGAAAAAAATATTTTTTGTTTCTTGTTCCCTTGTTGTGAGAAATTTCGCTCTTTCAACTTTGACACTTAATAAGCCCGAAACTAATACAAGCATCGTAAAACAATCTTATTCGTCTTGTTCCCTGTACAATATTGAACAAACCATGTTAATTTCGTAGTTTTTTTTATCCGTACTTTCTCGATAAAACGTCTAAGAATCTATCGAAAAAAGCGAGTTTTCAATTCTGCGGTGGCGGTAACTTTTTTCAAATAAAGAGAGGATAAATCTAATGTCACAGCTATATCACAGCTTCTCGATACAACTGAAGTGCGAATTTTGAGAGACATGGAAAAAAAATAAAACATTCTTTAGTAAATTTCACTTTTCAATTTTAAAATGCGTAGAATTTGTGTTCAAATTTAATGCTATTATTGATATTTCCTGTTTTTTTCTGCATGCTTTTCATAGATTTCTCGATTCAATTGAAGAATTTTCAGCTCAAAAACCAAACAGAAGAGTGATATTTTACTTTCATATTACACAAATGCTCAGGATGAGAAAGATGGAATAAGACGGAATTTAAAATCCTCTAGCACTTTTCAGTTTGAAAATGCTTAGAATTTATTCCAATTAAATGTTAGGATATTTCTTGGTTTTTGTGCATGATTTTAATAGTTTTATCGATTCAATATTAAAGAGTTCACAGCTCAAAAAACCAAACAGAAGACTGTGATATTTTATATATTTTCATATTACACACACGCTCAGAGTCGTGGTATCCCGGTTGGAAGAGTAACGGATTGTGAACCGGAGGGTTTCGAGTTCGAATCCAACCAAAGACCGTCGTTGTACAAAGCACGTTAAATTACTCGTGGCTTCAAATATCCTCCCGTTGGCGTGCGTGGGAGTTTGGAGAGGTAGGGTGTCAGCTCACTGTTGCCTCGTCACATAGAACCGTGGCTTAAAATTACATGGTATTGTCCTCTGATCTTATCCTCTGGGGATTGACCTCGGACTGTCGCCTATAGCCCTTTTGTGCTGCTCCAGTGCAACGTAAATTTATCTACTTTCCCAATCGTTATCCGCGGTGTTTTAATCAAGTGGAACAAATACGTGCACCTCGAAACAACGCCATAAATTCCCTGCAGTCGATCGATGCAAGCACATTAATTCCCTGACCTTCAAACCCTCGAACGCACCAAACGAGTAAGGGGGTTGTAAACAAGGAAAGGGCTCGATAAAAATATCACCCGCTTCCGATTCGAGTGTTCTAAGGAGGGTAGAAAAAGACCTAAGTGCTTTTTGCAGTTGCTACACATCACGCAGATCATTACTTTTTTATGCGTGATGGCGTTTCACGTTATGGCTCTGTTGCGCGCCATCAGTCGTAAAGTCACGGTTATACAATTTCCCATCTGTATTGAATTTTTTTTTCTGAAGTGGCCCAACGCACCAAAGCATTACCTTCTTATGAAGATGTCAAAAGAACACATGGAAGGAATTGACCTGTTATATTATGCCATGTTCTCTCATCATTAAATGGAGGTTCAAAATAATTGGTGTTGTCCTCGGATCTTTCTCTTCGGAGTGACCCAAAACCTTCGCCAATAAACCCTAGCTCGACATACGTCCGTGTAGAGGGATGTGTTGATGTGGACTTTGGCTACCTTTTAGAGAATGTTTCACGTTGTCAGTGTCTATGATCGCTATTGGAAGACCAGGGAAGGTTTGAATCATCTGGACTCTTTTTTTTTTATCATTGAATTGCTCATTCGTTTAGTCATATACTCTAACATCATATGTCAATGTTTGACACGTGAGGCTTAAGTACAGTCAGTACCGGCTACATGGTCGCCCTCTTATAAGGTCACCCCGCTTATATGATCAGTTTTCTAAAGTCCCGTCTAACTTATTAAGGAACATGTATTAAAGCACACCGCTTATATAGTCATTTTATTTTCCTGGTTATAGGTTATATGATCGTTTTTTTTTTATCGTCTCGATGAGATTATCGTTTTTTTTTTTTTTTTTAAAATAGTAAATGTTGTAACATTTCTGGAGGCAATAAAAATCTTTCATTGATTTAATCTTTCATTGCAATAAAAATCTTTCATTTCGTTGATTGTATGCACACTCAAAATAATTCAAAAAGCTCTTCATAAAATAAAATCAGGTGTCCATTTTATATCACTGCTTGACCCTCAACCAGCTCTTTACACGGCATGTTATACTATGCAACTGACCTATAATTATAGGGGAGGGGGCCATTAAAGTGTGGCGAATTTGACTCTAAGTTTTCCGAATTTGTTATCCATAGTGGTAGGTAGGTATTTTAATTAACATCGCACTGCGGTAACACAACATGTTATTAGCGACGGTTTGGGATCAATACCGAAAGGAAAAGATTCGAGGACTACACCTAGTCATTTTGAGCCACAATCAGACGACGAGGCTACATCTGAGCTGTCACCCCACTCTCCAAACATCCACACCACGCTAATGTGAAGTCATTCGAGTCCATGACAGATTTAATGTGCACCGACCTCTTTTTAACATGACTGTCTTTTGCATCGGCCTCTTCTGTACACGACTGTCTTCGATTGGATTCTAATTATCCGGTTGCTAATCCGGCAGACTTTCAACCGGACAACAGCGGCTCGCTGTCCATTTTGAATCAATGTAGCTGTGAGAATCGACGCACTTTATTGTGAGATTCATCGTCCAAATACCGATGTCGCTTTGTTGATAAAACTTAGAAGTGTTTCTAAAACCAAATCGAACTGAAACGCATACAAGACCACTTGGCTTTCCTGAAATGACGGTTCTTGTCTTAATTCTAATATATAAGTTAGAAATTGAAAGAAAATTCCATGCAAAACGAGCCGTAGTATAAGAATCTTGAAAAACTAAACAAATGTTTCGCATTTGTTTGTGAATGTCTGAACTTTACAATGCGTAAAATGAAATGAACATAAATGAAAACTACACTCTAAGCTGAAGGACATCCTCGAAAAACAAGGATCATAACAAAAACAATCTTGCACCAACGAACTTACATAGGTTGGTAAACATTTGAAGGCAATAACTGTAAAAATAGAAACATCAAGGAAATAATTGTTTTCAAACGTAAAATAGTTTTAGGAGCATGGCCGGTAATATGAAGCGCTTTTTTCCTTCTGAAGGGGATTTTGGTAATTCTCTTCAATGTGCCCGTTTCAATGAAAAAAACCCTCCATTTTTTAAGTGCCGACCAACCGGTATAGTGGTTATGGTGTTAGTCTCTCGATCGGAAGGTTCCTGGTTCGAATCCGGGTATGGATGTTTGTAAGCGTATGGTATAGAGGCGGCTGGTGCACCTTAAATCCGTCGTGGCCGAAAATCTTCATGTTGGGTTGGTGTGGAAGTTTGAAGAGTGGGGTGCCAGCTCAGGTGTTGCTTCGTCATCTGACCGTGGTTTAAAATGACGAGATGTTGTCCTCGGATCTTTGCCTTAAGGGATTAATCCCGGACCGTATTCAATAGACCGTTGTTTTGCTCTAGTACGACGTTAACTAAAATTACCATTATCATTTTTTAAATCGTATTTACAAAATGTGGTGTATAAACGCTGCCAAAGTGCTTGAAACAATATTTCAATCATTAAATATCAAAAATAATGAATGGTGAGTAAAATTCAATAACTTATTTGTCATCTTTCTGATAGTTAACCTTGTTTTTAATTGAGAGTGTTGAGTTATCGGCAAGTCATAGCAATTATAAACTCCAAATACGTTTACCTTTTATTCCTTTATTAAGACTATGCTAATAAAAGTTCCTGCTTCAATCAGAGAGTGCACAAATTGTGAGATAATGCCTTATCTCACTGCATCGACCTCAATGTAATCACGAGTTTTTAATTTAAAACGCAAAATAATAAGTAGGCAAATTTTAAGTAGTGGATGGATTTGCATGAGATTCAGGGTTGTTCATTTTGATCAGGTTGCTCACCCTATTCCTGATCGAACTCCTTGCATACATCAATTTTCCTATGAATACCAAGGATGCAATCAATGTAATCACGAGT
This sequence comes from Metellina segmentata, assembly GCA_947359465.1. Lineage (NCBI taxonomy): Eukaryota > Metazoa > Arthropoda > Arachnida > Araneae > Tetragnathidae > Metellina > Metellina segmentata. The sequence goes on from OX375878.1 coordinate 13,215,972, forward strand.
TTTTAATTTAAAACGCAAAATAATAAGTAGGCAAATTTTAAGTAGTGGATGGATTTGCATGAGATTCAGGGTTGTTCATTTTGATCAGGTTGCTCACCCTATTCCTGATCAAACTCCTTGCATACATCGATTCTCCAATGAATACTAATGATGCAATCAGCAAACCTGATCCCAACAAGATAAACGCTCCGTACATATCAGACAGTGAGAGCTGTTTGATAGAGTCGGTATTCGGAGTATCGGAAGGCAGGTTCTTCAGAAAGAGGTAATCCCTCATATTCTTCTGATAAATTCCAGCGCCGTTTATCTTTTTCACTAGCACGTCCATTTTCGTTTTGAGGGTGGACTTTTTGTTCAAAGCTATCGCCAAAGGCGACGAGTACAGGGCGTCTTTCGACAAGTAAAAAACTGCTGTTGAAATTGAAACTTCATCCTCTCTCGGGTTGCGATGATCGCTGTGTTACCCGCTTCCAGGTACTTCTTCACGGCGTCGTCCGTCTGCACATTCACGAACCAGTCCTTCTTCCAGATGTACGAACCGATTGTCCTCACAGATTGGTCCCTGCTCTGCAGCAGACTCTCGATCACGCTCGACCCCGCTGCCGTGGCGCACTGGTACCGTCCCGCCACGACCGCGTCCGCCAGCTGAGAGACCGTCTCCAGGGGCGGCTCAAGCTCGGGCACGCTCAGGAAGGACAGCAGGACTGCCGTGTAGCCGTTCGAGAGGAAGAAGCACCCCAGCATCCAGAGCATCAACAGGCATCTGTCCCGCGCCACGACCCCCCGGATCCCGTTGGCCTGGTGCAGGAGCACCCCGAGGACGTGGAGGGCGATCGTGTCCACCGGGGGTGCCTTGCTGAGGCAGAAGCGGAGCGCGGTCGTAAAACCGACCAGGCAGATCCCCAGGCTGAGCCACACCAACCAGGCGAAAGGCCACGCGAAGGCAGTGCCTGTGTGCCGCAGGCGCGGCATGCGCGTGGCGAAGGTGATGTCCTGCCACGAGTAAGGGTAGGTGAAGGTCACCACCGACATCCTGGCCTCGGAGACGAAGATGGAGCTCAGGGCCATGTCCGCCTCGTCCCGCTGCAGCATGCCCATGAGACCGGTCCAGTTGCCGTCCGGCCCCGAGGCGCCCCAGGTTCCATCGTCCGGGACGAGCAGCGCAAAGGGCTGCCGGAGCCCTCGCTGCAGCATGTCCAGCAGCACGGCCTCGAAGCCTCCGGTTACGACCACTTCTCCGTCGGATGTCATGTTGACGGTGAACGGCCCAGACGGAAGGATTGCTATGCGCAGGGGCTTCATCTCATTCCTGAAAATACAGGTTTCGGAAAATAATTATTATTAATTTCCAATGGTATATGGTAAGTATATTCAATTAAAGTTGCATTGGAGCAACACGAGCTATTATTGGTGACCTGTCTGGGGTCAACCCCGAAGGAAAAGATCCGAAGATAACACCACGTAATTTTGAACCACGGTCAGATGACCAGGCCACACCTCAACTGGCACCCCACTCTTCATACGACTACACCTCGCCAACGCGAAGTGCAGCAACTGAACGTGGCATGAAGTAAGCTACTGTCGACGGAAGTTGCCGGGGGATATTTTTAGCTATGCCGTCTGTCGATTTCCGCCTATAATTAATTGTGGGGGCTGGATCTTGTTCAAAAATGGATCTTTCGATTATACTTCAGATATGCACTGAAGGGTTCATGCGGCGATCTAAGGGGCCAAAGCACGTGCTACAACTGTCCATAATGCTCTTCAAACCAATCGCGAACAAAACGAGCCAGGTGACCTGGAGCATTATCCTCCTGGACCATCTCATCATTATTGGGGTAAGTGAAGTCCATAAAAGACTGAAAATGGTCAACGAGCAGCTGAGTACAGCGGTTTCTTGTTAATGACAAATTCAGTTTTACCAAAGAACCCAATTCATACCAGGTAAACCCTGCACACACTATTATGGAACCACCAACAGCTTGCACAAGGGGATTAAACTTGTTAACAAGTTAGATCCATAGCCTTATGGAGTTTGTGCCACTCCCGAACTCAACCATTGACTCGTTCCAACTGGAAACGTGACTCATTAGTTATCTAGGGTCCAATACATGTGTTCGTGAGTCCTGGTGCGACGATAAAACCGATGATGTGCTGCGAGTAAAGGCACTCGAGTCGGTCTTCTGGTAACATATCCCATCAACGCCAAATTTAGCTGCACGGACCTCACAGACACTTTTATTGTGCGTTTCTCATTGAATGTGGCAGTTAGTTCACGCAGTGCTGTTCATCTTTTTAGTACGGAAGCCTTCTGCTCAGTGCTCCGTCGTTGCTGGTCTCGATTATTCCGCAGCCAGACGGGGCCAGCCTCTGCACAGTGAAAGGTAACTTCTATGAGGTTCTCTCCATGCACTCTTAACACTAGAGCGAGGAATCTTAAAAGTTTCAACAACTTCCGAAATGCTGTGCCCCATGCGTCGAATGCAACTATCATACCACGTTCAAACTCGGTTAATTCTCGTCGAGTATCACGTTATGAAACTTTTTACAAGACATTCATAGTCTTAACACACACTGATAACCGTCCGACTTTATACCATTTCAACGTGTTGAGAGCACCCCTTGATAATTTGAATACTGCTATCCCATGACTTTTGGCACGTCAGTAAATGTGCTTAAAATATAAGTGTGTGTGATCAGTATTGTGTTACGGACAAACCAGTGAAAACCAATGAATTGATTCTGAAGCACTTATTTCAACATTATAAGAGTCCTAAAGAATATTCGAGAGCAATCGAAAAACCATGAGCCAAATAAAAAAATCTTAATGTCCAATCTGTGGTACTTTTTTGGGATCTATCTGAGGCCGACCGTCAAGATACAAGCTTATATTAGCGGTATTTATACAAAATTGCAATTCCTCAAAATCGTGTGTTTTTATTGCAAATTTTCAAAACTTTTTCGACTATCTGAACTGATTTTAGTGTGCATAGGCGTCGTTGTGACTTATGTAGCCAAATTATTTATTAGACAGAAATGTACACAATTTACATTATAATTTTAAATTTTGCTGTATGAATTATTAGGGATCTGGCCCCCATGGCTCTGTAAAAAGAGATTTTGTTGTTTCGGTAGGTATTTTCATTAACGTCGCACTGGAACAACACAATGGGCTATTGACGACGATCCGAGGACAACACTACGTCAATTTAAAATATGGTCAAAAGACGTAGTCACGCTTCAGCTGGAACCCACTTCCCAAACTTCTACATCACGCCAAAGTGAGGACGTTTAAAATCACGACTAATTTAACGCGCACCAACCGCCGTGTACACGACGGTCTATGACTGGGCTACCACTGCTCGTCATTTCAAAGGATGGTAACGCAGTGGCCAAACCCTCGACGGCCCTCCGGACAATGGGATATTAACCTTTTTAACTACGGTTATATATAGATGTAACAAGCGCGATTCTTATTACTTTCGAGGTACAGCCGTCAAAAAAAAAAAACGACTCACCCGATAGCAATTGCACAATTTACACCAAAGAACAAAACGAAAAGTAGCAATCGATAGGGATGAATGTTTTCTACAATTATCAATACTTAAAATTTGTCTAAGGGGTCGTCTTTATATTGAATTGTATGATGCTCACCCCGATCATTTCAATACGAACCCCCATCTTATATCTCAAATTTGGATTCTACACAAAATTTCAGGCGGATTTGATGAAAAAATAACTAATAACTATTAAAAAAACGGCTTAAAATTGACCGAGAAAATCCATAAAAACCATCGACGAAGCGTATAAATGTTAGGAATTCAATCACATTATAAATATTAATAAAGACGTGTAGTGGCCGTCGCAGTCAAAGACCTGTTGCAGGCGCCTTGGTATGGAGTCCATTAAGATGGTGACAAAGTCAGAATCCATTCTGACAGAATCCCAGAATCTGTTGGTAGAAATTTCTGTTTTCACTTTGTGAACAATCCCCAATAACGATAATAATCATCAAATTTTACAAATAGTGTCATGCTCTACTAATTATGAACGTAAAGAGCCGGAATTTGGAATTCCGATGTTTCAGTAACTGTTGAATCATATGGTGTCAAAATTTGCCCATGTTTCTATTCATAATTTTTATGAATATTAATTTCATAATTGATAAAAAATGGAAATTTAGGTTTGATAATTTAAATGTGTTTGGGTTTTCGGATAGCAGAGGATGAAAAAACAATTTCCAAGAAAAATTAATGTTTGTTGCAAATGTTACAAAAAACGTGAAATACCAATTTAACATGAGGATAGCTAATTTTCAAACACTTACAAATCAGTGAAAAATCCAATAAATTGATGAACTTTTTTTATTTCCGCCTGATATTGTGTGTAGAATTCATATTTGTGATACAAGATGGGGGTTCGTATTGATATTATCGGAGCAAGCATCCAATTTTAAATGAAGACTGCCCCTTAGACGAATTTTAAGTATTAATATTTGTAGAAAACTTCGATCCCTTGAGATTGCTACCTTCCGTTTTGTTCTGTGATGTAAATTGTGCAATTGCGATCGGGTGAGTCGTTTTTTTTTTTTTTTTTTTTTTTGACGGCTGTACAACTGTTACACTAGCCGAAATCTAAATTCTTTCTTGGCACGATTCTTATACTTTTAAGGTACAACTGATGTACTGGCCGTTGTCTAAATTCTTTCTTGTATCGACCATGGTACAACTGTTGAACCGGCAAGTCAAAAAGTTAACGACGGTTTCGAGATCGATTCCAAAGAGATAAAGGATTCGCTTCGAAATTTGAATCTGACAATATTCATCCCACATTCGAATGTTTTCGTTCCTTATTTCTTCTAATAATTATTCCAGTAAACATGTATATTGTGCAAATATTAATAAGAAAGTTTTTTTATCGTTTCCTTGTTGTCGGGCCGTCGTAGCTCAGTGGGTATGTCCACTCCTCTAGCAACATGCGACTTAGAAGCACAGGTTCCATTCCTCTCTGGGGTGTTTTATCTCCTCTATGTCGGTAAAGCTTTCTTTGTGTGTGTCTATTGCTTGCCTATTTTGTGTTTGGAACAGCATGGCTACATGTGGCTCTTGCACCACAAACACTAAGGCCCGGTGCACACATCCGGTTTTTCAACGTGCGGCGCCACTGCGGCACCGAAGCCCAGCTATGCACACATAACCGTGAAATGACGCACGAACTCATTTCACGCCATTTGAGATAAATATTCTATCGAAGAAAACATGTTTGTTTCGCTTACTTGGTGAAAAAAAGTATATTTTGAAATAAAATAGACGTTACTGGATACAACCATTTAATAATTATTTCTTATGTTAAATTTGTTTATGAAAACAAGGTACTTCAGAACGGAGACTCATGTACAGCGACCGTGGGGAACTGCGGTTCAAATTGCACGCAAGTTGGACGTGCGTCGCCCCAGTGGCGCCGGATGCTTGTGTTTGTTCACTGCTCCATTGGATCTAATGTGTCTCAGACCGCATTTGCGTTCCGGCAGCGGCGCCGCACGTTAAAAAATAGGATGTGTGCACCGGGTAATGGTAATGTTAATTTTAGTTTAAGTCGTACTAGAGCAACATATCGGGCTATTGACGACGGTCCGGGACCAATCCCTTAAGGGAAAGATTCGAGGACAACACCTCGTCATTTTGAACCACGGTCAGATGACGAAGCAACACCTGAGCTGGCACCCCACTCTCCAAACTTCCACACAACCCAACGTGAGGACTTTCGGTCACGACAGATTTAAGGTGCACCAGCCGCCTCTACACCATACGCTTACAAACATCCATGCCCGGACCCGGATTCGAACCAGGAACCTTCCGATCTAGAGGCTAACACCTTAACCACTATACCGGTTGGTGTGCACCGGGACTTAACCGGCCCCAATCATCACCAGTAATTGAATTTCTTTGTTTTTCCTCCGCTGTGCGTGACTATTCGCCGCGTCCAAAACACACAGAACTCGAGGGTCACAAATGAGGAACGTCAACAACAAATCCCGCAATGCAATCAGTCAACCGTCTGACCTGCGATCTCTAATTGCCGGGCGAAAAGCGAAATCAGGCAGATCTCGCGGGCAAATGCAAACAACCCAGAGTAGGTAAACAAGACAGCGCGTGTCAACAACTTCGGTGGTTTACCGAAAGCAAAAGAGCTTTCTGTTTCTCCACCATGGCAACAGCATCGCCCAATCTGTTAAACACCCCAAGATGACAAATTATCATACTTTTAGCCTAAAGCGGTTCAAGGGTAGGTCGAAGAGTATTTTCCACTTCGATCGATGCCCGCGACACAAAGCAGATGCGTGTTGCCCCCAGTGGTGCCAAGTCAGATAAATTATTACAGGGAGGGTTGATTCGTTGGTCACCCCCCTCACCTCCCGATTTTAGTCAGGTTAAAGGGTTTACTAGTCACCCGCGGAAAAGGGAATGAACCCGTCAAAGGAAACCGGACTAATCTGGTCGAACCCGTGACCAAATTTCTGAAAATACATTTGATATACATTTTACATGAGTAATTCACATCCTTTTGATAATGCTGACTATATATCCTTTTGAAAATAATGATTAAACATCCTTTTGATAATACATTTAAGACCTGGGCCGGTAGGGTCTGCGGGATTTTCCCTAACTATTTTGCAGGAGCTTTAATTTTAGTATAGTTTTCCTTTTGGCAAGGTTAATAGTTTCACCAATTTTAAATTATAATGTCAGATGCTGCATATGTCTACTATTATAAAAGAAAGTGTTGTCTCTATACTCAGTGTCCTGATGAATCCATGGCACTTACAATAACGAAATGCGGTACACAGGTAGTCCTAATTTTTTTCGATTTTTGTGTAGAGCCCGAATTTTAAAATTTAATCTAGAACATTTTTTAATTTATTTATTATTTAGTTCTTCTTTCCGGAATGTGACATCACCCTACCTCGAATGAAGGAGGAACAGATTTTGCGATTTTCGACCGCTGACGTCACAAGCGATTTTCTCCCTAATGCCTTTCTAACTATGTCAGGTTTTTCGATTCTAGCGTGGTTTGATTTACGTTTTTGATAATACCCACTTGGAGGCCATCATGGCATTACCTGTGGAGTTAGTTCATTTGCAAAGCAAACCAAATGGGTAATGGTAATGGTAATTTTAGTTAGCGTCGCACTAGAGCAACCTGAATGGCTATTGACGACGGTCCGGGATCAATCCCTTAAGGGAAAGATCTGAGGACAACATTTCGTAATTTTGAACCACGATCAGATGACGAAGCAACACTGAGCTGGCACCCCACTCTCCAAACTTCCACACCAACCCAACGTGAGGACTTTCGGCCACGACAGATTTAAGGTGCACCAGCCGCCTCTACACCATACGCTTACAAACATCCATGCCCGGACCCGGATTCGAACCAGGAACCTTCCGATCTAGAGGCTAAAAACTTAGCAAACCAAATGGGAATACGCAGCAATGACCGGGGGTTGGCGAACGCCAGCGAACAGTGGTCACACTTGACCCCACGAAAATAACTGTCACTGGCAATGCCGTGCTTGCCACGCAGTGGATAGTATTTTAATAAACGTTACACTGGAATAACACAACGAGCTATTGGCAAGTAGTACAGGGAGAGGGAAATTAAACCTCAGTCCATTCATTTTGTTTAAGACTTGCAGAAACACACCTATAGTTGCCTACTCACCATGGAAGCCCATATGCCTGGCACCCTCTTGTAAAATTAAAAACTGCAAAATAATAAAAAATCGATAAAACCTAAAGAAAAATCGACGAACTATTAAATGCAAATCTGAGCAAGACGTTCAAATGATATCTTACCACGATCGGTTAATGGCGTGTGGAAGGCATTATGGGACTCTTCTCCCCTGCCCCATGCTTCCTACTGAAGCTAGCATCCAGGACAGATAACATGCGCAGTGGGTCCTTGCGCATAGTCTATAATTCTTACCCATTTTCTTGCTTTTGTAAAAGACTGCAATGCACTGAGTCAGCGCTTGTAACATTGGTAAGATTAGAGCTCTCTTTTTAATCTGATACTAGAATTACCACACAGCGGGCTATTGGTGACTGCTCACGATCCATTCCGAAGAGAAATGTTTCGGTACAACACCTAGTCATTTTTAACCATGGTCAGATGACGAGGTCAACGCCAGAGCGGAACCCCACTTTCCTAGCGTCCATATCACGCCAGTAAGGATATTTTAGGCCATGAGATTTAACCTGCCCCCTCGTGCACGACGGTCTTTCGGTTGAATTGAGTATCGAACTAGCAACCCCTCCGGTTGCTAATCTGAGGCGAATAAAGGAGGGCCGCGATAGCCCATACAATGACCCTGCTTTATTTTTAAACTAATATTATTATCTAACCTTACTCAGGTTAAATTTTTAAACTCTATAATGAAAAAATGATCAGAATATAGACTCTGTAACAAAAAAAAAATCGGCGCACCCAGAAGGAGTTGCCCGATTGCGATAAAAATGGGTGGATGTGAAGAACATACATAGAAAAACAAACGATTAAAATTTCAGAACAATTGAAAGATCTATTTCAGAGTTTGACAGCTACAAAAGGAGGAAGTCAACAAGGCGTTGGTCCACCTTTGGCCTAGATGCAAGCTGTCACCCGGGGTGGCATAGACTGAAAAAGTTCCCGGATGGTGTCCTGCGGAATGTCTTCCGAAATTGTCTCCAACTATCAGGTTAAAAGGTCGACATTCCGATATGGTTGCAATCGCCTTCTCATAACGTCCCAAATTTGCTCTATGGGAGAGAGAGATCAGGAGACCTAGCTGGCCAAGGAAGTGTAGGAAAAGCTTGAAGAAAATTCACAGCGACACGTAACTTGTGCAACCTAGCATTATCTTGTTGAAAAGTAAGTATGGTGTCTCAAAAGGAACGGTAACACAAGCGGTCGTAGAATGTCGTCTATGTACCGTTGTGTTGTAAGTGTTCCAGAAATGACTACCAAAGTGCTATCAAAGGAGATGGCATCCCAGACCATAACGCCCTGTTGCGGGCATGCGTGGCGTGTGATAGTAAGGGCAGGATCCACACGCTACCCTGGACGTCTCCAGAAACGTCTGTGGTTGTAGTCAGGACACAGTTAGAAACAAGACTTGTCACTAAAGACTATACGTCTCCAGTCAGCGCCATTCCAAGTGGATTGAGCCCGGCACCACTGTAATTCTGCACTTTCTAGGTGCGTCGATTTTTTTTTGTTATAGAGTACAATCCCTTTGTCTTTCGTGGAATAAAATCAAATTTTGACACCTTAATAATTTGAACCTACTTTGGACACAAATCCTACACATGCATAACCATCCATGTAATACATTTTAAATAATGACGAAAGTTGACACTGAGGTTAGGTACCAATCCAAAAGTCGATTTTAAGTTAGATTTGGTATTCCATTTCTTAAGTTCTTTTCATGCTTAACTCAATTTATAAAAATGACGAATTTAATGTGTGTGCTCACGTAGCATTATTCAACAAAACAATACATTTTACTTGTGGTACTCTTGCATCAGGCATGCGACATTACCGAATTTTGTCAGTTTTAAGGGAAGGATGACAAATTAATTTGATAGATATTCAGTTCAGATATTCATCACTTAGTATTTTTTTTATGTCAAATACATTTTTTCACGAAAATTACATTTTGTGGTCGAATAACCAAAGAAAGTGTTTTAAAATTGAATGTATTGAGTACAGAAATACAAAGGTAACCTATAACCATTTTTAAAAAACGGTATATCGATTTGACATTCCTCTTTCTTTTTTAAAGAAAATTATCGTGTTCAATAAACTTTTAACATAGTTTATTGTTGAAGTTGTTTAAATATAGCTTCAACTCGTAAAATAATCCACCTCATCTTCCTGTCATTATGACAAAGAATCTTTTAACCTTTTCAAAGTTCTAATTCAGATTATTTTTAACATTATTATTCTTTCAATAAGGCAAAATTACACTTAAAATATGCTTTACTTTGACAAAAATAAGACTCTAAATAAATAAAGTATCAGAGCTGAAATTCAATAAAAAAAAAATTCGGATAAATAAATTGGTTTTTTTCAATAGTACTGTTGAAACAATCCTAGTCATCGTAATAATCAATACACATTCCAGATTTTCCCCAAACTTCGAAATTACGATTGATCTAAGTATACTTACACAGATGTTTTAGTATAAAACTGATCTAAATATGTATATGTAGTATGTAAGTAAAGCAATACGTAAGTAAATATATAAGCAAAGAAAAATTTAATGTTGTATTCACTCAACTAATATAGGATGCGTAAAATAACGAACATTGTATTCAAATATATGGAAAAAAGTGTATGTAATTGCTGATTTTCTAACTGTGTACAAACACAATTCGAAAATTACACACAGAGTCGGAAGACGGACAGACAGACTATCGCAACTAAGTTATGTCACTGAATGAATATAAGTTCTCACAGTATGCAAAGTTTCATGAAAATATATTTAACCGTTTTGGATGTAGCATGTGCACACACATACAGACAGACATACAAACAGATAGACAGACGGAGATACACCAAAAGCGCAAGATGCTGATTTGGCATCAGGAGGGCCCAAGACAGATAGAAAACTTGGAAATGGGTGGAAAATATTCAATGTAGAAACAAACCACTCTATTCTTATTTATGTAGATATAAATATATATGGCGTTTTGTATTGTTTTTTCTGAAAAGAACAAAGGAGAATGGTACTGTCAAAACCTAAGCATCATATATTTTTTGCTTCTCGGCATCCGCCCTCGTCAAAGCTGATTGAAATTCCTTTTGCTTAGAGAGTCTTATCGATTCCCATTTGTGGTATTTACTTTTGCGTATTCCTCATGTAGGAAGAGGATCCCGACTATATAATGTTCAGATGACTCTACCAACAGTTTTTATATGGCTAATTCAACTATCTGTGTTCCAAGTTCTCAATGTTTAACTCGATTTAAAAAAACAACTTTCTCACTTTCTTTGGGAATTTGTGCAACTTTATTATCGATACAAGTACACAAAAATATGTATATATTGAGAAACCACTTAGCAGTGAAGAACGTGAACCTGAAAACCTAACACCTGAAGAACGTGTCAGGGTTTGACTATCACCAGTGATTCAATGGTACCGGTACATCCGTATTATCAGTCTGGCTCTCGGTATTATCCGTCGGTTCTCACTGCGACACATTTGCGTCCCGAATTTATGAAACTTTTCCTCTCACGCTATCCATTTTGGCAAGTTATTTTGGTACCCCTGTGGTTAATACCGAAAGATACCTGCTGAGAACTGGAATTGATTCTCCATAAAATGTACGCAGGGGGATGGGGCTATACACGAGGCCGTATGTCTAACTGTCAATAATTTTTCTCTTCCTCTCTGTTATTTTTTACTCAGGTGCTTTATTTAGTCCAGCAAACAATACGTCCGTAATATTTTCCAAATAGCAATGAAAAGTTATTGAGCTTACGCGCATGCAGTACCCTACAATAATGAACCGGACGCCAGCGAATTGCATAAAATCCGACTGCTTCTTTGGGGGTGTTTTTCGTAGTAAGGCCTGGGATCTTTGCATGTTGTTCCCGGTAAATTAAACGCTGACGCCTACATGAACATTTTGGGCAATCAGGTTCTTCCTATGCTCTGACAATTTTATGGAATAGACGATTGTTACTTCCGGGACGACAACGCTCCATGTCATGTTGAAGCATCTGTCAAGCAGTGGTATCAAGATATGGATGTAAAACGTCTTCCCTGGTCTGTTCATAGTCCCGACCCCATATAACATTTGTGGGACGAGTTAGAACGACACGCTTCCGGACCAGGGAACCACGTCCTAAATCTACAGCTGAGCTGGCGACATTCTTGCAGCATGAATGGACTCAAATAGCCATAGCTGCGTATCAAAACCTTGTTGAAAGTATGCCCAGAAGGATTGCTAGTGTAATTGCAGCACGTGGGAGGACCATCCTCCTATTAAAGCATGTATTCCTTCCCTTATACCATCACATATTGCTGTCCGGTCCATTACTGTATAGGTTAGTGTATTTTCCATAGATGTAAAACAAAAATTTGTTCTCTAATAGACGTAGGTGAATTGGATCGGATGTCATTTATGTATTTTATTCAGGAACCTAATAGGATAGGTAGTTAATTAACGTCACACTGAAGGAACACAGCGGGCTATTGGCGACAGTCCGGGATCAGTTAAAATACCTACCTAACTTTCATTATCAATCCCAAAGGGAAAGATTCGAGGACATTCTCATTGGTGCCAAAATACTGCCAAGAACATACACTGCCACCACAAAATCCTTAAAGTGATGGAATTTCTCAGCTCCAACATTGATTATATCTGTGAGAGCTGAGAAGTCTAAGTCGAAAGTTCTCAAAATAACTTTGCTTTCCTTTCGAAACTTTTATAGGTCATTTCGGCTGTCTGACATCTGTATTTAACGCTCTGACTTATGTATTTTACAATATTGTTATTATTATTTTTTTTTCCTTCTGAAAATGATTTTTTTTTGTTTGTTTGTTTATGTTTATGTCCTTTTTTTTGTTTTAGTTTTCTCATTTTGTTCTGTGTCAATTTTTCAAACTTTGTCATCCTTTTCTTTTGTCATTTTGTATTTTTGTGCTTACATGTTTTGCCCTTCATTTGACTTTCCCCTTCTGTGTACTTAAATGTGTATGTATATATTGTGGATTGCTTAGCTCTCCCTTATCCCAGAAACTCCTCCGTAAGGCGGACTATACAGCTGAAAGCCGCACAGGTGAAACAGTGTCCGCATACGGCGTCCAATCCAATCCAACCTTGATCAGATAACGGGGTAACACATGAGCTAGCACCTTACTCTCCAAACTTCCACATCTAATAAGGTATGTGTGAGTACAAACAAATATCATCAAGACTTATTAAAAACTCGCTCTATCTCACAACAGCCAAAACGATTACTAGCTAAAAATGAATGTAAAAAAACTATGAATTGGTTCAATATTTTTTAAGAAATTAGAGATTTAGATTGAGAGGTAGGTAGATAGGTATTTTAGGACTGGATCAACACAACGGGTTTTTGGCAACGGACCGGGATCAATCCCGAAAATAAAGATTAGATCACGATACACGTCATTTTGAATCACGATCAGATGACGAGGTCACTCCTGAGCTGAAACAACACTCTCCAAACTTCCACACCACGCCAACTTGAGGAAATTTGAGGTCACGACAGAATTAACGTGTACCAACTAGGGATGCGACATCGATGTCGATGTTTTCAAAACAACGATGTTTTTTTAAAAAACATAGATGTATTTAACATCGATGTATTTGAGTCGATGTTTTTGTAATATCGATGTTTATACGTGTCGATGTTTTTACGTTGTCGATATTTTTTTTTAATGAAAAAAGTACCGTTATAAACATTTAAAAAATAACCAAGTAGCATAATTTTCATAATCAGCAAATTGAACATACTTTTAGACCAAAGTGGCCAAGGGTGATGGGTTTGAAAAGTAGGGATGCGACATCGATGTCGATGTTTTCACAACATTGATGTTTTAGAAAAAAACATCGATGTATTGGAGCCGATGTCGCATTGCTAGTTGCTAAACCAGTTTTAAGAAATGGGGAAATAAGTTTAAATACACTGCATTTTAAAAACATCGATGGTTTTGAGGCGATGTATTATCAACATCGATGTTTTAATTTTGAACATCAAAGTTTCAAAGCATCGATGTTTTGCTGTCGATGTAGCATCATTAGTTGCTAAACCAGTTTTAAGAAATGGGTAAAAAAGTTTAAATACACTGAATTTTAAAAAGTATCGATGTATAAAAACATCCATGTTTTGGGGGCGATGTATTATCAACATTGATGTTTTAATTTTGAACATCGCTGTTTTGCTGTCAATGTCGAATCACTAGTACCAACCCACGTTATCGCGACAGTCAGAAGTTGGATTCGAACTCGTAAACCTCCGGTTTCTAATCCGTTACTCTTCCAACCGGGTAACAGCTGCCCTTAGATGGAGTGGAGTTGAAATTAGGGGAAAAACTTTAAAAACGATCAGTCGTTTGAGTTAGTTTCTGTTTTTAAATAATATTTGTAAATTTTTCCATTCTTTTCAAGTAAGCCTATAGCGATGTTCTATCTAAGAAATTATTTCACCACAAAAACACAAGTTTATGTTACAGGTGTATAAAGAAAACAATCCTTAAGATAAAATGTTTTTCAAAAGTGCAATTCAAATTGATCGTCAGTTTTTCGTTTAATAGCCCTTTCGGGTGGATGATAAATAAAAATCCCTCTTTTAATATAAAAAAAAGGTTGATACAAGTTCCATTATGAGACGTATTTTTTCCTTTTATCGACTCCTACTAAAAAAAAAACCACTCTTTCATACTATAACTTCCTAAAGAGATATAATTTCTGATACTTCGAGCACACGTCAAATGTTGATCAAACAAATAATATCTTGAAAATAATTACGGAAGAAAGATATTAAATAAAGCTGGGCCAAATAAAAGAACAGGTGGAACTATAGTAATCACCAAAGTAGAAAACAAGGTAATCGAAACGTATTCTTAATCACAAAATTGCTCTTTCGATAATATCGTGTAACCCCTTGTCTAGTTTTAATAGAGCAGTATTTATAAACCCAATTTACAAACAAAAGTATAGCTGTATGCTTAAAATGTGAAGTTTTCTCTCGAAAATTTATATTTCCGTATTTGTAGCGTGAATATGTCTGTAAAATCGGAACAATTTTTGGAAATGCATTGTTGATGTCGTTGTCCCAAAACGGTAGCGTGAAAACAGTACGAATCGTACACAAGTAGAAGATATCCAACATCTAAGATATTCAAGTTCTTATTATTCCAAGGACATTAAGAAATATATGCATTATTTACATCATCACATTAACAACGTTACAACAATACATAAAAGTATGTATACCCCATTCCAGCGCGGTGAGCCAACCTTCTGTCACTCTCTCGCGCTCTAACCGTCGTCTCCATCTCTCTGCCGCAGTCTAAAAATAACACTACGGTAACGAAGACCACCTGCAGAGGACGCTCTATTTTCACCTGCTCTTCTCAAGTCGTTGTCAATCGCGACGCAAGAACAGCAGCTGACGCCAAAATTTAATCAATCAGAATATATTAGGCATTCCAATGACACAATAGAGTGGACACCTACCCTACTAGTGACTCTTCCTGAAGTTCAAGCTCTCTAACTGTCGTCTCCAACGTTTCTCCACAGTCTAAAAATAACCCAATGGTAAAAGTCAAAAACCAACCAGAGATCATCTGGACGAACACCATGAAGTCGTTATAAAGCGCGTGGCGGAAGAACAGCAGCTGGTGCCAAACAATAAAAAATCAGAATATATTTGGTATTAGGATGACACGATTCTTGATACCTGCCCTGCAAGCGACTCTTCCTAAAGGTCAAACACAACGAAGTTTCTCACTAAGTCACACATGACAAATATAGTACACCGTTTTGTCACATGATATCAGAACTAGAATAAACATCCAGAAGATAAATATAGCGTCGTGCAATAATAATATAGCGTGATAAAATAGACAAACGATGCCCGTAACACATATGACCGATTGTTGAGTGTTGAGGTTCACTGCTCGCGGTGTTTCGTAATATCTCAACATTCTACGGTGTTGTGCGAACTCCGGGCCCATGTAGCTTTGCATTGCGTATATTAAGATCTGCGTAAGTGGTGTAAGTATCCTCCGATAATAAATCAAAAACTGAATCGTTTAAACTGTTTTTAATTGCTGAATATTCACACTAAGCAGTAGTTCAAAAACTTACAACATTCATTCTAACTTACTACGAGTCAAAGCCACGGTTTATGTCCCCACGCCTTAAGTAAACAATTTCTTTGCTTAAATATAGCAGGAATATCCATGCCTAGACCTCAAGCCTGCAGCCTATTTGGTGGGATTCAGAATGAATGTTGTTTGATTTTATTTTACCTTTCATTTACCGAACCGTTTTTCCAAATAGAAAGAGTTAAAATTGTGTCTAAATTTCGGATTATTTACCGAGTAATCACCAAATAACTTCCTCTAAGTACCTGTTTCCACTATATACCCAGCCGACTTACAGGTCTGGTGGTTAAGGTGTTAGCTTCTAGATTAGAAGGTTCATGGTTCGAATAAGGGTCAGTGCATGGATGTTTGTAAGCGTATAGTGTAGAGGCGGCTGATGAACCTTAAACCTGTCGTGACCGAAAGTCTTCAAGTTGGGTTGGTGTGGAGGTTTGGAGAGTGGGGTGCCAGCTCAGGTGTTGCCTCTCATCTGACCGTGGCTCAAAATGACGTGGTGTTGTCCTCGGATCTTTCCATTAAGGGATTTATCCCGGACCGTCGTCAATAGCCCGTTGTATTGCTCTAGTACGACAATAATTAAAAATTAACTTTTATCCCTTTAATTGTATAACCCCTATCGACAGCAATTTATAACAAATCGGAAGGAAGGTAGGCTGATGAGTATTTTAATTTGCGTCATCCTGGAGCAACACAACGGGCTATTCGGGACGGTACGGGATCTTATCCGAAAGGAAGACATCACGTAATTTGAGCGATGGTCAGATGACGAGGTCACACCTTAGCTGGCAACTCACTCTCCAAAATTCCACACCACGCCAAAAGAATCGGAAGGATTTTGATATTCAGGAATTTGAAAGCATTTAACTAACACCATTCGAGCCCTCACGGTTAACGATAGAGAAAAAAAAATTTAGAAAATTACCAACAGCAAAACCTACTTTTGTCTCGCAATGTGATTGGTACAATCAAAAACCAAAATTGGCATTAAAAGTTTACCATTAGGTCAAAAAAAAAAAAAAAACGACGGCTCAAGAACACTAGGACGATGCGTGTGAATGACAAAAGTGACAAGAAAGGCTACAAGATCAGTGATAATGCACGTAATTCTACAAAAATCCCAAGTACCTACCATGAAATATCAGTTTGCAATCACCGCTTTTGGTATGTCACCGCAAAATATTTCCCATCAATAGCATTCACGACTGAAAGCTAAGTCCGTATGGTGTTTTCGCCTGGAGAGCAAAATTAATTTCCACTAATTACAAAGGTGAACTGGTCAAGCACTGTTGCATAAATGGTCAAAATACCGCAGACGCATTGCGTGTTTTCCTTCGGAACTCCTCCTCTAAGACAAAGTCCGTATTCTGTTCGAGTTGTGGTTGACGTGATACGATTGTTAATTGGTAATTTTTAAATAACGTCGTACTAGAACAACACAACGGGCTTTTGACGACGGTCCGAGATCAATCCCTTAAGGAAAAGATCCGATGACAACACCACGTCATTTTGAACCACGGTCAGATGACGAGGCAGCACCTGAGCTCGCACCCCACTCTCCAGACTTTCACACCAACCCAACGTGAGGACTTTCGGCCACGACAGATTTAAAGTGCACCAGCCGTCTCTACACCATACGCTTACAAACATCCATGCACTGATCCGGGTATTCGAACCAAGAACCTTCCGATCTAGAGACTAACACCTTAACCACCAGACCGCTTGGTTGGCCACGTGGTACGAGACTTCGAAGAAAAATATCACGATTGAAATCGAGCTAAAGGAGCATCCGTTCCAAGGTCTTTAGGTATCAAGATTTTTGAGGTTCCAAATTGAATGCATCATAGACACGAAAAAAAGTTATTTAAAAATAACAGCGTGATCCAACCGCAAGAAAAAGAGGGTTGTCATACCGAAAGCAAAAATAAAAAAGGCGGAATAACCTCAAATACAAAGTAGAGCGATTGCTCAAATTTCAATGACATTTGAATAATGAAATAAGATTTTTTTTAAATGTTCAGTCTTTTTCGACGATTTCAAGCAAATTAACAACATTTTATAAATTGATATCACGAAATCAAAACAAAAGACTGCCTTCATTTGAATTTCTCAAGAACGCAACTAGGTTATCATCACACAATCCGTACACTCAAACAAAAGATAAGCTTAATTATTTGTAAAGAAGTAAACCATTTACCATGTCCGATCTCCCTAAGTGTCTCGTCGGCACAGAAGCTTGTGATCCGAGTAATCGGCGGACTCCTCATCATCAGGCAATGGCAATTAAGGTGGGCAAATACGGAAAGGATCATTAACTGTAGGTGCGTGGGAGGGGCCCTTTCTTTTTCCTCTGATAGGTCAGAAAGAGCGGGAAAAAAAGACCAATAAAAAACAGAGCGTGAATTGTGGAGGTTTTTTTTCTAGCGATGCTTATAATTGATCTATAAAAAAACCGACCTCTTGCCAGGCTATAAACTCGGGAATTGAGGAGCTCGGTGAGTCAGGAAGAAGCTCACGTTAATTATGAGATCCACAAATTTCCTTTTTATTTAAAAGGTACAATAACTCTCATTCGTTGGTTTTATCAACAAAAAAAAATATATCATAGTAAAGCACAATGAGCACTAAAAGGCAACAATTTCAATCACCTTTCGTTTCTGGAAACAATGTATAAAGTGACCCTTTTTCTGATATATAATCCATCGCCTATCGAACCCAGCTTTAAATCCAGACTATTTTCTAGTAATGATTCACACACATTGGGTTTATTACTAAATTGCACTAAGAACAAGAGTACGAAAAAGGTTTCAACTTCGAGCTTTTAGATATGTAAATCAGATATAACACGGACAGATGCGGATCAAATTGTTTTGGGATCCTAGGTGCATGTAATTTTATTAGACTTCTTGTACGTAGTTATTGCTAGATCTGCTGACCGAATGCTTTTTTAGATTAAATTACAAAAATACGAATTAAATTTTTATATTTGATCAATATGCACTATTTTTTAGGATACTTATGAATGCCAAATTAATTACAAAGTTCACATTTTTCATTCAATTATGTTAAGTAGAATTTTGTCAATCATTGATGGACTTTCTGTGGCGATACATTGTCGTAGTTTTAAGTGTACACAAAACATACAAATTCCTTGCGAACAATACTCAGCGTTAAACGTACTCTTAAAATAATCGATTATTTTTTAAAGGTTTATCTGAGTAAAATTAATGATACAAAAATTTCACTCATTCTTCAAAAAGTTTCAATTTTTTATCAAGATAATAGTTAACCTGTTACAGAAAAGGAAAATTTCTCTACTCTTTTAATTTATAACTCTTCGAAAAGCTGAAGTCATTCCAATTCTGAAATCAGCCTCAGTAGTTACTGACCAATTACCCTTTCCAGCGTTTGGTTCAAGCTGATTGAAAAACTGACAGTGAATTGATTGGTTTATGAGTTGGAGGAGAGAGAGAAGGGTTATTACTGAACTACGTGCGCTGGTTTTAGAAAACATAGAAATATAGTTGAACAATTTATCCGGTAATTCCCAGGAAGTAAAATATGGTTTCCAGAGAAAGCGGGGCTCTCTAGTTGTGCGTGAGGACCTCAAGACTGCATTTGATGGAGAAAACACGAAAATTATCTCTATCAGCGAGTCTGGTAATCTTTTCAAGTGGATAAAGAGCCGAGACTTGCGAGTTAAATACTGAAAGACCCTGTACAGACAGACTTGACAAGGCTTAGGCTAGCCATAGGGTTCAGTCTTGAGCCCAGCGACATTAAACATCATTATTAATTATATTTTTGCAAACTTGTCCAAGAAAACACTTTTAATACAAGGTTTTCATTTGCAAATCATTTGGCAATTTCGGGGGATTTAGGTGTTTTGGTCACACTCCAGAAAACCTTAAGTATCCTGATACATCTAAACATCTACCTAGACATATGAAAATGAGGTTGTAGATACAAATCAAACCACATTCCAGCTTTTTACGCTCAGTACAGAGTATCACGATATAAATCTATGTTATAACAACCACCATTTAAAGGAAACAGGAATACTGACACGTTTGGGTGTCGATTTGGATTAAAAACAAAATTGGGACAGGATTAAATAGAAATCCTTCTTTCCTTGAATCTCAAGATCTAGCCTACTAAATAGACTAACAGACTCTACCTGGAGTTTTTCTCAGGGTGTTCTCTGTACAGCCTATTAAGCGTATGTGAGACCCTATTCTGAGTAAAGCGAAATTCTTGTTACAACTTTTCTGAAGAAATGAGAAAAACATAATGTTTTGCAAAATCGTTTCACTAGATTGATTACTGGCGACACAAAATCAACACCAATAGCAGCAATGGAGCTCCTAACTGGGTTGGAACCTCTAAGTAATAGAAGAAAAAAAAGTGCACTGTGTTTTCACACTGTAGCAAATATTTTTAGACAGGACTAGACTCAATACAATCCAGCAACTGAAAAGTTAGGCTCGGGGAACATTTCCTTCAAGGGAGTGCATTCTATATGAAAGCATCCATTTTGACATGCCAGTGAAACCAATAAATCTCAATTTTTTGCCTATTTTGCCCAATATTAATTACGATAACCGGAATTTGAAAATTGGTCGATTTGACAAAGTGACAGCCATCTTGGATTTCCGTACTGTGTATAAATGGCTGTATCTTGACGACAAATGCTTCAAATTTAGTGTATTTGGTACCAAATGGAAACAATTTAATTCATAAATGCATAAAAAGTACGCAGACATTCTAAATTTAAAATTTTACTAGATTTTTTGCTAGTATAAAGTGGAAAATCACTTTAAAAAACATGTCAATTTGAAGTGTTATAAAAAATAAAACCTCTTATTTCCTAGGAAACTTTGTAGAAGTAACAACTAGCACATGTATTAAAATCTGACAAAAATTCAGGGAGGTAAAATATTTGGTTTTTGAATCAAAGCAATTTTGATGATTGTTTATATATAAGAATAACGGTGGCTATCTTACAATGCAAAATTGACCATAGTTTAAAACCAATGTTCATATTTGAAGTTTTATGATTCACTATTCAAACAAGCTCGCATTAAGTGTAAAAATATCAATTCAACATCAAATTATAGTCCTGTGTAAATTTTAATTCATTTTATCACATCGTGCGTTTTGAAAAGTATATTAAGTACCATTGAAGAAAATTAAACATATATTTAAGAAACTTTTAACATATATAATAAGTTGTTCAAATGTATCAACAACTCGTAAAATAATGTACCTTTGTCAAAGAATTTTTTAATATTTCAAAAGTTCTTTTTTTAACATTATTATTCTTTGATTAACCTCATAAAATTACACGTGAAATTTGCTTTATTCTGACTTACCTTCCACTTTAAGTCGAATACTTTGTGGTGCTGTTGCGTAGGATGGAAAGGAAATACAATTTATTAAATAATAAATATTTAAATCAGTAAACAAAAGAAAACAGCGAAATAAAACAAAAAATATGTTGTCAGGAAACAAGTTGATCAAATGATATTAATTCGGGATTCTCTTTTATCTCTTGATATTGCACAGTTTCCACAACTTGGAACTAAAAAGTGCGCAATATTTAGAAACGCGAAATTAATTTAGAACGAAAGAAACAGAAAATGGTAGGTACGTGATCAACCAACACAAGTTACCGTATCGTTATCGTTCGTCAAAAAATATCGTTTGTCCCAAATATTGGAAAATAGTTTACATTGCACAAAGAACAAAAATAAGACTCGAAATAAATGAAATATCAGAACAGAAATTCGATAAATAAATAATTGCGGGAAAAATAATTGTTTTTTCATCAGTACCGGTAAAACAATTCAAGTAATCGTAATACTCAATATAAATTCCATATTTTCCAAAACTAGCAAATTATTGTTGATTTAAGTATACTTAGGCCCGGTGCACACATCCGGCTCTGCTGTGGCACCGAAGCCCAATTATGCACGCATAACCGTGAAATAACGCACGAAATCATTTCGCGCCATTTGTAATAAATATTCTATCGAAGAAAGCGTGTTTATTTCGCTTACAAGGTGTAAAAAAAGTATATTTTGAAACAAGATAGACGTTACTGGATACAACCATTTATTAATTATTATTTATATTCCATTTATTTATGAAAACAAGGTACTTCAGACCGGAGAAGCTTATGCAGCGAGCTGCGACGGCGTGAGGAACTGCGGTACAAATT
This sequence comes from Metellina segmentata, assembly GCA_947359465.1. NCBI lineage: Eukaryota > Metazoa > Arthropoda > Arachnida > Araneae > Tetragnathidae > Metellina > Metellina segmentata. Next base: position 13,238,096 of record OX375878.1, read on the forward strand.
GCACACAAGTTAGACGTGCGTCGCCGTAGAGGTGCTGGAGACAATTTGTTCACTTCTCCATTGGATATAATGTATCTCAGACCGCACTTGCGTTGCCACAGCGGCGCCGCACGTTGAAAAACCGAATGTGTGCACAGGTCCTTATTGTTAAAAAAATTTGTGAAAAATACACGTTTGATTGCTGTAAACATTTCTACAGAATTTAATGAAAGATTTTCTACATGAATTTCATCTGAAACTGTTCGACGAGTACTGAGATCAGCTGTATTAAATGGGCGTTCTACCCGAAGAAATTTTTTCTAAGTGCGAAAAATAGAACGTTTAGGCTCCCCTTCGCAAAATAATGCATATCTTGAAGCCACAGCTGAAAATTAAAAATGTGGAACACTGTGCCCCGCCTTCCCCTATGCTATTTGCGTCAAACTGAGCGGCTCGTATCAGGCATTTGTTCACCTTGAAGGTGCGACGGTTATGTTTTCAAGAACTTCCTCCGAGCCCGTTGACATTCGGCATCGGATGCCCGAATCTTATTGGATTCTCCGTCTCTCTATTTTTCTTCCATTGACGTTTCTATTATTTTTTTTGTGTTCATTACGCATATATTTGGACATCTAAGAAAATTTCCGAAACTTCCACACTTTGAAGTCCAGTATCTAAACAAGTATTTAATATTTAGACTTTGTTTCTCTTATTATTTATAAGGCGCAAAGAGACGGAACAAAAGACAACTCGAACGTCGTGCTCGCACAAAGGAAGCCGGATCTAGACTAAATTAATGTCCGCGGAAGTGCGCATTTTCGTGATTCTACTACGCGCTGCGATTGCATCAGCTGATGACGTCAATGCACGATCAATTAGCATTTATAATATTCTTTGTTTAATGCTCTTTTTAACGCGATTTTGTTTATTTATGTATCATTTATATTTTTCGTTACTAGATTTTTCCTACTTACTCTATTTTGTGACACTAAACTATCAAGCGTAATACACGGTTTCGAAATCTAAGACGTATTCTACGTCAAAAAAGTAGACCAGGTCCATATGTTCCTAACGCCTCATCAGGAGAGCCTGCCTCTTGATCTTTCACCAATGCATTGATAAAGGAACCAACGACAGGAGAGCGAGTTGTAAGCAATTCAGTACAGAAGAAAGATGGATATCTCTGAGGTCGAAATGTTTTTTCCTACTAATATTTAGGGTAATTCTGTTGTTGTTTCTTATGCCTACACTGGCAGACCAAAGGAGTGCCAGGCCCATCCAAGACGGCAAGAGACGAGGGGGGGGGGTCCGGCTTCCATGCAAGTGAGCCCCATTGGGAGGAAGTCCGACTTAGCTCGAATTTTTTAGCCAACAGATGGCAGCACATAGACATGTCTCGTTTTTACGGAGAGGTCACATTTTCACTACATTCAATCATACTCAGGCACACGGTTGTAATTTTGATCGAAACCAGAAACTAACTAATCCCTGGTTCGGCACCCCCAGAGGTATTGATTTATTATGGGAACATAGAGGACTTTGTGACCACGACAGATTTTTCGTGCACCAGTCACCTTTAGCGTACACGGGAGTTTTTGGTCAGCTGGGCTCGAACTCATGATCAGTCAGTGACGAGCTCGATGCCCTACCGACCAGGCCACCCGGCCCTAGGGTAATTCTACAAATTCAAAAATATAATGCACTTTTTGGACATCAATACGAAGTGGAATATACTTCCCCATGATTCAGTGAAAAGATTTGTGGCCTACATAACCTTTTGAAAGTCGTCTATCGTCCGATTCATTGTTGTTTACGATTTCAGTGATGTAAACCATATATTTGGTGTGACTTGTGTAACAATATTGCTTAAAAATGCAAGTCTTGCTTTCACATTAATTAGTGTAGTGCCTGGTGATCAGTTTCTTGAAAGTCTGGAATCTATCTATACACCATGCTGATCTTACAAACCTTCGTGAGTGTGTAGCAAGGCTCAAGGTTCTTTTAGTTGTAATAGACGACCCCTTTCAGTTGACAGAATGATTGAGTTGACGATCTGCTCGCTCCCACTCCGTACGTTCAAGGAACGTTTTACCCTGGAAATTTCCAGAACATAATGGGTTATTGGTGACGGTCCGGTATCAAACCTTAAGGGAATGAACCGAGGACAACACCTCATAATTTTGAACCACGGCCAGATGACGATGTCACACCTGAGGTGGCACACGAACCTCCAGAACACGTCAACGCGAATACATAGCGTGCATCAGTCCTTCCATAGTTCACAGAAGAGTATCGCTCTTGAGAGGTATATTTGAGCTTTTTTTTCATATACCATCCACAGAATTGTCTTAAACAATCGGACGTTATTCACGGTGCAAATCTCTTCTGATATCATGGTATCGCTTTGCAAATTCCATTGAGTCAAGTCGAGAGGTATTTTAACATTTGAAAAATGTAAGCAACTTGTTTGACAATGTCTCGGCACAATTCGTGTTCATTTGAGGTGTACAACATACGAGTAGCTTCTGCTTTCTAGGTTCTGTTCCTGATCGGGGTTGCACGAAAAAATAAACACATCGCACTCTCTCTTTAGAGTCATTCCACACAAAATGAGCAAATCGGCTGTGGCTGACCCATCACCGATTTTAATGAAAATTAGTTTTTAAATAGATCACTTATAATAAGAAGGAACTGCCAAATATTAGATGTCCAAAATGTATATTTATTTTTTAGTTAATTTTAAAGTTCAAGGTCACACAAATATATATTTTTAGCATTAAAAGTATCCTGTTCGAGACCCTATACTTGTAAAGTTATTGACTCAAATTATAAATTTTTATATTACTAGGGAGCTCCGCCCCGTGCTCGCTTTCGTCTCGCCAACCCCCGGGGTTTGCTTCGCATATCAACACTTCTTTTGCAGAGTTAATCTCCTGTGACGTCAGAACTATCTTAATAATTCGTACAATCTTGATTTGACTTTCCGGTCCATGACGTCACAGCGAGGGCTTCGCCACTTGCTCGCTTACGCTCGCCAACCCCCGGGGGTTGCTACGCAATCCCCGGGCAATTGCTATGCAAACCAACACTCCTATCACAGATCCGATTTGGTCTGTTTTGCAAACTAACATTCCTTTCGCAGAATCAATCTCCTTCGACGGTGAAACTATCTTAATAATTCGGTCCATGACGTCACAGCGAGGGCTTCGCCCCCTGATCGCTAACGCTCGCCAATCCCCGATGATTGCTACACAATCCTGTTTGGTTTGCTTCGCAAACCAAGACTCCTTTCGCAAGTGATTTCCCTTTTTTTACTTTAACACTTAATGCACTCTAACTAATAGCCGCATTAGTAAAAAAAAATCTCCATCTTGTTCCCTTTACAATTTTAAATAAACTGTGTTACAATCATAATTTTGCGATCGGTACTTTCCCGGTAAACCATCTGAGAACAGAGTGAAAAAAGCGACCCTTTTTACTCGTCAAATGAAAAAAAAATCATTTCTACTGTAATTATTGCTACAATAAATTTGATAACTGGCAAACCCGTTGATCATAAAATGTAACCATAATTTCCGTGAAGAAGGAGAACGCTATGTCTCCGCGTTCTAAAAAATACGAAATTAGTCTGACCAACTTTTGATTGCATTGAATTTATTTATGAGCCGATTAAAAAAATTATTTACCGTAAGAAAGAGTGTATTATAATCTTTCACGTGGTATTTTCAAATTGTAAAGCTAATAGTATTAAGCTATAGATATGACAGTTTTAGTTTTGTATCGAATAGTACGATCTATATATATATATATATAAAAGTTCCGAAAATTGTATGACCAACTTTTAATTCCGTCGACTTTATTTATTAACCAATTTAAAAAATAATTGTACCGTAAGAAAGAGTACATTCTAAGGTATACTGCAATATTTTCAAATTAAAAAACTAATAGTAATAAGATATAGAAATGACAGTTTAAAAAAAAAGTAACGAAACCGTTCCGATTTTTCTCGAATTTCCCAAAAATACTATCAGAAACCAAATTGAAATTTCTAAAAATCCTCGACGAGCTGCAATAATTCACGTTTAGAAGTACTCTTTAAAAAAATTCACGGCTGTGTTTTGTTCACTCGCATTAGAAATTTCGTTCTTTCAACTTTGACACTTAATAAACCTTAAACTAATAGCTGAATCGGAAAATTTTTTCATTCGTTTTGTTCTCTGTGCAATTTTGAACAAACCATGCCAATTTTGTAATTTTCTTGTCCGTACTTTCTCGGGAAACCGTCTTAGAATCGAGCTAAACAACACAGTTTTCAGTCCTGCGGCGAAGAGGACGGTAACTTTTTTTTAATAGATTATAGTCTTATCTATAATTTTTAGAGATTATAGTCTTATCTATAGTTTTTAGAGATTATAGTCTTAAGTAAAAGTTCTTTTAGGAAATGTCAGAATACAGTTTAATATCCGGCACATCTCTTTCTGACGGATCGGAGAAAATAGAGATTTCTCCAATATGATATCAATTTCAAATTGCTCTAGTTGTCAAATTGCTCTCTCTCTCTCTAAAAATGGAATGACAATATCAAAAATAGTTCTTAACAAAGCACTTCTATCTAAAAGTTTGGTATAATTCAGTGATTGTGTTTCTATTCCTTAGTAAAGAAAAAAAATACTAAAAAAGTAAAATAATTGAAAACGGCGTTTTTTCTGTTTTTATTAATACAAATTTTATTGTGAAGTACAACTCCGAAAATCTCACTAAGTATCAGTATTATGTGTCCAGATGTATATTATCTGTCCTGAAATTTTCATCATTATAATTTGTTTATTTTCGTCCGAGGAACAATTTTAACTAGATGGGAACTATCGTTTTATTTTATTGCATGATGAATCAAAACAGGCGGAAACACGCCAGTAGCTTTCCGACGTCCTGTTCAATATACCACTGATGAAAATGTTTTCTGCAGCTGTTGAATCGTGTTTCAACCTTTGCACAGTCTATGCTCTTTTGTGTCAAAACATCCACACAGCCTTTTGTGGACAACTTTTCATCTGTTGATCGTAGCAGTTTGCACTTTATCGGATTTGAATAATTTAAACAGTTTTTTCTGGGGAATGGGCTTAGAAAGACACGTTGAAATGAAGAATTCAATCTATGTTTGCTCAGCTGCCAATACGATCAACAAAAAATATCGTGTTCCAATGAACTGGAACCTCAGTTTTTCGGTTAACCTTTAGACTAACGGCCAGTACATCAGTTGTACCATGAAATTTCTCGAATCGCGTCAAGAAAGAATTTAGACTACGGTTGATACAGCAGTTTACATTGAAAGTTATAACAATCGAGCATGTTATATCTATAGCCGCAGTCAAAAGGTTAAGGTCACTCTCCACGAGCTTAGTGCTAAATCATTAGTACTCACTAGTGATGGGGAAAATGACTCTTTTCAGGGATCGGATCGGAACCGCTCACTCACTAAAAAGAGCTAGCTCTTTTTGATGACTCACCGCTCCTTTCGAAATGTATACAATATGTTTGGGCCATCGAACATCCCTCGTTGTCACGTGAGCGCATGTGTCCAGACGAAGAGGCGCCAAGCGTGCTTGAAACACCCACGCACATAACACTTGAAACACTCACTCATCCAGCAATTGCGCAGTTTACCTCTAAAATCAACAAAAGGAGGGAGACGGGGCCCGAGGACGATAGGCATTGCAGCATAGGGCTGCTAAGCTGTAAAATTTAATTGCTAAGGCATAAGATGGCCCAAAACCATGTCAATTCATATAACTTTGAAATTGTCCATAAAGAATAAATAACTTTGATGACACTTCTACTTTTGTAATTCCCGTCATGAACCCGTTGAGATTACAGAAGTAGCAATTAAAATATCCAAACACGTTAAAAATCTCATTTTTGACCAAGAATTCTAAAAAAGTTTTCGATTTTATTGGATAGAGTATTTATTTGACTTTCCAAAACATATTTAATTTTTTCTCTGTTAATTACTTGAAGAAGTATTAAGATTTTAATCAAGGCGGGAAAACAAGAAGTAAGAATGGAAAACACTGGAAATGGCCATTAAAAGGCCAAAAACGTGGCAAAATCTAAATTTAAACCTTACTTTTTTTTGCAAACATAATTTTAGAAAGTTTTTTTAAATATTTAAATGGTTTCTCTTTTGGAAATGGAGTGAACTTTTTTAAAGAGAAGGAAGAACAAAATTGTTTACACAAAGAGCAAACGCAAGGGTGCAAGCGATGCACTTGAAACTACCTTTAACTCCAAATTAATATTTTTGCATTATTTCCTCACTTCAAATGTTATAATACAAAAACTTATAACTGGATTCTAGTAAACTTTTGAGAGTTTGTTATTTATAATGTTGTCAAGTGAATAAACTAGAATAATTATGCTGAGTTCAAAAGTTTCTAAATTATTACTATTTATTTAAGAAATAGGACTGTAGAACTATAAAAAATCTTCTATTCATTTTTCAATCACTTGTAAAATTGTTGTTTATTTAAATATCCTTTTATTCTAGTTCATTCCCTAGAAATATGCATGTAGTTTATTTTGGTAGCATCATTTTTTAAATTGGTTGAATAGATTTTCATATAGCACATTTGAAGTTTTTGACACATTTCTTTAAAATTTCATACATAATTATCATATTTTTACAAAATTATTAATATATACTTTTAATATTTATAGCCCATTGCTATTGTGTTTAAAACACAAAACATAAAAATATCATTAAAATATTTCTATACCACATTTAAAAAAAGTGTCTTGGACGTGTTTGGATACATTAAGATTTCTTTCTAAAACCACTTAGTTACCAAATGAGACTTCCTAATAACTTAAATGATATTTTAAAATCAAATAATAAAAAAAATAATAATTTATTTAAGTACTTAAGATTTTTAACTATTTATTTTAAGATATAGGTATATAATACTCTCGAATACTCGTTGTCCCAAAGATTTTCAAAATCCAATTCCCCTCCCTGTCTTTTAATCAAATATTTTCAAAATGCCTTGTTTTGTGAAGGCAATGCAATAAAAACGAGTTACGTTTAATTTAATTTTGTGTAGCTTTATTAAAATGATATCACTCCCGAGAAATCAAGGTTTTATTATAATTATTATATTAATGTTAAGTGAATAACATAATAACTGTTAGAATATGTTTTAATAACAACCTTAAGACTAGTTTTAATTAGTGCTAAAAGGCGTGATATGACTTAAGCCGTAAAAACACCCTTTCAATCTAAAATTGAATTAAATTAAAAAAAATAACATTTATGATAATACATAGATATTTAAAAATTTGAAACTTCAAAAAAGTAACAAAAAGCTAGGGAGCGCAAAAGAACGAATGCGGAATTGACTCTTCGAGAGCGATAGTTATCGAAAAGAGCCAAAGAGTTAACTCCCAAAAGAATCAACTCCCAAAAGAATCAGTGAGCGCAAACGATCGAATGCGGAAATGATTCTTCGAAAGAGCCAACTGTCCAAAAGAATCAACTCCCAATGAATCAACTCCCAAAAGAATCACTGAGCTGGTGATCGCATGCGGAAATGACTCTTCGAGAGTGGAAGCGCTGATTCGTTAAAAAAGAGTTACCGCTCTTCAGCCCTGATTGGTTAAAAAAAGAGCTATAGCTGTTTTTTGACGAATCAGCGCTCGCTCACTCCGTCAAGAGAGCTAACTCTTTGAGTCAGCTCCTGAGCGGATCGTCCATCTCTAGTACTCACCACTTGCACTAACATCGGGACATATGAACCCGAAAGTTTTTGTACTAAGCGTTAGTAAAATAAAAGTGAATATTCTATATTTACTCCGTCCTGAAATTGAAAAACGTGTTCGTGAAAAACGTTTTAATTTAAATTCGCCGTAGCTTAACGCAGAAAAACTGAATGATAACACCGGAAAACACGTTTTTCATTTTCAGGACAGCCCCTTTTTCAAGGCATGGAAAAGTTCAAATTTTAATCGCGAATATCTCCACCAGTTTTACAGATAACTGCATGGAATTTTTTTTTGTGTGTCTTTATTATTGTATTGCGTACATTTTTCTAATTGAACTTTTTGGCCAATCTCCTTTAGTTTTCGAGGTAATTTTTTTAATTTCCTTATTTAATCGCTAGGGGCGCAGTAAGCTGTCTCAATAAATTCAGTATGGTCACTTTACTGTAGGTACACGTTAGTACCTTGACTCTACGAGACGCGGTTTCAAAATTAAAAGGCTTAAAAGGACACTTAAAATTAAAAATGTAATTTAAAATAAAATTTTTAATTAAAGCTTTACGGGTCACCCTGTATATGTTTTATTTTCTTTGTTCATTAAAAGCTCAGTGCAGGGAGGCTGGGCATGATTTATCCCCTTTAATATCGATTTTTTGCTCTTCACTTGCAAAAGTAAAAGTTGTAAAACAATAAGGAATCGTTAACTATGTAAAGGATTAAAAAATTGAGAACTCAAAAAAGTAGTTTCTTTCCAAGTGACCCATTAGCTAGTACTAAAAAAATAATGAACAAAATTTGACCAACTTAAAAAGGTTCTCCGTCCCTGAGTGGGACCCTGATAGCCAAGCCAACGCGCGTTTGGCTAGGCTATCTGGGTCCCGTTCTTCAAGGTCGCAGAGATCGATACTTGAATTAGAGGAATAAATAAACATAATTTAATGGCGGGACCTCGTTAGCCTCGCCATACGCGTAGAGTACTTAGTTGCCTCAATTTACTGCTTTGAATTTAATACCATTAAAAATAGGATGCAAATTAATTCATTCGGTGTTTAGAAGATAGTTTCCGACAAAGGTGAATAGTATGTAATTTTAGTTTTGAGATAACGTATACTGACGACGGTCCGTTTAAGTTTCCACACCACGCGTGTACGATCAAACGATTTTAGGCCATTACAGATTTAACGTTCATCAGTCCCCTTTGTACACAACGGTCTTTGGTTGCATTCGAACTTGCAATCCTCCAGTCGATGTTTTACTGTCCTTTTTTTCATACAACGTATTCTAATCCTCCAGTCAATCTTATTATTATCATTAATGTTATAGTTTAAGGTAAAAAATCATTCTTTGTTTATAAAGGTAGATTTAAAAATTATGTAAATTACCTAATGTAGAATTTAGAAAATAAAAACTTATTCCAAACGAAAATACAGATCCGTAAATCGGGAAGACCCGAATCGGGAAGACATGACCATTAAATCTTGCCGCTACAAGAGAAAAAACGTTCTCCAACTGTTTGAGACCGCTATGACGACAGTCATGGAAATGGCGGCTCCGATCATTTTCGTTACGCTCATAAACAACGCTCTCTAGGAAACCAACACCATGTGTTAATATAAACTACGTTTTAGTGACGTCCCCCACCGCTACATCACGGTCGCTAGATCACGGCTACGCTTTCTTAGGAAACCGGAGCTTTACAGGTAACATAAAATATCTTACATTGTCACTGTTATATAGTGCGTTGAAATTTTATACTTACTTATGAATCACCCTGTATATATTCCTACTTAATTTTTTTGTAGACGTGTTGGTTGAATATAGGTTGATTGACGCTTGAACAAATATGGCCTTTGCACCATTTAAAACAGGGTATCTACTGGTCCCGAAAATCCCGAAAATATGCCGAAAACTGGTCCCGAAATCGTAAATTTTGTCTCGTAAATTTATCCCCTCTTTATTATCAGGAAAAAGTTCATTTATGGATGGAAGAAAAAAAAATCAAGGCGAAAAAAATTGATGTTGGGTTTGGTGCTTCTACTGCTTTGCCAAAGGTGACAGAAACCAACAAAATAGTGCTTCAAAGAGAATGCAGGGATTTTATTATTAATCTTTTAAATAAACTGAAAATTAAGTCTCCCTTGTGTAATAAAACTGGTCGAAGGGATGTCCTGCTTTTCACCACAAATCATGCTATCATCCGAATCAATCAGATCAATCGTATGGGTATCGCACTGAAGGAATGTGTATCAAAAAAAAGCAACTAATACCAATTCAAGCTGCTGGTGCCAAAAGCATATGTTTAAAACTTTGTGAAGATCCTATAGCAAATACGAAACTAGAAGCATACAGAATGATAAAAGACTAGATAGGTTTCTCATGGATCTTTTAAAAACTCTGGATGTGGGGGTAACCCCTTATAATATTTACTAAAAAGGTATTGACAATGTTTCATGGTAATGCTACTGTTGAGCGAAGTTTTTCAGTTAACAAATAGCGTCTTGTTGAAAATTTAGCAGAAAATTCATTGGTAACTCAACGTGTAGTTCATTCTGCTGTTCTTACACTATGGTGCTATAGAAAACATTGATATAATGATAGTAATGAATACAGATGTGCGCAGTGCTTATGGAAAAAGAACTGAGGGCTTAAAACAAAAAAGATTGAAGCAGAATTCTGAAGAATTGAGGCAAAAGGTTGGCTGAAGCTGAACATAAACAAATGAGAAAAAAAATTGCAAATAATGCTAACTGCAAATTATGAAATTGAACAATTAGACAAATAAATTATGCAAACTGAAAAGAAAATGAAAATGACGTAACTCCCCCAATCCAACCACATTCGGAGAGTTTTTTTAAATACACAAATTGATGTAATTTTTTTTACCAACTTCATTTGATGCATAAAACATAAAAATAAAACTACATTACGAATTGTTTTTAAAGAAATTGTAGATTTCTTCAATTTTTATTCAAATTTAAAGTATTCAAAAACTTTTACTTTGACGTGATTTATTTTTTGTCTTTATTTTTAAAATTTTATTTAGAAAACCACCACCAGCTTATTAAAGCAGAAATTAGATACTAGAGTCCTCTTTTCTCGAGATTAGACTGTAACCAATAAAAAAAGTGTGATTTTAAAGTATAATTGCATCGAACTGACGAACATAATCAATTAAAATCAGTTCATGCAGTTATTTTAGAAAGGTCCCCAATATGTTCCTAAATGGACCTACAGAAATTTAGTAGTCATCCTGTAAAACCAAAATAATCTTCTGTAATTTAACAAGAATAGTTTCGAAGTGTTAGAAAATAATGCAAATAGTTTCAATCTATTTAAATTATTCATCGGTTTCTGTTCTTGGTATGAATTACTATTTTGATATACACAGTCCAGTCACATTAATGTGACCACCTGTCAAAAGCCAGAATAACCACCTTTGGCAGAGCGGACCGCTGCAAGACGTGCAGGAAGAGAGTCAATTAGGTTTCTGAAGGTGTTCACTGGGATGTTGAGCCATGCCGACTCCAGTGCCGTGGCCAGCTGCGCTAGATTAATTTCTCGAATCGCGTCAAGAAAGAATTTAGACTACGGTTGATACAGCAGTTTACATTGAAAGTTATAACAATCGAGCATGTTATATCTATAGCCGCAGTCAAAAGGTTAAGGTCACTCTCCACGAGCTTAGTGCTAAATCATTAGTACTCACTAGTGATGGGGAAAATGACTCTTTTCAGGGATCGGATCGGAACCGCTCACTCACTAAAAAGAGCTAGCTCTTTTTGATGACTCACCGCTCCTTTCGAAATGTATACAATATGTTTGGGCCATCGAACATCCCTCGTTGTCACGTGAGCGCATGTGTCCAGACGAAGAGGCGCCAAGCGTGCTTGAAACACCCACGCACATAACACTTGAAACACTCACTCATCCAGCAATTGCGCAGTTTACCTCTAAAATCAACAAAAGGAGGGAGACGGGGCCCGAGGACGATAGGCATTGCAGCATAGGGCTGCTAAGCTGTAAAATTTAATTGCTAAGGCATAAGATGGCCCAAAACCATGTCAATTCATATAACTTTGAAATTGTCCATAAAGAATAAATAACTTTGATGACACTTCTACTTTTGTAATTCCCGTCATGAACCCGTTGAGATTACAGAAGTAGCAATTAAAATATCCAAACACGTTAAAAATCTCATTTTTGACCAAGAATTCTAAAAAAGTTTTCGATTTTATTGGATAGAGTATTTATTTGACTTTCCAAAACATATTTAATTTTTTCTCTGTTAATTACTTGAAGAAGTATTAAGATTTTAATCAAGGCGGGAAAACAAGAAGTAAGAATGGAAAACACTGGAAATGGCCATTAAAAGGCCAAAAACGTGGCAAAATCTAAATTTAAACCTTACTTTTTTTTGCAAACATAATTTTAGAAAGTTTTTTTAAATATTTAAATGGTTTCTCTTTTGGAAATGGAGTGAACTTTTTTAAAGAGAAGGAAGAACAAAATTGTTTACACAAAGAGCAAACGCAAGGGTGCAAGCGATGCACTTGAAACTACCTTTAACTCCAAATTAATATTTTTGCATTATTTCCTCACTTCAAATGTTATAATACAAAAACTTATAACTGGATTCTAGTAAACTTTTGAGAGTTTGTTATTTATAATGTTGTCAAGTGAATAAACTAGAATAATTATGCTGAGTTCAAAAGTTTCTAAATTATTACTATTTATTTAAGAAATAGGACTGTAGAACTATAAAAAATCTTCTATTCATTTTTCAATCACTTGTAAAATTGTTGTTTATTTAAATATCCTTTTATTCTAGTTCATTCCCTAGAAATATGCATGTAGTTTATTTTGGTAGCATCATTTTTTAAATTGGTTGAATAGATTTTCATATAGCACATTTGAAGTTTTTGACACATTTCTTTAAAATTTCATACATAATTATCATATTTTTACAAAATTATTAATATATACTTTTAATATTTATAGCCCATTGCTATTGTGTTTAAAACACAAAACATAAAAATATCATTAAAATATTTCTATACCACATTTAAAAAAAGTGTCTTGGACGTGTTTGGATACATTAAGATTTCTTTCTAAAACCACTTAGTTACCAAATGAGACTTCCTAATAACTTAAATGATATTTTAAAATCAAATAATAAAAAAAATAATAATTTATTTAAGTACTTAAGATTTTTAACTATTTATTTTAAGATATAGGTATATAATACTCTCGAATACTCGTTGTCCCAAAGATTTTCAAAATCCAATTCCCCTCCCTGTCTTTTAATCAAATATTTTCAAAATGCCTTGTTTTGTGAAGGCAATGCAATAAAAACGAGTTACGTTTAATTTAATTTTGTGTAGCTTTATTAAAATGATATCACTCCCGAGAAATCAAGGTTTTATTATAATTATTATATTAATGTTAAGTGAATAACATAATAACTGTTAGAATATGTTTTAATAACAACCTTAAGACTAGTTTTAATTAGTGCTAAAAGGCGTGATATGACTTAAGCCGTAAAAACACCCTTTCAATCTAAAATTGAATTAAATTAAAAAAAATAACATTTATGATAATACATAGATATTTAAAAATTTGAAACTTCAAAAAAGTAACAAAAAGCTAGGGAGCGCAAAAGAACGAATGCGGAATTGACTCTTCGAGAGCGATAGTTATCGAAAAGAGCCAAAGAGTTAACTCCCAAAAGAATCAACTCCCAAAAGAATCAGTGAGCGCAAACGATCGAATGCGGAAATGATTCTTCGAAAGAGCCAACTGTCCAAAAGAATCAACTCCCAATGAATCAACTCCCAAAAGAATCACTGAGCTGGTGATCGCATGCGGAAATGACTCTTCGAGAGTGGAAGCGCTGATTCGTTAAAAAAGAGTTACCGCTCTTCAGCCCTGATTGGTTAAAAAAAGAGCTATAGCTGTTTTTTGACGAATCAGCGCTCGCTCACTCCGTCAAGAGAGCTAACTCTTTGAGTCAGCTCCTGAGCGGATCGTCCATCTCTAGTACTCACCACTTGCACTAACATCGGGACATATGAACCCGAAAGTTTTTGTACTAAGCGTTAGTAAAATAAAAGTGAATATTCTATATTTACTCCGTCCTGAAATTGAAAAACGTGTTCGTGAAAAACGTTTTAATTTAAATTCGCCGTAGCTTAACGCAGAAAAACTGAATGATAACACCGGAAAACACGTTTTTCATTTTCAGGACAGCCCCTTTTTCAAGGCATGGAAAAGTTCAAATTTTAATCGCGAATATCTCCACCAGTTTTACAGATAACTGCATGGAATTTTTTTTTGTGTGTCTTTATTATTGTATTGCGTACATTTTTCTAATTGAACTTTTTGGCCAATCTCCTTTAGTTTTCGAGGTAATTTTTTTAATTTCCTTATTTAATCGCTAGGGGCGCAGTAAGCTGTCTCAATAAATTCAGTATGGTCACTTTACTGTAGGTACACGTTAGTACCTTGACTCTACGAGACGCGGTTTCAAAATTAAAAGGCTTAAAAGGACACTTAAAATTAAAAATGTAATTTAAAATAAAATTTTTAATTAAAGCTTTACGGGTCACCCTGTATATGTTTTATTTTCTTTGTTCATTAAAAGCTCAGTGCAGGGAGGCTGGGCATGATTTATCCCCTTTAATATCGATTTTTTGCTCTTCACTTGCAAAAGTAAAAGTTGTAAAACAATAAGGAATCGTTAACTATGTAAAGGATTAAAAAATTGAGAACTCAAAAAAGTAGTTTCTTTCCAAGTGACCCATTAGCTAGTACTAAAAAAATAATGAACAAAATTTGACCAACTTAAAAAGGTTCTCCGTCCCTGAGTGGGACCCTGATAGCCAAGCCAACGCGCGTTTGGCTAGGCTATCTGGGTCCCGTTCTTCAAGGTCGCAGAGATCGATACTTGAATTAGAGGAATAAATAAACATAATTTAATGGCGGGACCTCGTTAGCCTCGCCATACGCGTAGAGTACTTAGTTGCCTCAATTTACTGCTTTGAATTTAATACCATTAAAAATAGGATGCAAATTAATTCATTCGGTGTTTAGAAGATAGTTTCCGACAAAGGTGAATAGTATGTAATTTTAGTTTTGAGATAACGTATACTGACGACGGTCCGTTTAAGTTTCCACACCACGCGTGTACGATCAAACGATTTTAGGCCATTACAGATTTAACGTTCATCAGTCCCCTTTGTACACAACGGTCTTTGGTTGCATTCGAACTTGCAATCCTCCAGTCGATGTTTTACTGTCCTTTTTTTCATACAACGTATTCTAATCCTCCAGTCAATCTTATTATTATCATTAATGTTATAGTTTAAGGTAAAAAATCATTCTTTGTTTATAAAGGTAGATTTAAAAATTATGTAAATTACCTAATGTAGAATTTAGAAAATAAAAACTTATTCCAAACGAAAATACAGATCCGTAAATCGGGAAGACCCGAATCGGGAAGACATGACCATTAAATCTTGCCGCTACAAGAGAAAAAACGTTCTCCAACTGTTTGAGACCGCTATGACGACAGTCATGGAAATGGCGGCTCCGATCATTTTCGTTACGCTCATAAACAACGCTCTCTAGGAAACCAACACCATGTGTTAATATAAACTACGTTTTAGTGACGTCCCCCACCGCTACATCACGGTCGCTAGATCACGGCTACGCTTTCTTAGGAAACCGGAGCTTTACAGGTAACATAAAATATCTTACATTGTCACTGTTATATAGTGCGTTGAAATTTTATACTTACTTATGAATCACCCTGTATATATTCCTACTTAATTTTTTTGTAGACGTGTTGGTTGAATATAGGTTGATTGACGCTTGAACAAATATGGCCTTTGCACCATTTAAAACAGGGTATCTACTGGTCCCGAAAATCCCGAAAATATGCCGAAAACTGGTCCCGAAATCGTAAATTTTGTCTCGTAAATTTATCCCCTCTTTATTATCAGGAAAAAGTTCATTTATGGATGGAAGAAAAAAAAATCAAGGCGAAAAAAATTGATGTTGGGTTTGGTGCTTCTACTGCTTTGCCAAAGGTGACAGAAACCAACAAAATAGTGCTTCAAAGAGAATGCAGGGATTTTATTATTAATCTTTTAAATAAACTGAAAATTAAGTCTCCCTTGTGTAATAAAACTGGTCGAAGGGATGTCCTGCTTTTCACCACAAATCATGCTATCATCCGAATCAATCAGATCAATCGTATGGGTATCGCACTGAAGGAATGTGTATCAAAAAAAAGCAACTAATACCAATTCAAGCTGCTGGTGCCAAAAGCATATGTTTAAAACTTTGTGAAGATCCTATAGCAAATACGAAACTAGAAGCATACAGAATGATAAAAGACTAGATAGGTTTCTCATGGATCTTTTAAAAACTCTGGATGTGGGGGTAACCCCTTATAATATTTACTAAAAAGGTATTGACAATGTTTCATGGTAATGCTACTGTTGAGCGAAGTTTTTCAGTTAACAAATAGCGTCTTGTTGAAAATTTAGCAGAAAATTCATTGGTAACTCAACGTGTAGTTCATTCTGCTGTTCTTACACTATGGTGCTATAGAAAACATTGATATAATGATAGTAATGAATACAGATGTGCGCAGTGCTTATGGAAAAAGAACTGAGGGCTTAAAACAAAAAAGATTGAAGCAGAATTCTGAAGAATTGAGGCAAAAGGTTGGCTGAAGCTGAACATAAACAAATGAGAAAAAAAATTGCAAATAATGCTAACTGCAAATTATGAAATTGAACAATTAGACAAATAAATTATGCAAACTGAAAAGAAAATGAAAATGACGTAACTCCCCCAATCCAACCACATTCGGAGAGTTTTTTTAAATACACAAATTGATGTAATTTTTTTTACCAACTTCATTTGATGCATAAAACATAAAAATAAAACTACATTACGAATTGTTTTTAAAGAAATTGTAGATTTCTTCAATTTTTATTCAAATTTAAAGTATTCAAAAACTTTTACTTTGACGTGATTTATTTTTTGTCTTTATTTTTAAAATTTTATTTAGAAAACCACCACCAGCTTATTAAAGCAGAAATTAGATACTAGAGTCCTCTTTTCTCGAGATTAGACTGTAACCAATAAAAAAAGTGTGATTTTAAAGTATAATTGCATCGAACTGACGAACATAATCAATTAAAATCAGTTCATGCAGTTATTTTAGAAAGGTCCCCAATATGTTCCTAAATGGACCTACAGAAATTTAGTAGTCATCCTGTAAAACCAAAATAATCTTCTGTAATTTAACAAGAATAGTTTCGAAGTGTTAGAAAATAATGCAAATAGTTTCAATCTATTTAAATTATTCATCGGTTTCTGTTCTTGGTATGAATTACTATTTTGATATACACAGTCCAGTCACATTAATGTGACCACCTGTCAAAAGCCAGAATAACCACCTTTGGCAGAGCGGACCGCTGCAAGACGTGCAGGAAGAGAGTCAATTAGGTTTCTGAAGGTGTTCACTGGGATGTTGAGCCATGCCGACTCCAGTGCCGTGGCCAGCTGCGCTAGATTAATTTCTCGAATCGCGTCAAGAAAGAATTTAGACTACGGTTGATACAGCAGTTTACATTGAAAGTTATAACAATCGAGCATGTTATATCTATAGCCGCAGTCAAAAGGTTAAGGTCACTCTCCACGAGCTTAGTGCTAAATCATTAGTACTCACTAGTGATGGGGAAAATGACTCTTTTCAGGGATCGGATCGGAACCGCTCACTCACTAAAAAGAGCTAGCTCTTTTTGATGACTCACCGCTCCTTTCGAAATGTATACAATATGTTTGGGCCATCGAACATCCCTCGTTGTCACGTGAGCGCATGTGTCCAGACGAAGAGGCGCCAAGCGTGCTTGAAACACCCACGCACATAACACTTGAAACACTCACTCATCCAGCAATTGCGCAGTTTACCTCTAAAATCAACAAAAGGAGGGAGACGGGGCCCGAGGACGATAGGCATTGCAGCATAGGGCTGCTAAGCTGTAAAATTTAATTGCTAAGGCATAAGATGGCCCAAAACCATGTCAATTCATATAACTTTGAAATTGTCCATAAAGAATAAATAACTTTGATGACACTTCTACTTTTGTAATTCCCGTCATGAACCCGTTGAGATTACAGAAGTAGCAATTAAAATATCCAAACACGTTAAAAATCTCATTTTTGACCAAGAATTCTAAAAAAGTTTTCGATTTTATTGGATAGAGTATTTATTTGACTTTCCAAAACATATTTAATTTTTTCTCTGTTAATTACTTGAAGAAGTATTAAGATTTTAATCAAGGCGGGAAAACAAGAAGTAAGAATGGAAAACACTGGAAATGGCCATTAAAAGGCCAAAAACGTGGCAAAATCTAAATTTAAACCTTACTTTTTTTTGCAAACATAATTTTAGAAAGTTTTTTTAAATATTTAAATGGTTTCTCTTTTGGAAATGGAGTGAACTTTTTTAAAGAGAAGGAAGAACAAAATTGTTTACACAAAGAGCAAACGCAAGGGTGCAAGCGATGCACTTGAAACTACCTTTAACTCCAAATTAATATTTTTGCATTATTTCCTCACTTCAAATGTTATAATACAAAAACTTATAACTGGATTCTAGTAAACTTTTGAGAGTTTGTTATTTATAATGTTGTCAAGTGAATAAACTAGAATAATTATGCTGAGTTCAAAAGTTTCTAAATTATTACTATTTATTTAAGAAATAGGACTGTAGAACTATAAAAAATCTTCTATTCATTTTTCAATCACTTGTAAAATTGTTGTTTATTTAAATATCCTTTTATTCTAGTTCATTCCCTAGAAATATGCATGTAGTTTATTTTGGTAGCATCATTTTTTAAATTGGTTGAATAGATTTTCATATAGCACATTTGAAGTTTTTGACACATTTCTTTAAAATTTCATACATAATTATCATATTTTTACAAAATTATTAATATATACTTTTAATATTTATAGCCCATTGCTATTGTGTTTAAAACACAAAACATAAAAATATCATTAAAATATTTCTATACCACATTTAAAAAAAGTGTCTTGGACGTGTTTGGATACATTAAGATTTCTTTCTAAAACCACTTAGTTACCAAATGAGACTTCCTAATAACTTAAATGATATTTTAAAATCAAATAATAAAAAAAATAATAATTTATTTAAGTACTTAAGATTTTTAACTATTTATTTTAAGATATAGGTATATAATACTCTCGAATACTCGTTGTCCCAAAGATTTTCAAAATCCAATTCCCCTCCCTGTCTTTTAATCAAATATTTTCAAAATGCCTTGTTTTGTGAAGGCAATGCAATAAAAACGAGTTACGTTTAATTTAATTTTGTGTAGCTTTATTAAAATGATATCACTCCCGAGAAATCAAGGTTTTATTATAATTATTATATTAATGTTAAGTGAATAACATAATAACTGTTAGAATATGTTTTAATAACAACCTTAAGACTAGTTTTAATTAGTGCTAAAAGGCGTGATATGACTTAAGCCGTAAAAACACCCTTTCAATCTAAAATTGAATTAAATTAAAAAAAATAACATTTATGATAATACATAGATATTTAAAAATTTGAAACTTCAAAAAAGTAACAAAAAGCTAGGGAGCGCAAAAGAACGAATGCGGAATTGACTCTTCGAGAGCGATAGTTATCGAAAAGAGCCAAAGAGTTAACTCCCAAAAGAATCAACTCCCAAAAGAATCAGTGAGCGCAAACGATCGAATGCGGAAATGATTCTTCGAAAGAGCCAACTGTCCAAAAGAATCAACTCCCAATGAATCAACTCCCAAAAGAATCACTGAGCTGGTGATCGCATGCGGAAATGACTCTTCGAGAGTGGAAGCGCTGATTCGTTAAAAAAGAGTTACCGCTCTTCAGCCCTGATTGGTTAAAAAAAGAGCTATAGCTGTTTTTTGACGAATCAGCGCTCGCTCACTCCGTCAAGAGAGCTAACTCTTTGAGTCAGCTCCTGAGCGGATCGTCCATCTCTAGTACTCACCACTTGCACTAACATCGGGACATATGAACCCGAAAGTTTTTGTACTAAGCGTTAGTAAAATAAAAGTGAATATTCTATATTTACTCCGTCCTGAAATTGAAAAACGTGTTCGTGAAAAACGTTTTAATTTAAATTCGCCGTAGCTTAACGCAGAAAAACTGAATGATAACACCGGAAAACACGTTTTTCATTTTCAGGACAGCCCCTTTTTCAAGGCATGGAAAAGTTCAAATTTTAATCGCGAATATCTCCACCAGTTTTACAGATAACTGCATGGAATTTTTTTTTGTGTGTCTTTATTATTGTATTGCGTACATTTTTCTAATTGAACTTTTTGGCCAATCTCCTTTAGTTTTCGAGGTAATTTTTTTAATTTCCTTATTTAATCGCTAGGGGCGCAGTAAGCTGTCTCAATAAATTCAGTATGGTCACTTTACTGTAGGTACACGTTAGTACCTTGACTCTACGAGACGCGGTTTCAAAATTAAAAGGCTTAAAAGGACACTTAAAATTAAAAATGTAATTTAAAATAAAATTTTTAATTAAAGCTTTACGGGTCACCCTGTATATGTTTTATTTTCTTTGTTCATTAAAAGCTCAGTGCAGGGAGGCTGGGCATGATTTATCCCCTTTAATATCGATTTTTTGCTCTTCACTTGCAAAAGTAAAAGTTGTAAAACAATAAGGAATCGTTAACTATGTAAAGGATTAAAAAATTGAGAACTCAAAAAAGTAGTTTCTTTCCAAGTGACCCATTAGCTAGTACTAAAAAAATAATGAACAAAATTTGACCAACTTAAAAAGGTTCTCCGTCCCTGAGTGGGACCCTGATAGCCAAGCCAACGCGCGTTTGGCTAGGCTATCTGGGTCCCGTTCTTCAAGGTCGCAGAGATCGATACTTGAATTAGAGGAATAAATAAACATAATTTAATGGCGGGACCTCGTTAGCCTCGCCATACGCGTAGAGTACTTAGTTGCCTCAATTTACTGCTTTGAATTTAATACCATTAAAAATAGGATGCAAATTAATTCATTCGGTGTTTAGAAGATAGTTTCCGACAAAGGTGAATAGTATGTAATTTTAGTTTTGAGATAACGTATACTGACGACGGTCCGTTTAAGTTTCCACACCACGCGTGTACGATCAAACGATTTTAGGCCATTACAGATTTAACGTTCATCAGTCCCCTTTGTACACAACGGTCTTTGGTTGCATTCGAACTTGCAATCCTCCAGTCGATGTTTTACTGTCCTTTTTTTCATACAACGTATTCTAATCCTCCAGTCAATCTTATTATTATCATTAATGTTATAGTTTAAGGTAAAAAATCATTCTTTGTTTATAAAGGTAGATTTAAAAATTATGTAAATTACCTAATGTAGAATTTAGAAAATAAAAACTTATTCCAAACGAAAATACAGATCCGTAAATCGGGAAGACCCGATTACACAGGGGCCTTGCTATTCATTTTTTCGAATTGTATATCCCAATTAGAGAAAAAAAAATTCGGAATTTTCTCCTATTGTGTTATAGAATATGGCTGGCATGGAAATCGTAGCTTTTTACATGACCTGGGAAACACAAAAACTTGAATAAGTAAGGATTTAAAATTTTGTATGTTGAAAATATAGTTCCATGACAAAAAGAGAACTTAATTAAGCATTTCTTTTCAGCCATATAAACAATTCAATACCTAAATTATGCTTACCACAACGTTATAACTAGTTTTTCCTCCGGTGAAATGCCATCCCTGACAACGTTCTCACATGAGGAGATACCATGCCTTATTTCCTTCAGCAAATCATCAAACGATTTTAACGACATTCTAAAATAATTAAAATACTTGGGTTCGTACTCCCTCAGTTTAGGATACAAAGTCGTAAACATCCCGTGTGTTAATTTGTCCCTCAAAATGGGATGTACCCAATATCTCCTTTGCTTTTGTAATGGTCGCTTATAGCGACGATGCAGAAACCAAAGACAAGCCTCTTATTATCATCAATGTTATAGTTTATGGCAGAGGTGGCCAACCTTTTTGGGAAGAGTGAAAAGAGTTTTTAATTCCATTCCATTATTTTTCAGCTTCTATGATGGAAATGACATATTCACAAGCCGAGTGGATAAGCACGAATCCTACGTTTACGCGATTTTAAATTTTCCCTTCTGCTTCACACCATTTTTTCAACCGAAAAAGCAGTCCAGCAAAATGCGTTTCGCAAAAAGATTAGTTATTACTAGGGCAACTTTTTGCAACAAATGCAACTTTTTTGCACACGTTCTACGCTGCATGTGAAGTACTAAAACCAAAAGTCCTCCTACATGGGTTGTATTGCAAGTGAATTATAACCGCAACATAAATGCATCTTTCTGCAAAAATGCAACCACCTGAAATTTTTTCAAATTTAGCTTAAAATTAATTAATATGAAATTACTATTTACTTTTTTTGCCCTCTGAACCAATCCTTCGATCACATGTCTGATCTTGAACGCCAAAGTATTGCGGTTCAAACAAGAAGTCCATTTAAAGAAGGTGTACGTCATAACAGAAGAAAGTGAAATAAATGACAAGTACTTTTAACAGATTGGTTGGCACTCTTGATTATTCAGAGGAAACTTGCGTATTCGACTGCAGAGTTTGCGAGATGAGTGTCGATCATCAATATGTTGTTCGCCTTGTAGATGACGTTTTAAAATCTCTGAATGTTGAGCGAAAGGATTTTGAGCTTCTGCTATCCGATACAGCATATTATGTGACTGCGGCTGACGCAGTTTTTCAATGTTATAGAAATTACTGGCCAAGGATCGGCCATTCAACGTTCTTCTGCATTTAAGAAAGTATTATAATACTGTGGTACACCGACTAAAATTGTCAATATATTTTGAATTTTTTCATTTTTTACAAATAATTTATTTTAGAATTTAGTGTATAAAAAAAATGCAACTTTATTTCCATAAATGCTATATTGGGGGATGATATATGCAACTTTTCCCATTTTTACTGCAACAAAACAGTTGCCCTAGTTATTACAACATAATTTTTTTTTGACGAACATTACGTTTTGGTATCGATCTGGCATAGAATTTTACGAGGTTTGAAATCCGTTGATATTTTCACTCTATCCTCAACCATCGCAAATATAAAAATTTGAATCATTGGAATAAAAAACATAATTTAATGCTTAGGAAAGCCGACCTTGCAAAACGCTCAATTGGGTGTTCACATGGACTTTTCGAAAACGCGCGTTAGAAAACTCCATGTGACCGTGGCCGAAATCTACTTTTCAACTTTCCTAAAACAATTCAGCGTTCGCGACATGTTTTGACTTCGTCAACATTTTCAATCATCGAATGTCTGCCCCCTGGAGCCAAACATCTGCCCACACCTCTTTGTCGTAACAGGGACTTTCTGCTGTTTTTTAATTGGCTCATTTCAGTACCACGTGGTTCCGTGCCTGATTTTAAGCTGATTTGGTATTTTTTTTATGCGTCTCTTCTATTACGCGCGCAAACACCGTGGAACTTAAAGCTCGCCTCGATTCAAAATAATCCATTATTGCCATCACTTTTTAGTTTAATGAAATGCTGTATTTAAGGTGGGAATCGAAAGGAGGAACGATTTGACGACACCGTGAATTAAATCTATTTCGTGCATAATTTATTCCGTTCATAATTAACCGTTCACTGAAATTATGTGGAGAGTGGACTTGTTAACTTCCTATTGGACTAACCTCCGGCGATCCTGTTAGTACTCGTGTGAGCCCTGTGGAACTGAACGTTCGTCTTGTGAAATATGGTAAACTTAAATTGCCTCAAATTTCGTTGTATGACGAGAAATCAAAATGTTACTCGATTTCTAAGAACCTTTTAAAAATTTAGAAAGATTCGTAACTTACGTAAAATGATCATAATCTCGACATAGCCTTTCCTGGAAGTCATTCAGCTATTTTAAAAGTTTGTCCACTCATTTAGAAGAATTGTACCAGATTTGTACAAGGCACATGGATTGATCTTATTAAACTGGGAAGAAACTGTCATAGTATGTAAACCACGTATTTCTACCAAGACTGGTTTCTCCTTGACCCAATATCGAAGCTCGGCTGAAGTACAGAATTTGAATATCCACAATCGGTAAGTGCTGGATGTCTTATTTAGTAATATTGATAATGTAATGAACTTCATTACTGTGGCTGCCTTTTTTCCCATTGTTAAACTTAGGTATTTAATACTTAATGATAACTCAATTAAAAATTTAGAGCCAACTTAATCATTTTTAGTCGCATGATGACGTTAACCTTTTCACTCCTTGGAATTAAATCTAGAAATTGTTATTGAATACGAAATAGTTTAATAAAGATAAAGGTTGCGAAATTTTTTTCCGAAACAAAAAACTACTTTTAATGTTTTTAATAATTAAATAGGCCACTTTTACACCCTTTCAACTTTTTCAAGATGCATGTATATTCAATAGCTAGAGATTCGTACTATTTTTTATATGTTATGTAACATTATAATTATTTTTAGTTTAACTATGTGTACCGCAGTTTTAGTTTGTAGAATAAATCTGCGATAAGAGAGGTATTTGGGAATTTAGATACAAACATTATTTACTGCTTTACGACAAGTACAGTTGAATACTTAATTACATCTATTTTCCATTCAATATTCCCGCTGTGGTATCGTCTTGTCTCAATGAGTTTGTCCTCTGCTTTAGCAACCATCGAGTTGCAGGCGGCGCAGATTCCCTTCCTGTCAGGTGGATTCCTCCCTGGGTGCCTTTCTCTTCTGTCAGTAAAGCTTTTCTTGCGTGCATTTCTATTACTTAATATTGTATATCTTGTGTGTCCGGTGCAGCATGGTGGAAACCCAACCAACAGAGAAAATGCGTTTAAATTTTACACTCACACATCTGTTGACTATACTAAAACTGGACCAATTTTGCGAATCTCGACTTGAAATTTGGCACACATGTTCCCAAGACCACTTGCCAAAAAGTGACCATTTCCAAACATATTTTTTTTAAATCAATATATTTTATTCCAAAATATTATATTTATAACCGATGGAGTACAACTTGAATAAGCAGTATCAAATCTAATGATCCCTAACCATTAGGATCTAAAAAAATCGCAGTGCATTGGACATTTCTGAGGAGTGTTCCCTGAATTACTTAATTAATTCTACTTCTTATTTTGAAATAAAATTTGATTTAATCTTCCAGAGGTGGCGCCCTCCACACCAACGTGAAAAGTCACGGGTATTTCTTTGATGCATTATTTTAAAATATAAAATTAAATAGAAAGGGTGTTAAAATTTTAAATGTAAAGAGTGTATTTATTGAAATAATGCTTTAAATAATATCAATACTAAAGAAATGCTATTCAAATTTCTATATTATTTCTTTATTTAATATATAATAGAAATAACGCGTAAATATAAGGCATTAAAACAATTCAAAATGCCCAAAGAATGGTATAAATGAGGTGAAAATTAAAGAAATGAAAGTGTCGATATAGTTAATGAATTATTTACATTTAAGTAACATAATAAAGCAATAAAGAACACAATAAAGATTTCTTGCGACAAAAAAACAGATATAATATAACAGATATAGCATAAATACTTACCTTAACGGTCGCGCGTATCTGTTAAATACAAATGACGGATCTACAGGAGACCTATTAACACATCAAAATTCTAATTATGACTGAAAGTGATTCTAAGTGAGTGGGAGTAATAGCCAAAAGCTGTGGTATTTGTAGCGCTATTTTTCTAAAAAAATATTTAATTAAAATCAACTCGAGTGTATCTCCTAGATACTCGCGACGGCTGGAAGGTTGGTTAATGGTAAATCTAATTTGATAGACTGTAGATCATAACTGCATGCGTCGCAGCAATTGAACAAAGTGGTCAATTACTGGGATTTAATACAAACATTGATTTTGAATTTGAAGAAAGATATTTCATGATGACTAAGTGTTTGGAAATTGTTTTGGGAAAATCTAATATAAAATATGAGCCTCTATCCAATATTTGATCAGATTGTCAACTACTAAAAGTGTTGATAAAAAACTGATGATCAATGTAGAACAAGTTAAATTTTGATATGGAAAGAGTTTCTATAGTGGCCTAATTTACACTCAATCTCCTCTGAAGCTGCTGGGACAAAAGGGGTTTATATATTGGAAAGATAAGATAAAAAAAAAAGAAAGAATTAAAAGGGGAGAAAATAATCGAGACAGGTTATCTCAAACCAAAAATAAATAATATACAACTGATAATATATTGGAAATAATTCAGATTTTATTGATAAGGTTATGAGTTTTGTGAAAGTGTTAAGCTAACTGGCAAAACTAAAATAAATATGTATAATATAAAGGTATGTGGCTGTAAATGTGATAGTTGCTACAACACATGTTAAAAATGCATTTCAAAAAACGTTCTTTGCAGTCTGGCTTGTATGATTTTTGTTTAATGCAAGGAACGACAAATACCGGGCGCCTATAAAATTTGGCTTTGAGCCTAGATTTTCTGTTAGTGTAAAAAAACGTTTATTTTTCTTGAAAAAAAAATTGGATATTTTTTTAGGCCATAAATGTCAAAAATGGAGCAAAATGTCTATTGTAGATAGTAAAAATGTTATATTTTATTGCCTCAGTTACACTATAAATAGAACATTATTTACTGTGTGTGCGTGTAATTAGTTCTGCGATGTACTCAGCGTTCGAAAAAATATTAGTATGTTTTGCAAGGGCTGTCTCCTAAATTTTTTATTTTTGTCATCCCCTGGTCTAATGACTATGAAGATGTCGATTGAGTTGTGTATGTTGGAAAAAGCAATGATAAATGGAAGATACAGTGATTGATTATCAATCTCTGCCGTATTGATATTTCACATTACTTTTTCAGCATTGATATACAGTAAGTTCCCGTTACAACGAACTTCACGGGACCGTAAAATTTTTCGTTATAACGGAAATTTTGTTGTAACGAAATTGTAACATTATTAAAGGAAGTGTCTGTCTGTTTGTTGTCTGCACGCAAAGTCCTGAAGAATATAAGACACTTGCAGTAATGGGATTTGGCACACAGGTAGTCCGAATTTTTTGCAATTTTTTGGTCGCGGCGAATTTTAAAATTCAAATGAACTTAATGATATTTACTTATTATTGAAAGCAACAGCACAGAAGATCACAGATTCTAAATTTATTATTTTCATTTCCGTTTTCAATTTGCGCAGAGAAATGATTATCCAGCAGACGATAAAAAACAAATAAACTTTTAACTGGAGTTATTTAGTTCTTTTTTCTACCTCTAGACTGTTAAGGATAGAGTAAAAAGTTTCAACGGATTTGAAATCTGCGGATAATTTCACACTAGATCGATACCTAGAAACATGATTTTCTTTAAATAAATTAAATGTTTAAATTGAAAATCTTTTATATTTTCGCAAGACAGTGAATTGTGACGTCACGTCAACATTCGCGTTGAAAAAATGAACAGATTGCATTTACGATTTCAGATTACATTTACCCTCTTACGATTTCAGTAGAAGGGGGGGGGGACCATTTTGACTGGCATTGTTTAGTTATTTTTTGTAAAATACCTAAAGTTCATAACATTCATCATTTGGTTTGCGAAGCTACCCAAAGTGGAATTCGCAGAGAATTCATTTCAATAATTTCCATTTGGTTTGCGAAGCAAACCAACACCGCGGGCAACGCCATTACGGCTGTTATCCAATAGACAACGAATTCGTAGCAATTACCGGGGGTTAGCGAGCAGTGGGCACACCTGACCCCACGAAAAGAACTGTCACGATCAACTCCGTGCTGGCCACGCAGTGGCTAGTAAAAAATACTAAGAATTCGAATGTAGCTCATTTTGCTAACTATCTTTAGAAGATTCTAAGTAAAATAATTGTGAAAGTGCAATTGCAAATTAGCATCTCAGGAAACGTTTATGAAAGATTAGCACTATCTGGTCAACTACTAGCTGGTTCCTCCTGTTATGAAACAAACAATCGATTTTTTCGTTGAAAAAAGAAAATCCCTCCAAGGTGTATATATGTATACACTAGAATATTTCTTAATTTTGACTTTAAAAATTCAATTTTTTGCTTTAGAGATCATTGGTCTGTGCTTAAAATATTTCACTGTCGAAAGTTTCAGATGAAATATTTTCCTAACTAGCATATTTTTGAAAATGATATCTCAAATTTCAATTTGTTCAGCAAACAATTACTGTTGGAAATTATTACTAATATTATTCTTCATGCTTTGACTCTGCAACAAATTGCTAAAGATAATAGGTATTTTTTTGCTATTTGTTTGGCAAGAAAGTCGGAGGAATTTTAAAAATCAACTAAAAATTCATTTCTTAACTAATAACTACAACTTCGATGGTCAAAACATCCACTGTACTATATAGACCATAGTGACACAAAACTAATTAGAATAGATAATTTCAATGTTGAGTGATCACTGTTTAAATAAAACATCATATGGCCAAAAGCAGTTCCTCAGAAATTGAGTTTAAAAGTTTTGGTCGTGTTTGAAATATGTTAGGGCATTTGGTGACAGTAGAGTAGGTGTTCGAAATATCGCCTACCCTAATTATTTCTCGGTATCACTGCCTCCTGGGATGGGAAATCAAGCTGGAAATTAAATTAATATCACTAGGAACTATTCTCCTTTGGTTTCCAGATATCATGTACCTACTTTACTTATGTCAGTTTAAATTAACTAGTAAATCCCAAGAGGATATTTTCAAGAGTGGGTTCCTAATATCGCCTAACCCTATTCCTATTACCACCCACCAGGTGACTATTAAAAACGAGTTGCTAGTAGAGCATACTTACCTTTAGTATTGAATGTACTTTAAAAATATATAATCGGAACTATGATTTGGAAACACTTACCTGGATATTTCCTCAATAGATTGGAGACAAAATATACGTTGATCACAGCCTCAAATACTTCAGATACAATAATGTTATTGATATAACTGATAGGAAACTTGTCGGGAGCTACGTGTGGCAAAACCCTAGACGGTCAAGGTAACTACATACACTCATAGATGTCGCGCATAGTAGCTTGCAAACACGAGTAGGCGATATTAAGCACAGGGGCAATATTTAGAACACCTACCTTAAAAAGAACCCTTGTAACGAGAAAACTATTTCGAATACAAGATCGTGGTTTCGTTTGATAGCTAAAGAGTTGGAAAATATTTTGATCCAATAAAAATGTATCGGCATTCGGGTCAATTTTCGGTAGGTTACCTAGTAGCTAATCTGCACATTATCTACTAGCTAATCTGCGGATTGACTGCTTTGTTCCGTTAAAGTGCGGAATAATCTACAATACAAGAGAGAGAGTTTTCCGCACACACTTTACATAGCTAATGTGCACAATAACGGCTTTCGAATCGTTAAGTGCTAAATACTTTTAAACCGTTAAATTGATTCCTTGCATACTTTGTTCTTTGATTCTATCAATTATTCAGTTGGTTGATTGTTTCTATCCACTTGATTCTTTAGATATCAAAAACTAAATACACTCATTGCCATAAAAATTTGCGCACCAAGAAAAAGTCGTCAAAATGAAACGAAATTTTACACGTGTAAGTACTACTTAGATATAAGTAAGTGATTAGAAAATCAAAGAAAAAGGATTATTTATTGCAGAAAAAAATACAAATACACAGAAGTTTTAGTACTATGTTGGACCCCTTCTAGCGCGAATGCACGATGCGATACGAGCGGGCATTGAGGCATACAAGTTCCGTATGATGTCCTGAGACATCTCGTTCCACAGTTGCTGTAAACGCGCCTCTAGTTTGACCAAACTCGTAGGGTGTCCAACTTGCCGTCCCAAATGATCCGAGATATGCTCAATTGGTGACAAATATGGGGATCGATCAGGCCAGGGAAGGGTGGTAATGTGGCGGAGGCAGTCTTGTGACACTCTTGCGAGCATTGTCTTGTTGAAAAATGGCTCCATGGAGCCCTGCCATGAGTGACATCACATGTGGCTGAAGGATGTCATGGACGTACCGCTGGGCTGTCGCTGTGCCATGGATCAATATTAGGGGTGACCGTGTATCGTAAGCAATGCTCTCGAACTCTGGCAGCTGCTTATATTGTCTTCGATGATGGCATAACGGCATGTCTACCTCAACGTTTCCTTTGCAAAAGATTAAGTACACTCAAACAATCTCTGCTTACCTGTTTTATACTCCAAGGAGAACGAAGTTCAACGCCCTCTATTGGCATTACGCAATGCGCAATCACGCTGTTTTGCTAATAATTTGCATATCTGGCCGACATGTACCTGCATGCCAAGTTTTGTTACGATCCCACAATTATTTCTTGGTGCGCAAATTTTTATGACAATGAGAGTAAATAACATGTTTCAACAATTCACGATATATTTTATTTACATCTGCTGATTATTATACGAAATTACTTGTAACTTTATGGGATAAAAGTATAGTCTCTTTCAATTAGTATAGTATCATCAGGATCAGGATTACCGAGTTGTTTGTCTGAGTATCAATTTTAGCTCTCTTACAAAATCGTTGCTGTTGTTCCAGCAAAGATCTTATTTTCACTTTAACGAGTGCTTATTAGGTAATGTGCTGATTATTTAGGTGATCTGCAGATTAACCAGGTAATTTGAGAAGTAAAACAATTTGCACTTTAACAGATCGGCCTAGTAAATCTGCACATTACCAGATTTCCGTACTTTAGCGGTAACATATACACACACCATTTAGATTAGTTTAAGTTTTGCCTTTTCATTCCCTCTGTATCGCACTATTTGAACCCTCTTGATCGGTACAGTCTCAGCAGTAACTGGAAATATTATCACATACCCTCTGCTTTTATACCTTTGACCCCTTAGACAGCGAATTAAAATAAGTTATTTCTAGTTGATGTGAGCAGCTGTGACGGTGTGTGGATCTACAATTCCACTCACGACTGCAAATAATTTTCTTAGTAAAATTATCAAGTTAAAATTTAGTCCCATCTTATTTTTAACATGATATGCATATTGTAGGGCTGCCACAGGCGAGGTTGCTATTTTTTCCCAACCCCAACCTTATCGAATGTGGGTATCTTTTATAAACAAATCATCTCAAAATCTCCTTTATACCAAAATGTTAGCGACTTTTTTAAAAATTTAGGACAACGAAAACGTAATCTTTTTTTTTATCAATTACTTGAGGGTTGAAAAATATTTTTCGCATATTTCTTAACGGGAATAATTATCCAAGGCACACCAATTTCGAAGTTATGGCGCCAATCAGCGGCAACCGTGAAAGAAAAGCACCAGAATATGTGGCTGCTAGATAGTCACAAAACTTTAGAAAATATTTAGTATGATTTAAAAATTAAATTTCTTTGTGCGAACTTTTGAATGTGTGTTTTTATATTAAATTAGCTGTTTAATTTAGCCAATCCACTTCGTAAATAGGGTTTAATGGGAGGCCTTTTCTCTAATATTTTTTTAATCTATTCACAAGTAGTTATGCTGTGCAAGCTCTGATATGAGTGGTGGATCCCCCCCCCAACTGATTCTAGATTGTCTCCTGAATCGTCACTCTTCATTGATTCAATTAATTAGTGATCGAAACTGTTTGACCGTTCAACGGTTGTACCAAAAATTCAAGTAGAGTATATGTATTTTGAATTGTTTTAGAAAATATTATCTTCAGATGCGATAATCCATGTCTAACCGCCTTATACAGAGATTGAACAGTCAAAATTTTGCATTTGTCATCTCATTTTATTGATGAAAGCTAAAATTTCACACTTCTCCCCAACTGTAGAGGTCTCTTGAGGAAGTTAATGTTAATTCTGTTAAATCTTTATTAACACTATAACAACCAAACCCAACAAAATGGCGGGTTTCTTGTGTCAAATTGGGACCACCGTGGACCAGTAGATTAACGGATTAGGAAACGCAGGGTTGTAAGTTTGAAACTACGTCCTGCCAAAACCAGACGTGCTCGGGGGGACTGGTGCACATTTAATCTGACGTGGCTTCAAATGTCCTCCCGTTGGGTGTGCGTGGAAGTTTGGATAGTGAGGTGCCAGCCCAGGTGTTGCTAATTTATTACGTGGAATTGTCCTCGGAAACTTTCCTTCCAGTTTGAACCCTTAACGTCACCACATGTCCGTTATGTTGCTCTAGTGCGACGTTAATTAAAATGCATACCTACCTACCTTGGATCTTACCTTCGGCATTGATCTCAGAACATTGCTTCTGTGCGATGTTAATTAACTACCTCTTCTATTTCCACATTAGAATGATTACCAATGAAGTTATGAAAAGTGTAAAACGAAGAGTAAAAACACTACATAAAGAAATAATTTTTCTTTTATATAATAGCCTTTACTTTTCCATTTCTCACAATATATTTCTTTTTATTAGGTGCCTTTGTCTGCATTTGGAAAGTTATACCCTCTCATGTGATTTCTGGACGAGTTGTGCAACTGTTAAGGTCAGTGCGTTTTACTTAAATTTCCTTTTATTTATTTTAGATAATAGTCTGACTTGATAGATTGTACATTTGACTAAATCTGAAATGCTTAAGATATGTCTACTAATGCCGAAATGTTCGTAGTTTCTACGGTTCGCAAGAACAGACTACCCGGAATGTACTGAATTTCAGACTGCTTGGACGGTGCAGATTTGATGTAATGACGTTTGCGGCCGTATCGGGTCTGCGTGCTGGATCGATCTATTCGCTCCCTCGGACCAAACACAACACTTCTAATAAGTTCTAATAAGCTTAGATATGCAGACTAGATACGGTCACCAGATACTCTTACAGGATACCCATGCATGAAAAATAAGAGATTTTAAAAAGTTGCAGAACGGGGGGGGGGAAGCATTGCTTTATTCCTCAAATAGCTGCGTTGAAATGTCCGCTAACGCAGATTCATAAATACAGGGTGATTCATAAGTAAGTATTCAGTTTCCAGATGCTGTAAAATAGGAACAGTTTTTAAAACATGGTCCCCAAATGCGAACTGTTAGTTTGGTATACTCATAAAGTTTATATCCCCTCCCGAGCGAAGTGACGTAGGCAAAATTGGGCGTGTCACGTGATTAATCAGTGGAAATGGCAGCTTCTGTAATGGGGAAGGCGTTTTGTGTTCTTGAATTGAGCAGAACGAAATTTGTCACTGTCGTGCAACGGCAATTACGATCACGATTTGAAAAAGAACCGCCAACCAGAAAATTAATTTGCGATTGGTTTAAAAAATTTGAAACTACTGGCTGTTTGTGCACAGTTCCAAAGCCAGGACGACCTAGTGATCGAAAAGATGTCGTCAAAAACTTTATTCTTCCAATTGGATAATAAAGTCGAAAAACATTATTCTCCAATTGGATGGTGCACCATCACACTGATCAGGTGACATGCGAAATTGCCTCTATCAATATCATCACCGATGGATTGGACAAAACGCCGACTACAGCATGACACTTACCCAATGGCCACACAGATGCCCTGATTCAACCCCAAGTGAGTTTTTTCTTTGATGCTACATAAAGGATAACGTATTTAACCCTCCTCTTCCTGTTGATCAAACGGAGTTGAAACAGCGTATCGCAACCACTATCACTGCACTTGCTTCAGATACCTTAACACGCGTCTGGGCAGAAATGGGTTACCGGTTCGATGTGTGTAGTATGACTAATGGTGCACACATAGAACATCTGTGACAGTCTAAAAAAAACTTGAAACATTCACCAACACTTCTGTTACAGGTAACATAAAATATCTTACATTGTCACTGTTATATAGTGCGTTGAAATTTTATACCTTCTTATGAATCACCTTGTATATATTCCTACTTAATTTTTTTGTAGACGTGTTGGTTGAATATAGGTTGGTTGACGCTTGAACAAATATGGCCTTTGCACCATTTAAAACAGGGTATCTACTGGTCCCGAAAATCCCGAAAATATGCCGAAAACTGGTCCCGAAATCGTAAATTTTGTCCCGTAAATTTATCCCCTCTTTATTATCAGGAAAAAGTTCATTTATGGATGGAAGAAAAAAAAATCAAGGCGAAAAAAATTGATGCTGGGTTTGGTGCTTCTACTGCTTTGTCAAAGGTGACAGAAACCAACAAAATAGTGCTTCAAAGAGAATGCAGGGATTTTATAATTAATCTTTTAAATAAACTGAAAATTAAGTCTCCCTTGTGTAAAAAAGCTGGTCAAAGGAATGTCCTGCTTTTCACCACAAATCATGCTATCATCCGAATCAATCAGATCATATCGTGTGGGTATCGCACTGAAGGAATGTGTAACAAAAAAAAAGCAACTAATACCAATTCAAGCTGCTGGTGCCAAAAGCATATGTTTAAAACTTTGTGAAGATCCTATAGCAAAAACGAAACTAGAAGCATGCAGTATGATAAAAAACTAGATGGGTTTCTGATGGATCTTTTAAAAACTCTGGATGTGGGTAACCCCTTATAATATTTACTAAAAATGTATTCACAATGCTTCATGGTAATGCTACTGTTGAGCGAAGTTTTTCAGTTAACAAAAAGCGTCTTGTTGAAAATTTAGCAGAAAATTCATTGGTAACTCAACGTGTAGTTCATTCTGCTGTTCTACACTATGGTGCTATAGAAAACATTGCTATAATGACAGTAATGAGTACAGATGTTCGCAGTGCTTATGGAAAAAGAACTGAGGGCTTAAAACAAAAAAGATTGAAGCAGAATTCTGAAGAATTAAGGCAAAAGGTTGGCTGAAGCTGAACTTAAACACATGAGAAAAAAAATTGCAAATAATGCTAACTGCAAATTATGAAATTGAACAATTAGACAAAGAAATTATGCAAACTGAAAAGAAATTGAAAATGACGTAACTCCCCAATCCAACCACATTCGGAAAGTTTTTTGAAATACACAAATTGATATAATTTTGTTTACCAACTTCATTTGATGCGTAAAACATAAAAATAAAACTACATTACGAATTGTTTTTAAAGAAATTGTTGATTTCTTTAATTTTTATTCAAATTTAAAGTATTCAAAAAAATTTACTTTAACATGATTTATTGTTTGTTTTTATTTTTAAAATTTTATTTAGAAAACCACCGCCAGCTTATTAAAGCAGAAATTAGATACTAGAGTCCTCTTTTCTCGAGATTAGACTGTAACCAATAAAAAAAGTGTGATTTTAAAGTATAATTGCATCGAACTGACGCACATAATCAATTAAAATCAGTTCATGCAGTTATTTTAGAAAGGTCCCCAATATGTTCCTAAATGGACCTACAGAAATTTAGTAGTCACCCAGTAAAACCAAAATAATCTTCTGTAATTTAACAAGAATAGTTTCGAAGTGTTAGAAAATAATGCAAATAGTTTCAATCTATTTAAATTATTCATCGGTTTCTGTTCTTGGTATGAATTACTATTTTGATATACACAGTCCAGTCACATAATGTGACCACCTGTCAAAAGCCAGAATAACCACCTTTGGCAGAGTGGACCGCTGCAAGACATGCAGGAAGAGAGTCAATTAGGTTTCTGAAGGTGTTCACTGGGATGTTGAGCCATGCCAACTCCAGTGCCGTGGCCAGCTGCGCTAGATTACGCGGTTGAGGATCCATGAGTTTAAGGATGCAGGGTGTTTGCTTTCAGACGTTTCACGCCGTATACGCCAACGTCCATCTGTCCGATGGAGCATAAAACGTGATTCATCGGAAAAAGCCACCTGTCGCCACTCTGTGGACGTCCAGTTGCAGTACTGGCGTGCAAATTCCAGCCTTCGTCGCGGATGAACAGCAGTCAGCATAGGTGTATTAACCAGGCGGCTGCTGCGGAGGCCCATTCGCAACAACGTTCGCTGAACCGTTGTTGAGGATACACTCTTGGTAGCCCCTTGGTTCATCTGGGCGGTCAGTTGCTCAACAGTTGCGCGTCTATTCCCCCGAACTCCTCTCCGTAGCCTTCGTTCGCCTCTGTCCTCTATAGCCCGTGGTGCAACCACATGTGCCACGCCACTGATTTTGGATAGTGCCATTTTGCCATGCACGGTATACTTTTACCACGGCAGCACGCAAACAGTTCACAAAATTGGCCGTTTCCGAAATGCTTCCACCCTTGGCCCGAAAGCCAATAATCATGCCCTTTTGGTTGTCGGATAAATCGCTACGTTTCTGCATTACGCCAACGATTGAAATGCTTTCCTATGCCCTAGGACATCCTTTATATACACTCCACTGCAATGTGCTGCCACCTGCCTTTTGTGATTGGTTATTTCACGTTGACGTCGAAAGTAGATGGTGGTCACATTAATGTGACTGGACTGTGTATTTGGATTTAATTTAACGAAAGTCAAATGGTTAAAGTTTTTGTTTAAAAACTCCAATTACGTAAAATTTTTCATAAAACTGTATTCCAGAACTCCAATCCCATGTTGATTAACACAGTATATAAAAGATATTGCATTTGTAGTATTACTGCTGCCCTAGATTTAAAATGTGCAGATGGATGTGTATTCCTTCTATTGTTCCAAGTTGCTATTATTTGAAATTTTCTAATGGTAATCACTAAATTACCCTTTTATGAGCACACCTGCAAAAACGCACAGGTGTGTTCGAATGGGGATGGTGAAACATAGAATAATTATGGTCTTGGGAATAGAAAACGGATCCAACATCTGTAGACGTCTTATTCCATTCAAAAGTATTAATTGCAGAATTATTTCAAAATTTAAAAAGAAAAAAAGTTTTTATTAAATAGAATTTTTTTTTTAATTTGCTGTGTACATATGATACACATTCGCTACTCAAAAATTATATTGAGTAATAACACAAAATTAGAGAGAAATAATTCTGAGACAATGTTTCTTCCACTCCCTTGTTATTAACATAGTATATAAAAGATATTGTATTAGTAGTATTATACCCTAGAATTAAGATGCGCAGAGGGATGTGTATTCCTTCTATTGTTCCAGTTTGCTGTTATTTGAAATTATCTAATGGTAATCACTCAATTACCATTTGATGAGCACAACCACAAAAACGCACAGGTGTGTTCTAATGGGAATGGTGGAACATAGAATAATCATGGTCCTGGGAATGAAAGAAAGATCCAACAACTGTTGAAATCTTGTTTGTTTGAAAAGTATCATTTCAGAATCATTCAAGAATTCTTTTTAATTAATTTTTTGTGTTAAATGGAATTTTTTTTATAATGTGGTGTACGTATGATACACAAATTAACTATTAAAAATTTATATTGAGTTAGAATACAAAATTATTGAAAAATACTTCTGAGACCCTGTTTCTGCCACTCCCATGTATTAACACAGTATGTAAAACATGTTGTAATTGTAGCATTACTGATACCCTAGAAATAAAATGTACAGATGGTTTTGTATTCCATCTTTTGTTCCAGAAAGGAAGCCATTGTTGCTATATCAAATTTTCTCATGCTAATATTTCAATTACAACTTAATGAGCACACCAACGTAAAACACAGGTGTGTTCGATTGTAAACTGGAATGTGTAATACTAATAGCCCTTAGATTCGAAAGAAGATATCAACATCTGTAATTTAAGCATTGTTTCAGTAAAAACTTTATTGATAAAATGATTTAGAATATTTTAGTTTTGATATCTAATAGCATTTGTATATATCGCTCACTCCTTTCAACAACGTCATATCACAAAAAACGTGCCTTTTCTGGAGAGTGATTTTAAAGTTTAAAAGTAGAGTAAAATTTATTGAAAATAAATATTACTTCTGCTGTCTAGCGGCTATATATTGAGCGGTGACGATCTTGCAGAAATATATACTACTCTTTCAGAGCATTCTAAAAACAGGCATGAATAAAAACCGCCGATTTTTGAGATATGACGTCATTGAATGGAGTGAGGGATATATGGTGCACTTATGATACACAACTATTCATAATTTTAAAGCAGTGAATGTGGAAGCAAATTCTAATTGACTTTGTTTCAGTCACTCCCAATAAACATATAGCACCCCGGAAAGAAAAGTGACCCAAGTCAAAAAATAAAATTTTTGATATGTCGTTGAAAACTATGTATGAGGTACCCCAGCGTGTTATATTACTATTCTATAGAATATAATAGAAGTTACCACCATAAATACTTACCTAAAATTTAAAAGAAGCTTATTCTATTGCAATATAAGTTTTATAGTATCCTTAAGTTGATGTTTCCAAAATTTTCCGAAATTTGGAGTTGTGTTGAGTTGTTGAAATTTTGAGTTGTGAAATTTGGAGTTGTTTTTTGAAGTGGTGCGATGTTATCAAAAGATGCGGTATTCGTGACTTATTCTTGAATTATTACGTACAGATGGTTCTCTATTCCATGTATTATTTCATGTTATTACTTGTCATTTGCTGATTATTAAGCCTTATTGAAATCTCGAATTCCGTATAAAGAACTCTTACGTCCATACACACACATGACAATGTAGAAAAAAAGGTAGAAAGATGTTCTATCCAATGGAATTTTAGTATTTTGAAATTACCGAGAAGAATATTTTTCATAAAGGATTACCAGATCGCATTTTCTTTAAAAAAATACTTAATATCTAGTTAAGTTTCACACAGACTGAAAGAAACGCCTGTTTCATAAGTGCTGGAACTATGTTTTACTGTGATTAAAAAATGAACAATCATTGAAGCTACCAAAAAAAAACTGTGCAATTTGTTATTTCAGTTTTAAGTTTCGTATTTTGAGAATGGAAAAAAAATTGGGGGGGGGGTGAATTTTAATATTTAAAATTGTTTTCTGTGGAATTCCTTAAAGCCGCAGTGTTATGCTATAGACGTGAAATTCTAAGTAAAGCAGTATTATGTTTTAAAAACAAATTTCGCTTTGTAGAACAACCGCATAGTACTTAACTTTTTTATAGACCTTGCTTGCACCTTCGAAACAGACTATTCGAAACACTGCACTCCTTAGGCTGAGAAGAATTTTGAATTTATAGTTAAACTAGTTGTTTCTTATGCCAACACCAGCAGACCAAATGAGTGCCAGGCCCGTCGAAGACGGCAAGAGGCGTGCGGCTTTCATGCATGTGAGTCGCATTGGGAGGAAGTCCGACTTAGCTCGAATTTTTAGCCAACAGATGGCAGCACGTCGACACGTCTCGTTTTTTACGGTGAGGTCACATTTTCATGACATTCAATCATACTCAGGCACACGGTTGTAATTTTGATCCAAACCAGAAACTAACTAATACCTGGTTCGGCACCCCCAGAGGTATTGATTTATTATGGGAACATGAAGGACTTAGTGACCACGACAAATTTTTCGTGCACCAGTCGCATTTAGCGTACACGGGAGTTTTCGGTCACCTGGGTTCGAACTCATGATCAGTCAGTCACGAGCTCGATGCTCTACCGACCAGGCCACCCGGCCCACGTAATTTAAACTAGTAATTCATAGAAACTTGCCAATTCATATATCCCGACTAAACATGTTATAAAAGGTAACTCAATTCAAATTAAATCCCGAAGTTCTCTTAAAAGTGTTTTCTTGATTCAAACCACCAAACCATATTCATATGAAATTGAAAAAATATCCCGGTTCCAGGATACATTTATCGGCACAACTTGTTCACTTTTGGACCTTGAACCATAAATCCTTAACATCCAATCCAGGATAATATTTAACCGCATCAAAATTTTTGAAAACTTAATTGTATAGAATATTTTTGTGCAATGAAATATTTATTATTACCAATATAAACTATTCCTTTCTTGTTTTTCATCATGAAAAAAACCAAATACTTATTCTTCTACATTATATAATTTTTAAAGTGAAAACTATTTGCTGTTGAACCATTTTCGAAGGGATTTCAGACTTATTTCAATGGAAAAGCACCTCGTCATTTGCTGTTGTCATAGTTTTTCTTCTTTAAAAAACTTGAATGTTGTTGAATATTTCGATTTACCGTAACGCAGGAAGTATACTCACTGTACAAGCAACCTGAGAGTTGCACGATGCGTGTTTGAATCCTCACTTGGTGTATTTCTAGTCTCAGTTAAAATTTACTTGTGTAAATAAGTCAATTTATTTGTTATTGGGCGACCAATGGAAAAATAAATATGTTCAATGAAACGCAACCACCCACTGATGAATACGATAGACTGACTAATAATGAATTTTGTCCAAACAAGAAAGTAAAAATTGTAAGCAATTTGAAATATGCCAAAGAAAGAAATGCAGTTTAAAAAAACTAATCTCGAAAAAAAATTTAGAAAATTTGGTAAGCAAAGAAAATTAAAATCAAAAGGTTTTCTATCAAAATGAAAGTATCCCTTTTTCCCAAGAAAAATTATAACGAATTTTCAGGAATAGTCACAAACGACACAAAATTTAACGAAACACAAACAAGATATTTTAAAGGAATCCAAAACAAACCAAACTCTCGATTTCACAAAAGCTACCATCCTTAGTACAGTTTAGTAGTCTTCTTGGAAGAATTCGGAGAGTGCGACGATTTGTGCGAGATCACCAAGACAACGATACTGTTACGAGGCAAGTCACAATGCAATAGCAATTCTAATAGGAATTAAGAACCAAGATTACACAAGAGATTACAAGAGAGAATAAAGATATTCGAGATTACATAAGAAAGATTCGAAGAAATGCAAGACTGGCCAGTTTGTGAAGATTCGTCTTTAATTTCCTGAGTGTCGCAACCCATAGTGCAGTCTAGCAGTCTTCTTCCTGGCAGAACTGGGTGAGTGCGACGATTTTGGCGAGATCACCCAGACCACGATACTGTTGACGTAGTGGACAAATTCATCGTTTCTCTCGCCATGGCGGTTTAAACAACTGCCTGTCCACCCCAGAACGCCTCCGGGTCAGTGAGGGATTTTAATATTCTTGAGACGCCGGAGTTTTTACTTTACGCTGTTACCTTCTACCGGGGGTTTCGGCTATGTTCTGGAGACGTCAACAGAATACAGACTGAGAGGGTGCTTCCGGCAGACATTGCAGTTATTGGCGGTTAGTTCAGAGGTTGAGATTTTCTCATTATCCGGTAGACCTCGCTGCCCGGTCGTTGGAACGCACCCTCTTTATTACTGTCAATGGAAGAAGTGAGCGAGACAGATCACCATGGAAGAGCGATTTCGCGTGAATAGAGTCAAGATATTTCCAAGATATTGCAAGATTCCAAGAAATGCAAGACTGGCCAGTTTGTGAAGATTCGTCTTTAATTTCCTGAGTGTCCCTACCCATAGTGCAGTCTAGCAGTCTTCTTCCTGGCAGAACTGGGTGAGTGCGACGATTTTGGCGAGATCACCCAGACCACGATACTGTTGACGTAGTGGACAAATTCATCGTTTCTCTCGCCATGGCGGTTTAAACAACTGCTTGTCCACCCCAGAACGCCTCCGGGTCAGTGAGGGATTTTAATATTCTTGAGACGCCGGAGTTTTTACTTTACGCTGTTACCTTCTACCGGGGGTTTCGGCTATGTTCTGGAGACGTCAACAGAATACAGACTGAGAGGGTGCTTCCGGCAGACATTGCAGTTATTGGCGGTTAGTTCAGAGGTTGAGATTTTCTCATTATCCGGTAGACCTCGCTGCCCGGTCGTTGGAACGCACCCTCTTTATTACTGTCAATGGAAGAAGTGAGCGAGACAGATCACCATGGAAGAG
This sequence comes from Metellina segmentata, assembly GCA_947359465.1. Lineage (NCBI taxonomy): Eukaryota > Metazoa > Arthropoda > Arachnida > Araneae > Tetragnathidae > Metellina > Metellina segmentata. The sequence continues at coordinate 13,279,603 of OX375878.1, forward strand.
CGATTTCGCGTGAATAGAGTCAAGATATTTCCAAGATATTGCAAGATTCCAAGAAATGCAAGACTGGCCAGTTTGTGAAGATTCGTCTTTAATTTCCTGAGTGTCCCTACATATAGTGTAGTCTAGCAGTCTTCTTCCTGGCAGAACTGGGTGAGTGCGACGATTTTGGCGAGATCACCCAGACCACGATACTGTTGACGTAGTGGACAAATTCATCGTTTCTCTCGCCATGGCGGTTTAAACAACTGCCTGTCCACCCCAGAACGCCTCCGGGTCAGTGAGGGAGTTTAATATTCTTGAGACGCCGGAGTTTTTACTTTTGCGCTGTTACCTTCTACCGGGGGTTTCGGCTATGTTCTGGAGACGTCAACAGAATACAGACTGAGAGGGTGCTTCCGGCAGACATTGCAGTTATTGGCGGTTAGTCCAGAGGTTGAGATTTTCTCATTATCCGGTAGACCTCGCTGACCGGTCGTTGGAACGCACCCTCTTTATTACTGTCAATGGAAGAAGTGAGCGAGACAGATCACCATGGAAGAGCGATTTCGCGTGAATAGAGTCAAGATATTTCCAAGATATTGCAAGATTCCAAGAAATGCAAGACTGGCCAGTTTGTGAAGATTCGTCTTTAATTTCCTGAGTGTCCCTACCCATAGTGCAGTCTAGCAGTCTTCTTCCTGGCAGAACTGGGTGAGTGCGACGATTTTGGCGAGATCACCCAGACCACGATACTGTTGACGTAGTGGACAAATTCATCGTTTCTCTCGCCATGGCGGTTTAAACAACTGCTTGTCCACCCCAGAACGCCTCCGGGTCAGTGAGGGAGTTTAATATTCTTGAGACGCCGGAGTTTTTACTTTACGCTGTTACCTTCTACCGGGGGTTTCGGCTATGTTCTGGAGACGTCAACAGAATACAGACTGAGAGGGTGCTTCCGGCAGACATTGCAGTTATTGGCGGTTAGTTCAGAGGTTGAGATTTTCTCATTATCCGGTAGACCTCGCTGCCCGGTCGTTGGAACGCACCCTCTTTATTACTGTCAATGGAAGAAGTGAGCGAGACAGATCACCATGGAAGAGCGATTTCGCGTGAATAGAGTCAAGATATTTCCAAGATATTGCAAGATTCCAAGAAATGCAAGACTGGCCAGTTTGTGAAGATTCGTCTTTAATTTCCTGAGTGTCCCTACCCATAGTGCAGTCTAGCAGTCTTCTTCCTGGCAGAACTGGGTGAGTGCGACGATTTTGGCGAGATCACCCAGACCACGATACTGTTGACGTAGTGGACAAATTCATCGTTTCTCTCGCCATGGCGGTTTAAACAACTGCCTGTCCACCCCAGAACGCCTCCGGGTCAGTGAGGGAGTTTAATATTCTTGAGACGCCGGAGTTTTTACTTTACGCTGTTACCTTCTACCGGGGGTTTCGGCTATGTTCTGGAGACGTCAACAGAATACAGACTGAGAGGGTGCTTCCGGCAGACATTGCAGTTATTGGCGGTTAGTCCAGAGGTTGAGATTTTCTCATTACCCGGTAGACCTCGCTGACCGGTCGTTGGAACGCACCCTCTTTATTACTGTCAATGGAAGAAGTGAGCGAGACAGATCACCATGGAAGAGCGATTTCGCGTGAATAGAGTCAAGATATTTCCAAGATATTGCAAGATTCCAAGAAATGCAAGACTGGCCAGTTTGTGAAGATTCGTCTTTAATTTCCTGAGTGTCCCTACATATAGTGCAGTCTAGCAGTCTTCTTCCTGGCAGAACTGGGTGAGTGCGACGATTTTGGCGAGATCACCCAGACCACGATACTGTTGACGTAGTGGACAAATTCATCGTTTCTCTCGCCATGGCGGTTTAAACAACTGCCTGTCCACCCCAGAACGCCTCCGGGTCAGTGAGGGAGTTTAATATTCTTGAGACGCCGGAGTTTTTACTTTTGCGCTGTTACCTTCTACCGGGGGTTTCGGCTATGTTCTGGAGACGTCAACAGAATACAGACTGAGAGGGTGCTTCCGGCAGACATTGCAGTTATTGGCGGTTAGTCCAGAGGTTGAGATTTTCTCATTATCCGGTAGACCTCGCTGACCGGTCGTTGGAACTCACCCTCTTTATTACTGTCAATGGAAGAAGTGAGCGAGACAGATCACCATGGAAGAGCGATTTCGCGTGAATAGAGTCAAGATATTTCCAAGATATTGCAAGATTCCAAGAAATGCAAGACTGGCCAGTTTGTGAAGATTCGTCTTTAATTTCCTGAGTGTCCCTACCCATAGTGCAGTCTAGCAGTCTTCTTCCTGGCAGAACTGGGTGAGTGCGACGATTTTGGCGAGATCACCCAGACCACGATACTGTTGACGTAGTGGACAAATTCATCGTTTCTCTCGCCATGGCGGTTTAAACAACTGCCTGTCCACCCCAGAACGCCTCCGGGTCAGTGAGGGAGTTTAATATTCTTGAGACGCCGGAGTTTTTACTTTTGCGCTGTTACCTTCTACCGGGGGTTTCGGCTATGTTCTGGAGACGTCAACATAATACAGACAGAGAGGGTGCTTCCGGCAGACATTGCAGTTATTGGCGGTTAGTCCAGAGGTTGAGATTTTCTCATTATCCGGTAGACCTCGCTGACCGGTCGTTGGAACGCACCCTCTTTATTACTGTCAATGGAAGAAGTGAGCGAGACAGATCACCATGGAAGAGCGATTTCGCGTGAATAGAGTCAAGATATTTCCAAGATATTGCAAGATTCCAAGAAATGCAAGACTGGCCAGTTTGTGAAGATTCGTCTTTAATTTCCTGAGTGTCCCTACCCATAGTGCAGTCTAGCAGTCTTCTTCCTGGCAGAACTGGGTGAGTGCGACGATTTTGGCGAGATCACCCAGACCACGATACTGTTGACGTAGTGGACAAATTCATCGTTTCTCTCGCCATGGCGGTTTAAACAACTGCCTGTCCACCCCAGAACGCCTCCGGGTCAGTGAGGGAGTTTAATATTCTTGAGACGCCGGAGTTTTTACTTTACGCTGTTACCTTCTACCGGGGGTTTCGGCTATGTTCTGGAGACGTCAACAGAATACAGACTGAGAGGGTGCTTCCGGCAGACATTGCAGTTATTGGCGGTTAGTCCAGAGGTTGAGATTTTCTCATTATCCGGTAGACCTCGCTGACCGGTCGTTGGAACGCACCCTCTTTATTACTGTCAATGGAAGAAGTGAGCGAGACAGATCACCATGGAAGAGCGATTTCGCGTGAATAGAGTCAAGATATTTCCAAGATATTGCAAGATTCCAAGAAATGCGACTGGCCAGTTTGTGAAGATTCGTCTTTAATTTCCTGAGTGTCCCTACCCATAGTGCAGTCTAGCAGTCTTCTTCCTGGCAGAACTGGGTGAGTGCGACGATTTTGGCGAGATCACCCAGACCACGATACTGTTGACGTAGTGGACAAATTCATCGTTTCTCTCGCCATGGCGGTTTAAACAACTGCCTGTCCACCCCAGAACGCCTCCGGGTCAGTGAGGGAGTTTAATATTCTTGAGACGCCGGAGTTTTTACTTTTGTGCTGTTACCTTCTACCGGGGGTTTCGGCTATGTTCTGGAGACGTCAACAGAATACAGACTGAGGGGGTGCTTCCGGCAGACATTGCAGTTACTGGCGGTTAGTCCAGAGGTTGAGATTTTCTCATTACCCGGTAGACCTCGCTGACCGGTCGTTGGAACGCACCCTCTTTTTACTGTCAATGGAAGAAGTGAGCGAGACAGATCACCATGGAAGAGCGATTCCGCGTGAATAGAGTCAAGACAATTCCAAGATTTTGCAAGACTGATCAGTTTGTGAAGATTCGTCTTTAATTTCCTGAGTGTCGCAACCCATAGTGCAGTCTAGCAGTCTTCTTCCTTTCAGAACTGGGTGGTAATGAAAATGTGTTCTTTAAAACTGCTAGACGCAGGCTGAGTAAGCCCTGATGGAAGAGTAACGGACTTGAACCTTAGGGTTGCGAGTTCGAATCCAGTGAAACACAAAAATGTACATAGGAGGTCTGTTGCAAATTTAATCTGTCGTGTCCTGAAATGTCTTCAAATTGGCATGGTGAGGATTTTTTTTAGAGTAGGATACCAGCTCAGGTGTTGCCTCATCATCTGATCGTGGCTCAAATCTGACAACTTGCAGCCCTTTTTTGCATAACCTCTAACTAGTTTAATTTGATAACTGGAATTTTTCTAACGGATAATATTTTGCTGAAGTTCGTAATAGAACCTTTCCATGTATTATATTTTAAGGAAATTAGCAAAAGATGTTTTCCGATCATTTTATTTTATAGTAAGAAGCGATAAAAACTTTCCAAATGATTCTATTCTTAGGAACAGAGAAATATAAACTTTTGTAATGATTTCTGTTACACAGAATGGATCCGTGTAATCTTTCCACAACATTCTATACTTACAAAAGGGGAACAATATACATATGGGTATATGAAGATATTAAATCTCATTATCCATATCAAAATGTACACTGGTTCAATGAATAGTTATCAGGGTTAAAAAGGTAACTTTAATAAAAATTCATCAAACAAAAAAAATTATTCACTTATTTGTCTACCAGCATAACGTCACTATAAAAAAAATTAACAACTTTATCTTAAAAATTTTTTATATTGTTGCAAGCAAACGATATGCTTGGCAGAGCACACGAAACTTAAAGGGCGCCTTCACACGAAGAAGACCGATCGCTCACACCAGTCGCCTGTGATTGTCGCACAGATTAATTTTCTGCACGCAAACGATTCGAGCGAAGAGAAGTAAAGCAAAATTTTTGACTCTGGCCTTGTTTATTTATTTTTTATTAAATAGGTATTGTTAAAGATAGATTTAAAATGTCAGCTAATTTGAAATCAGAGGAAAATTTTAAGCGAGATAGATTCCTTACACTTGATTTTCTTTAAATAAGTAATTTCGTATGCAGAAAGGTTTATATCACGTTCTGTATCGCGAACTGGAAGACGACTCGACTAGATTTTTCAATTAGTTCCGGGAGTCAGTAGCTTCTTTTAGAGAACTCTTCAGCAGGATGTAGAGGCTAGCGAGGTCCTTACATTAAAATATGTTTATATTTTCCTCTAATTCAAGTTTGTATCTATGCGACCTTGAAGCCCTGGTAGCCTCGCCAAACGCGCCTCATGTGAACGGAGCCTAAGAAGCAGAACACAAATATGAGGGACAGCATACCACCACGAGAAAGGATGTCGTTAACATTGAGGTCCGTATGATGGAAAAATTTACCACAGAATAAAAGAGTATTTAATTACCGCCTTTCTAGAGCCCACCAGTTCATTGAATGCTCTTTTGATATTTTAACTAATAAATGGAGGATTTTCTATAGACCATAACTAATAAATGAAGGATTTTCTATAGACCATTGATCGTTAATATTGATTTAGCAATTGACATAATAAAAACATGTGTAATTCTGCATAATTTTATACAAACGAGATGGTTATTTGCACGGAGACACCTTAACGTACACCGGTTTGATGGAAAATGATGATAATAATGTTTTTAATTGGAAACACTGGACCTGGGCCAACGGCTCTTCGATATTATTTCCGTCAGTATTTTGTAAGTGAAGGCGATTTGCCATGGCAGTATATACAAATCTCTCTATATTAAAAAAAAGTTACCGCCGTCGCCGCCGCCGCAGGATTGAAAAATGTGTTGTTAAGCTCGATTCTGAGTGTTAAAGTTGAAGAAGTGAAATTTCTTCCGCGAGTGAGTAAAGCACATTCAAATTTTCAGTCTTCAGTCGTGAGTTTTTTTTTAAGAGTACCTCTCAACGTAAATTTTTGCAGCTCGTCGAGTTTTTTTTTTAATTTCAATTTGGTTCTTGATAATATTTTTTTGAAATTCGGGAAAAATCGGGACATTTTTGTTATTTTTTTTTAAACTGCCGTATCTATATCTCATTACTATTAGTTTTTAATTTTTAAAATATCGCAGTATACCTCAGAATGTACTTTTTCTTACGGTGCTATTATTTTTGAAATCGGTTAATAATTAAATTGGATGCGATCAAAAGTTGGTGATACAAAATTCGGAATCTTTGGATATTTTCGCTACTTTTTGTCACAACAGTTATATCTACAGAAAAAACCATTATTTTTTAAATTTGAGAACATCACTGAATACATTACATTACACTCTTTCTTATGGTACAATTATTTTTTTAATTGGTTAATAAATAAAATCGATGCAATTAAAAGTGGGTCATACAATTTTCGGAACTTTCAGATCGTAATTTCCGATACAAATCTAAAACTGTCCTATCTATATCGTATTACTATTAGTTTTTAATTTTTAAAATATCGCAGTGTACCTCTGAATGTTCTCTTTCTTACAGTACAATTATTTTTAAAATTGGTTCATAAATAAATTAGATGCAATCAAAAGTTGGTGACACAAATTTCGTAATTTTTATTTCGCGGAGCAAATTCGCGGAGCATTGCATTCGCGGAGGGTTGTATTTTTTACTATCGTGTTTGCCAGATATCAAATTTATCGTAGCACCAATTGCCATGAAAACGATTTCTTTTTATTTGGCGAGGAAAAAGGCTCGCTTTTTTCCCTCTGTTTTTCAGACGGTTTACCGAGAAAGTACAAAGTACAGATCGTAAAGTTTTTAGATTAACACGGTTTACTTAAAATTGTACAGGGAACAAGATGCAGAAGATTTTTTACTGATGCGGCTATTAGTTTAGGGTGCATTAAGTGTTAAAGTAAAAATAAGTGAAATCACTTGCGAAAGAGGTATTAACCAAACGGGATTGCATAGCTATCCCCGGGAGTCGGCGAGCAGGTTGCGAAGCCCTCGCTGTGACGTCATGGACCGGAAAGTGAAATTAGGATAATACAAATTATTCAGATAGTTTCACTGTGCGAAAGGAATGTTGGTTTGCGAAGCAAACCAAATGGCAAATGTAAAAGGAGTGTTGGTTTGCGAAGCAAACCAAATGGGATTGCGTAGCAATCCTCGGGGGTTGGCGAGCGTAAGCGAGCAGGGGGCGGAGCCCCCTAGTATAATAAAATAATGCAACAGCTTATTTAAAATATTATCAAGTAACCGTTTTGATACTTAATTTTTTCTTCCTCGTAATCTTACTATTAGTTTAACAAAATTGATGTTAAATTTTTCTTTTGTTTATCACATTCTGGCATTTCTTCGCCATAAATAAACACCATCACCGCTCTCCAAACGTTTTCTTTTTTTATTTTTGTCCGCATAATCTTCGTGAGTTTTGTCCCATAATGCAGGCTGCATTTTCACAGCAGTAATTAACTTCTAAATAATCAATGTCTAAACTTTCCATTACTAGAAAAATATAAGACAAAGAAACAAGGAAAACAAATCCAGAACGGCCACTGATATCGCTAGGAATCAAAAATCGACGGATGATGGTCTCTCTCGTGTGAATGCCGCAATACCTCGCAATGTAACATCAGACTCCTTCAAACAAAAAGTCGCCGATGACTGAACTCCCTTGGCGACTATATTTTGGTCTCTCTGAGGGTGTCTTCACACTTAGGAGATCAATCTCTCAGACCGGTCGCCTGCTATTGTCGCCAGGAAATGTTTACGGATTTATTTCCTGCGCACAAACAATTCGAGCGAAGAGAAGCAAAACGAAATTTTTGACTGACATTGTTTAGTTCGTTTTTTGTAAAATCGGCATCGTTAAAGATAGATTAAAAATTTCAACGGATTTGAAATCTGCGGAAAATTTTGCACCAGATCAATTCCTCAAATGTGATTTTCTTTAAATAAATAATTTTCAACTGCTACTTTTATATTTTAGCAGTACGAATTTAGCCGCATTTGACGTAAATACAAAAGTTACAGTAGAAATATTATTTATTTAAAGAAAATCACGTTTAAGGTATCGATCTGATGTAAAATTTCCCTCAGATTTCAAATCCGTTGAAATGTTTACTATATATTTAACGATCGCAAAGTTATAAACTTGTACTTGAGAATATAAAAGCTCTTTTGTTTTGTTTCTCGAATAAAATAAACCACGACATAAAAAAAGTCGCCGGCGACTTTTTTTTTAAAGTTGAGTCGGTCGAGAAGTTGAGTCGCCGGCGACTCTACTTCCACGGTTACTATTTTTTCGTCTCTCAAAACGGTCTCCTGCGAGTCTTCTCGTGTGAAGTGCTCCTATGGCTTCTATGTAAGTTCCGTCGCCTTCAGACCGGTCTGAGCGATCGATCTCCCTCGTGTGAAGGCGCCCAGAGAAAACGATAATTTTAATTTAATCCTTTGCCAGACCATTTGAGTTATTTTCATCTGTGGACTGGTGTCACCACATAATCTTTACAAGAGAATCTATTCTATAGAATGGAGCAATAGAATCATTCCAAAGGATTTTACTCCATATAAAAGACCAATAGCAGTGTTCCAAAGAAACGTTATATTCTGTGGAAAAATCCCAGTAGAATCAATCCCAAAAATTGGATATAATCCATGGATTCTTTAGAAGGATTGGATTATTTAGTTATTAAGAGTGGGTGTAAAAGACACCACACTAAAAAATTCTCGCGACGCTTAGATGATTAATATTCCTTCTGAAAAAAAAATTATTTCCTCATTCCCTGGAGTTACTTAAATATTGTTAGATAGCAGAGAAGTTAGATAGCAGAAATTAGAAAAGTGCTAAAACTTTGTCCTGACCCCACAAGATCAGAATTACATATCTTAACTCGGTATTAGAATTACTTCTCAGCGAAATTGAAGGTTACCAGAACACATGCCCATGATCCTCTTAAGATCACTTGTCATGACAAGGGATAGGGACGCTGCATGTTGTGAAATGAATAAAATCGAAACCTAAAATTAATCTTAAAAGTGAGTGGCCCTTTACTTTAAAGATGATTGCCATATTTCTATTCTATACAACTTTAGTGTTTAACTACTTTTTGACCATTCAATATGGAAGGTCTACGTTCGTATGAATTCGCTGTTGATGGGGATAAGATTCCTACAAGCCTTTCTATTGCAAACAAAAGCTCTTTCAGCAATGTGGGGACGCTTTCTAAATGTGCTCAGTGGATAAAAGAAAATGACACTAGTAAAGCTACGGCTATATGAATTTGTATTTTAAAAGGGCGAAAGTAAGAAACAAAATCCTCTTTCATACAGAAATTTAAAACCGTTATTTTAAGTCTTTAGATGTCATTAACAGCTTCACTAACAGTTAATAACACTTGAAGACTTTCGTGTTAAATAACTTAAAATGCTATTCGTAACTGCTAGAAATTGACGTTAATAATACATTTAAACAGCAATTGTTCAAATTATTGTAAATTTAAACTTCCACACTTATTAAATTTTTAATTTTATTTCATAAATTTTTATGTTTATTTGCTTTAAAGTTACTTTTTTCAGCTATCTAAAATACTCACAACGGTAAATAATATCGATAGCAGTATTTAACTATTAAAATAAAGCTTCTATTTTAATGCTAACGTCATCTATAATCTATACAAAGGGTGATTCAACGGTCATGGGAGAAACTTTGAGGGGTACAGCTTACTAAACATACTAAAACACACATTTTTCGTATAGGAATGTAGGGTCGGAAGTGACGCGTGGATGCACGAACAAAAAAAATGAGACATGAACAGAAAAACATTGTTTATTTACAACATCATTGCAAAGTGCTTCTTTACAGCAATGTTTACAATAAATGCTCAAAATTGTGATAAAAATGTTTGGGTTGTAACACCATACTGTATTATAAAAAAGCCATCCTCTCTGACATCACAGAAATAAGAATGCTTGATTGATTTGACATCAGATACAGCAATAAGATCAAAGTTTGAAACTGAGAAATCTATCTCAGGTTTTTAGTGTACGCTAAAAGATGAATTTAAAATCCTATGAGATTAAGCGAAACTTTAATCCTTTTGGAAAATCAATCAAACGCAATAGATGAACTACAAACTCGTTTAAGATATCCGCAGGAATGTCTGATTCGAGTTCTTCTCCAAATCCTTTTATTAGTGGAAAACAATCCAGGTTTCCGTTTCTGATTGACCCTACCCAATACTTTAGTTTCTTTTTAAATCCTTCCACTTTAACAGTAGCATCCAAAACAGTTACTGTTATTCCTTGAAGTGAGAGACATAAATCATTAACTTTTGTAAAAATATCTGCTAAATACGCCAATTTCATTAGGCAACGATCATCACACAACTTCTGTCCCAAAGCAAAATCATTGTCACTCGTGAAGATTCTAACTTCATTTCTTATTTCAAAGAGCCGCATTAAACTTTAACCACGGGAGAGCCACTTTATTTCTGTGCGAGGAAGTACAGACGTATGCCATGTCCTCACATACGATTTAGAGTAACATGGTATTCTTGAGTGGGGTACTAGCTCAGGTGTTGCCTCGTCCTCTGACTGTGGTTCAAAATGACGTGGTGTTGTCCTCGGATCTTCCCCTTAAGGGATTGGTCCCGAACGGGACCGTAGCCAATAGTCCGTCGTGTTGCTCTAGTACGACGTTTGTTAAATTACTACTGTATGGCCTCGTCCTCTGACCGCGATTCAAATTACGTGATATTGACTACGGATCTTTCCTTTCGGGATTGATCCAGGAGCATCGCCAATAGCCCGTTGTGTTGCTACAGTGCGACGTTAATTAAAAAATTTAACTACCTACTGTATGTCCGTGCTAGTAAAACAGGGAGTGCGTCCAGTGTCACTCCTTAGGTTACTCTGAACTTTAGAAGCATTACTGAAGTGCATATAATTTGTTATCTCGGTCAATCTCACTCATAGAAGAAATATAAATGGGTAGTTGAACAAATACACAGTTGAACAATAAATATAGTTTTATGCACCCTGGATCATGTGTTCAAAACTTGTAGTAACATGAATACTTTCGCCTACTGGTGGAATATCTCATCTGATTGGTCCATGGAACTGGATACCACCATTTATGGATTCATCATCTGATTGATCCGCGCGACATAGTAGCATACTTTAACATTTTCACCACTTATTTCGGAAGATATATAGGGGAGAAGGGGACTAGTAAGGACATGGGGCAAGTCTGGACAACTTAAATAATTATGATATTTGTGAGTCCAAATCTCTGCAAGTTTTTGCAGAAGAGCAACATTAATATAAACTTCCATGTGTAGTTGCATGACCACACACTTGATAGTTGAGTAGCAATTTATGAAACTAGGTTTTCATGGTGGAAAAGTAAGTTCTTGATTTGTCTTTCAAGTACAATATTAGACTTATTTTAATTCTGTATTTTTAAAAAAGGCCACTGTATGTTATAAATGAATATATTCATTAGCTATTTTGATATTCACTTTTGCTTTACATGGTTTAAATTAACCAGACGTAGGCCTAAATAAACAAATGCCTTTATGGGCCTAGTGTGGACACATGGTAATTAATAATTTTTTACTAACTTCATTTTGATGCCTAAAACAGTGATAAAAAATTTGCGTGACAAAATGTTTTTTAAATAATTATTGATTTCTTCAATTTTTGTTAAAATTTCAAGCATTCTGAAAACAAAAATAATGAATATAATATAGAGTATTGGTTTAATGTTCATCTACTTTAACATGTTTTATGGTTTATCTTGATTTTTAAAATTTTATTTAAAAAAGAGTTTATATTAAGCTGAAATTTGTTACTAGAGTTCTCTTTTCTCGAAATTAGACTGTAAGCAATAAAAAAAGTGATTTTAAAGTATAATTGCATCTAACTGTCCCATATAATAATGTAAAATCAGATCATGCATTTATTTTAGAAAGTCCCTGAATGAACCAACAGAAATTTAGTAGACACCCTTTTATAACTTTCTAGGTACAACTGCTGTACTTGTCGTAGTCTAAAGGTTATTGACAAGATACCTCGTAATCGAGATGTTTCCGATTTTTTACAATCAGAATATCGAGATCTGGTGAACATTCTTCTAATGACGAAATAATCGGTCGGTTTTACTAATGATGAGAGATACCCCGTCGATATAACCATTAAGAAGTGTACTTATGTTTTTGATGGCGAGATTGAATCCGTTTTCAATGACTTGTACCTGTGGACCGATTTACGGAATTTATAAATTCAGAAGTAGAGTAAAAAAACTTATTCCGAATGAATTGCATTAATATTTTTTAACTGTATGTAATAATACGATGAAAATCCTGTCATCACGCCCCGTCAATGTCCTTTTGACAAAAACAGGTATGAAAGATTAAGGTTATGCCCCTAAGGGGGGACCAGTGCACAAAAAAATCTTTCATAATTTCGTTATTTTTTTTAATAAATTTGAATAAATGTTTATACAGTTATGGTTTATGATATATTATTTATGGAGATGACGTTTAGTAGAAGTATTTTAAATAATTTTCGGTAAAATACCTGCACGTACCTGAAGTAAGGTAAATTTATTGTTTAAATTTCAATATTTCAAAGATAGAGGTAGGGTTTTATCCGTTCTGCTGCCTGCACTCCCTGCAAAAGTTTTGACAGGTTTTGAACTTGTGGTGAAATTAGTGACAACAAAACCTAACTTCCAATACAGGATACAAGGCAGGAGAGTAACAAAGCCGCCATGAACTACTCTTTGGTAGAAAAGGTGCACTTTCACGCGTCTTGATGCAAGCTTGACCAATAGAATATTACCTTGGTTTCCTTCATCCAATAGATGACGTAGTTAAATTCCTGTGTGTAGCCTTGTCTCAGAGGGTAAAAGAAATAAATTGCCCTAAATTTAAAAAAAAATCTCAAATAGTTTTCATTTTAATTTTTCTAAACTGAGGATCGAATTAAGTTGGACCCGTCACGAATTACTTATAATTTTATCTTTCCATGAGATGGACCAGGAAACCTCGGGTAGAAAGAAAAGGCGTTTGTTTTGTGTGGTCTTTTGTTTGTGCCGTCTTTTTGTGTTTGTGTGCCATCCTTTTGTGTTTGTGTGCCGTCCTTTTGTGTTTGTGTGCCGTCTTTTGTGTTTGTGTGCCGTCTTTTGTGTTTGTGCCGTCTTTTGTGTTTGTGCCGTCTTTTGTGTTTGTGCCGTCCTTTGTGTGTGTGCCGTCTTTTGTGTGTGTGACGTCCTTTGTGTGTGCCGTCCTTTGTGTGCGTTTTCTTCGTGTGTGTGTTTTCTTCGTGTGTGTGTTTTCTTCGTGTGTGTGTTTTCTTCGTGTGTGTGTGTTCCTGTGTGTGTGATTTCTTCGTGTGTGTGTTTTCTTCGTGTGTGTGTTTTCTTCGTGTGTGTGTGGTTTCTTCGTGTGTGTGTGGTTTCTTCGTGTGTGTGTTTGTTCGTGTGTGTGTGTGTGTTTTGTTCGTGTGTGTGTGTGTTTTGAGCATGAAATTACTTAGTGGTTGTATTGTTTCTTTATCCATGGCTCATGTTTCAGTGCTTCGTGTATGTGTCGTTTTTGTGTGCTCTTCAGATGTTTCTGTTGCAGAAGGTTGTGTAACAAAATAATCCAAACTCACAAACTAACATTTCACCTGATTTGTTAATAGTTTTGAAATTGAGCACTTACGATTTTAAATATTATGTTCTTAATGCTAATGTTCTTGTTTTTACTCATGCTGCAATTTTTGACACGAGTTCCTTGAATGGATGGAAGATCTCTGCACTCAGACAAGTTCTTCAATGCAAAGAAAAAGACATTTGGATTTGAAGAACGGAAGTGCTTAGTATAGTGTGATGAAATGAGTAATCCAAAAATGGTAACTAAATCATTTTAATTTTAAACGTTTAAAAATAGCAGATATTTACAAAGTAAATTTTTGTTGGTTACTGGTTGACACTGGTGTTCAAATTTAAGAGTTTGCATACTTTGTCGAATTTCTCGAACAGTTCTAATGCTTCCAAACAAAGATGCAGGGTAAAATGGGGCAAGAGCATACCAATTTTGATTTAAAAGGTTTCTACAAAATTTATACATCCCTAATTTATATACTACCCTAAGTAATTATGTAATACGCACCCAAAAAATGCACTTACCCCTCTTTACCCCGTATCTTTAGTGTCGAATATGAAAGTGTACACGTGCGCATGGGTGGTGCATTTAGTACAGGGTGGTAACAGAACCGGGAAATCAGGGAAATTTTTAATTCTGGAAATATCAGGGAATTCTTAGGAAAAATTTCCAATTTTCACAAAAAATCAGGGAATTTTTAAAACATATGAAAACGTTGACTATTGTCGTTTGTAGCGTATGCGCGATTACAAGTACTTTTGAGAATCGAATAAATCGTTTTCTCCGAAATTGTAATTCGAATAAAGAACACTGGCGTCGTAATTTTCGAACCCAGCGAAAACCGCCGCCGTGGTTTTCGCTGCCGGAGCGTCTCTTCGCCGTGAGGCCAGCGATACAACTTGTGGTATACAATCTTAAATTTGTGTAACTAATGATGTTTTTTTTTTGTACATTAAATTAATATTTTTTGCATGCAATGACATTTTTGTATAATTTTTTGGTAAAGCTTTATAGTCTACGTTTACAACGGTGTAACGGCTTCGCCGCTTTTTTGGCGCATTTCTAAATTAGCCAAGGAAGGAATTATTTCAAATGAACCAATGAAATCAACCGACAGTTCAACGAATTTTATAGAACTTTAAAGAATACAAGCCACTGCGTGGCCAGCACTGCGTTGCCTGTGACAATTCTTTTCGTGGGGTCAGGTGTTTACTAAGTGCTGCTCGCTAACCCCCGGTGATTGCTACGAATACGGTTTGAGAAACAAACCAAATGAGAATTCGTAGCCCATTGGATAACAGCCACCATGGCGTTGTCCGTGGTGTTAGTTTGCTTCGCAAATAAAATGGAAATTCGTAGCTTATTGGAATGAATTCCCTGCGAATTTCCATTTGGTTTACGAACCAAATTATGAATATAGTGAACTATAATTTGATTCGCAAATTGCATAACAGCCATGAAGGAGTTGCCCGTGGTGTTGGTTTGCTTCGCAAACCAAATGGGAATTTTGCGTGACGTCACAATCTCTTGTGAAAATATAAATATTTAGTTGAAAAATGATTTATTAAAAGAAAATCAAACGTATAAGGTATCTATCTGGTGTCAAATTTCAAATTCGTTGAAATTTTCATTCAAACTTTAACGTTCCCGATTTTACAAAAAAGAACTAAACAATGCCAGCCGAAATGTTTTTTATTTTTCTTTTCCTCTTTCGCTGAAAATCACACTAAACGTCACAATCTCTTGCAAAATTTTTTAAGATATTCATTTAAAAAATTTTATTTATTTAAAAAAAACATATTTTTAAGTATTAACGTTGATCTAACGTGAAATATTCCGCAAATTTCAAACCCGATGAAATTTTTACTCTGTCTTTAACGGTCTAGTAGATAGAAAAAAATAAACAAATAACTCCAGTTAAAAGTTTATTTGGTTTTCATCGTCTGCTCGAAAATTATTCCTCCGCAGAAAATGATAACGGAAACGAAAAAAAAATAAATTTAGAATCGGTGAAATTCTATGCTGTTGGATTCAATTATAATTACGTTTCCTTAAATTCATTTTAAAATGTTCTAGATCGAATTTTAAAATTATCCGCGTCCCAAAAATTGCAAAATATTCGGACTGCTTGTAGTGTAAGTGCCATAGATTCGTCAGGACTTTGCGTACAGGAAACAGACAGACTGACAAACACTTCCGTTTATAATATGAAAGGTTCAGAATGAAAATTTAACCTTTTGACTACGACTATCGATATAACAAACGCGATTCTTCCTTGGAGCGATTCTTATAACTTTTAAGATACAACTCTGATGTACTGGCAGTTGTCTAAATTCTTCCTTGGCGCGATTACGGTACAACTCTAACTAAGGGCCGTAGTCTAAGGCCCGGTGCACAGATCCGATTTTTCAACGTGCGGCACCGAAGGCCAACTATGCATACATAACCGTGAAATGACGCAAGTACTCATTTCGCGCCATTTGCGATAAATATTATATCGAAGAAAACGTGTTTATTTCGCTAACTTAGAGTAAAGAAAAGTATATTTTGAAACAAACTAGACGTTACTGGATCCACCATTTATTATTTACTTCAGACCAGAGAAGCGTGTACGGCGAGCTGCTGCACCGTGGGGAAATACCTGCGGTACAAATTGCACGCTAGGTGGACGTACATCGCCGCAGAGGCGCCGGTGGCATGCGTGCACTACTCCATTGGATCTAATGTATCTCAGACCGTACTTGCAGCAGCGGCGCAGAACGTTGAAAAACCGGATGTGTGCACCGTGCCTGAAGGTTTAGCTTTTCGTTTGCCAAGGTTGCCATGGAAACCATAATAATCGTAACGCAGATGGGTTACCTTAACCTGCCCTAACTCGCTACTAGAAGTGCGCCAAAAAAAATTGCCAAGATCGTTGCCACCGCATTAAACGTAGACTGAAGCTGTACCAATTTTTTTTATGGATATTTGCATTTGATTTTGATGTATATTTGGATAATGTAGGGACAGAGAGGTGTAAAAAGTTCATAGTCAAAATATTTTTTCCCAGTATTTTTCAATTGCTATTGTTAGAGTTCCATTAAGGGTTCCATCCCTTATAATAACAATTAAAATATCTGATGAGAAAAAATACAAAATATCTGTGGAGAATGTTCCTTTTACCCCATCTGACCCTAAATATTTAAAAATATTGTCTTGTGTGGGTACTGTATAACTATACCAATTACGGATACCGACATTACTTAAGGGATTTGTTTAATCAGGGTAATTTTTGTCACACTATCAGGGAACTTTTTTCGAGGATTTTGTTGCCACCCTGTAGTACAAGCTTTCTAAACGCACGTGATATTTCGCACTTCGTTCGCTCGCGCACACCTTGGCAAATATCAAGTGGTTTTTTGTTGCAGCATTCAAGGAAAATCGGAAGTAAACAGTTAAACTGAGTAACCACCAACTTTTGGATGATGGAATGAAGTGTTGAATCATTGGAAGTGAGGATACACAAAATGTGCCTTATTTCCAGTATAAATGCCTAGTTGTTCTGGAGATAATCGCCCAATAGTGAAAATTCTCTTAATTTTGAACCACTAGTGTATGTATGGAGTATGCATAAGAAAATAATAAAAATCAAGCATTTCTTAATAAACTCTAATATAAGCTGGGGTCCAAAATTATCTTTACATGCATGGAATCACTGATTTCTCTCAGAAACTGAATTATAATTATGAATTTGCGTGTGGAATGAGACAACACATAAATACAAAGAAAAAATTAAGAAAATTGCATGTGATATAAAATAAGCTTGAAACAATAAAAATGGCAATTTGTGACAAGGAGGGTTTAGCCTTAATATTTTTGAGTTATTCTTTTTTTTTCTAAAGAATTTAATGTAGAATGTAATCGCTCCTGACTTGTTCCACTCCACCAGCCATGTGGTCTTCAGGGCGTTTATATCTCTAGGAGGTCTCCGTGCAACTGCTTTTACATGGTACTACCATACGTTCTCTATCGGTTTCATATTGCTGGCCACGGTATTCGCTCAATAGCTTTATTTTCAAGAAATTCGTCAGAGAGGTTTGCTCGATGTGGCCGAGCAGTATCGTCCATAAATAAAAAGTCGGATCCATATGCACCCCTGAAAAGTCTTACAAAAAAAATTCACCTCGATATCTCTGGCTGGTCACCGATACTCTTGAAAACGCTTAGGGGCGTACGTTTGTAGATCATTCCTCGTCACATCTTGCCGTGATACAACAATTCCCGTGGTGGCTGCAAGCTCTGAACTTAACTGTCGAGCAGTAGACTTCCTGTTACCTCGTGCAGTCATAGCCATATATCAATCTTGAGGAGCAGTTATACATTTATGTATGACCTTGTCCTTACAATAGTTCCGGAAATCTGAAATTGTTTCCATAGCGCAGACTGTTTTGAAATATTCACACATCTCGCTGCTTCCATGATGGTCTGTCCTGCTTCTAAATTGCCGGTAATGCACCACTTTACAGATTGTTTCAAGTGATACTGCGAAGCCATAACAAACCGTGATTTGAGTCCATATACACTGAAATCAAACGCTGTATTGCAGAAATTCTCTGAGATATTCATTTTGCGCAAGGTGCTTGATTCAACGCCTTGATTTACATTAATTCGGCTTGTCTTTCACACATTCTTTGCAAAAATGGATTATGTCGATTGGGTATTTCATGGAATATAATAATTTTTTATATGTAAAGATAGTTTTGGACATGAGTGAATATGTGATTATACGATACGGAATGCTCATCAGGTGGGTTGAAATTGCAGGAAGGGGATGTTGCAATGTTCTCGTATCAATTTTGTCAGTAATCATAACGGGACTGTTAACCAAGTAACTCAGTCTCTAATCAACAGATCAGGGTTCGAATCCCGCTCTTGCATGGTTGTTCAACAGGTGTTAATTTTAGAAAATAGGTTAATCAGATTACAGCATAAACCGACTTATGTAAAGACTGGTAACTGAGCAAGAAAAAGTATGTATGTTTGAATTTTTGAGTTCTTTCTTACTATACCTCGGAAAAATTCATTACACGCATTCAACTTTCACGAAGAGAAAGGAGAAAAAAAAATCATATTCTATTTCAATCAATAATAAAACTTATATTTCTTTGAACTCAAAACCTGTTTTTAAGATACTTTTTTTTAATTATCTTGCTAATTTCCATTCCATTTTTCAGAACGCCGTTGAATTGCGCTTGTTCCGAACAGTATCCACTATGAATTGATGGGAACCTATTGTTATGCCGATCCATCAACTGGTAAAGCTAAAGTTACCGGAGCGGTGCCGTATCCTCCCCACTTCACTGATGAATACCGACTTCTTCCCAGAGTGACCGACATTCTCTCCTCTCCTTTCAGGACACTACCATATCTTGAACAGACTCAACTATTAATCGATCTTGAACACATTCGACTGTTAATCGTCACTAAAGAACTATTGTCACTAAACTATACGTCTATACTATAAGAACTATACGTCTATATAAACTATACTAAACTATACTATAAGAACTATACGTCACTAAAGAACATTTACGATCGAGCCACTAAAACCGAGTATCCTGTGTCATCAATACATGTCTTGCTATGAAATGTACTCTTCTATCTTGATGAGCAAGCAGACTCACCCTGCGCGGTGTTTGACTTAAAGTAACAGTGTAATAAAGCTTCATCAAAGCCGGGGTTCTTCCCCGGGTTGTGTGTTCTCTCTTTCATCCAGGGATGTCCTGTCCTTTCCCGGATGGGGCATTCCAAATGGCATGTTCTAGAACTAGTGGTTCTCAACCTGCGGATTGAGGCTGTATTCCAATGAATAGCTATTTCCACACTCGTGCGTTTTTGCTTGCGTAAAACGCATGCCCAAGATGAGTTAGAAATAGCAGTATTTCATAGCGCACGGCCTTGGATTTCTGTGAGTTTTAACTTTCAATTTGTAGTGTATTGGTGAATATGAAACAAAAAAAAAACTCTTGAATTTATAGATAACTAGCCACACTGCGTGGCTAACCCGGTGTTGCCCGTAGTATAAGGTATTATTCTGGTGTAAAATTTTCCGCAGATTCCAAATCCGTTGAAATTTTAAATCTAACTTAACGGATCTGCTTTTACGAAAAAGAACTAAACAATGCTTCTCCAAATATTTTTATTTTTTGCTCTCCACTGAAAGAGGCAGCAAATGTGACGTCACAATCTCGTGCGAAAATATAAATAAACAATTAAAAATTTATTTATATAAAGAAAATCATATTTTTAGGTATGGAACTAAAGTGAAATTTTACTATCTTTAACGGGGTCTAGGAGATAGAAAAAGAACAAATTGACTTAAGTTAATGATTGTTTTTATCGTCTGGCAGGAAAATTATTCATCCGCGCGCCGGAAACGAAAACAATAAATTTAGAATCTGTGATCTCTTCTTTCCTGTAACATTCAATAATGTTTAAATTCATTTAAAAATGTTCTAGATTTAAATTATAAAATTTCGCCGCGTCCCAAAACTTGAAAAAAATTCGGACTACCTGTGTGCCAAATCTCATTACTGTAAGTGCCATAGTATCGTCAGGATTTTGCGTCAAAGAGACAAACACGACTACAGGTCTTGTGAGTGTTTATGGAACATGCACTGTAAACATACACAAAAAAAATTAAATTTCAAAATAAATTAAGTCAAAATAGATTAAATTAAAAATAATTCAAAACGACATATATTCAAAACTTGTTTAGAGCATTTATTAAATATTTATAGCGAAATAACAACTCAAGATATTTCTGTTCACATTATTGTTTGTTGAAACACTACATGGGAGTTAATATTTTTTTTGTGCATTTTATTTTCATAAAATAGATTTTATCAAGAGTGAAAATCTGACTTTTTTTAATCTATGTGTATAGGCATTATTTAAATGAATTAAAAACTCACAAATTAAGCTTTTTGTTATACCAGTGTAATATTAACATTGTGAATCCAATACAGTTTTCTTACTTATGGCGTAGGTTTTAAAGATGTATAAGGATGAATATGACACAAATTTATTTTTAAGCCGGCACAGTAAAATATGTGATAAATGTCATCATTCAATTCTTCACTTCATTTAAACACTCATTTATCTTTTAATTATTAATGTAATTATAGGTTAACTAGATGTTATCCAAGTTCATAAGCAAAGATTATATGCAAATATTTATAAGTACTTACGTATAACGAATTGCAAAAATAATGAAATCTAAGTAATCGGTAACTACGATTATTTACAACTGTTTTGTAATTTCTGCATTATGTTTTTAATTTATTTTTATTGGTTCCACAACACACGTAAGGACTAAATGACCATATCTATTAGTCTAAAGAATACAGGATAGATTTCAATTATTATTAAATTTTAATAATAAATTTAACGTAAATTAATAAATGCTCATTACGAGTTTTGAAGTGCTCTATCATCCAAATCACTCGCCTTGATTTCCTACGTTTATTTACTTGTCTAATCATTAAATATGGCGCAATAATTCCTCCAAACAGAATAGCATCTTCGTCCATCTTGAAAACGCAACTGGAGTGAGGCACAAATGTGGACAGGTGAAGGGCATGCATGTAAGCGCATGTTGAAAATTAAAGCGCACGAGTGACATTTCTACTAAGTTCATTAGATCTCAGCTTTGAAAACTACAATTTATTTTATATTAACCAATGAAGAGATGCTAATTACAATTGTATATTACTACTGTATATAATTTTTATTGCACTTTCAAATTCGAACCCATTCTTAATTTTAACTAGATGTCATGAACTGTAAAAAGGATTGAGCATTTTTCAATAACCTATCCCTTACAATTAATATAATATAAAACACCGTTTAAAATTGTAAAAACATGGTTAGCAGTGAAATAAGAAGGAAAAAGTTGAGAACCTCTGGCTCTGAATTATTCTACTTTTCATTCTATTTGTTAATTTTTCGGAACCTTTCCGTCGTCAATAACCAGTTGTATTGCTGATCCAGTAAGACGTTTATTATTCTCTCGATAACAGATTATTAGGAATTTTAGGATCTAAAAGAGGTATTTTAACTGAAGTGTAGATTATTTTTGTTGCGTGTATCTTACCCCTCCGGAAAATTTTTAATATTTTGTACATAGCTTTTAGTTTAGGTTCAGTATTGCGTATTTCAGTTGACGTCCTACTAGAGCAACACAGCGGTCCGGGATCAGTCCTTTAAGGGAAAGATCCAAGGATAACACTTCGTAATTTTGAACCACGGTCAGATGACGAAGCAACACTCTCAGTAGTATTGCGTAAGGACTCGCATTACTAAAAATATTGAACTGTGGAATACTTTCTCGTCGAAAGCGGTCTTTAATACGCTGTATTCTAAATACTCAAATTTTAGCACTAGGAATTTGTTGCGCTTTACAAATCAATTTCAAATGGTCTGGTGTACAGTATAGAACGAATCGGTTCGTGAGTTCCTATTACTGGAACTTTGTATAAGTTTTCTGGAACTTTGAAATCGTGTTATAAATATTAAACTCGTGCATTATATTAGATTTTCCATTTTTTTTCGAACCTATACTTCGAAAGTAGCTTTGATCACTTAAAAATTTAATTTCGTGTTTATTCTCCAGTGTACGATTGTTTCTTTCAAACTGCTTCGCTATATTTATTGTGGTAGCAAGTAATGAATTCTAATGAAAAGATTTATGCCTCAAATTAAAAATTGTTAAACTCAATCGAGAAAATGAAAATTCAAGATAATATTCATATTTCATTGCAAGAGACAACCGGTATAGTGGTTAAGGTGTTATCCTTTAGATCGGAAGGTTCCGGGTTCGGGCATGGATGTTTGTAAACGTATGGTGTAGAGGCCGAAAGTCTTCACGTTGGGTTGGCGTGGAAGTTTGGAGAGCGGGGTGCCAGCTCAGGTGTTGTCCTCGGATCTTTCCCTTAAGGGACTGATCCCGGACCGTCGTCAATAGCCCGTTGTGTTGCTCTAGTTCGACGTTAACAAAAATTACCATTCATTGCAAGTGAAAGAAGCAAGATACAATGCTAGTTGACTAAGTTACATTACAATTCTCTGAAAACTTATTGTATATCTGAACATACTTTATCTCCGGCGAAATATTTAGCGTTTGGTATTTTTTTTATTTAATTTTAGGGGTACCTAGATCCGTCATTGATAAAAAATTTAATGTACATATATATGGAATATAGAATAATCTAAAATAATATTCTCATCAACCGGTTAACCAGAATTTTAGAAATTGAACTTCGTACACGTTATCTTTTTGGAGCCTTTTAAATTACGAGAGAAGTAAAATAAATAAATTATCGGTTTGATGCATCGTGCTTTACTTTTTTCGTCAAACATTCCGGGACCGTGTAGAAGCGGCCGAAAGTCTATGTCGGGTTGGTGTGGAAGTTTGAGTGTTCTCGGATCTTTCCCTAAGGGGAATGATCCCGGACCGTCATCAATAGCACGTTGTGTTGCTCTAGTACAATTAAATTAATAATTACCATTCACTGTATCAGCAAAGTAAAATGGAAGAGGTTCAGTTGTAAGTAGTGACAGTGTGTCCTTGGATCCTCAATAATAGCATAGGTCTAGTGTGACGTAAATTAAATACCTACTTATTACGTAGAGGTAAGCACTGCCCTAGCAACTTTCGAGTTATATGCGATGATTTAGAATTCCTGTCGTGGATGTGTTTCTTTTGCTTGATATTGCCTGACTTGCGTATGACCTGTGGCGTTTTGGGCACCACAGTGATACAATGGAGTTGGACTAAGCTGGTTAACCAACCTTTTAAAATTAATAACGCACTTGCTCACCACAATGGGCTATTGGCGACTGTTCGTGATGAAAATCGAAGGGAAAGGTAGGGTGATGTGTTTAATTAACGTCACACTGGAGCAAAACAACGGTATTTTCCCGAAAAGAAAGATCCGAGTACAACACACAATTCTGTAAAAACGGCTGACTTGAAGCCACGAAAGATCTAGGGTGAAGCGAAAAACACGAATTTCGGAAATTGAAAACGCCTATGGTGGGAATAGTTGGAGACTACCATGCTTATTAATATGTAAAATATGAGCTAAATCAATTAATATCTTCAGGTGCCAAAATCACTAAAAATTCGAAATTTTGCCAATTTTTTCACAAAAACAATAATAACGCATTAAAAAAAATTTAATACGTCTTATTGAAAGCCATAGGTGGATGAAATGAACTTCCCTGCGTGAAAAAGAATAAGTTTTACACACAACATTATCCCGTAAAATAAAAAATTTCCCCCTTTTTTTACAGCGCCATTACGCGCGTCTCCACTCCTCTCAATAGACTCATCATTGAGAAAACGCGTCTACACGGGCGCTTCCCCTTGCAGCTCTTCGCTGTTTTTTGCATTATGACAAGAACTCCGCACGAGGAGGTAGCTGCATATCGAGTTCCACCCCCTAAAAATTTCAATTTAAGTTGCTAGCTTACCCTAAAAAATTAAGTTGAAGTTACTGGCAAGTGGTTGATATTGGCTTTTGGTTTCAAATCTAGGTGAAGCAATTCTTGACCGAATAAATCCATATCGTGCCTCTGCACCACATACTGTACTATATGCTTCAGTTACTAATTTAACGCAACGTTCTACTGCTTGTGAATGGCATGTAAAGTTAAACATGATACTATTGGTTGGAACGTCTAGAATCATAGACTTGAGTTGATCATCAGAAAGAGATACTGTAAGTGGTGGATCTGTAATGGAATCTGATTGCCATTCAATAAGATTTATGTAATCGTTCGCTTCGAAGTTTAACTTGGGAATTTTAAACTCTCGATTTTCTTTTCAACTTTATTTTTTTGTCTTAATTTTAAATTCTAAGGTATAATGAGCATTTATTTTCAAAGTTATATTCTACTACAATTTTTAAATCCTCAGGCGAAAATCTCGATTTATTTAAAATATGGTAAAAATGAAGACTGACTTTCAATTTTAAACCATACATATGAGCACCTTCACAACATACTCTGTTAATATTTTCAAGTTATGGGTTGGATCTTCTGTTGAAACATATAACTTTAAAATTCTATTTGTCGTCGTTAACCATCTGGAATGATTCAATTTTCCTGGATCTTTTTGTGACAAGCTTAATGGAATATATTTATTTGATAACCACGTTCACATTTCGTAAAGGTATCTTTGATCAGTGCTAAGATCCTCTAGGACCATATCTGGCAAAGTTACTTCTATCTTTTCAAAGTTTGTGAAAGGCAATTTTTCACAAGATTCTATCAGTTTTCCAATTTCTCCGCTGTATCCTTTTGGTTCAGTGGTTTTCCCTTCTAAATGTTGCAACAAATGACGTAAAGGTAGCTGGGTAGTTCATTTGTATGTAATAAACCAATGCACAGGACGTCCTAAAAAGAACACAATATGTCGAATGACTCCATTTTTTAAACATATATTTACCACTGTACCATCACAACTAACCACTTGCATCTTAGAAAAGTCGATATTTTTCTCCAAAAAAGTTAAAGTACTTGTTTTAATATTTTGAGAAGAGCCAGTCGTAGGAGTGACATGTCCCATATATTGTGATCCTGGTTCTAGTATTAGAACGATATGTTCTTCTGTTGCCGTCTTTCTAGAAATCCTTTCTCTTTCTTTAATCATTACTAAACAAATATAAAAATACAAACATACACTTTTTTAAAACACATCTACGTTGACCCTTCAATTTAATTAGAAACGGACAGCAAAAATCTGCACCCACACAGTTGAAAGGATAAGCAGATCTTTCTTTTGGCAGCTGTTCCATTAATTGCACACTTAATTTGGGTTTACTTTAAAACAAACAATACAAGCATGGACAATTTTTATACATATGTTTCTACTATTGACTGGGCAAAACGTTTTCCTAATAGAATACGATGATAAGGTCCAATATGCATATTTTTGACATGAAAATTATAACAAATCAAATCAGTAAGTTTATGTTTATCTGGTAAAATGAGAGGAAGTTTCTCCCTGAAAATTAAGGTTAAATTGTCTAACCGACCACCAACGGGTAACAAGTTGTCTCCATCAAGAAAAGGAGACAAAGCTTTAAATTTACTCTTACCTTTTAAAGGCAAATCCTTTTTCAATAACTTGATTTCTTCTCCAAATACTACCTTTGAACTTATGAATTAGCCAAGATTCATCTTTGTTTAACTCTGGCCGTCAAAGGACCTTTCACCTTTTCTTTATCTGAACATCTGGAGTTAATAGTGAACCTGAAAATGATACTGATAACACGTATTAATTTAGAATAATTGTTAGTTACACTAATAAGATGGTCTAAAAAGCTAGTGTCAGTTGACAATAGAGTCCCTTCTAAATTCTCCAAAATAAGAGTCATCGTATACGGGATACTGTTCATCACGAAGTTCAACTGCAGTTTCATGTAGAAATGCCAGTGTGATCAGAGCTCAGCCCACGAGAAATGAGATCAGCACAATCATGGAATTGCTGAAAAGGTAGATCTTGTCAATTTACAAGATGAGGGAATTCAGAAAGAAGCTCGGCAACACAAAGGTCTAACCGGGGAATTATTAAAACTTTTATTGATGCAGCTATCGATTTGCTGCACAAAAGAGTAACGCATCGAAGATACTCGTCCTTTGAGCTGTCACAGAACCCCTAGAGCTCCTGATTTTAGTTTCATGTAGCTTTGGTAATTGGTATTTTTTTAATTAACGTCCTACTGGAGCAACACAACGGGATCAATCCGAAGACAACACCTCGTAAATTTGAACCACGATCAGATGACGAAGCAACACTGTCCCAACGTGAGGACTTTCGGCCACGACAGATTTAAGGTGCCCCAGCCGCCCCTACACCATACGATTACAAACATCAATGCCCGGATTCGAACGAGGAACCTTCCGATCTAGAGAATAACACCTTAAACACTATACCGGTTGGTCGGTTCGTTTCGACGGAGTAAAAAAAATATTGCATAAAAAGTACTTTTAAAAGAAAATCAAACAAAATAAGGTATCTATCTGGTGTCAAATTTTCCGCAGATTTTAAATCACTTGAAATTTCTTACTCTGTCCTTAATGATCTATGACAGGGACGGCGAACCTTTTTAAGCAGTGGGTCAAATTTTTGTTCATTATCTTTTTAGTACTAACTCGTGGGTCACTTGTACAGGGGGAAGGAGCATGGTAAAAAAACTACTTTTTTCGGTTCTCAATTTTTTAATCGTTCAAAAAGTTAACTATTCCTTTTTGTTTTGCAACTTTTACTTTTGCAAGTGAAGAGCAAAATATCGATATAAAAGGGGATAAATCATACCCAGCCCCCCTGCACTGAGTTTTTAATGAACAAAGGAAAACACAAACACACATAACATATATATATATATATATATATTTTTTTTTTAATCTCTACTATTATAAAAGGAACTGTTTGTTTCTTGTCCGCTTAGTCCTGACGAATCTATGGCACTTACAGTAATAGGATCTGGCACACAGGTAGGGCGAAATTTTTTCAATTTTAGGGTCGAGGCGAATTTTAAAATTCAATCTAGAACATTTTAAAATAAATTTAATAGTGTTTTCACCATTCTTCATTCTACCGCGGTAATTCCAAGGAATGAAGAAACATAAAAATTTAGACTTTTCGCCCTCACGTGTTAACCTTGACGTCAGCCTTTGGAACCATGCAAATTTTTTTTTTCATCTCCATGGAGAGAACATATTCAAATGACCTTCGTTTGTTTCGAGATTCATTCATTTTCATTTCCTGCGAAACGGATTCCTTATAAAGCAAAAGATTACTAAAGTTATCACTTGCGTTCTTCAGTACTTTTTTGTATCTCAGCGATCGTAAAAGGTAAAATAAAAATTTTAACGGATTTGAAATTTGTGGTAAATTTTGCAACAGATACCTTCTTTGTTTAATTTTCTTTTATAGTTTCGCAAGACATTGTGACGGCACTTGAACTTTCCAAAAATAAACAGATTGCATTTTCTGCCCTTCGCGTTAAAATAAAAACAGAAATAGATTTTCATTTTACTGAAGGAGAGCAAAGAAGTAAAAACATTTTGACTGGAATTGTTAAGTTCCTTTTTCGTAAAATCGAAATCATTATAGACAGATTAAAAATTTCAACGGATTTTAAATCTGCGGAAAATTTTACACCAGATAAAAACCAAACACCACGGGCGCGTGCAACGCCGGGCTAGCCACCCAGTGGCTAGTAGATGCAAGGGTTGTTCAAATGAAAAGGTACGAAACGACACTGTGGGTATAAATGAAGACTTTATTCAATGTATGCACCCTAGGCCTGAGCACAACGATCCCA
The DNA here is from genome assembly GCA_947359465.1 of Metellina segmentata. NCBI lineage: Eukaryota > Metazoa > Arthropoda > Arachnida > Araneae > Tetragnathidae > Metellina > Metellina segmentata. Next base: position 13,307,487 of record OX375878.1, read on the forward strand.
TTGATTAACGAGTCGAAGGATTCCGGGTTTCCAGAATTCCTGTGGCCGTGACGAGACCCAGTCCTTCACAGCGTCCTCGAGTTCGTCTTTCTAGTTCAAGCGCTTCCCTTTTCAGATGTTTTTTCAGTGGAAAAAAAAAACATGGAAATCGTAGGGCGATATGTACGGGCTGTAGGGCGGATGGTCAAGCTGCTCCCTCTTGAACTTGGCCAGTTCCGCGTGTGTGACCCTGGAGACCCGGTCTTTTGTTCTTTATGGACCTGCGTAGGCTTCAGACTGTCTCACAGTACACATCGGAGTTAATGGTTCTTCTGTGCTCGAGGAATTCAACAAGTCGCAGACCTTGGACGTTGAAAAAGAAGGTGAGCAACACCTTCCCTGCTGACGCCACGGCTTTGAACTTTTTACGGGGAGGTGACGACGCATGCTGTCCCGCTTTGTCTCTGGCTCCTAGTGATGGCACCAGCTCTCATCACTTGCGACTATCCGCTCCAGGAAAGCGGGGTCTTCATGATACCAAAACAGATGTTGAAGTGCTATCCCCATACGCAGTTCTTCTTGCTGGTCGATGATCTGCTTCGGAACCCACTGCGCGCACACCTTCCGATAACGCAACCTGTCGTGAACAATTGTCCACACTGTTCCAAAGCTGACATCCACCTTCACAGCCAACATTCGTAATGTGACACCCCGATCAGGCCCTGATTTACCATTAGGCCAGTGAGGCACGGGCCTAGGGCCCTCATAATTTAGAGGGCCCCTAAGTTTCAAAAGTATCTAAAAAATTTAAAAAGTTTTAAGTAGTTACATAAATTATTGGGTATTTACGTAAATGTCCGTCGACCGTTTCCCCCACTATCACATTCTTGTAATTACATTAATTATCTAACTATTATATTTTTGATTTTCATCTGCTTTATTTTGTTTTGCCAAGAGTTATAAGTGATGTCACGATTTTCTCAAACTTTTTGATGACATCTGTGAAACGGTCAACAGTCAAATACGTAAGTACCAATTATTGTTATAAAATTAGTTTTTGTGATGAACAAATAACATGGGGGGGGGCTTCCTGCGTGTTGTGCCTACTATACCAAATTTTCTAAATCGGGCCCTGACCCCGATCACTTCTCACTAGGTTGTCCACCTTGTCGATGAGATTGGCCATGATGACTGTGTTTGCTTGGCCTGGTCTTTAGAGATTAACACATCATCTACCTTTTCTTTAAGTATGTTACCAGTTTTGCCTGGAATAGAATTGATTTTCATTACCGCATCTTCAAGGATTGAAAGGCTTTCCATTTAATGCTAATCCTTTTTTTTTTTTTTTTTTTTCAAGTTTTTGGATCGAATCTACTAAAAAGGAGCAATGCGCTTTTACAAATGTCAAATATTTAACGAGGTTTACGCTTTCCATTAATATAGCTTCTTTATCTAAACTCTGTGCAGAATCAGCATTACTTTTTTTTTTAATTTTCGAATCACTTCCGAATTTTGGTTCCTATGCTCGGTGTGGAACAAAGCAGCAGAAAGCCCTTGTAATATAGTTACAGGTATGTGTATGTACAATAAAGTTAAAGTATATTTAATGAGAAATCTCTTGTTGTTTCTTGTCAGATAATTTCTAAATAATCAGTTCATATTCATTAGTTTAACGCATTTTGCAGTCAATTCATTTCCGAGTTTATTTCTATTATTACACTTTACAAAATTCATCGAAGAAAACAATTTTTCACATGAATATGTGGATCCAAACATCGTTAAAGAACCTTAGCAAGTTTTTTCATTCAAATAAATTATTTGGTAAATAATCTATACGTTTAATGTAATATTTTTTATGTATGTGGGATCATTATGATTTGCACTAATTTCAGACAGACCTTTTCCCTTCTACTTCGGAAATTAAGTAATCAAATTTATTTTTCTAAACTATGCTGCTTTGAAATTCAATTAATTTTATTTCTAAATCATGGATACCTAGCCACTTAAATTCATTTAACTCCCTTGTTTCGAATTTCGTTTTGTATGGATATAAAATAAAGTGAAATGTACACTCTATAACAAAAAAATCGACGCACCAAGAAGGAGTTGTCCGATGGTGACAAAAATTGGTGGATAGGAAAATTATGTACAGAATAAAAAATGATTAAAATTTCAGAACAATTGAATGATTTATTTCAGAGTTACAGTAACGAGCTTAATAAGGTGTTGACCCGCCTCTAGCCTGGATGCAAGCTGCCACATGGCGTGGCATAGACCGATAAAACTCCCGGATGGTCTCCTGCTGTATTTCTTGCCAAATTTCTCCAATTTTCGGACTACGTCATCAGCATTCTCTACCGAATGCAGTCGCCTTCCCATCATATCTCAGACATGCTCGATGGGAGAGAGATCTGGTGATCTGGCTAGCCAAGGAAGTGTTTGACAAGCTTGAAGACAATTCATAGCAACACGTGCCGTGTGTGGTCTGGCATTGTCTTGCTGAAAAATAAGCCCAGGGTACTGCGAAAAGAACGGAAGCAAAACAGGTCTCAGAATGTCGTCAACGTAGCGCTGTGCAGTAAGTGTACCTCTAATGACGACCAAAGGGGTCCGGCTATCAAGGGAAATGGCACCCCAGACCATAACTCCTTGTTGAGGGCTCGTGTGGCGTGCAATAGTGAAAGCAGGATCGTCACGCTGCCCTGGGCGTCTCCAGACACGTCTTCGATGATCGTCAGGACATAGTTGGAAGCGGGATTCGTCGCCTAAAGACTATACGTCCCCAGTCAGCATCATTTCAGCCTGATCGATCCAAGCACCACTGTAATCTGGTTCGACAGTGTGCAGGCGTGAGTGGCAGGTGGCGTAACGTTTGGTACGAGCGTAGATTTCGCTCTCTCAGCCGTCTGTGAATGGTCATGGTGGACACTCGTGTGTGGGTCGCACGACTGATGGTTGATAGCGATGAATCAGGCGCTGTGACAGCTGATCTGGCAATCACTCTGTCCTCGCGATCTGTTGTGACCCTACGTCGACCGCTACCATCATGACGCTGAAATCTGCCATTGTACACCCACTCTTGCCAGCATCTTCTAATCGCCGCATCGCTTCGACTCACATGACGAGCGATTCTCCGATTTGCCCAACCTGCCTCTTTCAATCCAATGATATGACCTTTTTCAAACTCTGAAAGTTGCACGTAATGAGCTCGAATCCTGCAGCGAGGCATTTTTTCAGTCGTTAAAAGGTATCCTAAAACGCAATGCAGCAGAAATTTTTAACAACAGTTCAAGAACAACTCCTTATATACATCTGCTGGATGCGCAGTTCCGATGCGTTGGAGATCGCACTATTCATTCATTGGACACCAAATTTTAATAATTTGCAAATTTTACATTTTATATTTAATTATATTAATAATTTATTTATGTGTTTTTGAGCATATCAGCTATATCAGTAGTTTTCCCTCTGTTGCCATTGACTCATTGTTAATAATCAAATCCCATTGTAACTCCTTTCCAACAGTTCATTCAATTTTGAAACAGTAAACTTTTGAATATTGTTACGTAGCTTTGCATAACAATGCTTTCTCCAAACAGTACAATTCGATGCTCTGTTTCTTCCCATTTCATGCAAAGTTTTTGTGCTATTAGCGTTGAAAAATCGAACTTCTGATATTTCACTTTGAATTTGGATCGATTTTTTTGCGATTTGAATTATCTTCGTTGAGGAACTCAACTTATTACTTCTTGAGTCCACACACCAGCTGTTGATATCTTCTAAGATTGAAAATGGCTCGACGATTCTGGAAGGGATTTAAAAATCTGTAAGTGTTCACCAAATTACTTATGTTTTGTCTTTGAGCGTTTGGTAGTTTAGAATGTCTGATTTAATTTACAGAAATGAGATTGCTTTGTGTATTTTGACTATCTTTTCCTAACGTGAATCCCATTGCCTTATTTTTGTGATAAGGGTGCATTGAAACATTACTAAATGTACAAAGAATCTACAATTTGATTACAATACAAATTTTAAAAATTTTCATTTAATTAAATTATACATTTAAAATTATAATCACGCCATGTTAATTGACTTTCCTCATCCTAAAATATTCAGAAGGTTGGATTTCTTTTTGTTAGCTAGAATGATATCATTTACGGCGATTTTGTAGTGTGCAAAACTATGCAATTAAATAATCTTTCGGTCAGTTATTTAAAATTGTATTACAGAAAATTAGTTTAATTGGACAATCCCTCGGAGAAAGGGATTTCTATATCACACTTGCACTCATCGAAATTTAATTTTTATTATTATTATTTATTTATTTGTTACTTTTCTTTTTAATAAAGTACTAAGGAGTGCCATTCCTGATTATACCCTCAAAAGGAAAGAATCGGAGGCACTTTTTGTGGTTACCTGGTTATTACTGTTTTTCCTTATTCGAAAGTTTCAAATTTATTCCCTTTCTAATCATAGTCAGGTCAGTGTCGCCGTGTAAGACATTTTTACTTGTTTCAGTTTCACCAACGTCAAAGACGACCGTCTGGGAGAAAAAGACGCAGTCTCCGATTTGGTAAGTAAACTCACCTTAAACGACAATTCTTATATTAATATTTAACTATACAACTGAAAATTTTATTTATTTCAATGAAATGTTCCTAAAATAAAAATGTCCGAAACATTTCCATGTAGAGAGCTTGTTAGTTGTGAGGGAATAAAATTGAAAGAAGTCGTGTTTTAGTTTGAAGAGAAAAAATTCTTGAACGTTCTAGCAATTAGAAAAATTAATTGATTATTTATTAATATCTTACTCTCCACATTCAATCAATCATCCTAACTGAATGAAAATAAATCTTGATCTTTTAATCATTTTCAAAACAAATATATTCCATACTCCAAGACATAAGACAAGTATAATCGTCCGAATGCATCTTTTTATAAAAAATTTTGTATTTCAGTCGCGAGAGATCAACATTGGAATGATGGGTATAAAATAATTTTTGTGAGGATTTATTTAAATCATAAATTTAATTCTTTTCTTGCAATTTTTCACAATTGTCATAACTTCAAACTCTTGTATCTTATTAAGTATCATCTGTTGGAGTTAGCCTGTGTGTTATTCGCGATGTTAGTGCTCTGGCCCTTTGACCAAGAATAGGTTGAAATAGGGACTCTTTGTTTTTCCACAGGAGGAGTGTCATCCGATACCACGGGTAGTGGAAGCTTTCCTGAGATACAAACCGGAAGACATCGCGGTAAGTTCACTTTTTGCACAGATTACTTTGAATTAATGTTATTATGTGCATAAGAATGTTTGAGAATTCATTAACATGAAAAACCACCTATGGGATAATACTATTGTGTTGTGGCATTTTATTGAAATTAGCTGCTGGATCACATTGAGTGTCATATTTTGAATGTGTTATATTTTTATTTTTCAGGATCAACTCACCTTAATGGATTGGGCGAACTTTAAAGGTGTCACTCGTGAGGTAAAAAAATTTATTTCAGACGTTCATGAGCAGTATAGCATTTTAAGGTAGTCGACAGGTGTCCTTATATACCATGATGTCGTAAGGATGTAACTGTGATATAGTACAGAGGTGTGTCAATTTCCCCACAGGAGAAATTTTCCAAACTAATTTTTAAACCTCATTACGGTTAGATGGAAAACGGGGTAAACAAAGCCTTTTTCAAATCCATTTATTATCGTAGATACGTTATCCTATGACTGATTGGTACAAAATCTCGTGGTCATCGACCAGTTTGTTGTTTTTACTATTTTACCCTATACGTTGTTTTAAACCTTTTTTTTTTTTACTGTTGACTATTATTCTGGCTAAGGAGTTTTCATTTACTCCAACATTTCGTTTTTAACAAAATAAACATATTTAACACAAACCCCTATTTTAACTCAATTTATTATCATGGATACGTTATCCTACGGCTTTTGGGTACAGAAGCCCTGGTCAAGTGCCAGTTTGTTGGGTTTTTTTCATCTAGAATTTATTCGAAACCTTTTTTTACTGTTGGCTATTATTCGTTGTAAAGAGCTTTCCTTTTACTCTACCATTCCGTTGTTTACAAAATGCGATTCGTATGTTTCAGGAGTTATTCCATTCTGCTAGGAGAGACTGGAAGCAATGCCTAAACATCTGCGAACTCCTGGCAAGATCCGTGAATGTGAGTTGATCTTACTCTAAGATACTTTTTCAAACTTTCAAATCTTTGTACCTACAGACTTCAAATTGAATAACCTCTTTTATTATTCAACAGGTGAGCACGTGGGTACAGCACGTTGTTCTGAGCACGCCGAATGTGGATCTGAGAGCCGCGGTGGTGAACAAATTCATCCTCATCGCCAAGCGACTCTTCAAACTCAACAACCTGCACTGCACAAAGGCCGTTCTGGAGGGATTATACGTAGTTCCCATCATGCGGCTGATCTCCACATGGAAGGTAACTTACAAAACTAAAGATCAAACTTTTTAGAGTGGCGTAGAGCCGACAAATCGGTCTAGTGGGTAAGGTGCTGGTTTCTGGATCGATAGGCCCTGGTTCGAATCCAGGGATAATGTGTAGTGTTTCATCTTTCTAGAAGGAATGTGTGGCTGGTATAAACGGGTTGGGCTTGCTACTATTTTTGGATGGTTGTGAGTTGTAATATTATATGAGGATAATGATGAAGTTAATACGATCAGGAATTAGAACCAAAACCAAACAGTGTCGTAACGTCTAATAGCGTTAAGGAAAACATTGATAAAATGTATCAGACTGGATCGATAAAACGTGAAGCAAAAATATCGATTCTTTAAGTATGTTCGAGTGAGACAATACTTTCGATTCTTAAAGTCATTGATTTTTACCTCTCCAGGGCTGTAGATGACAGATCATTTAAGGCTTTTATTGACTTCTTACCACGAGTATATAACTATGGTCAGAAGACGAGGGCGCCACCATTATTGGTATTTTTAAATAACGTTGTACTAGAGAAACACAGCGGTCTATCGAAGACCGTCCGGGAGCAATCCCAAAGGGAAAGATCCGAGGATAACACCGCGTTATTTTGAACTATTGTCTGATGACGAAGCCTGACCTGAGCTGGCACCCCACTCTCCAAAGTGATGACATTTGACGAAACGACAGATTTAACGTGGGTGGGTGGAAACTTAACTCTACGTCACACTGGTAATGGTAATTGATAATCTCAATGGCATGATGTGGTGTGGATGTTTTAAGAAAGGGGTGCAGGTTCGAGTATTGACCTTCATCAACATACAATGGTTTAAAATGATGATGTTTTGACCGAAGATCTTTTTCTTTGGGATTGATCCCATATCGTGACCAATAGCCCGGTGAGTTTCTCCAGTGCGTGTAGCGATGAACCAAGATCAATCCCAAATGGAAATTTTTCGAATTTGTGAGAAACATTTTACATTAAGCTAAATAAGTATAGGTGGCGGAAGTGTTTCTGCGATGATTAAACTTTCTTGTACGTATTCCAAACGTGAAGTCACCTGGATCGTTTTTAGATCATGTTTTCAGCATTTTGTCAAATAAAATTTCGTAGAATTAAAATTAGAATTCATCTCTCTCACTTGGACAGTTGACTGGAAAACACCAATTAGATTAAAAGCCAAACGCTGTGAAAACACCGATAAATTACATTTTAATGTAAACCTGACACGTATCACGATAAATCATTCGGAAGCAGAAGTTAAATCTTCAGACTGATTTGTTTATTTTCTCTGAAAATCCTTCTCTTGCAAGTTTAAATTTTCTTTTTTCTTCAAACTTCAGAGCCATCGTACGGTACAGTTTACCTTTGAAATAAATAGCTAGTCAAACTTGTTAACCGAAATAAATAAATTCACATTGCCAACTACCTTCAGCTTTTCTTTTCTTCCCCATTTGGTGAGTTTGAATGTTCACAGTCACCTTACGGTGAAAAGTAGGGATCTGTCGTTTCTAATCCTCCCGGTAGATGTTGCTACACACAAGGTGTTCCGTCATTAGAAAAAACGCTCTGACCTTGATAGACGAGATATCTCAAAATTAGTAATAAACTGACCAGATCACCGTAAAAAAATCGGCACTGTCTTGATGACGAGATATCTCGTAATCAGAAAAAAATAGTCAGATTTTGATGGACGATATATCCCTCACGTCTTTATGGTCAGCATTGCTCAAACCTTTATTGATGTGTTATCTTGTCAAAGCAATTTGGAGGATTGTGGAGGTCTATATATCAATTAAATATGATCTCAAGGGTCTTGAAAAAGTTTTTAGTTTTCAAAGGGGTCATTGAACTGAAAAAGTTAGGAATTGGAATCTGAGTTATTCAATATACCACTAGGGGGGGGGGATGATGTTAAAATGTGTGTGTTCTTTCTCCGTGTCACAATCAGTGACTAAATAATTACATCTATTAGTTAAAGAATACATGGATTTTTAAGAATGTCAAGAATATCTATATTGTTCCATACTTTCGAATAAAATCCTTTGGAGAGATTCTATTGCTACTTTCCTTGGATTAGAGCTCCTAGAAAATATTTTATTGGTTCACTTTTGAATAGAATTCTTTGGAAGGAGAGAGAGATTCGTGTGATCTATTCCTTAGAATAGAATCATTTTGAAACATTATGTCCTTACTTTTCTTGGAATATAGTTCTTAGAAGATATTCTATTGGTCCATTTCCTAAAATACAATCCTCCTGGAACATTCTACTGTTCCTTTCCTAAGAATAGAATCTTTTGAATACATTATATTGGTTAAGATGGTCAAAATTGTAAGGAGGTTTTTGTGGAAAGACTGCATTTTGTAAGATGGAATTATGCGCGTGAACCCCTTACAGGGTTAAGCGGTTATTTTGATACTTGCAGCACTTTGAAAGAAATTAAGCTCTTATAGGTCCGCTCCATTTGTTCTCTAATTTGCAAAATGAGGTAAACACGCCCAATTGAAGATTCGTGATTTTGACAAAGTACCAAAGATATGCTTATGCTTTGTATGATATATATGCATATAAATGACATGCTTTTTTTATTCCAGAAAGTGCCTGTGAAAAATACGAGACACTTCACAAAACTCCACCGGATGTTTTGCATTGAAAAGAAGATTATAAAGAAGATGTGGCAGCCCTATAGTGCACACGAGGTTCGGTGTATTCCAGACGTAGGTGCGTATAGGATTTTGTTGTCCACCTACTGAGCGTCGCTAAATACCCTAGTAGTATTGGTTTTACCCCACAACACACTTGATGAATAAATAACTACATTGATTGGTCGAAGATATCAAGGATTAAATTGGTCCTTTTTTGTGTTATGGAATCATTTAAAGCGATTCAATTGGTACTTTCATGGTTATACAACCAGGTGGAACTATTCAATTAGTCCTTTCCTTTGAGTGGAATTCCTTGAAAATATTATACTGCTACGTTCTTTTCGGGAGGCAACTCATGTGAATGTCATCAGGTCCAGATTGATCCCGGACCGTCGCAAATAGCACATTGTGTTGTTCCAATGCGACGTTAATTGAACTATCTCCAAGTAATAGCTCGGTACTCTAGCAAGTGGGTTACCGCTCTCCGTGTGTGTGAAACATACATGGATTCTATTCCAGAATGGTACAATAGAATCGTTTCAAAAGATACTATTACAGACCTATATTTTCCATCAGTAAAGAATGTTTTGGTGTAAAACAAATTTTTGATATTATGTTATGTACTGTGTTAAGTCAAAGTTCAGTTGAAAAATGCTTTACTCCCGTAAAAACGGGTTTTCTATTATTCGTAGGAACAACTTTATAACCCAACGTATTTTTCTTTCCTGCAGATGTACTCTTATCTGGAATGAAAGATGATATAGGCGTCGAATTCACTGGACACCACGTCACGTACCTCCAAGCATCAAGATATGGTAAATTTCAAGTCATAAATTATTTCCAAACGGAAAATAGTCTTCGGCAACTGACATTGAGGAAAAACTATATACAAAATAACAGTAACATAAAACGCTCAAAGTAACAAAAAATAACCAAACAGGCGGGATGCATTAACCAGAAACAAAAACTCGAAACTACCCATGCAAGCGCGCTGAAGCTGAAGACATAGCATGGTAAGCAATATAATTTCAAGAACACAAGAATTTCCAAAAAAAAAAAATTTCAGCAAAAGTGTAAAAAATGATAAAAAAATGAAGAAATGTTGGTGGATCAGGGCGTCATCAGGGAGGAGCCTGACCCAAACAACATAAAATGGTGTTTTCTACATATGAGCAGCATTAGGCTGGAAAACTTGCTCATACACTCCCCCAAACACCACCAAAAAGCAAGTAAAACAAAAACAAAACAAAATACTAAAACAGAGCAGGAAACAAAATGAAATAAAACCCGAAGCCGCAGCCGCGAGATCAACAACAACAAGCCTAAAAATTACCACCAAATACCATCAAGTACACAATCTAACTATATGCTAACACCATACTTCCGATGCAACAAGTCCATAAAAAGCAAAAAAATAGAAATAAAAATATAGATAATATTAAAATCCCCAGCCCTTATTCAAAAAGATATTCATAAATAGTAAAATACAGTTGAAACTCCCATGGTTCTGAGGAAATTACGAAAAATAATTATTCATGGGTTGCATAGCTGTTGATATTAACCCATGAATAATTATTCTGGGGTTAATAATCTAGGTTTAAGTGCCAAAAATAGTTTAACTTCTCAAACTACCTGGATGATTTGCACATTACCTACTAGGCACTCGTTAAAGTGAAAATAAGATATTTGCTGGAACAACAGCAACGTTTCTGTTAGCTTAAATTAACATAATATTATTTATTTGTTTTTCGATATCTAAAGAATCAAGTTAATACAATCAAACAATCAACTAATTAGTTGATAGAATCAATCATCAATCAATTAAAAAACTATAATAGAAATAATCAAACGGTTTAAAATATTATTACAGTTAAAAAAATGAATTTCCTAAACATATGATAAAATTATGCTTACTTATTAGTGCAATCTAAAATTAGTGACACTTTAAATTACATAGCAATTGGTTTCTGCGACAAGCAAACCTATTTGTGGTACAATTATATCTACATTTTTTGAAACCCTGCCCAGTACCAAGGGATTGTTTTATTGCCGTAGGAAATGAGAGAAACAGGCGAAATCAAACTCAATGTGGAGGGAGAGAGGGAAGGTGTAGGGAAAGGAAATGAGAGAAACAAATTTTTGAACTTTAACGATACGGAAGCCGTTCATGTGGACATTACCTATTTTAAATGCGGAATACTCTTGATTCCGCACATTAACGGTGCCAATCAGTTAATATGCAGATTTGCTATGTTATGTGCACATTTTATATATATATATATATATATATATATATATATATATATATATATTACATTACTTTAATTTCGATCAAGTTCAAGTCCAGTTTTCGTAGAGCAGTCGCATGATCAGTAGTCGATATGCTGGTCCCACTGTTTGAAGCATCGTTCAATATCAAATTTTAGAGAGAGAGTCATATTTTATTCTATACTATTATTGATTATTTGACGTCTATGACTGGAACCTCAAGAACACGGACTTATTTAAACTTCTTTTTTCAGGGCATATTGGCGAATTGCCGGAGATTCAGGATTACATATCATCCATTGCCTACACAGTGGAAAAGATAAGATGCTTGAAGGCAAATCGTTTGAAGTGAGTGCACATTAGAAGGTTTTTCAAGTAAAATCAAAATATATAGAGACTAACAATTGATAATAATTAAGGGAAAGTTGAACAAAACCTGGTCATTATTATTAAATTTTTTATGCGTGTAATTTTTATTCTAACAAGATCATAAATTTGTTTAAGTTTCATTTTATTAATTCTAGCCTGCCCTTCTTTGAAAACAAAAACATTTTTTGGAATAAACTGCCAAACACGATTTAATTTTTTTTTAAACTGTTAATAATAATTAATTTTATATTTGTACTAAAAAAGTAAGGTACTACAATATAGTAGCCTATATTTATACAGTCCCTTCTAAAAAGTAATAAAGATGCATTTTTATACCAATTATAAAATGATTCTTGCTTTTTAAGCAGGTATGTTTAGAAATTAAACAAACCATTTCCATTTCACCCAGTAAAAAAATAGTAGTTCAAAACCGGGTACTACCCGGTCCTGTCCGATTGTCAAGGTCCCTGTATCATTTGACAACGCCATTAATCAGAAAAGAAGGCTTAGCATATTTCAAACATGAAGCAAAACGTTTTTTATTCATTTAAAATAATAGCTGAAAGAGGTGTTACAAGGTGTTGTACTTACCTAAGATAAATCTTGAAGCAATTAGAAACTCCAGAGTAAAATTCGGTGGATGAAAAATCGAACTTTTTCTACTCGAATTTTTCAAAACATTGGCGACGACAAGCACATAATCTACACTGCATTTGATTCAACTCCAAATAACATGAGCCGACCAACCGGTATAGTGGTTAAGGTGTTAGCCTCTAAATCGGAAGGTTCCTGGTTCGAATCCGGGTCCGGGCATGGATGTTTGTAAGCGTATGGTGTAGAGGCGGCTGGTGCACCTTAAATATGTCGTGGCCGAAAGTCCTCACGTTGGGTTGTTGTGGAAGTTTGGAGAGTGGTTTGCCAGCTCAAATGTTGCTTCGGCATCTGACCGTGGTTTAAAATTGCGAGGTGTTGTCCTCGGATCTTTCCCTTAAGTGACTGATCCCGCAACGTCGTCAATAGCCCGTCGTGTTGCTCTAGTAGGACGCTAACTAAAATTACCATTACCAAATAACATGGCAGCAGTCTGCAACTAGTACCATGCGTTATCTCCCAGAGATGGCAGTTCTAATCGAGCCAAAACTGCCGGGTCCTGGTTTTATCCGGCTACCCGGTTATGTCCTACCTTCCCCTATCTTTTATTATGGGGAATAATGAAAAAACACCTGTGAACAAAACTTATGGAACAGTAAGGATACAGTTGCCACTTTGCACTTAATTGGCATTAGATGAGTGAAAATAATACGAAAGGTATATCACAAAAATTACGAAAAATATAAGTAAAAACCGCGGTAACAGGAACATAAGCGAATGGCAAAAAAGTGATGGATTGAAGTGGTTATACTGCACTGAGCGACATGAATAAACCTAACTAATCAGGTTGTAGTCTGGTTGGAAGAATAATGGATTTTCAACTGGAGTGTTGCGAATTCGAAACTAGGTAGAACCATAGAGCGTAGCGTTTGTGGGGGCTAGATCACATTAAATCTGTCGTGGCATCAAATGTTCTCGCGTTTGAGTTTTAAGTTTGAGATAAATATTGAACTCGTCATCATATCGTGATTCAAAATTACGAGGTGTGTACTCAGATCTTTCCTTTCTGGATTCATCTCTGAACTTCCGCCAGTGTGCTCCACCTTGTTTTCGCCATTGCGACTGTAATTTACTACCTACATACAAACCTTTTATCCTTACGTTTTACATGTATAAATATTTAACTACAGCTTGAGCTGAATTATTTAACTTCTGGCATATTAAAACTGATATTCACATGCTAACTTCGAAGTAATACACGATGATTAACTTATTTGACTTCATTTTATGCATATTGCTTTTCAGGTGGAGCTTTGACCTGGATCCCGACACATAAATGTCATATTTTGGTGACATATCTGCAATAGACAAAAGTAAACACCCACATCCATATTAAATTAAACAAGGAAACATTTCAACGTGGATTCCGCATTAGAGTCTGCTTTGAAGATTACTGACCTCCAACAACAAGACTTCAAATTCTAATAGTATGATATCAATCCTGTGAGAAGTTGTGAAGGACAAAGCGAAGTCCGACTAAAGAAGTAAGCAAGGTTTTAATTTCGTCTTTCGTCAACTCTGGGCAAAAACTCAAAAGCTGACTTTTTTCACGGAGAAACTAAATGCCCGTTTTCCTGACGATGAAAAATACATAATCATATTGTAAAGCGTTTAAAAGATATCTAACACTATTTAAAATATTTATATTTATTATACTTGTGCTGAAAATCAAAAGTTATTCTTTAAAGTCATGCTCAGTAAAAAACGATTTGTTTCAGTTATTGAGTTTCTGCTCTTAGCCGACATTGTATTGTTGAGTCTGTAAAGCAAATATATAAGATCCTCTCATGCTCCATTCCTTCCTGAACGTATTCTTTGTCAAAGGCTTTCTTTCTGTTTTCATAGCTTGGCGATATTTTTTTAAACACAGCTTGGCCAAATATGGCCATTGCGCCAAAGCCAATCTACCAAAATCAAGAGCTTAGACTGAATTTTATGGAACCTTGTTTTGTTAACAATCTCTCTCTCTCTCTCTCTCTCTCTCTCTCTCTCTCTCTCTCTCTCTCTCTCTCTCTCTCTCTCTCTCTCTCTCTCTCTTCCCTTTTCAAAGGATGAAAAAGTAACAAAATCTAGAAAATAAAAATTAAATAGAAAAATATATAACGGAATATTATTGTGTATCACATAGCAAGTTCAAAGAAATGAAATTTTAATATCAATACGCACCATGTGTAATGTTAAAGAAGAAAAGACTACAAATATCTACAAATCAAAGATTTAGATTCCGGGCAAACATTGTAAGAAGAAAGTCTGGGTGGAATTTAAAGACTTAACGTAATTTTGGTATTTTAGGATTGATAATTTCGTTAAGTACTTTCAAGGATCGAGTACCTCTACGAACAATTTAAAAAAAAAAATTTCAGCCTATATGGTGTAACTTATGTACATTTGTGTTCTCTTCCAGATAAGCCAAGAGCTGGACCATTTCCATCTGGGGAGTGTCGTCAGGCGTCCAGGACCTGAAGAGCTCTACTGCTGCCCCCTTGCGTCCGTCCATCCCTCCTTTCTGTAAATATGTCAAAATTCCTACGGGCGCGAGGGGAGCTGTTGGTAGTTATTCCGAAGGCCAGATTCCTGTGCGCTCAACTCGTCCAAGCTGCTTCATTTTTGGGGATGTCGTCAGACTAATTACAATCGAATGTATTAAAGATCAAATAAAAACATTCTATAACCCCAAACCGTCTCTCGTCTCTGTCCTTTGAGAATGTTGAATCGAAATTCCAACCACATTAGAACAAAAGAAAGAGGTTAGAATAAATAATTTAAAGTTGAGTTCGAGACCTCCACTATAAGAGGAACACCACACTTTTCCCGATCATACTGAAAATGAATAATCATATAACTCCTGTGGTATATAAAAAATTATTTCACAGCACACATAGGTATATGGTGTTTCAAAACTTCCCGTGTACTCTTTAATAAGCAACACAAAATCATTTAATTTTACAGTAATTGTTCAAAATTAGGACATCCTAAAGAAATGCTCGTCGTCTGACAGAGATTCAAAATTACGTGGTACTGTCCTCGGATCTTTTCCTTCGGTGTTGCTGTCGCCAGTAGCCCGCTGTGTTGCTTCAATGAGATGTTAAGTAAACTCCTACCAACCTAAGTAATGCTGGGCCGCGGATTAGCAACTGGAGGGTTGAGAGTTCGAACCCAATCAAAGGCAGTCATGTACAAAGGGGCTGGTGTACCTTCAGTTCGTCGTGGCCTCAAATGTACTCCCATTAACATGGTATGGAAATTGAGAGAGGGGGGACCAGCTCAGGTGTGACCTCGTCATCTGACCCTAAAGTAATGCGGGGTTGTCGTGGCCCACTGTGTGTTCCCAATCTGCCCTAGCAATCTGTGAGTTGTAGGGCAGATTGAAATTGTACGTATTGTGGTGATTAGCGTAGCATGGTCAAATGTACGCCATGAAACCCCAATTAACTAATCTAATGTAATACATACCTGGCAACTTCGGTGCGTGGATTACTGTGCAAACTGATCAACAGCCCTATGGCACTTGTAAATATCCCTACATGAAAATGGTTTAATTTTGTGTTACCTCCATGCCCTAAAAATGTGTGCCTGAAGTTTTGAAACATCCTGTAGATTGGAATTAAATTATTAATAATATTATTTAGCAAAACGGGGTGGTCGAGGTGCTTAGGTTAGGTGCTGGGATGGGCATATGACCTCTGGAAACGAAAGGTGAATAGTTCTTATTGATATTCATTTAGTTTCCAGCTTGATTTCCCAACCCAGGAGGCTGTGAAACAGATAAATAGTTATTAGTAGGTAGGCGATATTTGGAACACCTACCTTAATATTGTTAGTAATCTTTCTAGCTAGCTCGTCAAATGATCGAACACTCATTCGAATGTAATTAAAGAACTCTGGATTTACACTTAAATCCGCAAAAGATGTGTAAAATCTACCTCTTAAAATCTGAGATCAACAAATGGATGCAACCAGTAACGTCTATTTCGTTTCAAAATGTAGTTTTTGTACAACAAAAAATTACCGAAATAAACGCGTTTTCGTCGAAGACATCCATCGCAAATGGCGCGAAATGAGTACTTTCGTTACTTCACGGTTGTGTGTGCATAGATGAGTTACGGCGCCGCACGTTAAAAACCGGATGTGTGCACCGGGCCTTAGTATGCATGTGCATTTTCTTTAAGGTGTTATGCTCAGCTTAGTCAAATATAGTTTAATTGAATAAAACCCATTCCAGCAATCCATTATTCTAAACATGAATTATACCTCTAGTTATATATTTACTCTGATGGATACGTACTATAATAATTTTACTATATAAAGTAACTTGTTTTTTCAATATAAAGTAAGGTTAAAAGCGTCGAATGAAATGTATTTTTGATACTCAAGTGTGGATTAAACACTTTTTATATTATTCTCTCTATTTTCCAAGCTCGAAACCGTACATATTATTGGATTTGCTTTAAACCTATTCACTTCGGATCCGTCGTGGTTCAGTGGATACCACGCACACTGTGCTAGAAACCGTGGATTCTTGTCAGGTGTTTTCCTCACTGGTGTCGAGAGCGTGAATTGAGGATGCAAAATGGTTACCCACGACTAACTTTAAAATTTAACATTTACTGAAGAATATTGACCAAAGACTACATGTCTAGTAATATCTTGAACACTCTTGTAAATCAGAACACATCTGTTAATTCTTATTTCTATTACATATCGTGGTTGTAGTTTTCATGATTAAAAAATACATTCGCACTATCGTAATGTGCGCGTGTATAATATAAGTATCAAGATACAACGATGTTTACAGATACGCTGGTAACAGTTGCGCGCGCTATAAAATTAAATCCCCGGAAGGTTTGTACTCGCTCATATCTCCCATCTAACTTCTATATATATACATAAAAAAAAAGAAGCGTGCATGTGTGTGTATATTCTCTATACAAATCTACACCGTTTGACCAATCCACACCCAATTTGGTACACTTTCCTTTAGAACACTGCGGAAACCTATTTCTTTCCTGTCTTTAAACCAATATAGCTATGACAATTGGTACACAGGTAGTCCTATAAGTACCCCTCGAAGCCTCAATTTTAAAATCTAAAGTTTGTTTTTCTGCAATATGGGCATTGATAAGGAAAAAATGTTCTACAGGGTTTGTGTATTTGAGTTTAACACAGGGAAATGTCGCGATCTTATTTTAGTTGGCGTGGTCATAATTGAAACCCGAGCGACGCCGGGTTGTTCAGGTAGTAGTAAATAAATGCATAATCATCTTGTCACATTATTTAGGAATGTATGTCAGATTCAAGATTACTACATTGCCGTTGTTGCGTGAGAGTTATACGATTACGAGGGGCACCACACGGGGTATATTTCTGTCTTCTGTGTGAATAAAACTAACATTGTGTATATGTTTATTAGTTGATATTACATTTCTTATGTCTGGCGTAGAATGGTCAAATATGGCATTTGCGTCATAAAAGCTCAAAATCAAACAACCTATTTCCCTTGAGAACATTTAGGCAATCTAAATTGTAAATTAAGCCCACTGAACTATGGAATCAAGTTACATTAAAACCGCAAGTTCTGAAAAATACATAGTAGAAACGGGTCGCATTTATTTTGATGAATTGAGGTGCAATGGTTCATTTTTAACCACAGAGCTCCCCTTAAACTTGTAACTCCTCAGAATACAACTTTTTAGCTCTTGAAATCGCTTCGGATTTTGCATCTCCGACAATAATAACAGGATATAGACATTTTTTATAAAGTGTTGACTCAAACATCATGCGGGTTTATAAAGTTTTTAGCTTTTTCTCGAAATTTAATTTTCTCAAATTATTAATCTCCGCAAAATACAATTTCTCATAATACGACAGTTAAATTCTTTTGGAATTTTTGATTCATGTTCTGGAAATTATATAAAACAGAGTTTGAAGTAGTATTATAGAAGAATATATATTAAAAAAAAAAAACGGGATATGCACCTTAATATTTTTTGCATGAAGTATTTTGAGGTTTTCTTCACGGATGACTGACGTCAAAGACCACAATTAATTTAAATATAGCAATGTAGTAATAATTGTGGCTCAAAACCTGAATCAATGTCAGTGGAAGATAATTCAGTTAAGAAACTGGAAAACCGTAATTTTTTTTTTTTAATATGACGTTTAGCGTAAATGGTATCTTTTTTAACACTTTGCTGCATTTTATAAAAAAGAAATTTTAAGTACACTATTTTCTGCAATTAAATGCTTTTTCTGGTGGAAAGCAATAACAAAATCTATTAAAAAATCTGTTCCTTGAAAGGTTTATAAAATAAAATAACAAATATATAGCCCAACCAAGGTATTTAGGTAGGTAAGTATTTAAATTAAAGTCGCACCGCGGGAAAACACAACAGGCTATTGGCTACGGTTCGCGATCAAACCCGAAGGAAAAGATCCGAGGACAACACCACGTAATTTTTAACCACCTGAGCAGACACTCCACTCTCCAAGGTTCCACACCACGCCATCGTGAAGACAGTTGAGATCACGACAGATTAAACGTGCCCCAGTCCCTTTTGTAGACGGTTTTTTTTATGGATTCGAATTCTCAAACCATCGGTTGTTAATCCATTACTCATCGAACATTTCAACTTCGATGGAACATCCTCTTTCACAATGCATTGACTTTGTAAATATTTCTAGAAACATATCTTCATTGGAAATTTGATCCATTTACGAAGAAACAGAAACAATTTTTGAACATAATACATGCACCTTCAAACATTAGCTACAAACATAACATTTATTAGTCAATACGGTTTATATGTAATGATATGTATTCTACACTACCCTACAATAATGGACTGGACGCCAGCGGAAGTGCATAAAATCCGACAACTTATTTGGGTGTGTTTTTCGTGGTATGGACTGGAACCTTTGCATGCTGTTCCTGGTAGATTGAACTCCCACGTCAACATTTTGGGAAAACTGGCTCTTCCTACGCTCTGGCAATTTTATAGAATGGACGAATGTTACTTCCAGGTCGACAAAGCTCCATGTCATGTCGCAGCCTCTGTCAAGCAGTGGTATCGAGATATGGATGTAAAACGTCTTCCCTGGCCTGCTCAGAGTCCCGACCTAAACTCCATAAAACATTGGTGGGACGAGTTAGAGCGACGCTTACGGACCTGAAATCCCCAGCTGAGCTGGCGACATTCTTGCTGCAGGAATGGACACAAATACCCATAGCTGTGTATAAAATCTTTGTTGAAAGTATGCCCAGAAGGGTTGCTAGTGTTATTGAAGTATGTGGGGACCATTCCTCTATTAAAGCATGTATTCTTTCCCTTATATCATCTCACATCTTGCTGTCCGGACCATTATTGTGGGGTAGTGTATATGGAACTTGGTTATCTCCAAGACATCGGCTGGAGTATTTTATATTCGTTTTCAGAAAGCAAGTGGGTAACGAGAAATAAACTTCCTTTCTGATCTCATAGATTTAAAATTTTCAACTGCTATTGAGCAAACTGTCACGGAAACATCCCGCATTTTAATACTTATTGGACAGCGAATTTGCAGAGAAATTGCAAGTTAGATCTATTGCATACTTTCAATGAATATAATGTAATTGCAGCCCGTAACTATCCCCCTATTAAAGCATGTATTCTTTCCCTTATACCATCACATATTGCTGTCCGGTCCATTATTGTAGGGTAGTGTATTTTTGTATCAAAACAGTTTTTTGGGTATTTCCATGTAAATTTTTCTAAAAAGATCGTTACAGGAATTAATGGATTGGGAAGAAAAAAAAATTAGCTTCTTAAAGGCGCTAAAAAATTTGCTTGTTTCTGCACATCTTGATTTGCAAACATATGTTGACCGATTTGAAATAGATTATATAGAACTGAATAGTTAAAATCGAACATCTATTTAGGTTCAACTACACATTGTATGCTGATATTGTCATATTTTTTAAGTTTTGTTGGTAACTTCGACGTTTATCATAAAAAAAAATATAGTACATAAAAGCAGGCTACAATGAAATACTAGAAAGATCGATAGAAGGAGCATTGAAATTGTAATTCAATTCAATTTCAATGCAAACATGTTTTCAATAACTAACAAGTTTTGAGATTTATTTGTGAAATGTGATACATAAAGAAACACACAAGAACATATTTTGTCCCAACATCTTTTAATTTTTTTATTTTTACTGGAACTTTTAAGGAAAGCATGGACACAAATCTTCTCAAGCATATCTATCACTTTTTGAAGACCCCAAGCGTGAAATATAAAATTTTCTGAAAGGCTTCAGCATATTCTAATGTATTTAGTAAGTTCTTGGGTAATACGTAAATAACCATTTTCTAAGACGCATATTCATAACTCTGTAAGTGAAATTCTAATTGTGTCTCTGAAAACGAAACTTCGTTATCTTCTAGAAGGTAAATATATGGTATTATTTACTGTAACACAAGTACTTTAATATCGTAATGCAAGTCTGAGTGAAACATTATACGAATGAAGTCCATTTCAGTCAAATGTACACAATGCTGCCAGATTTTATCATTTTCTTACTGTAATTAACTTTTCTTGTGAAATAATCTTACAAGCTGATTTCTTTGAAAAACAGAGCCATATTCCACATAGTTTTAGAACCTCCATGAATAAGAACCAACAAACCTTCATTGGTATTTCGATACTTTGCAGAAACTACATAGAAAACATTCCTACGAAGACTTTTAAAATCTGACATAAAAATGTGATTCATCATTACTGTTTTTATATTGGAGCACCTGTGTAAAATATCGCCTCTTTTACTTTCGTTATTCGAAAATCCTAAAAGCACATTCCATGAAATTACTATTTTAAAAACTCAATAAAAAACTATTTCCCTCCATTATGCGTGTATACATTGTTCATTTTCATATATCTACCTCATATTTAAGATTCTTCTTTTCTCGGGATGCAGAACACTGCCATTTTGCTAAGATGTAACAAAAATCAAAACTAGTCAAGCAACTTCAGATTTATGTCAGGTCCCTAAATGATTCCCTTACGAAATTTTTTATAAACTTCCATAAAACTCTATAGAAAAACAAAATTTCGTTTCTAGAGAAAAAAATTCTAGCAGATTTGTATCGAGAAATAACGAGCTCGGATTCTATAGAAATGTATTTGTATAGTATTTTATAGAACAGTAAAATTACGAAACAAGAAATGAGGTCCTATAGAAGTTTCTACAGACTTTCAATAGATTTCTACAGACCTTACTTTATACAGCTTTTAGAAAAAGGTTTCTACCAACATTCTATTGAGATTTCTTTAGACCTTCTTTATAGAGCTTACTTTTAGTAGTGGTCCGAGGCCGATGGTTGTTGATGAACTCCGTCGTGAAAGTTTAGTCAAAAAAACTCAAAAGACACAGAGTCAAAATTCTATATTTGGAGTATATTTTACTAAATTTAATCGATCGTCACGTAAGTTACATGTAGTATAAAGTAGCAATTACATTTGGATAGGCATTCAAAAGTGTAACTTTCCTCCCACCGGCTGTATATAATCTTCACTTGACCTCATCTTCTAAAGATGGATTTTATCTTTTAGTTGTATCGGTAACTGTTTATTGCTCTGACTATTTTAATTGGCTTTTGCCGCACTTCCTCGGCTTGAAATCTTGTGGACGTTTCTTTTAATTGAAAAAGCTTTGTTCTTAGGTTGCCAGCTTGGCGTTTTCTATGTAGGGTTGCCAACTTGGCGTTTCACTTCTTGTAAGATGCGAGATGGCGAACCTTACACTTTTAAAGCTTATAGAAAAACGGACAATAGTTCAATAGGATTATACACCACATTCCACAGATAATTTCGTAGAATCCTTTAGATCAAGGGTGGGCACGCATAAGGTCAATGAGAGCCGCATTCCAGTTTTTCATTTTTTTAAAGCCAAACCATAGTTACTTAGTATTAAACCCACGCCCCAGTCAAATTTAATTTAATTTTAATGAATATGGTTACATATTCTACACACTAAGTGCTATGTAAAGTACACATATAAGAAAATATAATTAAGAGAAAGAAAATACACAAATAATTACTTCGAAATTTTAATACTAAAAATAAAATATAATATAGAAAAACGTATTAATAAAAAGTTAAAGCTTTTAACGGAGACTTGTGTGAGATGATGGCTGGTCAACGGAGAACGTTATTTCGACTTAACGAACTTCACTGTGGTGTATAAAGTTTCTTTTATGTTTTGTAATATAGGAATAAGAGTATACTCCAAGTCCAACAAGATATTTAGTAATTATAAAGGGACATCACAAAATTGACAAGCCATGAGATCGATCGAACAGCATAAATACTCAGTGTCAACTGGTTCAATTACTGCGTACAATAAAATATTGCACAAGAATATAGGTGGATTGAAATATATATACTGGAAAAGTAATGTAAACACATGATATCATAAATATAAATGCGTGATTAACAGTACTCATAATATATTCACCTAAAGAAAATATACAACAGATTGACAGCAATATGTTGTTGAAAGGAATCTTCCACAACAAGATTGTCTTTTTGTGATTTATTTAGACACATGAAACAAACAGTACAAAACAACACAAATAGTAATATTAGACTGAAATACGTAAGTTAGATATTCTAGAACAAGGAGGGAACACATAAAGAATTGCTCACACTCCTCGAAGCTATGCCATTAGAAACTATATCAAAAATTATTCACGTGATCTCGTGGAGAGTGACAGCAAGAAGCTTCACCCTCAACAACACCCACGTGGTACAATCGCATTCTCAACATCCTGGCACATCATGAACTATAGGAGTTTATCAAAATTTCCTGGTAAGTACATTACATACTAACATTTTTCACCACATAAAAATATTAACTTCGAAAAATAAAATCTAGTGTTCAAATATTAAACAATTCATGCTTCATACAAATTGAAATCATCTAATTCGTTAAGTACAGTTTTAAAATTAAATGGAAGGAATTGAAGCATGATAATTCAATAACACTTCAAGTACGAGAATATCGGTTCAAGGAAAATTTATATCAAGTTCAATAAATATCCATGGTACATGACTAACATTAATATTTTGTTTATAATATATGAAAGAGAGAGAATAGTTCAAACAATATTAGGGAACATACCAAGACTCCATAAAAATGGAACAATATTTTAAACTATTAAATCTTGCAAACAATAACTAGAATTCAAGATATATAACATAATAATTCAAGAAAAGAAATGATACCAAGAATTAACTACATAATACTATAAAGGTTTTGTTCATGTTGAAAATCAAGCTAAGTAATCAAGTATTTAAGCAGATAAAGCCTAATCCAGAAAGTGAAATATCAAAATAAAAATATCTATACAGCAGATGAAAATATTCAATGCACATAATTTAAGAATATCAACAAATACAAATAGCAAATTTTTTAAGAAAAAAAAACATTTAAATCAAGAATACCAATAAAAAACAAATTAAGTAATACTAGAAACAATGCAAATGCATAAAATACTTTCAATAGAAAATTATACATCTAAGTTAAACAATATTCAATAAAATTAAATAGTATTCAAATTTTAGCACAAAACACATTAAAAAACTTATGATTGATAGTTAAAGTTTTAATTCTTGTTCTTGCTGGAGTTCGAAACTATGCAACAACTGTACAGGATGTTTTATAATTGATGATTTTATTTTGCAAGCCCTCACCTTGTCATCCTTCCAGGAAATAATTCAAGAATTATCCCATGTTTCCAAAAAAATCAGGGTAAATTATCATCTTTTAACAAAACGATATCGTTAACTTTAAATTGGGGAATGTTGTTTTTAACCAAACTGAAATTGAGCTGATCTTAAATTTAACAAATACTCATTTCTCCACCTGGGCCCAAAGGATCTCACTAATCTTTCTCGATAATTATACGCCTTTATCACTGAGAAATTATTATCCGAAAAGTGAAATTTGAACTAAGGTGAAATCTCACAGAAGAGAAGTTATTCTTTTCTCTAAAAGAAAATGTACTGGGGTCAAAACTTCCATGTCACCCCCAACATAGGTAATTGGCCGAGAGTTAACCCCATTCCTTCAATATCGGTAAGGTAATGGTAATTTTTATTTAACGTCGTACTAGAGCAACACAATGGGCTATTGACGACGGAAGCGGCTCAATCCCATGATAGTACTTTAAGCAAGTCCAACTTGATTGGCTAGTATCACGGGCTTGGCTTCACTTGGATATCTCGCCAATCTGATTATTGCAGTAACCATTTGATTTTGAATATGCGCCTTGTTTCGTAGAATTACAAATACAATACATACACTAGCACCTCAGCGTACAGAGTAAGTGTCCGACAAGTTGACTCTGATTGACTCTTCATATATATGTTGTATGGTTGTTGTTAGTAGTATTTCTCGCCAACTTATACTAAGGGTACTTATACTTTTAAAGAGCTCTTTATCTGTGAAAGTAACGATGTCCTAATGGCTAAAGTCACCTGCCTTCAGATTGGCGTCGGCAGCGGAGGATGAATTTACGAGTTCGAATCCAGCAGGCGGAAAAAATTTTAGATCCTCCAAATTATTTTTAAAAAATTCCAATTTAATTCCTTTTGAGTTTAAATTACTTTTCCTAATTTTTAATACCCTTTTTATATTTTTCCAAGCTTCCGTTGATTTTACATAAATAATCTAAGAACCACTCCTGAACTCACTACAAGCTGATATTTTTCCGCCCCTCTGCCGTCCCCTTTGCTTTAGGATGATGGTGTCGTATCCAACCCTGGCTTAGGACCATTCTGATGTAACAAAAAGCATACATAAAACACTAACTTATATAATTATTAACTTATATAATAAAAGGATACAATTTTCGGCTCCCACCTCTACCCACCCATAGCCATGGATCTGAAAAGAAAAGAAGAAAGCAGAAAGGAAGAGATAAATTGCCAACAGAAAAATTCTCAAGACATACGTATCTAGGTCATGTGATCCGATTAGCCAATCAAGTTGGACTTGCGTAAAGTACTATCATGGGATTGAGGCGCCTGTATTGACGACGGTGTACAAGTGGCGACAGGCCAGAATAAAAAACATGAAGAATGGCACAACGCCGGAATTTGAGAACACATTTCTGCTAAAAAATAAAAACCGGAATACAGCATTGGTCAGAAAAGGCATGTAAAAGGCACTGAACATACAAGAACACGCAAAAGAAACACATGCGGTCAATATTAGATGAAATAAAAAATACATGGTAAAACGAAGAGAGAGAGAGAGAGTCCAAAAGGTTAAAAGTTAAAATGGATCTGAACATAGTTCTAGGCCCAAAATCCAGGCTAGAGGGGCAAGGGAAGATCATAGGATCACCAGTCTCCCCAGGCGTAGCGCGATTGGAGATAACACCGCTGCCAGATTGTAAATAAATATAAATAAATAAACAAACATGGCTCCTCAACATCCGCAACCGAGAGACAGCCCACCAGGACCGCGGCACGACAGGGAAAGATAAACTATTAGAGGGAAAATAAAAGACACACACGGTTGTCTAAAAGGAACAGCGAGAATAACAACCACAATAAAGAGAAGTGAACAAAAGATAAACGAGAATTAATCGTTAAAATACGTTAAAAGATTTAACAATCTAAAAGGTTCAAATTTTTATTAAAATTTAAGGCTTTAAAATGGGCTTAGACATAGTCCCAGGCCCTTACTTTACATAATCAGAGAGCAAGGGTACCCCATTTCATGCCGTTGGAAGCATAGAAGTTTTACTACTTCCGGATGATTCATAACTGATCATATTTGTTTTAGCTCCAATTCAGCACGTTTTAGTCCCAGTGCACATATCCGGTTTTTTATCGTGCGGCGCTGCTGCGGCATCGAAGCCCAACTATGCACACATAACCCTGAAATGACGCAAGTACTCATTTCGCGCCATTTGCGATAAATATTCTGCTGAAGAAAACGTGTTTTTTTCGCTTACTTGGTGTAAAGAAAAGTATATTTTGAAACAAAATAGACGTTACTGGACACAACCATTTATTAAATATTATTTATATTCCATTTATTTATGAAAACAAAGTACTTCAGAACGAAAACGCGAGTGCGGTGAACTGCGATTCCGTGGGGAACTGCGATACAAATTGCACGCAAGTTGGACGTGCGTCGCCGGAGACATGTGTGCACTACTCCATTGGATCTAATGTATCTCAGACCGCACTTGCGTTGCCTCAGCGGCACCACAAGTACCGACTAGTTCAAGATGAACACTTCGTGTCACTACACAAATTATCAAGACAATATACTGTTTTGCATCACTATCTTTCACAAAAAACGGACGAGCAAAATCAACACCAATAGTCGAAAATGGGGCTGATTGTTCCACTAGTTCAGCTGGTAGTGGGGCAATATTTTGGTCTCCTGGAGAATAATTGAATCTTTTGCAAATGACACATTTTTTCAGAACTGCTTTTATAGTTTGCCCTTTGGCTTTTAAGATCCAATATTCTTCTCTCACTTGCACTAGTGTGTGAGATTCACCTGAATTAAATACTCTTTATGGGATTCCCAAATCAATAATTCTGTTAATTTTGATTTTGAAGAGAGTATGACAGGATGCTTTCCACCCATTGAAAAACATCTTTGTGATCTAGAAACGGGTTTATACATAGTAATTTTGAGTCTTTTGGAAGAATACCAATATTCAGAAATGTAATTTCTTCAAAGTAAGAGTCAGTTTGATCGGTTCTTACCCAAAATTGCTCAGCATCATTGAGTTCGTCAGATGTAAGAGGACCCTTTTGACTGTTCTTTCTTTTAAGCGCATTGTAACGTTTTGAAGTGGTAGCTGTTACGAGCATCTCAGAATGAACAACTCGCATGTGGCTCTGGACTAAATAATTTATTGAATAATATTTGAAAAAAGTAAGATAGAGTTTAGTTTGTAATGTTGTACAGGAAGGGTTCTTAGTCTTGGGACTCCACGTGGTTTCTCCAGAACACACGAGGCTGATTATCCTGCTCTGTTGAGCCCTTCTCCAACAACTCTTCCGACGAGTATGGTTCGTAGCTCAGGTGAGCTCGAAATTCAATGACCGCTCGGTTGAGCTTTTTCCAAAATTCACGTCCGCTCCATATCAGCAGCTCAGGTTTGAGCTTCTGTACGTCTTGTTCGACGTTCTCCCGGATCGGGGAGTCGTGACTCTCACAATCTTATGTTAGCCTTTTTCCAGTGCTCGGATGAGCACTTACGTACGTTTCAATATACACAACAACAGCTCAGGTTTGAGCTTTGTAAATTGCCTCTCGGCTGAATGATTCAAAGCTCTTGTGAGCCTAGCCAAAGGTTCTGCGTCCTCTCCACTGGACTGGACCAACAGCTCGGATTTGAGGTTTCCCTATGTCTGATAGACGTACTCCCGGGTCGGGAATTTTCTCAGAGTAAACGAACAGCAGTCGTGACTTCCGCAGGGTAGCTTCTTCTTCTAGACCCACCCCAGACCCACTCACCGCTAGGTTTAGAGTGTTATATGGTCTAGGGGGGAAGGGGGTATTTCCATCGCAGCATGGAGGAAGCCCAGAAGGTCCAATACCAGTCAGTCGCTCGAATTGAGTGCTGAATTTAAAAAAAATAATAATGATAAAAATACATGGGGGAACAAGCCCAAAGAAGACATAACACTTCCGTAACCGGGAATTTAAGTTATGGAGACAAACAACTACACAAACCTCCGGGAGAAAAAACCGGTTAATAAATAAAGCTCTGGCAACACGCCACGAAAACATCAATACAAATTAAAATAATAAACCAAATACATAAATACACAAAACGACAAACAAAACACACAGCACAGTACAAACACATAAAACACATATAGTTAAAAGTTAGTTTTACCACAACAATTAACGACAACTCAAAAAAAGAATAATGATTATGTTTAATGTTGAGGAATGAAATAAATATTATATGAGAGATGTAATGATTATTTTAATGTACAATGGCAATATGAACGTAAATAAGTTTAATAAAAAAATCTAAAAAGGTTAAAATTCTGTAAAATTTAAAAAATTTTAAATGTTTAAAATCTTAAAATAGAGGGGAACCTATTTCCACTTCTCTATCTAAAAAGAGGGGTCAACCAAATGGGGGTCCCAAGGAGCCACCACATTTTTTACTTATGGGTCGTGTGGACCGGCCACCATCTCCATGGCCGCCATCACGCAGGATTTTATTTTTGCAATAGAAGTTCTGCTTCTAAGGACACTTTCTAACCAAATCGGCTTGTGTCTTTCACTTGGTTTTTTCACATGATTTTCCTTTGTGAGTGGACAGAGAGTCAAAGAGAAAGTGGTCGGCGTCCCCCACTTCCCCGCAGCTACAGA
The DNA here is from genome assembly GCA_947359465.1 of Metellina segmentata. Classification (NCBI taxonomy): domain Eukaryota; kingdom Metazoa; phylum Arthropoda; class Arachnida; order Araneae; family Tetragnathidae; genus Metellina; species Metellina segmentata. The sequence goes on from OX375878.1 coordinate 13,336,259, forward strand.
GGTCCGAATTTTTTAGCCTGAACCTGCGAAGGTAAGCATGGAACGGTCCATGACCCGAGAGAAACCAGACGAGCTGGCAATCAGCGATGAGTCTATCTCTTTTAACTCTAGTAATGAATCCCCTGAGCCTGAGACCCTTATTTGATTCTGAGTAATGATTTTGCCAAGTCTTCTCAGTAAAATCTAAAATTTTCCTTTTAAGTAGGCTCAGGGGGAACGGAAGGTCCAAGACCTCACCAATTATTGAGGCAAGTTTTGCGTTTTCGTCGGCCAGCTCGTTACTAGTAAGACCCGCATGAGCCCGAACCCAACTCAGGCCAAAGATGTTAGTAAACTTTGATATTTTCTTTTTTATTTTATAAAGGTAATTGGATTTATTAGTTGCGGTTTTAATCGGATGAATTGAACTGAGGCTGTCACTATAAATGTTTATCTTCTTTTCTTTGGCTATTACCCAATCGATTGCTTTATATACTGCCTACAACTCTGCCTGAAAGACAGAGTTGCCGGGTAAAAGCTTAAATTGTAAAGTTTCTATTAAATCATTATTTTTAAAGATGCACACCGCAGCCCCGACATAGCCATCAATGCCCGAGCCGTTGGTGTAGACCTCGTATTCTGCATCTGTGATGGCGTCCAGAAAGTCCAACCTTAGTTCAGCCACCCGGACCCCACCAACCATGATATTGTAGTCATAATGTACTGGTGACAGTCTCAGCTCCGGGTCGGGGTGCCGCCTCTTGATAACATTAAATTTTTTGTACAATGACAGCAGGGTCACATGGAGCGACGGAATTCCGCATAGTGTATTAAGGGAGACGGTCGGAGAGAGGTTCTATATGCTCCAAGAATTTTTAGCAGGAATGGCCTCTGTATGGTACCAAGCTTCTCGATCTGAGCTTTAGTTAAGCTACCTCCCCAAATGCCAGCTCCATAAATGAGGATCTTTTCCGTAACGGCCAGATACCACACCTCCTGGAGCTGGGTCACTGACTCCCCAGCCACCTCCTCGAATTTTTTGGAGTGAACCTCCGAGCTGCATACAGCAGTCTCTTAATTTCGGAATGTGGTCGCTCCATGCAAGCCGGCTGTCAATGTTGAGGCCTAAATATTTTTAAATAAAATTATTTAGGCCTAAATATTTTAAAATAAAATTATTTAGGCCTAAATATTTTAAAATAAAATTATTTAGGCCTAAATATTTTAATTTAAAATATTTAGGCCTAAACATTGACAGCCGGCTCGCATGGAGCGACCACATTCAGAAATTAAGAGACCGCTGTATGCAGCTTTAGTTAAGCTACCTCCCCAAATTCCAGCTCCATAAGTGAGGATCTTTTCCGTAACGGTCAGATACCACACCTTCTGGAGCTGGCCACTGACTCCCCAGCCACCTCCTCGAATTTTTTGGAGTGAACCTCCGAGCTGCATACAGCGGTCTCTTAGTATCTGAATGTGGTCGCTCCATACGAGCCGGCTGTCAATGTGTTTAGGCCTAAATATTTTAAATAACTGACTATTTTTATTTCTTTACTATTTAGATTTATTTTTATGCTGTCTTTTAATTTTGGATTTTTAGAAACTATTAGGGTCTGGCATTTGTCGATCGAGAGAGTCAATTTCATTTCATTTAATCTATTGAAAACGATATCCAATGAATTATTTGTATTACTCTCCAGAATCCCCGCGGAGGACCCATGCGTTATTAATGCCAGGTCATCCGCAAAGGCCTGGAGGTAAATCCGATCAGAATTTAAATCAAGTATACAATTAAAATAAATGTTCCACAGTGTCGGGACCAGGACCGAATCCTGTGGGCACACCTTTATTAGATTACGTGTTATCTTTACCCCGTCTATTTCAAATAATACTGACCTAAAATTTATAAATAAGAACATATAAACTTAATAAAATACCCCGGGAATTTAAGAGAATTGAGTCTGTCGATCAACAGTTACCAGTTCATGTTATCAAAGGCGGCGGAAATATCCAGTGTTGTCAATGCGGCATGGCTGGTCTTTTTGAGAGATTTCAATTTATTAACAATATTGAACAACGCATCCTCACAGGACCGCTGCTCTCTAAAACCATATTGTAGTTTGTGAAGAATATTACTATTGTGCATCCAGTGATTTAAAATCAGACAAAAAGCCCTCTCTAGGATTTTACCTAGAGTGGGTAGTAAACAAATTGGTCTGTAGGCACCGCAGGTTGAGGGGTCACGACCTGGTTTTACCAAGAAGCGAACACTTCCAGTCCTGAGGTACCTTGGAAAATATGAAAACTGAATAGCTTTTTGAAATGGATTAAAAAATAAAACAGGGTATTTTTTATCTAGAAATTTCCAGATTTTATAATTAACGAGGCACAATCTTTAAGCATGGAGAAGACATGGTCCAAGTCATGGATTGTGATATTTTCATCTATTTCCGGTTCTATTGTATTTAAAAAATTAAAGGGTGTGGGAATTGTATTATTATCTTCGAACAAATGGTTCATTAAAATAGTAATTTTATCCTTTTGAATAAGGTTCGGTTGGGTTGGTAAAAATAAATCTAGGTTATTATTCTGTTTATTTTTTATTTTTTATTTTTTTATTTTTGAAGAGGTAAATTTAAATAAAGATCCGTATTTAGAGACATGACTCGAATAATGTTCCCTCCAGGTAGTTCTTTTAGAGGTGTTGATTAACAACCTCAGGGAGGCCCTTTTTGAACGGTATTTTATTTCAACGGCATTTTATTTCAACGGCTCGGACCTCGTCAACTGGTAAATTAAATTTTTTCATAATTTTAATTTTTTTTATAGAGAGCAGTAACTTGGTTCCTGGAGGACGCGAGCTCGTTGTTTCACCAGTGAACTTTAGGAATTAAATTATTATTTTTTTAAGAGTTTTTAATGCTATTGTTTGGACCTTATTTATGAGATTTTCAAAATATGATTCAAGTTCACTGGTGTTGTTAATCGGTTTAGCAGACTTAATCAAATCGGGTGTTAGTTTATGAAAAATGCCAGGAAAACGACCCAGGCCGAATTTCGTCCTTGGGAAGAATCCCTGGTTAGTAATAGAAATATGGTAGTCTAACACAACAGCGGTGGTCACTCCATGCGGCTTGGTCTAAAACGCTCCAATTCTTGATGCAGGCAGCGACATCTGGACTCTCAAGAGTTGGGAGTCTAAATTTGGGAAAAGAAAATACAATCGCGGTCGTAAAGTTGAGGGTCAATGGGTTTTCGGGGGGATTGAAAGAGGCTCGGAGAAAATGTTTTTGGTTGCAGTTCACAATCGTTCGAAAAATACCCTCATTAAAGTTTAGACAGAATGGGTTGAGCCTGGAACCACTATTCATTCCGACTGCTGGAAAGGGTACATGGGGGAAAGGGGGGTAGAGGATGCTGGTTACATTCATTTAACCGTAAACCATTCTCTTACGTTCGTTGATCCGGTGTCAAAATGCCACACAAATACCATTGAGACAATGTGGAGGCACGTAAAATGCACGCTGCCTACACATAATAGGCAGACCCCGTTTCATTTTTATTTGGCGACATACTTATTCAAAAATTCTTGTGATGATTTGAAACAGGATTATTTTACTAAATTTTTGGAAATAGTTAGGGACATGAATTGGAAGGAGTTTAAAGCAACATAAAAAATTAGTGGTTCTAAGTTGTTCCTATTCCGTTAAAACCAGTATTACTTCCATATGTCAAAAAATTTTTCTCTTAAAGCATATTAATTTTTTATAACGTTTTAAAAAATATATAGTTCAAAAAGTTCTAAATTGTGTATTGAAGTTTTTGTTTTCCTTTGTAAAATAAACTTATTTTGTAAAAACATTTTAGTTTATGCGTTTTTTTCTTTTTTTGACTTTTTATTTTCAATGTATTTTTTAAAACGTTTTCAAATGTGTTTAAAAAGTGTGTTGCAAAAAGAAAAAAAAGTGTGTCAGAAAAACAGTTAGGAAATAATTTTTTCCTTGGCGACTTTAGAAGTGCGCCAAAAAAATCGCCAAAGCCGTTGCCATCGCTCATAAACGTAGAGTGTATCTGTACCACACATTTTTCCTTATATATATATTTTTAACTCGAACAACAAGTTGAGTGGTTTACTTACTGCAACACTATTTGCACTTAAAATATTATTACTATGCCTACTAGTGACGCTACAGGTTCAATACCCTTCTGTGTTATTTTCTTCACAGGGAAGAATTGTGTATTGGTGATTGAATTCATGATTCAACAATAAAATTCATACAGTCCACTATCACTTATGGTCGTGTGTGTAATTGACTTATACTAAATGAGCTTCGACGAGACTTCTTCATAAACAGTACTTATTTTCTATTCCTTTTTCAAATTGCATAATCTGTTCAAAAATGAATAATGTACATGATTAAGTTAATAAAAAAAATTTATTATGCACTTTTTCGTTCAAATAATATTTTAGACTATCAACATAGATCAACAATTTTCCAAATCAAACATGTTTCGGAGTATATTTTAAAGAAGCATTCGCATAAAAGAATAAACAAAAATTAAAGAAAACAGTTCATACATTGGTAAGATTTTATAAACAAGGGGGCTCCGCCCCCTACTCGCTTACGCTCGCCAACCCCCGGGGATTGCTGCGCAATCCCATTTGGTCTGCTTCGCAAACCATCACTCACAGATGCCATTTGGTTTGCTTCGCAAACCAACATTCCTTTCACAGAGTGAAACTATCTGAATAATTCGTATTATCCTGATTTCACTTTCCGGTACATGATGTCACAGCGAGGGCTTCGCGCCCTGCTCGCTTACGCTCGCCGACCCAGGGGATTGCTACGCAATCCCGTTTGGTTTGCTTCGTAAACCAATACTTCTTTCGCAAGTGATTTCACTTTTTTTTTGCTTTAACACTTAATGCACCCTAAACTAATAGCAGCAGCATTAAAAAAACTTCTGCATGTTGTTCCCTGTACAATTTTAAGTAAACAGTGTTAATCTCCAAATTTTACGATCTGTACTTTGTACTTTGTCGGTAAACTGTCTGAGAACAGAGGGGGGGAAAAGGCGAGCCTTTTTCCTCGCCAAATAAAAAGAAATCGATTTTATGGCAATTGTTGCTACGATAAATTTTATATCTGGCAAACCCGATAGTCAAAAATGCAACCCACTACTGCTTACGGAACATGCTATGCGAACTGAAAAATACGAAATTTGTGTCACCAACTTTTGATTGCATCGAATTTATTTATGAACCAATTTTTAAAATAATTGTACCGTAAGAAAGAGTATATTCTGAGGTATACTGCGATATTTTCAAAATTAAAAGCTAATAGTAATACGTTATAAATATGACAGTTTTAGTTTTGTATCGGAAATTACGATCTGAAAGTTCCGAAAATTGTATGACCAACTTTTAATTGCATCTATTTTATTTATTAACCAATTTGAAAAAAAAATGTACCATAAGAAAGAGTGTAATGTAATGTATTCAGTGATGTTCTCAAATTTAAAAAAATAATGGTTTTTGCTGTAGATATAACGGTTTTAACAAAAAGTAGCGAAAATATCCAAAGATTCCGAATTTTGTATGACCAACTTTTGATCGCATTCAATTTAATTATTAACCGATTTCAAAAATAATAGTACCGTAAGAAAGACATTTTCTGAGGTATACTGCAATATTTTAAAAATTAAAAACTAATAGTAATTAGATATAGATACGGCAGTTTTAACAAAAAGTAACAAAAATGTCCAGATTTTTCCCGAATTTCAAAAAAATATTATCAAGAACCAAATCGAAATTAAAAAACAAACTCGACGAGCTGCAAAAATTTACGTTGAGAGGTACTCTTAAAAAAAACCTCACGACTGAAGACTGAAAATTTGTATGTGTTTTGCTCACTCGCGGAAGAAATTTTGCTTCTTCAATTTTGACACTTAATAAACACTAAACTAATAGCCGCATCGGAAAAAAATCATAATAATTGTCTAGGGAATACGATGAAGAACAAACCATGTTAATTTTTTTTTCCGATCAGTACTTTCTCGGGAAACTGTCTAAGAATCGAGCTAAACAACATAGTTTTCAATCCTGCGGCGGCGGTAACATTTTTTTAATATAGAGAGATAAAGGGTTTTTTTAAGTTCATAGGACATTAAAAAGGTACTATTTTGAAGCATTTATGATAAAAAAATATATAAAGAATATTTAGCTTTTAATCAAAAATGCAAATTGGGTTTCGAAAAAATAAAATAGCCTGGGATAGCTGTTGTGGAAACCTAGTTCGGTTGTTATGCAAACGAGGTCTAGATCCGACGCTATAGTAGGGTCCAGCTCTCCCGCTGGGGGCGCTAGCGTCTAAGTGATTTCCCACGTTATTAATAAGTGCATTGCTTTCTATTGTAGTGAACCCTCCTTATACTACTTCTCTGTGATATTTACTATACCGCTGCGTTGCTCTAGTACGACGTTAATTAAAATTACCTTACCTTACCTTCAAACACTCGGAATCGGAATTCGCAACATTCCCTGGATCAAATTTATTAACCCGTTGTGATGCTCTAGTAGGTAATTAATTTGGTAATTTTTTTGTTAACGTCGTACTAGAGCAACACAACGGGCCATTGACGACGGTCCGGGATCAGTCCCTTAAGGGAAAGATCCGAGGACAACACCTCGTAATTTTGAACCACGGTCAGATGACGAAGCAACACCTGAGCTGGCACCCCACTCTCCAAACTTCCACGCCAACCCAACGTGAGTTGCTCTTGTAGGACGTTAATTAAAAATTACAGGATGATATTTACAACGACTTCCAGCTACTTTCCGTCACGCTGTATTGTTACACACATTTGAATATTATTAAATATTCTTTACTGCTAAGTTTTCTCAATGTGAAAAAATAATCATTTCGGTTGAGCATTATTATTTGTTGTGAGAGTTTGATCTTTGATCCCGACCGACGCCAATAGCCCAGATTCTTATAGTTTGAACGAACGTCTCAACGGAGTAAGAACTCCTTACTCTGCACTGTCTGGCTCTTAATACTGCGCATGCCTGAAGGTTTGACGTAGTAAGAACAGCGTTTTTGGCGACTATGCAGTATTTTAATCCATTTTGCCTTTGCCATAAACTGCCAATAAAGGCAATCCTTTTTTTTGGGAGGACGACGCATTTTCCCTCTTGTTTCCCGCCTTTTTAAGATTCTGTCTATAAATCGAGGCTGGGTTGATGACCGCGCGCGCGCGGGAAGAAATGGATGGCTGGGTTTCATGGCGCAAAGTGTGTTGGATGAGTTGGATAGTAACTAAAAACGGATATTTCCTCAAATCAACAAGTGAATAGTAATTAAAGTTGAAATGTGTTCCTGGTCAATGTCAAAAAAGCTTGTAAAGTTATGCGAAGAAAAAATATATCGTCCCAGAAAAACAAGATTTTTTAATAGAAATTGTTTCAACTGTAAATTAGAACAAGTAATAATAATCATTAAAGCTCAATTCTTAAGTGATAAACTCTTTTGGAAAGAAAAAAAAATCACAAAAACGCATTGAAATGTATTGTAATTTGCACAAAATGTCTTTTAAATATTTTTCATGTTTGTTTGTGTATGAAACAATAGATTTAATGACATGAATTCTTTGAGAAGAAATACAAGTTTGCATTTGTATTTATAACAGAGCAGTTTGTTTATTTTTAGCCACTTTTTGCTCCCATAATTAAAAAATCTTTTCCCTGACAATTTCAAAATAATTTAAGTGCCATCCAGTTAACTGCTCACTTAATAAGTTTACAGTGCAATAATTTTTCAAAATCGTGCACTCAAAATCACATAACTTATGCACAAAAGAGGAATGCGTATAAATTTCTTTAAACATGGAAATGAAACATATGAACATCAAATAATTAAAATCCATCAAATTGTGAAATATTTGCCTAGTTGACTACATTTCGCTGAGCACTGCTTTGCTGACAAAAACAGGTTTTTATCAAATAATTCATTTCATTTTAAAACCAGGTTCGAATTCACATGTAAACAGTAAAAAAATTCTTTTTTATATTGCAGCTTTACTTGAGGAATAAATTTGCAATTTGGATAAAAAATATACGTCTTGAAATTTTGCACTTCTTTGCAATGCTACATTTGAGAGCAATGAGTATTATTAGTTTTTATCCAATAAACTAAGTTACTGAAAAAGGGTTTCTTTTATCTTCAAGACTCCATCATAAAAGTCGAGATTCAATTTCTACCAACTATTTCAGATTTTCCATTACATTCATAATTTCGTTGGATGTCTCTATAAACATCGAGTTCAGTAAAAGTGCAATTTGATGAAGCGTCTACCATATTAAATCATTTCGAAAAACAGATAAAAAAGTACTTGATACATACAGGTTTAAATTGTTTTGCAAGTGCCTTTAAGAAATAAAATCAGAAAATTGCCAAAACATATTGAGAAAAAATTCGTTTTAATTATACACTTCAAATTTTTTCAACATTTTGTGTTCTTTTTTATTATTATTATTACCTATAAAAGTATCAGGGCCGTCGTAGCCTGGTTGGAAGAGTAGCGAATTAGCAACTCGAGATTTGCGAGTTCGAAACTCGATCTTTCCAATACCCGTTGCATTGTGACGATTAAAATACCTACCATCTCTAAAGATCATGTACTATAAAAAATCATCAGTGCAGAAGTTAAACTTTTGGTTAATATGAAAGTAAAGTTACTTAAAATTAAATTATGAGCCTTCTTTATGTGCATTTACTACAAATATCTAAGCAAATTACTAATATGTGTGTGTTGGATAGGTAGTTAATTAACGTTGCGCGGAATCAATTCCGAATAGAAAGGTCTGTGAACCACGTTATTGGAATCACGGTCAGCTGACGAGACAACACCTTAGCTGGCACCCCACTCTCCGAGCTTCCACACCACACCATCGTGAGGACGTTTGTTTTCACGACACATTTAACGTGCACACTTCCCCCCGTATATACGACGGTCTTTGTTTGGACCTAGTTTCGAACTCGCAACCTTCAGGTTGCTAATCCGTTATTCTTATAACTGGGCTACAACAGCCCTAAGTGTGTGAGAAAAAAAATTCTAAGTTGTAAAAACACTAGTCTGCAGGGACCTCGCAAGTGCTTACATAATGGGGCCGACCAACCGGTAAAGTGGTTATGTTGTTAGCCTCTAGATCCAGAAGGTTCCTGGTTCGAATCTGGGTCCGGGCATGTATGTTTGTAAGCGTATGGTGTAGAGGCGGCTGGTTCACCTTAAATCTGTCGTGGCCGAAAGTCCTCACGTTAGTTGGTGTGGAAGTTTGGAGAGTGGGGTGCCAGCTCAGGCGTTGCTTCGTTACCTGACCGTGATTCAAAATTACGAGGTGTTGTCCTCGGATCTTATCCTTAAGGGATCGATCACAGACCGTCGTCAATAGCCCGTTGTGTTGCTCTAGTACGACGTTGATTAAAAATTACCAATTTTACATAATGGGAAAGGGTAAAGAAAAATAATTTTAAACCTGTTTTTGTAGAGAAGTGTGAGTTTTGCTTTTCTTACGCAAAGCACCTGAATCGGGAGTGCCTTTTTTTAGTTTCAGACATTCAATTTAAATCATAACCTCAATTCACCGGAAAAGTGGTTAAGGTGTTAGCCTCTAGATCGGAAGGTTCCTGGTTCGAATCCGGGTCCGGGCATGGATGTTTGTAAACGTATGGTGTAGAGGCGGCTGGTGCACCTTAAATCTGTCGTGGCCGAAAGTCCTCACGTTGGGTTGGCGTGGAAGTTTGGAGAGTGGGGTGCCAGCTCAGGTGTTGCTTCGTCATCTGACCGTGGTTCAAAATTACGAGGTGTTGTCCTCGGATCTTTCCCTTAAGGGACTGATCCCGGACCGTCGTCAATAGCCCGTTGTGTAGCTCTAGTACGACGTTAACTAAAAATTACCAAAAAAAACCTAACCTCAATTCCAAAAAATCGCTACAAATTTTTTCCCTAAAAAAGTATTTCTTTATTGTACGCTATTTGTCTCTGCTTTATGAAAGCTTTAAGTTGGAACAGTATGGGGATTCATAGAATTTTTTTTTTCAAATACATGTCATTTGTACACATTATACGTACATTATCCGTATCGTTTGATCTAATTATCCGATCGATTCATATTGGGGTTATTTTATGCTTTCTGATAATTTATTATATGCCACTGAAAATGCTTTTTTAATTTAAAGTCTCACAATTCAACTTTGAATTACAAAAACTGTGTACGTAATTTTTATACCCTCTTTCGTAGTAAAAATAAAATGTAAACAATTTCTTCCATAAAAAACCTATATCCTTTGACCTGATAGTCCAATCGAAATTAAATATTGGTTATTGAAGTGAAAGATACAGAACCCCCTTTCTGAAGACCCTGTGCATAAGTGCACACACGAGGGGAAGGTTTGGTATTTAAAATTTCCCTCAGAGGTTATAAAGCACAAATGTCTTTATCAATGGAAACATTCACCAAGGGAGATAAGGGAGCATATGCCACCCTAGTCTTGAAAAAAAAAATCACCTTTTAATTCACAGGGGCATAATGGTCATAAGAGGTAAGTTCCAGAATACTATAACGGATATCATGAGCACTGCCCTAAAAAGATTGAAAACTGGTGCAGAGAGGTGAACCTGTCGGTTAACTCCAGCAAAACTAACCTAGTCCTGTTTACCCCAAAAAGGCTGCGATATATGCATTTCCTAAAAATTCTTTGGAACACCACTTGCGTATTCAGACGAGGAAGTATCTAGGAGTTACCTTGACATGGAGCTTACATGCTCCAATAGTGCACGAGCAGGGCCAAAAGTGTTCTGGGCTTGCAGACGTGCCGTAGGAATTAACTGGGGTCTAACGCCAAAAATGTTGCACTGGATATGCACTGAGTGATTACTCCAATGGTATCTTATGGGGCCATTGCCTGGTGGAGTAGAACCCGAAATGGAGACAGTGAAGAAGAACTCACTAGTCTACAGAGAATGGCGACCGTTGCAATTTCAAGTGTAATGCGTACCACTCCATCACAGAGTCTAGAAATGCTTCTAGGACTCCTACTACTACATAAACAAGTGGGATTTGAGGTATTTTCGTGTTCACAACGCCTCAAACTCATGGGTCTATGGAAATCGCCCTATGAAATGTCTATGTTTAAAAATGTTGCTACGCAGGTAAAAGAACATCTTTATCTACTAATGAGACCTGATTGGATGTTAAAGCAGTTTTGCTTTCAAGCCAAATACATTATCTTTACAACTAGACATTTGTCTCCAGTCTGATCAGGAGAGGTGATGAAATTTGGTACACAGATGATTCAAAAACATATCATGGCACTGGTTCAGGTGCTTTTTGTCCTAATCGAAAAATAAAGCTATCTTTCAAGATAAGATCTCCACTGTATATGAGGCTGAGGTTCTAGCGATCTCTACTTGTACTTACAACTGCCTGGGGTTGTTAAGATGGTCTTAAAGATCTTCTCTGCCAGCAAGAAGGTCTAAAGGTTTTGCAGAGACACTGCTTTTCTTCAATAGCAGTGTGGGAATGTCACAATGCACTTGTGGGTTTGGCTGAGAGAAACGAAGTGTCTCGTATGTGGGTCCCTGGTCATTGATGGTAATGAAATAGCAGACCAACTAGCAAAACGTGGATATGAAATGCCATTTTTTTAGACCAGAGCCTGTTTTGGCCTGGCTTCAACATAATGATCTGTTATGTGGTTGGATGCAAAAGGTAGATTTAGATAAAAATAGATTATCACTACAGATCAAAGACAAGCCAAAGAGCTCAATCAACAATCTCTCTGGTCGAGGGAACTTCTGAAATTGAGCAGAAAAGAAATCAGGGTAGCTATTGGCCTTCTAACTGGCCATTGTATCCTAAATAGACGCCTCAACCTCATGGTAGTAAAGATGACCCATTACGTAGATGGCAGAGGAGGGTCCTGTACACGTTTTGTGTAATTGTTACTCTACCCACCGTTTCGAGTATCTGGGATACCATTGTATTGAACCCTAGGAATTACCAAACATTCCAATCGGGTACATGATGAAATTTATTTCGGCAATCTGTTTTTATTAGATCAGTCGGGGTTTTTAGTACAAAAGACTACTGGTCACGGTGCTGGCACTCTTTAGAGTTACCCCCACAGTAAGTCATAAATATATATAAAGAAAATAATTCAATATTTAAACAAAAAAATGTTGTTTTATTCAGAGAATCACATGGAGATATGAAAAAATACTGGATTTCATATATTCAAATGCAATTCCAGGCTACAGCGTTTTTTTTTTTTACAAATTTTTAATGTGTACGAACACCTTTTGGGAGCCACTGTATATATTAAAAAAAAAAATTAAGAGTTAAAATTTAGACATTTTTAATAAAAAAACAATATTTTTTTCTGCCAAAAATATTTGAAAAGGCATTTAAAAGTTTTATAAAAGATTAGGGGCGAATTCTTTATTCTCTAGAATAGCCTCAAAATCGATGCATACACCATTACTAGGAAACTACAATGCTTGAGATTTTAGATGCAAAGCTGGTTGAATGTAACATTGGCAAGGACAAGAGTTACTTAATTTGTGAAAGCCATATTGAAGATATTCTGAACATTTTCCAACACTATTCACTGTGCTTTACTCAAGCACTTAATAGTTATTTAGGATCTTGACAAATTATTCAGGTGTTCCATATAGTTACCAATTTTTCAAATCAACGATCGCTTTTTTGTAGTATTACTCAAAAAAATGTTTTAATATTTGATAAATTACCTATTCATATATGAATCCTATATAATTCTGTTGTGCTTGGACATTTAATTAAATAATCTTTTCTTACTGTTGGTAATCTTTCAACAAAAAAGGTGTCCCAATTACATGTCTTTATGGTTGTTAAGTTATTTTCCTAAAGATATATATATATATATATATATATATATATATATATATATATATATATATATATATACAATTTCTGGGTGACATGAGGTAAATATACATACATTATCTACAATACCCCACTAGGTAGGTTATCATTATAACTATTTAAAAACGAATAACTAAACGTATTGAAACTTCACTAGAGGTTAAATTTCAGATTAGATGCTTTTTTTTTTATCTTGATCTTTGAAGATTATTTACCTGTTTGGCTAAAATATATAATTCTTGTAATCAAACTTGCAAGTTTTTCAAACTATGCTGTTTAAATTTTACATGTAAAACCTAGCTAAGGGATGTGTATATAGAATGCTTTAATTTTATAAATAAAAATGGTTTTTCGTAAAGAACTATAAATAATGCACACACTACAAAATATTCGTTACTATAGTAAATGAGTAGGCTGAGTGGAAAAATAATTAAAGTTTTATTTCACATTTTTAAATGAAGATTAATTACTAGCATTATGATTTTCCAATATACAGGTTTGAATAAGTTATTTTCACATATTTTGAGATCATAAATTTGAATCAGTCATATGTCCACTATATATTGACAATTTTTATTTAAAATTTGAATATCTGCATTCTGTGTAGTAATACATGTGTTTGAATGACAAAAATCTCATTCAAGTAAAATTTAATTGATTTAAAAAAGGTGTTCTTTTGACTACTTGAGTGGTTACTCAATACAGTAAAATAAATAAAATCTTATAATTTTAATACATTTTCAAGTGCACATTGTGTAATGAATCAATAACATTAAGAGCAGCTGTGAAGATAATGAATTTTTTCAACAATTTTTAATATTGATGCTTGTATTAAATTTCTTTTGGTTGGTTTTTATGCTGCAAGAGCCATGCACTTTTGGGAGTTTTGCAAAGTTGATCATCACTTCTAAAGGTGTACATGATTAAATTCAACATGACTAAATAATATAGCATATACTAACTTTTTTTTTAGCCATAACACTTATAATTTAATACCCAAATTACTTTCACTTAACAGTCTCCCCTCCTGGACTCCAGATGTGTGTATTCTATTCTACCTTGTACAGTACTCAATATTTGAATATAATTTAAAAATTGAGAATTTTATTATCTGCTTCAAAAATCTTTGAATAAGAAATACAAGAAATGTGCTTAGTGATCAATAACTTCTACAGATCTTGCTTGGCAATTTAAAATGTTATTTTAATGGTTCAGGTTGGGTTTATATGGAGAAAGGGCCAAATTCGGCCGTACTGCACAAGGTGTAGAATATAGAATATCAAGTAATGGACATACAAACACAAAGACAGTTTTACTGATGTACAAGAGAGAAATACATTCAGGAATTCAACCCGTGCCTCCTACATTGCAGGTTGCTAGAGCAATGGACAAACCCACAACCGTAGTGCTGTGGGAATAAATTATTGAAATTTAAAAGAATTACTAGCATAAAGAATGAGTTGAAAAATATTCTCCAAAAATAAAAAGTTTATATATAACATACATTTGAGATCAGTGCAAATTGGCAGAATGAAAATGAACAAGTTTTTATTGAATGTGATATCTACTTTCACCTTTAGAGTAAAATGAAAATCCTGTTTCCAGTGATAAGGAATGTGATCCTACATCAATTCAGTGACAGATGGTTGGGAGTAGAGGCTGAAATGGGACGTACAGGTTTTTTCAAGCAAAATAAATTCTTGAATTGTTTACCATCTTACATTCTTAGCTTACAATAATAATTTAAAAAATTCAACTAAATGAACTTACAATAAAGGAATTAAGATATTTTCAACATATCTAACAAATCAGCAGAACAATTTACCACAGCAAGAAAATTTTTACTTTAGTGGCTGGTAAAAAAATTGATGAAAGAAACACATACATCACATCTATAAGAAAAAGGTATATTATTTAAACACAAAATATTTCTCAGCTAATTTTGCTAGGTAGCATTAAAAACAAGCTACCTCAATGGAACTTGCAAATAATGAATAAAGTGAACAATACGTATTTAATATTCAAATATGTGAATGAACAAAACTTTTCACTGCCCACCAAAAAGGGAATTTAGTTGAGTAGCATTTATAAACAAGCAAACGCAACACGATTCACCACTTAGCATAGCAAGCAAATAATATATACATTATTAGGGATTACACCATAAAAAGCAATTAATATTTAAGGAGTTGAATTTGCCACACAGGTAAAACATAACATGCTATTGACTACAACCTAGGTTCAATCCCAAAGAGAAAGATGCCAGAAGTGTTGATTTTTTATGGTGCAAGGGCCATATTTGGCCTTGTTGCACTAGACGCATGATGTACAACATCAAGTAATACATGCACAAAATGAAATTTTTACTGGCACAGAAGAGAGAAATACAATTACAGAGGAATCGCACCTGTACTTCCTACAACTCGCAGGTTGCTAGTGCAGTGGGCATAATCATTGTGCCACAACCAAGGGACAACCTAACCATTTACCATATTAACTTAAAAACAAGCTAACCCAAAGTTATTCACCATTTAACGAAGCAAATGAACAGTACAAAAAAGGGATATAAATGAAGAAAATATGCAACTGACCGAGAATTTTCATCTGCCCGTCAAAAAGTCAATTCCGTTGGGTAGCACTTAAAAACAAGCTAACTCAACGTTACTAACTATTTAACGAAGCAAATGAACAATACAACACATAAAGGAATAAAATACGTAAAATATGCAACTGACAGAGGATTTTTATCTGCGCGCCAAAAAGTCAATTCCGTTGGGTAGCACTTAAAAACAAGCTAACTCAACGTTATTCACGATTTAGCACAGCAAGGGAACAATACATTTCAAAACGGGATATAAAATGCAGGAAAAATAAGTAAATGAAGAGCCTTCATCTGTCCGTCAAAAAGTTTATTCCGTAGGATAGCATTTAATACAAGCTAACTTAAAGGAACAAAACAATTTGCGAAACAAATGGATAGGAATGAAAATCTTCAATAAATTAAAATATTATTGCTTACTAAAATTTGGCTTCTAAATAGAAAACATTTGGTCGGCTCGGCACACAAAAGACCACTACTCAAAATTCCTTGTCCTTCCGCTTTCATCTATACAATCCCAAGGTTTATAGAAGGGGAAATACACTAGCGCGTCTTTCTAGTAATGGCTCTTCGTTACGTGGACGATTCTATTTAGGACCGTGGGGAGGACAGGCGCCTCAATCCCATGATAGTACTTTCGCAAGTCCAACTTGATCGGCTAATCGGATCACATGACCTAGATACGTATGTCATCAAGGTTTATAGTTGTTGGCGATTTATCTCTTCCTTTCTGCTTTCTTCTTTTCTTTTCAGATCCATGGCTATGGGTGGGTAGAGGTGGGAGCCGAAAATTGTATCCTTTTATTATATAAGTTAATAATTATATAAGTTAGTGTTTTATGTATGCTTTTTGTTACATCAGAGAATGGTCCTAAGCCAGCGGTGGATACGACACCATCATCCTAAAGCAAAGGGGACGGCAGAGGGGCGGAAAAATATCAGCTGGTAGTGAGTTCAGGAGTGGTTCTTAGATTATTTATGTAAAATCAACGGAAGCTTGGAAAAATATGAAAAGGGTATTAAAAATTAGCAAAAGTAAATTTGAATGAAAAGGAATTAAATTGGAATTTTTTAAAAATAATTTGGAGGATCTAAAACTTTTTCCGCCAGCTGGGTTCGAACTCGGGAAGTCATCCTCCGCTGCCAACGCTAATCTGAAGGTGGGTGACTTTAGCCATTAGGCCATCGTTGCTTCACGAAAAGAAGCTCTTTAAAGTATAAGTACCCTTCCATCAATCATACAATCCATCAATCTGCTTCAAAAAATCATAGAAGACACACAAAAAAAGACTACCAGACAAGTAAATAATCATAGCTCACTGTAGATCAAATGATCAAAACAAGTTACGAAAGAATCAAACTGAAGAATCGATTCACTTATCACGAGTTTAATATCTACCGACCTCCCTACGGTCCTAAATAGAATCGTCCACGTAACGAAGAGCCATTACTAAAAAGACGCGCTAGTGGGGAAATACAATCCAAATGGCAAATGCTGATCTACAGCAGGACTGCTAGAATCCTACATTAAATTGGCGACAAGAATAGCAAAAGCACCTAAGAAAGTTTGCTCATGCGCATTGCATTTTCGGCTCCTTCGAAATTTCTCTCGCTTGTCTGGAGTTCTTACTCCATTGAGGCGCTCGTATAGTTCATTAAAATATCTACTACAGTACTGATACTGGCAGGACATAAACAATTCAACTCTACCGGCTTTCCAATGACTTGAGATTTTTCTGTTTCTCTTAGAAATTTAATGATCGAAAGAGTTGTTTTTAAAAGAAGTTAAACATGGATATGGATAAAGTTTACGGTCATGGTAGCTGTTCTTCAGCAATCTTTGCGAAAGATGTAGATAATATGCTTCCTTTCTCACAAAATTCGACCTGGAATTTTGCAAATGAAGAACGTATTTTCAAAAGAACAACGTATGTTTACATTCTCATCATATTGACGCTTTATGTGACAAACTCCTTTTAAATCAGCTTGTTTTGATATCAAGACTAACCGATATTTGATTATCTTTTACATTCACAGTTTTACTTCAGTTATGTATAAAGTGTTAAGAGTTTGAGATATGTCATGCACACCTTTCATTCCTACCTAAATCATGAACAATCTTTGGTCGAATAGATTTCTTAGGTATTCAAATTCATGATAAAAGTATGTTTTGTTAATAAAAAAATATTATTTTTAAAATTTTGACTGTTAAAGCTTTTGGATCAAATTAAATTGCTGTCATTTATTTGTTTCGTTTGTTACCAATCTTCTGTTTGAGTTTTTTGGCCAACCTGGTCTTGTCAGAAGATTTTAGTCTCCAATTTAAAACAAAATTTTAGTTTACAATGGAGTGTATCTGTGATTAATTTGAGATGTATTCAACACATTTCCTACTGATCTACTAAACAAGCAGTATTTCGAAACTCTCCTCTAAATTCACTTTCAAAAACTTCAGTACTTTTCATTCTGGTATAAATGATTGTGTATTTTATATACTGTATTAAAAAGGTGTAACTTTAGTCCTTGTTACTTCATGATTTTCTTTACAACTAGGGGGGTTTGCCCCCTTCTCGCCTGTGCTTTTTAATCCCAATGGGTTTGCTTTGTAAAACAACACTCCTATCCCAAATCCGATTTGGTTTGCCAACATTACTTTCGCAGAGTGAATCTCCTGAACGGTGAAACTAATTTCATAATTCATATCCTGATTTGACTTTCCTGTCCATAACTTCACAGCGTAGGCTCCGCCCACTGCTCGCTTACGCTCGCCGACGTCTAATCTCTTATGACGGTGAAACTATCTTAATAATATGGTCTATAATGTTACAGTGATTGCTTCGCCCCCTGCTTGCTAATGATCGCCAACCCCCTGGGATTGCTACGCAATGGTTTGCTTCTTGTACTGAAGGACTGCTTTATTCAAAGTAGTGAGTACTGCTACACTCTACATTTATAGCTGTGGCTTGGCAGTTTTTTTTTGGCACACTTCTAGTTGGTGAGTTACAGTAGGTTACGGTAACCCACATCTGTATTTACAGTTATTGTCGTTTTTATGGCAACCTCGACAAACAGAAACTTTCTATTTTCATTTTGATTATTCTAGAAAGGTCTTTCATAATCTGTTAAAGTCGTTTGATTTCATTGGTTATTTTAATTTTAAAATATCCTTTGATTGCATTGGTCCTTTTAATTAATTTTTCTTTGATTTTATTGGTTCATATAATTGTTTTTCTCCAGTTGTGGAATTTTCTTTTATTATAATTTTTTTCACGATAGTGTTATAACATTTATTGATTTTCATCCATTTGTGGAATTTTCTTTTTCAATAATATTTTCCTGTAACAGTTCTGATGCATCAGGTTGTTTTATTTCTTGCTTTTCTCTTTATAAATTTTTCAACATGCCTACTGTATTTTGTGTAATTGATAAGTTTTGGGGTATTCTTACCCAACATTCGCATCTTAGTTTTTCTGCTGGTTCATAAATGTGTTTAAGCTTTTTACTTTTTGTAAAAGTTTTTTAAAAATATAATTTTCAAAACGTTCTCAAATGTAATTTCAAACGTAAACTGTTGTTGTACCAAGTCGTCAATCAACAGTCACCATAGATAAATATCTGTTTCGACAACTTGGTGTGACTTTCTGCACTGAGCAGAGAGAAAAGACGCTAATTACTAGAATGCCATGTTTGCATTGAATTGGCCCCTAATCAATGAGTAGATTTGTTCAACACTGTGTGCCTAGAATGCCAACTTGCCTGATCGAGACTAGAAAAATGTAAAATCAGTGATCTCCATAGTTGAAATTTGGACGTGTATGGGGTTCTATTGCAACTACATGCTATTTATTTTGTCAATTGTATAATAAAAAACTTATTGCATATGAGGTCTGTCCAGGAACTATCCAGCCATTGCGAATATAACAAGAATGGTTTGTGCTGCTGCATCAGTGTAACTTGCCAAGGAGAGGTCGTTGATGCATATGTGAAAAGTCACAAACCCATCGGACTTATCTATGGGGGGGGGCTACTTGCCCTTTAGTAATGATATATGAATGTATATTCAGTGCCAAGACCACTGCATCATCTCTGATCATGCAAGTAGTGCAGTGAATTTGCAGCAAATTTTGCTCTTAACATGAAAATTCTTCAGCATAAACTATTCAGATGATTAAGAAGTCTTCCCAGTGGAAGATATCTAGTTCCTTCTTCCCAAAGAAGGCTCTGCAAGTCCCAGCAATGTCAAAACATTGTGACATTTTTTTTATTTGACAGATTTTGCTCGTCACAAGTACGCTCCTCCTAGCCAGACAATTAATTAGGAGTACTTTTGCAATATTACTTGGTGATGCAGTACCAAACAAACGGCCGCTGCTATGTGCGATTGGTGATTGGCAGGTTTATCACTACAATGTGCCTGCCTATTCATCACATTTTGATCAGAGCTTTTTGGCAAAGCCTCATATCACAGGTGCCCTTCCTGAAGCCAAAGTTTGCCATCCTGGAACTTCTGGCTTTTTTCAAAGCTAAATTCACCTCTGAAAGGGAAGATTTCAGACCATGCATGTGATTCAAGAGAACATGACAAGGAAGGTGATGATAATTCCAAAAATAAACTTTATAGACTGTTTTGTAAAGTGAAAGATTCTGGGAGAAGGGTGTGTGAGGTCCCAAGTAGCCTACTTTAAAGGAAAGTAGATGCAAAATGTCCTAGGTATAATACATCTTGTTTCATATTCATGACTGGATATACTTTCCAGACAGACTTCATATATATTGAATTCACACTTAATATTAACTGATCTATTTAAATTTCTTTGGCAATTTTTCATTTTCTGTCAATTTTTCAGGCAGCCCATTATTACTTCCACGTCTGTCTTGGGTCTGGTGTTCAATGAAGGTGTGATGATTTGTGCAGATACTCTTGGCTCATTTGGATCGATGGCACGTTTCTTCAACTGCAACAGAGTCATGAAAGTCAATGACCAAATAGTTTTGGGTGCTGGTGGAGACATTGCAGACTTTCAATACTTGTCATCAGTCATTGAGCAACAGATGTGAGTAACAGTGATATTTTTTAAATATGAAAAATGGATATATTTAACTTAATTATGATTTCTTTTTTATTTTGAAAGGCTTATTTAAAGGCAGTGGCTTAATGGGTTTACCCACTGTGCTAGCAACACACAAGTTATTGGCTGCATGGATTCAGTTTCTTTCAGGTTCGATTCCTGCCTGGGTGTATTTCTCTCTTCTGTCAGAAACTTCCCTTTGTCTATTACTGGGCAAAGTCAGTCTTGTGTTTGGTTGCAGCCTGGCCAAGTATGACCCTTGTGCCATAAAACCCAATCCAACCAACTCAATCAGTAGGATTATTTCTAGAGTCCTCTTAGTTGAAAAGCCAGTTATTTTCAGTTAAAGAAAGGATTATTCTTTGAGGTTATTTAGTAGAAAGTATATTTTTTTAAACTTATTTGAAAAAACTTGTGTTTTGACCCAGATTATTTCACTTTTAATCAGGATATGCTGATTTAAATCAAGTGATTTTTATTTTAAAAAATCATTGATTTAAATAAAAAATTTATTTTATTTTTGTATTAAGTTTATTAAAAATGAAAAATAACTATGAACCCAAAATTTCAGCTTGGAAAATACTTGCCTCAAATTTTTTTACTTGCAACAAGGTAAGGTATTCTACATTTTACACATTTTGCCAATTTTATTGCAAGTTGTAACCTGTGAGCTACACAATAGATGGGTATAAGATTGACAACACTTCCATCTCCTTCTTTCAAACACAAAGTCCAGATTCATAACTTTTTTAATAAAATATGTATCCACAATTTGTTACAGAATGTTTATTCACCTAAGTAAAAATTTCGCTTGCCAATGGCGAGTTGAAATTTTATGCCCTGAATTAACCTTCTATTAACAAAATAATTTTTTTTTGAGGAGAGGACCATTATATTCTTGTATACAGGTCCATGGGACAGTCATTTTTATTTTCCAATGCTGCCTAGAAATTCTTTAATTTATTTTTGATTGAACAGTACATAATTTGTTGCACTGTCCTATTTACTTTATCATGATTAACTATACTAATACATTCATTTATTCATCATAAATATTAATGTTTAACATAAATCAAAACTATCCAGAAACCACTGATTTGCATGTCTCGTGTCCAAAACAAGTTTCAACTTGTACGGTCAATGGATTTTTAAGTCATAAATCTGACTTAAATAAAATCCGATTTTTTTAAAAGAAAATCATGATTTTTTTCATACCCTGATTTCAATGTTACTTAAAAAAACTAAAATATTCATGTTTGATGAAACTCAGCATTCCCTGATAAAAAAAAATTATGGATAAAATATTGAGATTTTTGATGTTATCGTTAAGTCCATCTAAAGATATTTTGTTATTTTAAATGAATGTTTTTAACTGGAAATATTTATAATTAATGTCATTAACTTTTTGGCAATATTTGATTTTCAAAATGTTGGAAACATCACCTTTTTATATTTTTTAGAATTGATGAAGAATGCTTAAATGATGGTTTCAACCTAAAACCTAAATCTCTTCACTGCTGGTTGACTAGAATTATGTACAACAGGTATGTTATTTGTGGAAAGCTCATTAATAAATAGAAATCTTTATTTACCTTACATTCACTTGTGCAGTGTTCGGATTTCCAACGTGTGCAATTTTGTTTGAGAAGATAATTCTCTATAAAGACTTCAGTATTTCAGTGTTTATTTAATGTCTCACAAAAAATAATTCAGTGTTATTCTACCTGTTTTACTTGTGCACCACACAATAGAAAAATTTTTAACAATAACCCCAATATTTTTTCCAATTTATGTGTAACAAACAACATTGTTTACTATCGTAAATATACATGAATTGAGAAAGGGCAGTTCTTGTGACGAATCATACAAAAAATATTAAATGTAATTGAGAATAATATCTATTCAATGTGAAGACTGGACTTATTTTGGATGGTATGTAGTATCTGATACGTTACAACTTTCGAGCAATGTATCGCCAAATGTGGTAATCTCCCCGTTTTCACGTTTTTCTTAGTTTTAAGGCAACCCTAGATATTTTCTCCTGACGATAAGAAACGGGTCTCATGATTGGTTAAGGAAGAAAATACGCTTTTCCACTTTTATTTTTAATGTAAAACGGAATTAAAATTTAGACAGTCTTTGAAATTGTTGAATGCATATGAATTTTGCTCTTGATTTATAAAATCGACTTCTTTTATTTATTTTCAAAATTTTTAGGATAAGTTTGGAAAGCAGATTGTAAGTTACAATTTTTTAAATTTGTCACTTAATTTAAATTTTGATTGAAATTTTGAAAAAAATTTGGATTAAATTTGATTTTTGAAATTGCAGATTGGAATTTAGAATTTTTTTCCCTTTTTGGTTGCTTACTTCCCCTTAGTTGATTTGATATAGCAGTGGATAGTGTTATTAAACGTTTGAAATTTTTTTTTTTTGCAAACATGTAGTTTGATTGGGAAGAGGGTGAAATGTCTGTCATGTGAGAATGATATGATTTTAACATTGAGAAAGGATGCTGGTGATAGGTAGGAGTGGAAATGTAGAAAGATAGGACAAAAGTTTGGCAAAAGAAAGTATAACAGGAGTAAGAAATTAGAGGGTAAATGGGTGTTTGGAGGACTTGAACGAGGGACGGATAAATGTTTTATGGTTGAGGTGAAAAATAGGAACCAGAAAGTTTTGGCTGAGGTAATTCGGAGCTGGATTTTGCAAGGAACTACAAAAATTTCTGACTATTGGAAGTCATATGCTGGTATTAATAACCCGAAGGACAAAGAGTTCAAGGGTTATCAATTCGAGCATATGACTGTTAATCATAGTCAGAATTTCAAGGACCCGGCTATGAGGTTGTTTGATTTTTGTTTAGCTTTTGGTTATATTACAAACACTGGACTATGCTTGGGTGGGCACCCAATCCTGTGACTTATACGCATGAAAGGCAACTGTGAAAGGTCCTCGTCGGTAGGCGGGGATCGCGTGTTATACGCTGTGACTTATCTACAAACAAATTTCTCCTGGTATACTGGTTTAAACGCATTAAAACCTTAAGCGCAATATGCTTTGACTACTCTAAAAAACAATTTCCTCTTGTAAAGTCGTTACAGTAAAAAAATTTGTTTTGCTTTTCCATATATGGCTCTATAACCAGGAATATCCCCATTGAGTTGCTCACATAATGCTAATTGCTAGAAAAATTGTGAAAAAATATTTTTTCACACTTATGAATAGCAGAAGAATTTTTAGATTTTTTATTTCTCATCAAAAACCTTTGTGTGGATTATGATCACAGAAAAGAACTACCTTATTAAAAAAAGATTTCTTGTTTTGAATTTTCTATGCATTGCAAAGTCTCTAATTCAAAATTGATAAAAAAATCCGGACGTTTTAAAAAAAATCGCGTTTTTTTTTTTTTAATTAAAAAAAAAGTAAAAAAATGTTTGTGGTTTTTTTTTTTCAAAGGGACAAAACTAGCATGAAATTGACGCAAAATTACGTACATGTTCGTAGAAAACCAGACTGAAATATTAGAAAATTTTCAAGTGAAATTTATGTTGCGATTTTTTAATTTTTAAACAAATTATTATTATTTATGCATTGTATGCAAAGGTTCACGGTGTGGATTTTGCTATATGCCGGCCATCTTGGAATTGCTTATATCGGTCGCCATCTTGATTTGGCGTAAACAATCGCTTTGGTGGCCTAACGTATCGGATGCTACCACTCCACCCTTATTTTTTTTTCAAATACTAGAATTTCAGTTTGTGGGTAAATGTTAGTGAGTGCAAGGATGAGTCCTGGTTCTGAATCTCCATAAATTTGGTTGCTGTTAGTGCGAGAAACCAAGTTGAAGTCACAAGACCAACAATACACAAGTACGTGCAAGATCTTATGGTACATTGAGCAAAAAAATTTAAGCTGCATCTGGTTGCTTACGAACTGTACCACAAACCATGCTTCCTCACTCAAGTGTTAGTATCTTTTGTCCTATTTTATGCAGCAAAGGATTTCATCAAAACAAAGAATTTTTATATGTTAAACAAATTTTTTGTTCTAATTTCAGAAATTTCTTTTCTGTGAGAGCCAAGCTATAAATATTCGGGCATAATATTTTTAAGGGGACAGACTCAAAGACTCCCGACATCCCTGTCAACAGAGATAAGACTATTCACGTGCAGGGTTCTGTTGCACAGAAAAGAGGGGATGGAAATCGTAATGGTCTTTGCGAGTTTCAGGTCTGAAAGAATCGCCCATCCGTAACCAGGGAACAAGAAACTTTCGGCCGGTTCCATATCCAGAGTGTTAAAACCCAACCAACTTTCTAGATAGGCATCTTTGAATTTTTGTTCTTCGGGCATTCCCATCTTTTTAATGGTATTTTCCCTTGCGTTATACAATTTGGGAATTTATTTAATGAATGCATGCATGTACACATTTTGTTGCATGTTCCGGTATAGAGAATATTTCCAAATTAATTTAGTGCTCATAAATTTCTTTTTCTATTTTAGGAGATCAAATCTGGATCCCCTATGGAATGTTTTCGTTGTTGGCGGTATGCAAGATGGAAAACCGTAAGTTTTGAAGTTCCGTCAATCTTTAGTTGTGTGAATTAGGTCTGATAAATGTTGAAAAAAATGCAAGTTGCAATTTATGTGCTCTATTCTATGTATCACAAGAAATTCAAGGACTAGGCCACTTGGATAATGGAGTGTTTTGAGTTATACAGGTGAACCCATGGAAAGCTGTTCACCTCACCATCTTCAAATTTTATGATATTTTTCACACAGGTCCATTTTGGGCTGCCTTAAATCAACATTGTAATTTAAATTCCTTAATTTTAAATTGTTTCATGTGCAGTTCATTTGCTTGTAGAGCCAGTGAGATAGCTGCTACTGAACCCTTTGTGTCACTAGCATGCAAAAGAGGGATATAATTTTGCCATGCGTATCAAGATTCCATAGCTAGGTGCTGGCACTCTATCCATACAACCCGAGTTTGATGCCCTGCCGTCTGATGAGGAGTACTTTCTAGTTGTAGAAGGCAGGAGTTTCTGTACTGTGAAAGCAAGTGACCTTGTGAAGTCCATTCGTACAAGCGTGGTAAAGCTCGCTGGGGAAACGGCATCCGTTCTCAAAATAATACAGGCCAATCACCGTAGGCGACATTTGTTTTGACAACTCGTAATCGCTGCTACGGCTTCTGGCACTGAATGTGTTAAACTTGGACAAAATCATGCTGAAAACGCCAATTGTGTGGATGTTTTGTTTAAAGTGACCAGTGCACAAAAATCTTTCAAAATTTAGATTTAAAAAAAATAACTAGGGGTCTCCGCCCCCTGCTTGCTTACGCTCGCCAACCCCCGGGGATTGCTATGCAATCCCAGTTGGTTTACTTCGCAAACCAATACTTCTTTCGCAAGTGATTTCACTTTTTTTTTACTTTAACACTTAATGCACCCTAAACTAATAGCCGCATCAGTAAAATATCTTCTGCATCTTGTTCCCTGTACAATTTTAAGAAAACCGTCTGAGAACAGAGGGAAAAAAGCGAGCCTTTTTCCTCGCCAAATAAAAAGAAATCGTTTCTATGGCAATCGTACTCCGCCCCCTACTTGCTTACGCTCGCCAACCCCAGGGGATTGCTATGCAATCCCAGTTGGTTTACTTCGCAAACCAATACTTCTTTCGCAAGTGATTTCACTTTTTTTTACTTTAACACTTAATGCACCCTAAACTAATAGCCGCATCAGTAAAATATCTTCTGCATCTTGTTCCCTGTACAATTTTAAGTAAACCGTCCGAGAACAGAGGGATTAAAGCGAGCCTTTTTCCTCGCCAAATAAAAAGAAATCGTTTCTATGACAATCGTTGCTATGATAAATTTGATATCTGGCAAACCTGATAGTCAAAAATACAACCCTCATATGCGTGCGAAACCTGCTCCGCGAAATAAAAAATACGAAATTTGTGTCACCAACTATTGATTGCATCGAATTTATTTATGAACTAATTTTAAAAATAATTGCACTGTAAGAAAGAGTACATTCTGAGGTATACTGCAATATTTTCAAAATTAAAAACTAATAGTAATAATATATAGATATGACAATTATAGTCTTGTATAGGAAATTGCGATCTGAAAGTTCCAAAAATTGTGTCACCTACTTTTAATTGCATCAACTTTATTTATTAACCAATATAAAAAATAATTATACCATAAAAAAGAGTACAATGGTATTCAGTGATCTCAAATTTAAAAAATAATGGTACTAAGCTGTAGATATAGGTTTTAACAAAAAGTAGCGAAAATATCCAAATATTCAAAATTTTGTCTGACCAACTTTTGATTGCATCGAACTTATTTATTAACCAATTTAAAAAATAACTATACCGTAAGAAATAATACATTCTGAGGTATACTGTGATATTTTTAAAATTAAAAAGTAATGGTTACAAGATAGAAATATGACAGTTTTAAAAAAATAACTAAAATATCCCGATTTTTCCCGAATTTCAAAAAAATATTATCAAGAACCAAATTGAAATTTCTAAAAAAAACTCAATGAGCTGCAAAAATTTACGTTGAGATGTACGCTTTAAAAAAAATTCACGTCTTAAGACTAAAAATTTTTATGTGTTTTTGCTCATTCACGGAAGAAATTTCGCTTTTCAAACTTTGACACTTAATAAACCCTAAACTAGTAATTGCATCGGAAAAAATCTTTACAGTTCTCAAGGGAACACAATGAAGAACAAACAATGTTAATTTCCTATTTTTCTGATCCGAACTTTCTAAAGAAACCGTCTAAGAATCAAGCCAAACAGCACAGTTTTCAATCCTGCATCCTTTTCAATATGCAGCGGTAACTTTTTTTTTAATATAGAGAGATTTTAAATAAATGTTTAGACAATTTTGTTTAAAATGATTTATTGTTTATAAAGAGATACGTAGAAGTATTTTAAATAATTTTTTCAAAAATACCTGTATAAGGTCAATTTTTTCTTTAAACTTCAATGTCTCAAAATGTGTATTTTTTTCATAAAAGGAACATTTTTTCAAAGCTTATTAAAGCAAATGTAAAAAGGATTGGTTTACAAGTATAACATACCCTATAATATTCTTTAACACCATCTGTCTACTCAGAAAAGTTCATTTTAATTGTTAAAAAAGATAAAAATGGTCATTTTTCAAAAAAAAAAAAAATAATCACATTTTGAGTTTTTTTTTAAATTTCTGTGTTTAAAGTGTTTAAAAGTGTCTTCATAACCTGTGTATGAATTAATTTTATGTGTGTGAAATCAAATTAATACACATTAAAGATTCTGAGAAAATGTTTCTTAAAATTTGACCATTTTAACATTACGGAGTTATAGGACTGCACTGGTTACCTTAACCTGCATCCTAATATAATAGACTGATCTGAAACCACTTGACTCATATTTCAACTCAGCATACTCTTGATTAAAGAGTAAGTTATGTTGTGACAGTAAATAAAGAGAAAATTAGTTGGATGTTTTTAAAATGTTTCACTACCCCATGTTAGTGGTGCTAAGCAAGAGTTCATTTTAACAAATCCTATTTTATTTAATGATTTGTTTTAATTTCATGACATTAGTTATTTTCTAAACTCTGTGTTTGTTTCAGTTATTTGGGTCTCGTGGATAAAATCGGAACATCGTTTCAATGTCCTTCCATAGCAACAGGCTTTGGTTCCTACTTAGCTCAGGTATGATTTTCATTGTTGGTTGTAATTCTTGCTTGTTGTATCTTCCGGTATAGAGAATATTTTCGAAATGTGTCGTTAATCACTGGATCAGCAGCTAATAGCTATACCTACTATTATGGATTCTCCTTAGTTTCTAGGGGAAAAGTACATAGCATTCTGGATGTATCCCACTGCACTAAAAAAGTATGATTTAGGGCACACATTCAATTCCTCCTTGGATGTATTTTTGTCATGTGTGTCAGTAAAGATTTCCTTGTTTGTGTTCATTTGTTTTACTATGTCCGTCTTACTTCACAACTTGGCTAAATATGGCCCCTACCGGCAAAAATTAAATTATTTGAAACAAATTTTCAAAATATTAATTCTAACATCCACTTAAACTTTTTATCATTCCATTTAATCATGACTTTCAATAATAAATACAAACCAGTAGAGATGGACAAAACTTATTGCATGATAGTTAGAGGTTGTTTCTAATTTGTGATAAGTTATTAATTGCTAATATTAAGAGTTTTGTTGTCAGTTGCTAACACTAAGATCAACTAAATTTAATGGTTATATTGATATTAACTGATAGAAAATTACATCAACAGATATTAACTGTTTGAATTAACCATGAATTAATTTGTAAAAATATTAGTCTTTCAACTTTTGTTCTCCAACTATTTTTTCAAATTCAAATTGCTTCACTGCTGTCTCAATAACATTTAACAAGTAACTCTATATTTTTGATCACACTTGCTACTGCTATTTTGTAATATTACTGCTATTTAAACTTTTTTTCTTTTTTTTTAATGATATCAAAATTCTCACTTTGTAGCCCCTGTTACGAGATAGAGTGGAAAAGAATCCCAACATAACTGAAAGTGAAGCTTTAGACCTGATGAAACATTGCCTTAGA
Organism: Metellina segmentata; assembly: GCA_947359465.1. Lineage (NCBI taxonomy): Eukaryota > Metazoa > Arthropoda > Arachnida > Araneae > Tetragnathidae > Metellina > Metellina segmentata. The sequence goes on from OX375878.1 coordinate 13,365,494, forward strand.
ATTTTGTACTACAGAGATGGAAGATCTTTTCCTAAAGTAAGACAACAAGCATGATTTTGACTTCAGTGTTTCTTATGATTATCAAAGTACTTTCTTTACTTTAGAGCAGGGATTCTCAACATGGGAAGTATGTAGTTAAATTTTTGTATATGCTGTGAGAGCTTCAAAAGTCAATAGATTTATTTGCCTACCACAAGAACTGCTCTTGCCATTATGACTGAATGGTGGTTGTTGTTGTGTGCTAGGAATAGGTCTTGTTTGTTTAGAGTAGGGTTGACTGGTGGACACCTTAATTTTGTTCGTGTCAAATGTTGCTGTCAAAGACTCTCCAACTGTTACGAAATTTCCGCAGTTTCTACGGAAAATAGGTGAAAACTACAGATGACGCACAAAAAACGCCGAAAATACTCTTCTCCAATCCCACTTTCCCTTCCCCACCTTCTATGAGAAAGCATTCTTCCTTCATTTTCACCCACCAGAATGATGTAGACGATTGCATTGCAGAAATACATCTTCAGAAGATGCTTTCGCTAGGACTATGGCTATGACGGTGAAGCTACGGTTTCCTAAGAAAGCAAAGCCATTATCTAGCAGCCGTAATGTAGCTGTGGATGAGGTCACTAAAACGTTGTTTGTACAAACAGATGGCGTTGGTTTCCTTGAGAGCGTTGTTTGTGAGCGTAACGAAAACGAGTGGAGCCGCCATTTGTATGATGATCGTCATAACGGTCTCAAACAATTGGGAAACATTTTTTTCTCTTGTAGCGGCAACATTTCCTTTCCTGCGCCAAACAATTCGATCGGAGGGAAGCAAAACAAACAAAATATTTTGACTGGCATTGTTTAATTTGCTTTTGTAAAATTGGGATCGTTAAAGATAGATTCAAAATTTTAACAGATTTGAAATATGCGCAAAATTTTACACCAAATCGATACATTAGATGTGATTCTCTTTAAATAAATAATTAATTATTTAATAAAAGATAATAATTAAATAATATAATGGTAAATTTGAACAGTAAATCTGTTCTAGGTATCGATCTGGCTTAGAATTTTACGCTGATTTGAAACGATCCTGAAGTTAGAAACTTGAACTAGAGCAGGGGTTACCAAACTTATCCAAGTCGTGGCGTGGCACCCTTAAATTAATTATAATTTTCTCACGGCACCCCGTCATGCAATACCTATTTGTGGTACATTCTTACACATAAAAAAATTTCACATTTGTACAACTTTGAAGAAGAAATTAGGAAAGTACGTGGTAAGAACATAATCATAATTAATACAACTCATATTTAAAATTAACACAAATATTTTAATCATACTTAATAGAAAAACATAGATAGGTGAAAATATAAATAAAACATAAAATTACCATCAACATGCTCTTTTTTTGGGGAGTGAACCGTTTTTTGATGAGTGACCTTAACACTTTTTTCTGTTGCATAGCAATAGCTTAGAGATCGTGGGTGCTTCGTGGCACCCCAGGGTGCCGCGGCACACACTTTGGGAACCCCTGGACTAGAGAATTAAAAAGACCCTTTGTTTTGTTACTTGTTTGTGTGATTTTTAAAATAAGATTCATTCACTTATATATTTAGTCAATAATTTTGAATATTATTTAAAAATATTTGTTTCAACTAATTATTCAATAATTTTTTTAGTTAAATTTATTAATTTTAATTATATATTAATTAATTATCTTATTATTTTGTAACTTTTTATTTCTTTTAATAATTTATTGATACTATGTTGATAAGAAGTGCTACTGATGACTGAGTTACCAATGTTGGACAGTATGCTATCAGAAGAAACACTTGCTGGGTTTTAATTTTGACGCCAACAGAGTGGCGACAGAACTGGGAAATCAGGGATTTCTCAGGGAAAAATCATTTTCTGGAAAAAATCAGGGAAAAAGTTGGAATTTTGTTTTACAAATGGCACCCATTTGGTACTTTTCCGTTAGCCATGCGGGCGCCACTTAAAACCAAAATCCAAATGTCGCCAATTTTGTTTTCATTCCGAAAATGAGAAGTGTATTTTTTATGTAAACATCCAGAAAAAATAGTTGTATACATTATATACTGTTTTATTTAACCTGTAACGGCCGAAAATCCTGTTACCGAAGTCTACAGCTGTGCCACGTTCCCTAATGTCAATAATAGAAATGTAGTGCCTTGCGGCTTTGAAAAATACTAACGGCCGGAGAAAACTGCAAAAGTTAAACATCTTATTTAATTCCAATTTAATCAACATTTTTTAAAAAAATTGATTTTTTTCTAAAATACTTAGATTGGCTATTTTGATTTTGGTTCAAAGTTGCATCCGACTAACGGAAAAGTACTCATTTAGATTATGCATATGATTTTAAAACATATGTGTTGGAAATTCTTCTTTATTTTTTTCGACAATTTTGGAACTCTGAGGTTTTCTTTTTTTTTCTGATAAGTTTGCGTTGCCTGTTGCAGTTCTTTTCATGATAGATTCGTCATTGTCAAATGCGGCCAAAATCGTTTGCGAAGAGATCCAATCGGCGCATACAATCTCGTATGAAAACATAAATATTTAGTTGAAAAATTATTTATTAAAAGAAAATCAAACGTATAAGGTAATTATCTGATGTCAAATTTTCTGCTGATTTGAAATCCATTGATATTTTCTTTTTATTTTAAACTATTGCTGAGATAGAAAAAAGCACTGAAGAAGGCCAGTCATAACTTTAATTATTTCTCTTGCTACACCCGAATCGGTTACTCTTCAAAATGAATGAATCTTGAATCAAACAAAGGTCATTCTTCTCGGCAGCGAAATTCGTACTGGAAAAAATATAAAAGTTATAGTTTAAAAATTATTTATTTAAAGAAAATCATATTTTTAGGTATTGATCTAATGTGAAATTTTCCGCAGATTTCAAATCCGTTGAAACTTTTATTCTATCTTTAACGATCACTGAGATAGAAGAAAGCAATGAAGAACGCCGGTCTTAACTTTTTATCTGTTTTGCTTTACTCTAATCCGTTGCTCAGGAAATCAAAATGAATTAATCTGATCTTTTCAACCACGAAGGTAGAATTCTTTGTGGCGCCGGCGGCCAAATTCGTATTGGAAAAAATATAGAAGTTACAATTTAAAACTTATTTATTTAAAGAAAATCATGTTTAAATCAATCTGATGTATAATTTTCCACAGATTTGAAATCCATTGAAATTTTTCTTCTATCTTTCACGATCTAGTAAGATAGAAGAAAGAACTACATAACTCTAGTTAAAACTATGTTTGTTTTGTTCGTCCGCTTGAATCGTTGCTGAGAAAATCTAACGGAAACGGGAAAAAATAAATTTAGAATATGTCATGTCTTTATACCGTATGCCATTCTAAGGAAAATAATAATTAAATTACAATGAATTTTTAAGTGTTTTAGATTAAATTTTAAAATTTGGGCGCGATAGAAAAAGCAAAAAATTTGGACCACATGTGTGCCAAATTTCACTATTGTAAGTGCCATAGATTCGTCAGGACACTGCGTACAGGACAGGCAAACAAACACTTCCTTTTATAATAGTAGAGATGTACCCAGCGCTGGAGCCATTGACGGATTCAGTTGCTTATGGCTGCTTTTGCAAACACATCAAAATAGTTAAAAATGTAAAATTCTAAAATTATTTGATCTATTATGGAATACAATAAAAATATTTTTTACGTATCTTATTTTTATTCATCTATCAGTATAATTTTTTAGTTCATCAAGTGTCAAGTTTATCATAATTACCGAAGAATTGTTCTGCGAACGGATGGAGAAACTCAGGGAATTTCATGAAAAATACTCTGGAAATCAGGGAATACTCGTGGAACTTTTTACTTCAATTTTTGTAGCCACCTTGTGTCAACTTCTAATAGGTCATTAAATGTGAGAAGCTTGAATGCCTTTGTACAAACATTTCTTGGGAAAAGGGCTTAGATTAATTTGTATTACAAAACTGGCAGACTTTACGACAAGTAGTTCTCTTAGTACGCACTATTTAGGAATTTAATGTGTTTATATCAGGGGTTCCCAAAGTGTGTGCCACAAAGCACCCGTGATCTCTAATCTTGGCAACAGAAAAGTGTTAAGGTCACTCATCAAAAATCGGTTCACTCCCCAATTAAGAGCATGCTGAAGGTAATTTTATTTGTTTTAATTATATTTTTACCTACTGGTACTTTCACATCTATTAAGTATACAATTAAAGTATTTGTGTGAATTTTAAATGCGAGTTGTATTATTTATTTTTATGTATTTACCACCTACTTCTCTAATTTCTTCTACTAAGTCATACAAATATGAAATATATATGTAATAATATACCAAATAGATACTATTACATGACGAGGGTACTGTGAGAAAATTCTAACTCTCTCAAGGGTGCCACGACTTGGATAAGTTTGGGAACCTCTGGTATATATGTTTCATTTTATTCTTAAAGGGTCCACCAGTTACATGCCCATTTCTAGGGGATATATGAAGCATAAAAAGTGGAATGAAAACTACTGCATTAGAGAAACATTAAAATGATTGCCTTTTCTCCCCACTTTTTCTGCGTAAACTTCGACAAAAATATTAGATTCAGTGCAGTGGAGTGTTGCATACTTACTAACTTCCATGCTTAAAATAGATGCAGTTTCACTCTACCCACATGTCACATTTCAGCGATTTCGCTTTTCTTGATTTTAACGAGAAAACACAAATGCTAAACTTGACTGGACTTTGCTTTTTCATGGGATTGCTTTCATTTAACCCTCTTTTGTTACAGTAATGAATACTGAGGGTACAAGTGTGGTAGCACATGAGGGAAGGATTACTGAGCAATCAAAATTGAGAATGTGTGCTTGTAGGAGTCCCATATTTTTGGAAATTGTAGCGGAGCTAACGAAATCAAACAGCGTGCTCATTCACAAATCCTGAGAGTCAAATTTTGAACATTAAGTATTACATTGAAATTTCGATTAACCGGCGGGACTGTGACAGTTAATTGAAAGGACAGATAACAGAAAAACCTTAAACAACAATGCTTTATTTATTTCATATGATTGTTCCAAATGGGTATTTATTTAATAACATTTACAAATGGTTTGTATATTTGAAATATGTATTTCGTTGATTTTGTTTTACTTAACCCACCTTGCCTCCCTAGGACAGGAGGGAATCCTATGTAATTAAAAATGTGCATAAGTATTGTAGAATAACCACTTGTGTATTTGTTTATATTGATGTGTTTACATTACTTTTAGTTCACTATTGGTATTGCCACGAAAGATGGAGTAAGAGTAGAAGGTCCTGTTGTGATCGATTCGGACTGGTCTGTTGCAAGTCTAATTGGCGTAAGTGACTGCATTTAGCCTGAATGTTTCTGCATATTTAATATTGTACTTTCTGGGGCATGTTTGAAAATTACTGTGCATGTTTTGTTAGGTAGTTTGGAAATTAGTCGTATGGAGCAGGTTATTTGTTGCAGGTTATTTTAAGCTATGCATTAATGGGTGAATGAAACAATTTCATTTCTTGGCTTGTGTGGCTCCTGTTTAACTATCAGGGGTGAAAATCTTCCGCTTTTACGCGAATTTCCGCTTTTTTTTTTCTTTTGAGAATTTCCGTTTTTTTTTTTTTTCTTCCGAAAATTTCCGCTTTTTTCTTTGAATTAAATTATGTCATGGAATTACAGCCAAAGAATAAATGTTAAAAAAAAAAAAAAAAAAACAATAAGGAAAGTGTGTCCTTACTTCAGATAGTAGATTCTTCCGACTTTTCGTAAATTTTGAAAAAATGACCGATTTTTATCATTTTTTACAAAAAAAATTCCTCCTATTTTTGCCCTTATCAGCTTTTTTTACGTTTATAGAAGACAAATAAGTCTTGCTAATTCCTTTTTGAAAAGAATCCTTTGTGAGAAGCTTATTAGTTTAATGGTAAACATGGAGAACTTGGATTTTGAACTAGTTAGCGTACGTTGTTGCATATTTCGTAGGTAAAGCTACGGTTTCCTAAAAAAGCGGAGCTGTTATCTAAAGGCCGTGAAACGTCATGATGCGGCGGAAAAGGTATAAATGAAATATTTTAAGTTGATCAGCTTTTAATGTGATTTTTCTTTCAACTAGAAAATAAGATGCTTTGTTATTTCGTCTTTCATGGCAACCTCGGCAAGCGGAAAGTTTAAATTTTCATTTTGAATATTCTAGAAATTACTTTCAAAATCCGTTAAAACTTCTTTCTTTGGCGACTTTAGAAGTACGCCAAGGCGGTGGCCATCGTTTTAAAACATAGACTGCAACTATTTTCAAAATGATGCTTCTTTTAAGGGCAATATTTATGATTGTTTTAATAAGTTAAATTGTTTCTTGGATAATAAGAGTAATTAATTTTAAGTTTATTTGATTCAAATAGAAAATAAAAATATTTACGGGAAAATATAGAGATTTTGAAAAAAAAATTATTTTATATTCGAAAATAGGTTGTAAATTTAAACTGAACTAAGAAATATTTTTCCTACCACGTGGTTTCAGCTTCAGTCTACGTTTATAGCTGTGCCAACGACCTGCCCTTGGCGCACTTAGGCCCGGTGCACACATCCGGTTTTTCAACGTGCGGCGCCGCTGCCGCAACGCAAGTGCGGTCTGAGATACATTAAATCCAATGCAGCAGTGCGTACATGCCTCCAGCGCCGCTGGGGCGACGCACGTCCAACTTGCGTGCAATTTGTACCGCAGTTCCCCGCGGCGCCGTTCGGAAGTACCTTGTTTTCATAAACAAATAGATTATAAATAATAATTAATAAATGGTTGTATCCAGTAACGTCTATTTTGTTTCAAAATATACTTTTTTTTACGCCAAGTAAGCGAAATAAACACGTTTTCTTCGATAGAATATTTATCGCAAATGGCGCGAAATGAGTTCGTGTCATTTCACGGTTATGTGTGCATAGTTGGGCTTCGGTGCCGCAGTGGCGCCGCACGTTGAAAAACCGGATGTGTACCGGGCCTTAAGTCGCCAAGGAAAGAATAATTTCGAATGAACCAATGAAATCAAACGACAGTTTAACGGAATTTGAAAGATTTTTCTGGAATATTCTAAATGAAATTTAAAAAATTTTCCTCTTGACCTGGTTGTATTAAAATCCGCAATAACCGTTATACATATGGGTTACCTTAACCTGTAATTACTCGCTACTAGAAGTGCGCTAAAAAGCGCCAAGTCCGTTGTCATTTCTATAAACCAAGACTGAAGCTGTACCATTTTTATTTTTGGTGTCTAATTATTATTTTTTTAATATAAAATTTATGCTATTTAATAAAAATAGTATATATTTGATTAATTCTTTTGTAACAGCATTTTGATTTCCTGTTAATTTCATTTTTGGTATCAAGGTTTTTGAAAAATTGCAACTCTTAAGAAAATCTTACCATTGGTGAGGTGTTCAAAAATATTCATAAAAATAACATTTTCAACTTCATCCAACTTATTTATACTGTTTATAGTTGCCTAGATATTTTTTCTCTTTTACAAAATTTGAGTTTGCACATAAGGTGCCCACTCCTACTTTTCCAAAGACAAATTTCATTGTTTATAGTAGACTTTATAGAGTTTTTATCAGACTAAAAATTTGCCTACCCCCTCAGAAAAAAATTTCTGGCTGCACCACTGTTCTGTACACACATTAGTACACAAATATAGTAATCTTATTCAGCTATTTTTGTACTTCAAAATAACGCTGCATATATTTTCCTCTTTTTTACATTTTGGCTGTTTTCACCCCTGAACTATTAAAAACCAGCACTTCCATTTTTCCATCATTGCCCCTAACAAAGGACAGCACAATTTGCATCCATGCCCAGATTCGAACCAGGAACCTTCCGATCCAGAGGCCAATACCTTAACCACTAGACCGGTTGGTCTGTAATTGAAAAATGTACCACCATAATTTTACATTTTCTTTATTTTTTACATTTTCATCTCTTCCTGGCAGCAATCTTTATTTAAACTATTTTATATTTATGCAAGCATAACTTCATGTCTCATTAATCTACATTTGAAAATGTTCATTAAAACTGATAATAAATTTGTAAAATGCATTTCCAAAGCTTTAATCAGCTTGTCTTCAATAGAAAAAAAAATTACTATATTTTTATAAGGTAGTAGACATATTCCTTCCTGTTGGAAATCTTTTATCTATTTCTAATAAACTTACCCATTACATTTAAAACTGAAATTGTTTTACTTAATTGAATACTTTGTTTCAGAGTTTCCAACCTGTAAATCACAATGTTCTGTTAAGCCAAGATGTTCAAATTTGAAAAACAATAAAATTTTAATACAACATGGCGATTTTTAAGTACTTATGTTTGAGTTCAATACATTCAGTTTTTTTTTTATTTATTTTTTTATTGTAAATGGTTCGATTTATAAGCTAGTAAATTGGTAAAGATGTAGGGATCTGTTGATAAGTCTTTTATAAGTAAACAAACTGCTCTCTGTTTTAATCCAAATGCTTATCAAGGTAGTAGCTGAATTATTTTACATCATAGATCAATAACTACAAAGAACAAGGACTTGATATTTTGCTTAACTAAGGTCTATTTCAAATAGAAGAGAATGCAAAGCGGCCAAAATAAAGGGCCTTGAGACAAAGTGGATTTTTTTGTGACCAGAGTATAATTTATATTCTGGTTCATTTGGGGTTCTGAGAGAACACAAGACAATAGTCATTGATTTCTGATATTGGAGAATACCATTGGCCTACAAGTGAAACATACTCCAAATTTTTACGATGTGAATTTTTTCGCTTTTAAGACCAGAAATGTGGCGACACCATGCAGTTGTAGACTTTCAACTAACACTTGTACTCCTGTTGTATTATTCTTGTGCAAAACAAGACATGCATTTGTAACTAAATTCGACTTAGTTAAAAGTACTTATATTAGCCATTCTACTTTATATCAAGCAGTTATCACTCATGAAAAAATAGCCATGGTAGTGATTTTACTTATAGGAGGTTTGAATCTCAGCATGGATATTCAGTAATACAGAAACCACTTATAAGACAGGTTCAGAGTTTATGTAGCAAAAACTTACCTTAGTTAACTCAAAGCAAGTCAAATATTTGGACTAAAAAGTCATTTTATTGTATACATTTCAAAATTTGCTATTCTGCATTATGTGATCAACGTAATAGACTACAAATCTCATTTTATGAAAGATTTTTTAATAGATTTTACGCTATTTCATTTACGTTCAGTGTTGTAAAAATATTTTTTCTTTTTCAGGAGCAAGCTAAAAAAAATTCTGATATGGAAGATAAATGAACATTCTGCAAGTCGATTTCTAACTTTATTTAACATGCTGTTTTTTTAAGAAAAAATAAAAGGAAAAGAGTACATGTGTTATCTTTAAATTAAGCTTTTATAAGTGAAATATATATTCTACTTTTTTTTGCATAAACTATTTAATGTTGGTTTGCTGTTGTTTCTAAGAAAAAACAGTGTAATAAATAACTTGATAATATGTAACAATATTTGCAGCAATTGGAGAAAAGCCACATTGTGCTAATTGGAGATATTTCAATTGAACTCATATTTGTCAATATTAAAAGCAATAAAATATCTAATTTGCATAGTTCAAAACAGAAATTATGTACTGAGAATAAACATTTTCAATTTGATCTGGCATACTATTTTTAATTTCCAAGTCAAGTTCTTAGTTACGGGACTAGGATTTTCTAATCCAGGATGAAAAATTATCAAATGGGTATCATCTTTAGTATAAAAGTTAATTTTGTTTCTGATCTGTTTACTGCTAGCCATATTAGAATCACTAATAAAAAGTTTCAGTTTGTCATTGTTTTAACAGTCCTAAGTATTCCAATATTCAAACATAAATTTTGCAGTTCTTTTTAATATATAGAAATTGCTTTAATTTCCAAAATTTTGTTAGGTATTAAAGTTAAATGGATATCACTTTCCATAGCAGCTGGCAAACTTAACTATTAAGTTTCATTTTAAAATTGGGTTTTAATTACATTGTAGAAACTGAATGTTAATTCCAGACTGTATCATTAAAAGTACATTTTGGAAGCTAAAAATAAAGTATTGACGTGCAGGAGCTCTATACAGGAACTAACAATATTTTGTGGGTATGAAAAGAATAAAAGTTAAAGAAATCATGATTATTTGAAAATGAGAATTATTTTATTGAAACGAAACACAATTTGTGAAATGCAATAGAATTTTAACGTTTTTTCTTTTTATTTCCCTTCTTTGCGGTTTGCACATTCTGAGACTGATCGCTGCTTTTGCTTGTGGTTCGGCTCTTCAGCTTGGGTATCATCTCGGCAACATACATCAGAATATCTTGTCCTAAGACAAAACATAAATGACTTAATTTATACCAGAGTATTTGCAATGTTCAATAAAACAAACATTTATTTGCAGGTTTCTTAGATTTCATAAAAGTGCTTGTTTTTAAAGTTTGGTACTTAATTTAAATTACTCAATTTCACTGGCAAAGCAGTCAACTTATCCAAATTTCGTATCTTGCAAGACAAATCAAAATTCAGTGGCTTGCCAGCTTCCGAAATTCAGTCAAACATATACTATCAGAGGTTTTCTTTTTCTGGTTAGAATTGCTGTATTTGAAGTTTTTTATTCTTCAATTAAGAAAAAGAAATTAAGTCATTTCCTTTTTTAATTGTTTGTTTCCCATAAAAGGGTGCTCAATTTAAAAACCATGAACCCTGATGCATTCTTAATCTATCATGTTATTAAATACTTGTATTAGTTTCAAAAACATGATGTACCAAAAGTACAATTGAAAAATGCTTTGGAAATTTTAAATGTACCAATTTAAACATTTCCATTCTAAAATTATAGTTTTGCACAAGTACCTGCATTTAAAAAGTCCTGGACTCATTAAAGGCTACTTTAAAAAAGTTTTAAAAAATAACTTTTTATCTTATGTGTTTATTTAGATCAATTAAAGTATACATTGAATTTTTCAAATTACGATATTTTAACTGGCAAGATTTTTGACCAATTGTTTGTAGTGTGCATGTAAAAGTACTATATATTCTACAAATATATAGAAAAACACAAATAACTCTTAAAAAACAATGAAAAATTATATAACACATTAAAACAAACAATATGAAGAAATATTGTCCAGTTGTGGATCCACATAGGTGGAGCCACCTTCTGCAGACGCCAATTTCAGTGCCTTTTTAGTTTCCCTATGTTATTACTTTTAGAATTTAAATGGACAGTTTATCTAAGTATATAATCTAAAAATCAATTAAATATTCACATATTTAATAACTTATTTAAAATAATCCCATTTTTTTGAGAATGACAATCGTCCCTAAAGTTCAAACATTTGCTGCAACTCTTGCTTATAGACTAGGGATGGCGAACCTTTTTAAGAAGTTGGTCAAAATTTGTTCATTATTTTTTTAGTACTAGCTCCTGGGTCACTTGGAAATAGAGCATGGTAAGAAACAACTTTTTAAAAAAGTTAATGATTCCTTTTTGTTTTACAACTTTTACTTTTGCAAGTGAAGAGCAAAAAATCGATATAAAAGAGAATAAATCATGTCCAGCCCCCCTGTACTGAATTTTTAATGAACAAGGAAAAGAAAACATATATATGAAATATATTGTAATAGATAATATAGTTACAGGTATGAGTATGTAAAGTTAAAGTATATTTAATGATAAATCTTGTTTTTTGTCAGATAATTTCTTAACATTAGGTTCATAATCAGTATTCATTAGTCTATCGCATTTTGCAGTAAATTCATTCTTGGGTTTATTTCTACAGGTAGACTTTACAAAATTCAATGAAGAAAACAATTTTTCACATGAATATGTGGATCCAATCATCGTTAAAAGAGCATTAGCAAGTTTCTTCATTGATATAAAATTATTTGATAAAGAATCCCTACATTTAAAATAATATTTTCAATTTTTAGTGAGGGATCATTATAATATGCTCTAATTTCAGACATTTTCTCTTCTACTTCGGAAATCAATCATCAAATTTATTTTTCCAAACTGCTGCTTTGAAATTCAACTAATTCCATTTCTAAATCATGAATACCTAGCCACTTAAATTCGTTGAACTCCATTGTTTCAAATTTCGTTTTGTATAGATAAAAAATAAAGTGAAATGTATTTTCTATACTTTTAAATTGATTAAATCTCTCCTCAAAGGCTTGTTTTATTTCCTGTATAATTATTAAATATTTTTTTTATTCCATTTTCTTGAACATCAAGAGTGTTTTCCATTGTTGTTGTGTTTTGAAAATGTTTTTGTAATTGAGGAAAATATTTCACGATTTTCATTTCCAAATTCCTAGTAAAGATTTCTACGTTTCGTCATAAATATCCTAATATTCTCATATAAATCTTAAAACAGCATTATATATAATCAATAAATCTAAAACATTTTACAAAAATCATTTATGCATTTTCTTTTTCATTTTAAGCTCTTTATTAACACTTGTATTTTCTTCATATTTTTAAAAGAGGGGTTCAAAAAAGAATTGAAATTCTTTATGTATATGATGATAAGTTTATAAAAATCAATGTGTGGGTCATTCAAAAAGCCTGCGTGGGTCAGTGTCTGACCCATGACTATGCTGCAAGATAAGTCTTGTGTGACACTCATGATGTAGACAAACCTGATATTTCTGGCATCGAGACATCTTCCACCACAATTTTTGCATCGTCCAAACTGTTCGTCTGACTTGTAAAGCCAATGATCCTGTCTATCATATCTTTGTTGGTTGGATGCATTCTTCTGTAGCACTAAAGATCTTCTTGGACCAATGGGAGATGTTCCAAATCTTCCCAATACTTCTTACAATAGATTTTTTTTAGATGAGTAAAGTAGTGATTGTCTCAAAATAAGGTCTATCGGTTCATCGATAAGGAAACGCTGCAGACTGTGTAATGGGAATTTTACACTTTCGTGACACATCCATGGCAGTTGGTTTGTACATGGGAGTAAAATTCTAGATTTTCGTTCCAGCTTCGTTCTTTTAGGTCTTCTTTCAGAATTTATTCGCTTCAGTAACAGAAGTGCTTGGTAACGATGTATCATCTGCATTGTTCCCTTCATGGTCTAATTGACGACTTATTTCACATGTGGTGGAGAGTATTCTCCACTTAAGTGATCAAGATCTCTTTGCACCTCGTCATTACTTCTGTCGGAATCTTTGTCAGTCTATATCAGCATCTTCTCTCTCTTAATAGGGGGATGGATAACCACATTAGTATGTTTGGCAGTTTTATGGCCACTATCTGACTCAGAATCACTGTTGAGAGCAAATAACACATATAAAGCTTTATTTAGCGTAAGACTAAAAAAAAAGAGGGGTCTAAATATTTTTGTTTAAAAAAAAAATTAAATATTCACCTAAAATATTTTATTGTTAGATCGTAATTAAATTTTAACCCTGTTTAAGCTTTCAAATTAAAATAAGTAATCAAATCGGTATTGGAACCTTTAAGGTAATAAGTAACTACCGATAGTACCGAACTTCGCACATCCGACGATTAGCAATATTACCTGCCAGTCAACAATACGTCTACCTAACATCTATAAAATAAGTTTATTTTGATTTTTTTTGTGTATTAATATAAAAACAATGGATTCATGTCATTACAATAAAACAAAATTAAAAAAAAACTAATTAAAGTAATTTTTTGCTTCTTTAGCGATGATGGACGAGATATTATTCACGCTTACAAAAAGTCCCAACTTAAATTTTAGCTGAATAATTTATGGAAATTTTGATTTCCTATTTTTAGGTCTTGGAACTCCAAACACAATGCCAAAAATCAATGCTTTTTAAGGGCCCCTACAAACTGAAATGAAATACAGGAAGTTCTTACTTGTTGCAAATTTTTGATTCACCAATGTTCCATCATCATTCTTTAACTGCACCCTAACACGGCCTCTGAAAACGACACTATCTTTGTTTTGTTCTCTGCAATATAGCTTGTTCTGGAATGAAAGCAAACATCTATTCAATAAACAATAGCAATAATGAAACTTAGCAATGACATGCACAGTAATTATTAAAAATATCAAAAATGGTTCATAATACCCAGAAGCCTGATTTTTAAGAGCCTTAATATAATTTTTACTGAAATTTCTTAATTTAAAAAAAAGTCAGTTCTTATAACACTGCATGTTATGTTAAACTCCATTCAAGGCCAATAGTAGTCATCCAAGGTCAAGTTTCATCAAATTATAATATTTATAGCTATAAAATTAATGTTTTCAAAACTTGAGCCAGAGACCAAACCTACTACTTTTGAAAGTTTATTTGCTTGTGGGTTAATCTATTGGACTCAACACCTATGTAAAATAAAGCCTCATAAAATGAAAAAAAAAAAGGCTCACATTTGTTCCCCTTTTGCTTGAAGAGTAGGAACCAGGGTGTAAAAAAAATCATTTTTTTAATCAATTAATCGGATTATTTTGATTTAAATCAGATTTTTATATTTAAATTTCTTCAGGCCCTATACACCGTTTTTATAATAATTATATATAAAGTTTTTTTAATAAAAAATTGATTTTGTGACATGACATGTAAACCAATATTTATTTTAAGTAAACAATCAGAATTTGTGACATGGTAAATCAATATTTACTTAACATTTGTTTAACAATTGAAAACACAAATTGACATCCCACATAGTTTTTCTTGAGAAAATTACATCATCATGTGTGCAAATTTATCAGTAAGTGTAAGTGACAGACCCAAACTATAGTCTGAGAAGTAGAATAGAGGACAGAAATAATCAGACTATAGTAAATTCTGATAATAAAACTGCCAAGCAGCAATAATAAATGGATTTTCACTTAGTTTTAATTCATATTGGATCTTTCTTTTTTCATGCTGACATTTTAATGGCTGTGTGTGAAAATGTATATTTCTACTCTTTAATTTCTTGCACACCACAAGAATAAGCTAACACAGGGGTTCCCAAACTTATCCAAGTGGTGGCACCCTTAAGAGAATTATAATTTTCTCACTGCACCCTCATCGTTATGTAATATTTATCTGTGGTATATTATTACATATTTAAAAAAAGAACCACTTTGAAAAAGAAATTAGAGAAGTAAGAACATAAACATTATTAATACAACTAGTATTTAAAATTCACACACTAACACTTTAATTTTGATTAATAAGAAAACATAGGTTGGTGAAAATATAAATAAAACACATAAAATTACCTTCATTATGCTCTTGTTGGGGGTTTTGGTGAGTGAACCCTTTTTTCTGTTGCTTTGAAATAGCCTAGATTGGAGGTTACGGGCAATTCGCAGCACCCCTCATCTCTCTACCTGGCACCCCAGACTGCACACACTTTGGAAACCCTTGAGCTAACTGACAAATGCCTCAAAAACTTTTATTCCCACTTGTGTTTTTTTAGCTAATAAAATCAGTCACCCCTTTAGTTTATAATTTTGAATCAAAGTGTTGCATACTTCTTTTAAGTAATTATATTATGAGTGCTGTTTATCAGGAATGTTAATACATTACTCTTCCTGGCATTTAGACTTATGTCATGTGTGTTCACATTACTGTTTCCAGTATATAGTATCTCTCTATATTAAAAAAAAGTTACCGGAGCCGCAGGATTGAAAACTGTGTTCTTTAGCTCGATTCTTAGACGGTTTCCCAAGAAAGTACTGATCGGAAAAAAACGAAATTAACATGGTTTGTCCTTCATCGTATTCCCTGGACAATTATTAAGATTTTTTTCCAATGCGGCTATTAGTTTAGGGTTTATTAAGTGTCAAAATTGAAGAAGCAAAATTTCTTCCGCGCGTGAGCAAAACTCATACAAATTTTCAGTCTTCACCTGTGAGTTTTTTTTAAAGAGTACCTCTGAACGTAAATTTTTGCAGCTCGTCGAGTTTTTTTATTTTTTTTATTTGGTTCTTGATAATACTTGAAAAATTGGGACATTTTTGTTATTTTTTTTAAACTGACGTATCTATATCTTATTACTATTAGTTTTTAATTTTTAATATCGCAGTATCTCTCAGAATGTACTCTTTCTTACAGTACTATTACTTTTGAAATCGATTAATAATTAAATTGGATGCGATCAAAAGTTGGTCATACAAAATTCGGAATCTTTGGATATTTTCGCTACTTATTGTTAAAACCGTTTTGTCTACGGCAAAAACCATTATTTTTTAAATTTGAAAACATCACTGAATACATTACATTACACTCTTTCTTATGGTACAATTATTTTTCAAATTGGTTAATAAATAAAATCGATGCAATTAAAAGTTGGTCATACAATTTTCGGAACGTTCAGATCGTAATTCCCGATACAAAACTAAAACTGTCATATCTATATCGTATTACTATTAGTTTTTAATTTTGAAAATATTGCAGTATACCTCATAATGTAGTCCTTTTTATGATACAATTATTTTTTAAATTGGTTCATAAATAAATTCGATGCAATCAATAGTTGGTGACACAAATTTCGTATTTTTTATTTCACGGAGCAAATTCCGCACGCATATGACAGTTGCATTTTTTACTATCGGGTTTGCCAGGTATAAAATTTATCGTAGCAACAATTGCCATAAAAACTATTTCTTTTTATTTGGCGAGGAAAAAGGCTCGCTTTTTTCCCTCTGTTCTCAGATGGTTTATTGAAAGTACAAAGTACAGATCGTAAAGTTTGGAGATTAACACGGTTTACATAAAATTGTACAGGGAACAAGATTCAGAAGATTTTTTACTCATGTGGCTATTAGGTTAGGGTGCATTAAGTGCTAAAGTTAAAAAAAAAGTGAAATCACTTGCGAAAGAATTATTGGTTTGCGAAGCAACCCAAACAGGATTGCTACACAATCCCTGGGGGTCGGCGAGCGTTAGCGAGAAGAGGGCGAAGTGAAATCAGGATAATACAAATTATTCAGATAGTTTCACTCTGAGAAATGTTGGTTTGCGAAGCTAACCAAATGGCATATGTAAAAGGAGTGTTTGTTTGCAAAGCAAACCAAATGGGATTGCATAGCAATCCCTGGGGGTTGGCGAGCTTGGGGCGGAGCCCCCTAGTATTCTAATAAGTTACAACTGGTTGTTACAATCTTTTATAATATGCAGTAATTGACCCAGTTCTTTCTGAGCTGGGTGTAGCCATTAGTGCTGAAATCACCATGAGTGCAGAAAAATTAAAGCATTTGGCCACTTCTGTGATTTTTCTATGGTGTATTTACATAGTTATAAAAATATAAAATTAATTGTGATTTAAATCAGTGATTTAAAACAAATCATTTGATTAAAATCATGATTTTAATTGTTGATTTAAATCTTGACACCCTGGTAGGAACCCTTAAATAAAATGTAGAACATACATCCAAAAGAGGTAAGATTTAATTCACAGAAAGCCTCTGTTAAATACTTTCAGACTTGAATAATTAAAAAGTCAAGAAATTTTATAAATCTCAAACTGGAATTTACCTCAACACCAATTTGAAATGATGCAGCATCCAACACATCTCGAATCTCTTGGCAAGTGGGATTTTCAACACACTGTTAATAAAAAAATAGTTGTTTAAAATGCCACAGAACACTTTAAAAAACAAACACATGCTATTCCCCTAAAATTAAACTCGAAGTAGAAACTGTTTTTATCATCTCGATCTCAATCATACTAGGTTGAATTTTCACATGAAGCCTATGAAGTCTGCTAGAAAATAGTAATAAATCAGAAACAGACCAAAATAGTGAATATGTAAAAATTATTTAACCTCATTAAAATTATTACCATCAGTCAAGTCATAATAACAATCATAAAGACATAAAGTAATCAGTGTCAAAACAGCAAATCTTTAGTTGTCCAAATCCAGAATTTGGAATGCTAAAGCTGCAGTAATTTCAATGAAGAATATATTGCTACATAATTTATACAATTGCTGACATTCATTTGATATTTGCTGAATTACTTGGTCTTCTAAGTATTAATATTTAAAAATAGATACAGCATATTGCACCATGACCCCCTACACAACACATTTAGTTACATAACAATTGTTTACTAGAATTTAGGATGAATTATTAAATATTTTTATTTTAGGACAAGTTTTTTAATTCCAGAAAACATTACTAATAGAATGTGGATGGGATCTGAGGTTGCAAGGTTCAATAATGGACATAGATCGAAAAAGGTCAAGAGATGATTCAAAAATACATCAGAATCATTTGTGAAATTTTGCAACCAAGATGTCAAGAGCAGTCAGTCTGGGTAATATCTTGTACTACAAGCCTGCTAAGATTAAAGTATGAAACTAAAAAGGCCTTTCATATAATTTGCAAGAAAAAATTATCTTGTTTTCATGCAAAATCCAAAGGATTGTAATCCTTGTCATGTTTTGTTTTGAAATGCTCGGGTCTTTAAATGGAGTCATTTGTTTTTATTCCAGAGAATTAAGAATTTGGAACAACATTTTATGATGGAAAAGGTGAAGTGATTAAATTGTTTATGTTCTGTAATCAGTCATTTTTATGATAACCATAAACATTTTGCCTCTTGTGAAGGCAAACACAACACAGTAATATATTAATGAAGTTTCTTGATAGCTACATCTACACTTTTTACTCAGCCATCCTTTATCATCTAAAAAGCTTTTCATGTTATAAAGCTCTTTATGCTTTCCTGTTTTTAAATCATGCAATTGATAGCTATTTTCACTCCTAAGGCATTTATCTTCCCGATTCTCTTACCAGCTGTGATTTTCACCCTTTTTCAGAGATAAATCACCACATGGATCTTTTCATGACAAACCACATGATGCATAACACAACCCCATGAATTTTCAGATTATGAATGGTTAATAATTTTTTTAAATTATGTGTGCTGTAAAATACTCACTTTCTCTTTTTTTATTCTTCTTCCCTCAGCATAAGTTTTCTTACTGTTGATATATGCAGGGTAAATGCATATCCATCTGAGAAAAGAGAACAGTAACTTTGTCAATTTTCACATTATTTAGCAAGTAATGAGTGTCCTAAACATGAAACACTCATAACTGAAAGATCAAGTTTACTAGATTTGATCATGATTCCAATGTTCATATAAAAACCAAATAAAGCTAATTACAACAAATACAATGTTAATCTGATGATCCCCCTGCCGGTTAAATTCGGAATAAAATCTGCAAGATCTTGAAATGCTGCCATGCATGTCGTACAGTGAAACAGCAGTGCTCACCACGTCATGATCACCATGATGGAATCTCAATAGTTAAACGACATGGTTTCCTTTTCCTGCCAGGCTACCAGCGGATGAACTGTTCTGTTCGTTTAGAGGTTGTATTGATTATTTTTTAATGTATGCTATCCTGTGGACACTGTACTATATCATTCTGTTCTGACTGACCTGCTTTGTCAATAAATTATGGCGTTTTTTTAGATAGGGTCTGTAAAGATTCATCGAGTCCAAGAATGTCTTTTTGTGATTTATTTTCGGACATCAAACAAACAGTACAACACAACAAATAATAATATTACGCTGAGATACATAAATTCAAGTTTCAAGAACAAGGAGGGAGCTCATCAAGAAAGCTCACACCCGAAGCCGTGCCATTCAGGAAGTCTTTCAAATTGTTTTGAATCACATTACTTTACGAACGATCACGTGGTCTCGCCGAGAGTGTCAGCAAGAAACTCTCAACAACACCCACGTGGTACATTCCTATTCTCAACGAGGTCTCCTCTTTGATGAACAACTCTGCGGGTGTCACAAATCATTTATAATTACTGACAAATTAGAAGCATCTTTTTGAAGTTGCGGGGAGCTAGCTTATTCACAACAATAATAAATTAACGAATGACAGAGTTGTAAAATGGCAGAACAAATTTCAACAATGAAAGGCTCTTTAGTAAATTGAACTCCTGTCTTTTCACATAATGTTGATGATTCGGGTTTGTTTAGCACATGCCAACTTGCAGTGGCATTGCTGTAGAATGATCCCTGTAAAATTTACAACAGTTTGAGGCCTTTAATTTATCATAAATCTGTCACCATGTTCATTTGGAAAATCATCACATTGAAATGGTTTTAATGGGTGCTTGGTACTCTACTTTAATTAACTGTCCTTGCTTTGAACAATAAGGACTGGGCCATGGGTATTATCAATTTGAAACTTGTAGCATGTTAATCCCTTTTTAGTGCCCACAGCTTATATAACCCTTATTCCATAAACCACAATTTCAATGACCTTTTTAATATCAACAAAAATACAGTAAAGTTTAATGTATAACAAATAATTCCCGTAATTGTATTTTGGCAGTGCCGTTCTAAGGAAACTGCTCAATACCTCTCTTCATTGACATCTCATGAAGGAGTCTGGATGGTTTTTGAAAGCAGATGTGTTTGGGTCAGGGTTATAAGCTTATGGGGGCTCAAAATCAATTCACAACTTGATTCAATTTGTACAAAACTTACACATAAATAAGTTAAATGTCTTAAAAATAAACTGAAATTTTCTAATCTTTTGTTTATGGTACTACCTTTGTTTACAATAGGATTTTCGGCACCAACATTGGATTTACAGTTGGATGAATGGTTCACACTGAAAATGAAATTTACTTTTTCTGATTACTTCTCCCTGTCCAAAGCTAGGTAATCTCAGATTCTTCACCTCTGCTACTCTATCAGAGTTTCCATACTTATTTCACACCAAATTCAAACCCTATAAGCTCTCCTCTTGAATACTGAACCTAACAGTACCCGACATAAATATGCATAAGAAAGTCCACATGACTTTCATGCAGTTTTCTGTATATTGCAATTGGAAATTTTCAAATTAGGCATTGTTGAATTACTGTTAGTCCTGTTGGTATTTTAATAACTGTGACAGGGTACACTATCAACTATAAAAAATTAATAGCAAATTTTAATCAACTTTTTTAACAGACTAGGTAAAAAAATGTTTTTCTGCAATTAACAAATTAATTCAAGGATAATATTTCATGAATGGGCACTATTTAGTCAATGGTTGGTTGTTCACCTTAATGTTTGTTACTTTCGTAAATACAGTAGAAAAGAAAATCATATTCCTATTCTACTGGATTGAAGGTGTCTTGATGCACTAAAAAAGATTCTCAAGTTCTCTGAAATATTACAACATATACCAAAACTACATTGAGATTTTTATACTTCTATTTCATGTGTAGAGTTTTCCAAAAACATTCAAATAAGTAAAATATTTCTGGAGGTAGCTTTTGTGCTCAAAAGTAGAGTAAGGTCATGGTTCGAAATTAGTGGTTGTTAATCATGTACTTTTTGAGTTCACTTCTTAAGATCAAGCTCCAGTATATATTTTTAACACAAATTAATTTTCCAATCCAAATATGCAAAACAAATTTGAAACTGCAGAATTTTTTACCAACTGAGGGAGAATGTTTAGGTGTTATTGATGTATGACTTTCTGCTCATACTCAACCATGAGAAAAGTCGTATTTAAAAAAAAAAACTGTTGAGATGAAGAAAAAAAGAACTTGTACACAAAATAAAGTACTTTCTGATTGAATGAGCCAGGAACACAATCAACACATAAAAAGTAAAATATTCTTACAAAAATACTAATAACAATAATTAAACAGCATATTTGAATTACTATTTGACTGAACATGTGAATACCTTTCCCTGTCAGAATAATTTTTTTCCGCATAATATGAAACCATTATATCTGCTAATCTATAACATATGCGAATACAACTTGAAATCACTATTTCATGTTTTGTTTTCGTTGCCAAATAGTTATCATTGCCAGATTCGATTATCTGTTGAGTTCGTAGCTCCCGTTGTAGGGCTGGTACCATTTTTTATAGAAAACAAAACTATCAGGGAAAGCCTTTGTAACCTAAATTGAGTTTAATTAAGTACTCTATAGTGCGAAAGTTGAATTTTAAAAGTTTAAAGTTTTTAATTTACTACAGCTGTAAATTATTATAAATTTTACATTAAAGCCATCTTTCATTTTATTTAGTGTATTTCTGTTTTCAGAATGGAAACTCTGAACATAAAAGCTGTGGACCAATCAGCACTTTGTATACAGTGTAACGTTTGGTATCATCGCAACGCTGTAAACTTTTGGTTTTGCGTAACGCATATTTTGTTTTGTTTATTTACATCTTTAAGCCTAAATTTCATGAGTATTTGCTATGGAAGATGAAGCATCAATTTTATTAGATGGCAAAGCAGTCGGAAGTTTACGAGTTGTAGACCTGAAACAAGAATTAGACAAGCGCGGCCTCTCTAAGAGCGGAAGTAAAAAAGATTTAGTGAAACGTTTAAAACAGGTAGGCCTAAACTACCATTTCAACACAATTAAAGGATTTATCATGTCTAAAAAGTGACTTAAACATACGCACGCGTATTTCGTTACAATCTAGGAAAGCTCACTTTCATTAGGAGTTTTAATATCATCGACAAATACATTTTAGTTGAAGTTTTAAAAAAAGCATAGTTTGGATGGTACCGCTAGTAAATTTGGGCGCGGGCTTTTTCTAAAAGCCCGGGAATTCGGGACCCGTTGGGTTGCAATTGAAAAACAAAACATTTTCACGTGTTTATTTCTCAGTGAGCTGAAAATTTGGGTTTTTTTTTTGTAAATTGCCGTTTGTAGCACAATTTTTGTGAACAGTTGACTTGTCTGAAAATTTTCATTTGTTGGCATAATGAAGCGTAATATTTAATCAAAGAAATTAATTAAATTATTTAACACTTATATTTTTACAATTTATGGTCAAACAAATTCCTAATAAATTTTGAATTTCCCAATCGTCGAAATTTGCGATACGATTATTCAATTCGAATAATATCACACATTTTTGTCTTGTTTTCTAAAATTGGTTTTGAAAATACCATTCAAAAAAAATGAAATGTAAGACTTGAAATGTGTACAAAGTTAGCAATTTTTCCAGTTAGGTACTAATAATTAGGTCATCAGATGTTTCTTTGAGATTGTAAATTAATTTTACTTCATGCAGTTCATGAAAACTTAATTTCGTAATTCATAGAAATGATTTTTCTTTTGAAACGTTTAATTTTAGATTTTTGACACCAATAAAACATCTTTAAATAAAAAAAATGTGAAAATTCATGATTATTTAAATAGGTTCATAGATTCCCTTCATTTTTACAACAGGAGTGAACTTGGATTAACTTTGATCAATTGTGCATAGCTAATTGTGTCTAGTTGTTTCATGAAGTTTGCATTTTAATTACACATGATAGAATCTTTTATTTATTATTTAAAAAAAACCTCCTAACCTGGTGAAAGGAATTCCTCACAGCCGAACATAAATGATTGTTTGGGGTCTATTGATCCTAGTTGCAAAGGAACAATGTTTGGTATCTAATTTTTAGTCTGATGTTTAAATGCAGTGGAGGTGCTAGTATATACAAGGTTTAAGTGAGTAATAATGATGCCCCTACTCATATAAAAAAAAATGTGACCTATTATTGCACTTGACTAGTATAAGGTTACGTATAATTTACATTTCGTTAAGTGGTTAACTTTAATCGTAGTTTAATTTAGTCATTTCAGTCTTTTATGAATATGAATACAGCCATTAAAACACAACTACAGTCTACAGAAGGAAAAATGATTGCAGTACAGTGTTAACAGAAATCAATATGAAACTAGAATAAACAACACTAATAAACTATATAGTACCAAGTTCCTAAAATAGTATTTTATGTTCTTCTTTCACCAAAGTCTTCAAAGCTTATAATCTAACCTGCAAACAATGTCTACTTCAATTGATAAAACATCAATATTGTAATTTCCATCACTAAGAATTGAAGTTAAGTCACTGCCACACTATTCGAGTTCTCTTTTGTCCATATTTTTAGAGCAATCAAATTTCCCAAATATCACAAATGACTTTCATATTCCTTTAGTGTTTTAAATCTATCTTCAATGCCAACTATTATTTCATCAATAAGAGTTGTAAAAGTGTTCACTCTAAAATGGTCCTGTTCAGTATATGGTTCATCTCAAGCTTCATAGTCAAATTTTTTTTCGTAAGTGAATCATGTTTCTCTTTAAATGAGAGGGAATATCGTATTGACTTTTCTTAATAAACTTGAATGGAGCTTTGATTGTTAGATTAAATCCCGTTTCACTGTATTCTTCAATCCATTTGCAGAAGTTATTCAAGTAATCAACGGAAGCAGTCATGTGA
This sequence comes from Metellina segmentata, assembly GCA_947359465.1. Lineage (NCBI taxonomy): Eukaryota > Metazoa > Arthropoda > Arachnida > Araneae > Tetragnathidae > Metellina > Metellina segmentata. Next base: position 13,389,760 of record OX375878.1, read on the forward strand.
TTTTGTGAAGATTTCCGAACTTTACTGATTTTGGTAATGTGAAGTAGTAGTTCATACCATACATTCTAAGAAACAATGAATTTGCTAGTTAACATTTCATTCAAGACAGACATTACATCTGAGAGTTTCTGAATCTGTCGAAGGTGCTTGTAAATTCTCGATTAATTCATCAAATTGAAATAATATCGCTTTTACAGCTTTAATTCAACTTGCCCATCTGGCATTGGATAAAGTTCTTTAACGTTAACATTAATTTGCCTGTGATGATATCTTATCATTTTGATGATGCAGAAAATAGAGTGTATAATTTTTGAATAAATCCAAAAAAAAAGGGGGGGGGGGTTGCTGTTGTTGAGGAACTAGCAGCATCCATAAGTAATAAATTCCATTAAGCAATAAATTAATTTTTTCCACGACTTGCTCAACTACGCCTTTTCCCATTAATGTCATCAGTTCGATTTTTATTTTGTGACTCAAGTAGTGGTTTTTAATTTCCTTTTCATTTATGCAACACAAATGTTTATGGAATGTTGGGTCATATTTTGATATGAACTTAAATATATCAATGAAGTTGCTTGAATTTGTGTTACACTCAATATCCACAATTTTCTGTAACCTACAAATACCAAGTTACGGCTGGCTAAGAAATTGCTATTGTCTACTAATATTTCAAACGATGTCGCAAGGTTCATGTTGCATCTTTAGTCTTTTAATGAATAGTCTGTATGTATATTTCTAAAGAAATTTCTTTAAGAGTAAGCCTCACAGAAAATCAGGAACGTTTAATATTTTTCATAATAGAGAACGGGCCTCACAAATTATTATTGTCTGATTTTCTGCAAGGCTCTTTTTCCAACTCAAAGTGCGAGGGCGTCAGCGGCTTGCCGCTACTGTTTAAAGGCTATGATTTTATTGAAAACTAAAACATAGTGAGTAAAAATTTTAATATCAATAACTGGGAACTTATGTTTGTAACAAGTAGTTTGCACTGCCACACAAATTGTGAATTGGATGCCATGTAACTCTAATTCTGCTGCTGCATCTGTTTAAAATCCTTGTTATTTTTTTTTTCTAGCAACTTGAATTTGAAAAACTTTGTGGTGAAAGGAAGTCAACTGGAGGTAAATATAGTTTACTATTTGTTACTTTTAAAAGTGATTTCAATCACGTGTACTAAAAATATGAAATAAAGTTTTAGTATGAATTAAGAGATGCCAGTTTCATTCTAGTTTTGTACAGGCAAATTAAATATTCTGTACTTGGAATCAAATCTTAATTTTGTATTAGAATATGATTTTGTTTTGGGAATCTAATGTTTTCTTGCTTTTCCGAATGTGTATTACAGTTTGCTTGCAAGTTATTAATTGATTGCAAGACATGGTGATGATAGCTTGTGTTTAATAAAGTATTGATGAGTGATTGAAACTCTTTTTATTTCTTTTCAGACTGTGACCTGAAATTAGAAGTGAGTATTGAAATCAAATTGTTCCTTTGTTATTCCTCTATGTTAGCAAACTGTTAGTAGTTTTCACCAGAATACCATTAACACAAGGAATGTATTGTCAGTTGTAGCACCATTCCTAAAATAGCTTCCGTGAATATTAAGTGGGGATATGATCAAATGTCAAATTTATATTTTGTAATTATACAAGTATAATATACAATAATTCTTTTCCTCTCCATGCTGAAGCTAAGGCATTGCCTCGTCATCTGACCATGGTTCAAAATTACGTGGTGTTGTCCTTGGATCTTTCCCTTAGAGGATTGATCCCGGACCATTGTCAATAGCCCGTTGTGTTGCTCTACTATGATGTAAGTTAAAAATTACCAAATTACATCTCCATGCATAATATTCTATTCCATTTAAAACTAGTGTTTGCATCTTTTATAGGAGAGGAAGTCAGTATGTTACCAATTGAAAAGAAAGCGAAATGATTTGAATGAGCTGTTTTCCTATCTCTTCTTGAGTCTATGAAAACTGTCAGAAAGAAATCCATTTGCTATGACTTTCTTTTCTTCCTTGATATTGACGTTATAGTGCTCCCCTAAAAGATGCTATATTATGATTTTTAAATTAACCTTTACGCTTAGATTTTTCAATCGTCTCCAGTAACGGCTCCTTATCCTGCGTGTCCGATCCTCTTACCTAATTTCCTAACTTGAGCGGCATTTACAACTGATGCTTTCCTCTCATAGCATTGTGTGGCATATCTTCTGCTGCCTTTCCCCCAAAGTGTTCACACCTCACAATCGACAGGGTAGGGTACCGAACAAAAGGAGGAATCCTCTAGAAATTTCCTAGAACTAAAAATTTCCGATACTGCTGAGTATAGTACAGTGAAGATTGTGCATTTTTCATGTTTGTATATTTGTTTGCAGTTGGATGCTGATACAGAACAGAATGAGTTTGTGCAGCAGTATCTGGCCCAACAACAGAAAATTTATGCAGAACAAAAGGAAGTGAAACGTCTCATTGAACTTGAAGGTATATTTCATCTCATTCTACAATTTTCAACTATCATCTGTATATGAATAGCTTCTGTATATTTTGACATCTGGTGTAGTGGTGATGGGAACGCACAGAAAAAGTCAGTTAAAAATGTAACAAAATTGATTAGTATCGTGATACATGGAGAATTCTAGGCCGCAACAGATCTGGCCTATCTGCCGCTAACGGCGAAGTCTGCTATGCGTAGGACGGGACGTCCTAATTCTGACCGGTATGATCGTCTGGTAGCACAAACTGTGTCTACTGAAATTAGAGGCCTCAAAGAATCAGCCAATATTGGCTATCTGACCTGGATGGTCGTCTGGTAGCTACCCGCAAGGGATTTGCGGCTATCTCTAATATTATAAAAGGAAGTGTTTGTTTGTCTGTTTAGAGCCTCAAAATCCTGACAATTCTATAGCACTTACAGCAATGAGATTTGGCACACATGTAGTCCAAATTTTCACTGCGAATTTTAAAATTCAATCTAGAAGATTTTTAAATGAATTTAATAGTTTTATTCTCTACCTGCTTCATGCCAAGTTTTTTTCATCGTTTCAGAGAATGCTCAGAAAATTATTTCTTCTTTTCTGCTTTCATTTTGCATCGAGAAATGTTTATACACCCAGACGATAAATCTTTTAACTACAGTCGCACTTCTTTTTTCTATCTCCTAGACTGTTAAGTATAGAGTAAAAAAATCAACAGATTTGAAATTTACGGAAAATTTCAGTTTAAAATGATACCTAAAAATATGATTTTCTTTAAAAAAATACTTTTTAAATTGAATATATCTTCACCAGATTTGAAATCTGCGGAAAATTTTACACCAGATTAATACGTTACATCACGGGCAATGCCCGGCTACCCACGCAGTGGCTAGTCTGCTGCTAAAGGCAAAGTCTGCCTCAGCATTCAGGTTATCTGTGTCCAAACAGGGCGTTCGGATAATTTCTGCACTCTCAAAGTTTTTAGAGCCGAATCTCACCATCGATGGTCGTGAAAATCCTCTTTGGCTCGGCTTTATGTGAGGCAAATCTGTGCTTACCCCCATGTCCGATGACACGATGGCATTATCTCCGTTGGAGGTGGTCATCAAGAGCGGTCGAACCTAGGTTTGTTAATGTTTGAGAAAATTGTCGATCTTTATCATTCTTGGAGAAAAAATTCTGACTTTTACCTTTTTTGTCTTTTATAAATGTAAAATGCACCAAATAAGACATATATCTCCAACATTGCACTCCTAAATTTTGCCAAGCTGATGTCTTGCAAATTCCTCTTTGAAAACAATCCTTTGTGAGAAGCTTATTAGTTTAATGGCAAACCTGGAGAACTTGGATTTTGAACTAGTTAGCGTATGTTGTTGCTGTAAATTTCGTAGGTAAAGCTACGGTTTCCTAAAAAAGCGGAGCTGTTATCTAGCGGGCATAATACGTCATGATGTGGCAAAAAAGGTAAAAAAATAAATATTTTAAGTTGATCAGCTTTTACTGTGATTTTTCTTTCGACTAGAAAATAAGATGCTTGGTTATTTCGTCTTTTATGGCAACTTTGGCAAGCGGAAGGTTTAAATTTTCATTTTGAATATTCTAGAAAGTACTTTCAAAATCCGTTGAAACTTCTTTCTTAGGCGACTTTAGAAGTGCGCCTGGACGCTGGCCACTGCTTTAAACATAGACTGCAGCTATTTTTTGCAAAAAAAAATTTCAAAATAATGCTTCTTTTAAGGAGGGTAATATTTATGATTGTTTTAATAAGTTAAATTATTTCTTGAATAATATGAGTTATTAATTTTAAGTTTTATTTAATTTAAAGTTGATTTAATTAGAAAAAAGAATATTTACGGGCAAATATAAGCTGACGAAAATTGATTAGATATTTTAAAAAAAGGTATTTTATATTTGAAAATAGGTTGTAAATTTAAACTGAATTAAGTTATATTTTATTTACCGCAGGGGTACAGCTTCAGTCTACGTTTATAGCAGTGGCAACGGCCATGGCGCTTTTTTTGTGCACTTAAGTCGCCAAGGAAAGAATTATTTCAAATGAACCAATGAAATCAAATGACAGTTTAACACATATTGAAAGAACTGTCTAGAATATTCAAAATGAATATATTCAACTTTCCGCTTGCCAAGATTGTATTAAAATCCGCAATAACCGTAATGCAGATGGGTTACCTTAACCTGTCATTAATTGCAACTAGAAGTGCGCAAGACTGTTGCCTCTGCTACAAACATAGACTGAAGCTGTACCCTTATTTTATACTATTTACAGAGTTGCCAAGATATTTTCTTTTTGTGCAAAATACGGTTTTACGTGCCCTTTTTCTTTTTTACAAAAATATGAGTTTACCAGTATTTTCAGACTTTTTGTCCTTTTCCCATTCTTATGCCTGTAACTATAAAAAGTGTTTGAAAAGATGCAAAACAAAAATTGAATAAAGTGCTTTTGAATTATAAAAATACATGCTGATCATAAATACATATTCTGTACCAGTGGTGCAGCCCCATGAACCACATTAGTGTTATATGAGTCAACCTCCCTACTTCCAAAAACAAATGTTATTGCTTTTAGTGGACTTTATAAGGTTTTTTATCAGACTAACTTTGCCTTCCCCTCCCCAGCCCCCACAGAAAAAATGACTGGCTGCACCATTGTTCTGTATACACATATGCTATTCTTATTCAGCTATTTTTGTAGTTAAAAATAACGCTGTGTATACAAACCAAATATGGAGTGGTTCAATCCAGGGTTGGCAAGTTGGGCCCAGCCCAGAAAAACCCGGGCGGGTTATTCTGGGCGGGCCCACCAACAAAAACCCACTGAGTTTTTTTTATGAAATGGGTTTTTGTAAATAATCTGACATATATATATATATCCAAACCGGCCTGGTATTTATTTGTTCGAATTAGAAAGAGTGCACTGTATACAAAAAAAATTAAATCATAATATCATTAAACTTGTAACAAAAACAATTGATAAAACCAACAAAATTTACATGAAAATATAATATACTATTACAAAAAACTATAATTAACATGAAATATAACATTCCTTCATAATAACAACAATTTAGATTGAGCTTTTTATTCTAACAAAATGCAAAATTTGACAGTTACAAAATCACTTCCATCAAAGATGCAAGAGCAGAAACACCAAATTGCACTTAATGCGCTTTATTAAAATGTTTAAGAATATTAAAGGGATTAGCATTATAGTGTTTAGTTTGTTTTTTATATGTACAGTTATTATCTCTGTAACATTAAAGAATTATTACTTTTGCATTTAACTTATTTTTTTTATTACAAAAAAATCAAGAGTTCCTATATAATGCTATATATTTATACTTAGAATGGCACCAAAATGTTTTTGCATAAAATTGCTTCAAAACAGTGTTTTTGATGAAAACTGATGTATATATGCTACAAAAACGTTTTTATACCACAAATTGGTACTTTTGCTGCCCCAACCAGTATGGTAGTTGTTATAAAAAGGTGTGTGTGGGGGGGGGGTGCTCATTTTTGAAGAATTTCTACTACCTGACTGTGTGATCCTCCTCCCCAATCAACCAGTTTCCACTTGAATGATAACTGTTTGTCCTGTGACTTACACAGAGGTATTTAGAGAATTTTATAGGACATGATTGAAAAAAAAGGACGTCCACTTTGAAATTATAAAATGGGGTATACTTCAGATTGAATAAAAAAGTGGGTCTGCAACCCCCACCCCCTCAAGGATGTGAAATTTAGCTGAAGGGGGAGTCCGGACCTCCCCCTTCAGCTAAATTTCACCCATAGACTCTAAAACATTTTACTTAATTAAAATTTCATATTATGAACCCCTCAACAAAATCCTGACTACATGCTTGCCACCCCCCTCCCCCGACTACATCACTGGTTCCTACATCAAGCATAAAAAGATCAAATTAGAATGATATTCGACAATTATTTATAAATACCCAGAAAAACCCGGGTTTTTGCCAACCCTGGTTCAATCGGTATTAGGTTGCTTATCAGAAGGGTCACATAGTTCTAGGGACCGAACTCCCTGATTGTTAATATTTTTATGGTTGGGGCCCAGCTCTCCCTCCTAGATGAGATATATTTCAAATATACTGTAAATATTGGTAATGATTTATGTAAGCAAATGGGTGTGTGTGTATTTCTACTCTTTAATCTCTATTGCACACCACAAGAATAAGCTAACTGACGAATGACTCAAAAAACTTTGCTTCCTACTTGTGTGTTTTTTAGCTCTTTAGTTTATCACCTCTTTACCTCTTTAGTTTATAATTTTGAATCAAACTGTTGCATACTTCCTTTAAGTGTTTATATTATGAGTGCTGTTAGAGTCAGGAATGTTTATACATTACTCTTCCTCCATCTGAAAAGTGGAAAATTAACACACGGCAAGGGTAAAACTATTCATAAAATCTCAAATATTTTTTTGTTAGAAGCGGTATGACACACTTATTTTGTTGGGACTTTGATGAAAATCTCTGAATTGAGGCTTATAAAATTAGCTCCATTGTATATTTCAGCATTTTCTTGATATGTCAGTGCTATGTGATGCCTAAGTAGTAAGACAACTCTTGTGGAATAGCGTTAGTTTACTGATGACTAGGGCAACTTTTTTGTTGCAGTAAAAATGGGAAAAGTTGCATTTATCATTCCCTAAAGTTGCATTTATTTTTGATACACTAAAATCTGAAATAAAATATTCCTAAAAAATGAAAAAATATCAAAATATATTGAAAATTTTAGTTGTTCAATTTAATACATCATTAAATACGGAAGAACGTTGGATGGCCGATCCTTGGCCAGTACTTTCTTTAACATTGAAAAACAGCGCCAGCCGCAGTCATATAATGTACTGTATCGTAAAGAAAAAGCGCAAAATACTTTTGCTCAACATTCAGAGATTTTAAAGCGTCATCTACAAGTCCAACAACATATTGATGATCGACCCTCACCTTGCAAACTCTGCAATCGATTACGCAAGTTTCCTCTGGGTTATCAATAGTGCCAACCAATGTGTTAAAGTACTTCTTGCCATTTATTTCACTTTCCTCTGTTAGGAAGAACACCTTCTTTCTATGAACTTCTTGTCTGATCGTCAATACTTCGGCGTTCGCAAGATTCGACACACGTGATCGAAGAGTTGGTTTAGAGGGCAAAAATGAAATAGTAATTTCCTTTAAATTAATTTTAAGCTAAATTTTTAAAAGTTATGCAAAAAGTTGCATTTATGTTGCTGTTATAACTCACTTACAATACACCCTATGTAAAAGGAATTTTGATTTTAGTACTTTACATGAACGTGTGAAAAAAAGTTGTATTTGTTGCAAAAAGTTGCCTACTAATGACCACCTGACAGTAGGCAGGATGCTGGAAAGACTTTTCTCTGATCAGGCTCATTTGCTAGTTATCTAGATTTGAAGTACAGTACAAAGTTCAAAATTTGGAATCCTCCGGACCTCAGCTATTTCGGATTATTTGCATTTTTAGTCCAAAAAAAAAAAAAACCTTAATCTAAACCCCCCTGCGCACGAATTTTGCGTTTGCAACAGTAAAATAGCAGATATATAAATAGGAATAATTTTTTAAACACGAAGAAAAAACTTTTGAATACAGTGCAAAAAAAATTTTATTTGCAAATCATCTAATTTTTATGTGTGGTAGTTACTCTGAACATGTCCATTATTTTGTGTTGTTTCATCAATTATGTCCATGTTTAATTTCTTGTTCGTTAAAAATTGTCGAAACAATGGGAAAAAAGAAAAACAAAAAAAGGTTGGCAAAACATCCTGATTTGGGACTTTATACTGTATTAATAAAAAAACTGAAAACACTCATAATGGATTCACTGAAAAGGAGAGGTGGTTGTGTTTTTTTTTAAATATTTAATTACAGAGACATTTTGAATGTTTTTTACTGTAGTAACACATGTTTCTATTTTTAGAAATTCAAAGAAGTGGTGATGAGAGAGGCAGTGACTCTCCAAAAGCAGATGATGCTTCTGACCAAGAAACACATCCAGAAGAAAGCAGCGACAATGAATCACGAGCTGAAACTAGTGAAGAAAAGACACAAATTAAACCTGAGATTCATAAATATAGAAGGAAAAAAATCTGTAAAGAATCTAAAAAGGAGACCAGCAAAGAAAAAACTGAAACAGATTCTGTGATTATTGTAGATAAGGAAATGACCAGAGACAATGAATTGAGTTTTGATGGTCACAATGATGGGGCAAAAATCAAATTTGCAAACATTGAAACAACAAAGATTCTAGAAACAAAAATCAAAGAATCTAAAGTTGAAATAAATGAAGGTCAAGCAATCACTTGTGAGAATGTTAAAGGAGACAGAAAGGAAGAGTGTAGAGTTGAAGAAAAAGAAATTGGTTCAGTGGTCATTGAAGAGAAAAATATAAGCAAAGAATCTAGGTTAGAGGTAATTGAAAAAGATGATATTAGTTCTGTGAACTATGTTAATAAAAGTAATATTAAAGATTGTAAAGCTGAGGTTATTGAAGAAAAAGAAAGCAGTTGTGTTAACATTGAAAAAGAAAATAAAAATGAAGAGTCTGGATTTAAGAACATTGAAGATGAAAGAATAGAAGAGTCTATAGTTAAGAATATTAAAAATGAAAGCATGGAAGAGTCTAAAGTTGAGACTATTAAAGATGAAAGCATGGAAGGGTCTAGACTTGAGAATATAAAAGATGAAAATATGGAAGAGTCTAGAGTTGAGAATATTAAAGATGAAAGCATGGAAGGTTCTAGAGTTGAAAATATTAAAGATGAAAGCATGGAAAGTTCTAGAGTTGAGAATATTAAAGATGAAAGCACGGAGGAGTCTAGAGTTGAGAATATTAAAGAAGAAGGTGTGGAAGGATCTAGAGTTGAGAATATTAAAGAAGAAGGTGAGGAAGGATCTAGAGTTGAGAATATTAAAGAAGAAGGTGTGAAAGGATCTAAAGTTGAGAATGTTAAAGATGAAAGCATGGAGAGGTCTGGAGTTGAAACTGTTAAAGATGAAGATATGGAAGAGTCTAGAGTTGAAACTATTAAAGATGAAGGTATGGAAGGGTCTAGAGTTGAGAACATTAAAGACGAAAGCGTGGAAGAGTCTAAAGGTGAGGATGTTAAAGATGAAACTGTTGAAAATTCTAGAATTGAGACTGTTGAAACCAAATGTATGAAGGAGCCTAGAATTGAGACTGTCATAGAAAAAATGGAAACTGATACTGAAACTATAAAAGGTGAAGTTTGCAGAAACCAGAAAAGTGTTTTATCCTGCTCTTTACCATTAGGTGATAGTGACATTAAAATTCAAAAACTTTCTGAAAGGAAATCCATTAAAGAGACATCAAACACATTAAAAACTCATCCTTCATCTTTGGAATTCAGGTATGTGTATATTTTTTGTTCTATATTCTGATCTAAGAACTTATTTTCGTAGTACTGTTACAACAGAGTGATTTTTAGTCTCTGTTTAATAAATTAATAATTGGGAAACCATTAGTGTACAATGTACAGCTTGGGAGGAGAGACGGTGCAAAACAAACTTGGGAGTTCAAATCACAATATGTTATGTATGTCCCTCTTGCCTCTATTGATAGGTCACAGCAATACAGAAATTATGTTAAGCTCTCCCTGTTGCTGAATTTTGTATGAATAAACTTACAAATCACTGATAAATTTATCATTGTGTGGCTATCTCCTGTGAAGTTTTCACAAATTCTTATGATTTTTCAGTGTAATTCACTAAACTCCATATTTTCTGGCCTTTGCATTGATGCTCACATGCTATATTCTTAGCATCCAAAGCAATACCAGTCCTCTCAAAATTGACCCTGTTTACTTAGAAATGCTATGTGAATTATATTTAACTGAAAGAATATTATGTAACAAAGAAAAGAATTAAAAAAATAACAGATGAAAATTTATTATATATTTTTTTGCTTAGTACATATTTAACATATTGACTTCTATGAGAACCATGAGGATGGTGATATATATTTTCTCTCAAAATGATAAATCTAGCCAATAAGGACAGGTGGTAAATAAATCTTTGTTGCATCCCATTTCCCTGACTACTTGATCAAGGAATATATTTCATCTCACAAATTAGTGAACATGTCACACATGTTGTCAAGATTTGAGACAGGCATTGATGAAATCATTCCTAATTGTATATAATATTTAATTGGTATAAAAAAAATTTTTAATAGAAGTTTACAAACATATCAGCAAATAGACTACAAATTTATAGTTTTGTTGTATCAAATCTTTTGAAATCAGGGCAACTGCAATTTCAACCAATTAAGTTTTGTAGTGTTCATCTTTTTAAAATAGACATTAGAGTGCATTGTTTTCAACTTATATTCAACCACAGCAATTTTCATTCATTTTCAATAAAGATGTCCATTCCAAAGAACATTAGCCTCTGTGAAGCAATTTTCTATCCACAGCTTGCTTTAGTAAAACTTACTCAATCCCCTAATTAAAAAAAAAACTTTCATTTTAACATAAATATTAGGTCATCCGGAAAGTTCTTTGGTTTTTCAAATCAAAGCAAACGACGTTTTTATTATTTTTATTACCGCTGGTAAAAAGTAGCTTTGATTGAGGCAGATGTGTAAATTCGGTCTTTTCTGTTTTCGCTGCATAATTCTTGCTTGTATTGTGTCATAATATTTCTTTCACTGCAGTGCAAAAAATGGAGAACCAAAAAGTTCATTTCCAACTTATTATGTTTTATTTTAAGAGAGAAAAAATGCTTGTCAGACAACTTGTAAAATGTGTGCTGTATATGGACAAAGTGCTGTTTCTGATGACATAGTTCGAAGGTGGTTTGATAAATTTAATCGCGGAAATTTCAGCCACTAAGATGATGCAGGCTCTGACTGACCATCCTCTGTAAATGAGGGTCTATTAAAAGATGCTATTGCTGAAAATCCATGTTACACAGTTCAGAAACTATCACACAGACTAAATATTTCAAAAAGTACAGTTCATTATCATCTGAGGAAGATTAGGTATGTAAGCCGCTATGATGTAGTGGTATCCCATACTTTAAACACAGAATATGCTTACTTGAATTTCGGCATGTGATTCTTTGCTGAAACGAAATGAGGAAGCTCCTTTTTATAAATGGTTCATTACTGGAGATGAGAAGTGGATACTGTACAAGAATGTTACAAGAAAAAGATCATGGGGTAAGCCACAAGAACCTCCCCAAGTAACATCGAGAGGGGGCTGCATCCCAAAAAGTAATGACTTGTGTATAGAGGGACTAGAAAGGAATTGCTCATCATGAATCGTTGCCACAAAATCAGACAATAAATTCGGAGAAAAGCAGTTCTCAAATGGCAGTATTAAAAGCAAAAATCGAAGCAAAGCAGCCAGAACTGACCAATCGTCGAGGTGTTGCCTTCCAGCATGACAATGTGCGGCCCCACATTTCACTGAATGTCAGACAAAGACTTATTATTGAGTATGGCTGAAATGTTTTGTGCCACCCCATATTCACCAGACCTTGCCCCATAGATTTTCACCTCATCAGGTCATTTCAAAATTCTTTGAAGACTGTTAAGCAGCACCTCGATAACTTCTTCACAAATAAGCCTTATGATTTTTTTTTAATGAATTTTCCCTCTGCCGCAAAGATAGCAAAAAGATATAGCACAAAATAGTGCTTATGTGATTCAATGATATTTTCTTGTTTTTGTACTGCTTCGTTGGTGCTTATCATGTTTATCATAAAAAAACGTAGAACTTTTCTGATGACCCAATAACATGCACCATTTTTAGAGTATTAATCCCCTAGTGTCATGATATTATTGCTTATTATTGTGTATTATTGCTTTTACCCTACATCACATTTGATGATTAAATAACCTATATGCATGTGTGTGTAATATTACCTATATGCATGTGTGTGTAATAATAACAGAAATAAAAGCTGCAGTCTGTCAGGAGTTGTGTAGACACCTGAATGTATCCATTCTGCTGAGTGCAGTGTTTGGAACTGCTCTGAGCTCTTTATCCGAAGGGGCTTGTAAAGTAATGAACAGTTAAGAATTAGTGTAGTAAGGTTTATGAACAAAGTTGATTACTGTATAAAAGGATCTGTAAAGAAAGTTTTTTGTTTGGAAAGGCTGTTTTCTATGAAGTTGTACATGCATCTTAAATGTTGTGGTGGAATGCACCTGCAATCTGAAAGGAAAGACAAAATAAACATTGAGTGTAGCTGCTTCAAGCCATTGTTTGCAAGGTGAGACAGTTCAAATGTTGAATGTGGTGACAACACTTACAATGGACATATGGTTTCAAGTGACTATAGCAGTGAGATGAAGACTAGAAAAGAGAAGGGGGGTTATTCTGGAACATTAAAGGACTTATCTGTGGTGGAAATTGTATTTTAGGAGGCTAATTTTAGTAATGTTTCCTGTATGGGTCATGCCTGCTGCACAGTCTACAACCCAATCAATTTCTATTTTTTTACTCAGCTAATTCGTTGCCCAATATTTTTTAGAAAAAATTAAAAAATACGCTTTTTTGTTATTGTAGGTTAAAGGTCAAATTGAATGACTTTGAAATTAAAAAATGTCAGATTATACGTCATTACAAAGGTTGTACATTTTTCTACAAAATATCCTCTTATTCAGTATAATTGGATGATTAGGTCCAAAGGTAAAAGAGATTAAGGAGTCTAAAATCATGAAAAATTGCGGAACTTTTCAAACTTAGAAGTTTTATGCAAAACATTGTTGGAAGTAGAAACTTTCCAGAATTTTTTATATATGGCTGGGAAATAAATTAGACCCATATATTAGTTGAAATAATCCTGAAAAGCATTGTTGGTCAAGAAAGTCAAAACTAGTTGAAAATCAAACAGGAATGATTGCATGTTATGAAACATATATTACATTAAGAAAATTTCCTGAAAATTCATTTTAAACATGAAAGTAACGTGGGGTAAGTATATTTAGAATGTGATAGTAAATGTGTTTGGTATTTTTGTCTCTTATAGTAGATAAGGTATGTTTCTAACAACATACTAGCTGGTACTATGTAGTGAGTACTAAAAATTTTGACTGCGTATAGCAATACAAATAAGAAAACTGGACCAGTGGCTTTCAACTGATGGTTTGAAATTTTTTAGATTCGTTTAGTGATATCTCCTCTGATAGTAAGCAATGCTTTGTAATTAAAAATTGATTATTTTAAAGTATATATTAGTTGTATAAATAAATATAGTGATATAAATTTATGTTATGTACCATAATCCCATCCCACGTAGATTGGAATTGGGTTGAACCTGTACCAGTCGAACAATTTGGCATTTTGTCTCAATCATACCTAGATAATATTGAAGCTGTTAAGAAACTTCTCTGGTTCTCTTTTCTCTGAAGACCAACCGGTCTGGTGGTTAAAGTGTTAGCCTTTGGATGGGAAGGTTCCTGTTTCGATTCTGGGTCCGTGTATGGATGTTTGTAAACGTATGGCGTAGAGGCGGCTGGTGCACCTTAAATCTGTCGTGGCTGAAAGTCTTCACTTGGGTTGGTGTGGAAGTTAGGAGAGGGGTGGCAGCTCAGGTGTTGCCTCGTCATCTGACCGTGTTTCAAAATTACGTGCTGGTGTCCTAGAATCTTTCCCTTTAGGGATTGATCCCGGACCGTCGTCAATAACCCGTTTTGTTGCTGTAATACGACGGTAATTAAAATTATCATTATCTTTTCTAATATTCAGCTTCTGGCAACCCTAATCGTATGGTTAGCCAAACCTTTAGTTTTACAGTTCATTGTGCTACTCTCTACTATCATTGCTTTTTAAACTCTCCCGATTACAGCACTGCGATAATTCATGAATTGCGACTTGGTAAAAAAATTAACACGACCGTGCATTGTGCTTTAACTTAAGGAATTGATCCCGGACCGTCGTCAATAGTCCGTTTATTTATCTAGTATGACGTTAATCGCAAAATTTAATATATACGTAAACGTGAAACTGTTTTCTGAAACAAATCTTAACTGTAACTGTAAAATTTAACCGCAATGCTAGACCGAACTGCAACTGCAGTCGGAGATTTATTGAAAAGCAAAGCGTTTTAGATATATTTCCTGGTGCTATTTTCAAAGGTATTTACAAACTTTCTTGCACTTATGACAAACCTTGTCAATCGTATCAATCCTAGTATAATTTTCTTTTTTCATCGAACACCCCATTTTGCATGTTTTAAAATTTGTATTTGCCGGTTAACATGTATTTTCGCTTGTATTCAAATATTCTTTTCCTATTGCTTTAAAATTATTATCATTTAAAGAGAAAAGTGTTATTTTTTACACTTGTGTATGCTTTTTCACTAATTTCATGAGATTCAGCTATCTGTTTTACGAAAAAGCTATTGAATATTAGGCCTTGTTCGTGTCATGATGGCGGTGGATGAGAAACCAATGTAGGCTTGTACGTAAAATTGAGTATTTATAATTTTAAATTTGGTCATAAATAATATTGGAGCATTTGTGCTGAAGAGCTGTAGTTTGGCAAAGCTTCATTGATGATCAATAGCGACGGAGGTTGGCAATGTATTAATAAAAAAATTCAAACAAACTTGTCTTGAATACTACTATTTTTTTGCATTCTAAAGATTTTTATTTTGTAAGAGGATTTGTTTCTCAGCAGTTTTATCAACAAAAACAACCATACCTAAAAGTCTTCTACATTGCAATAACAGTGAAGTGTCTTATATCAGATAGCAATGAGAAGTTTTATGAAATGCAACAAATCGTAACATGTTTGGTGAAAACTTTGATTTCTTATTATGCAGTGTCCTTATTGTGTTGCATGGTAAGTAATTTAAAAGTTGTATGTTGGAAAAATGTGTTTTTGTGTGGTTAAATCATCTTAAAAACTCCTCGCATCCAGAATTTGAATTGATGGATTTATGTGAATAGCTGATGGATTTAGGTGAAAAAGCTAATAAAAGAAGTCATGCAAATATATCAAGAATTTAAATCTGATACATTAATGACCTCATTTGAAAAATATCAATGAATTTCATTCAGTATGCATTTTTTTCTGTCAAGCACCTCTTCAGTGTTGAAGCTCTGTCTATGCTTAACTTCATAAGCTGTTTGCAAAATATATTAAACTAGCTAAATAAACTTAAATATTTTTTGTTTGCTCTGCTTACTTGCTTAGTTTTTTAAGATTTCTTTTCAATTTAAGTAATTTGAAGTGATCTGTTGATGCATTTACAGTGATTTTGGAATTATTTTGTTTTTATTTTATACGTCATACAAACCGCACCTTTTTGTGTAAATTTCACAATTGCAGTACAAAGTCCCATGTCCGGAATTGTCCAATTTCCAGACGCGTTTCTAAGCAGCATTCTTCCCCCAATTTGTTCAATTTCTTCTATCTTTCTGCATCTTCCCCTCTTAAATTTTTAAAGACAAGGTGTTCAACCTGGGCCAAATTGATGAAATAACATGTTCATAGTAAATACCACACAAAAAATTGGAAGATATGTAAATAAAATTTGTTGCATTATATTAAAAAGGATTTTTCCTTTTGAAACAATTATTCCAATTTATATACCTGCTATAAATCTGTCATTTTGCATCGTATGAAACAGTCAAAATCTTGACTCGTCCTTTGATCACTCCCACTGGAACCAACCACTCTATTCTGATTCGTCAACCAAAGTTGCCATAAAATATAAAGTTCTATGTCTCATAAACATTCTGCATTTTAGCTATTACTCCAAATGGTCAATGCTCCATATTATGTATGCCGTGAAGTCATTCACGAAGATCTCAATATAGAACCAATTTTTGAATACATCAAGACCCTATCTTCAAAATTTTTCAATAGACTCCCACTTGTCCCAAACCCACTCACAAAACCTGCCATCCTATGACACCTCCCATATTAAATCTCGCAAAAGACCCAAAAGCTATCTCGATCGAGACTTCCATACTTTTCCTCCATGCGAAAAACGTCGGATGTGGTGAGCTCAGGGACCCCTTAGTGAGTCTCCTATACCCACCACACTGACTTTTTTCTCCCTCTTCATATCTTATCACCAAACTCCTAAATCACCACAGCTCATGCATTTTGCCACTTCTTTTCGGTACTGATTGCTTGCCTCTCCTCAATGTCTCCTCCCCCTTTAGAACGTGAATTGGACTAGTAATTGTATCAAATACTAAATTCTATCATCTATCTAAATTATTTACCTTTTTCATTGTGCATTGTCACTACCTTTAACTTTTTTCCTCCATTTTTAAGTTTACAACCATTAAATTCTCTATTTTGATGTGGAGGTTCGCAGTTTTCTGCAAGGTACTCCGTAATTGATATGTCCGTTCCGGTATTTTTAGTTATGTTATAGATGAAAGTAGGAGGCCTTCAGACCACTCTCTCCATCATACCTGCTATTTTAGTATTTAGCAAAACTATAACTAATCCAAAAGGTCCAGAGGACTTTGTTACAGTAGGATATTTAAAAATTTAATGAGTAAATAATTTTTTTTCCTAAAAGTGATGAAACCATTTTATGTGGTAAGTACATTTTTTGTCTTACTCTTTGTTCTCATAGATGCACTATCAAGTTGACCTACACTTACTGAAGAGTTAAGGAATGATATTTTTTGTTTCTGAGAATGGCATTGCTTCCTCAGTTTGAGATGAGATTAATTTATATGTAATCAATGATATAATAATGGTGAATCTGTTATCTGAGATGCAGTTATTGCAAATCAGTGTCCTGGATAGAAAAGAATTAAAGCAGCAGTAAAAACAAGTCATTTTATAGAATCGTTGCATGAACATAACCGATTGATTAAAACACTTGATTTAATCATTTCAATGGTGAGAGATTAATATTTTCTATGGATGACTATAAATTTGTGTTATCAGTTAGATCAAGGTGTCTACAGGTCTTTAAAGCAGATTTATAGCACAATCCTTAAAAACTCCTTGAAATGGATTTTCAATTTCAAGCACTTTTAAAACTCCTTGTATTTTTTTTGAAATGCGCACTATGTTCCACAGCAAGAATAGATTCAAAAACACTGTTTCGATTACAACTTTGTTGTAATCCGTCACCTTTCCACCCTTTCACTGAACATTGCTGGCTATTTATGCTAGAACATTTATACTGTAAAAAGGAGAGATTTTATTCTTTCTCAAGTCGAATATGCTCCGTAAAACAATTAAAGAAAAATGCTTTACTGTATCTGCAATACATGCACAAATACTTGTTAAGAAAGCAAGTCTTACACATATGTAAAATTTGTTGCAAAATATTTTTAATGCATGTGCATGAAATCTGTTATTTGTATTTACTTGTAGAATACAATGAAGTCTCATTATAATGTACATCATTTAATTGCTATTTTATTTTTATTTTTCAATAGTTTATTCAGAAAATAATATGCTTGGATATCTGTTATTGTGAGTTTTAGTTAGGATTTGAGAGAAATATGTTCTTTATACTGAGAAGTGCATTGTACTGAAATTTCACTGTAAGAACAATGCAATGGTATCTAATATTATGAAAGGAAGTTTTCTGTCTGTCGTTATCAAAATCCTGACAAATTTATGGCACTTACAGAAATGGGATTAGACACACATGTAGTCTGATATTTTGAAAATTTTGGGGTTGCGTCGAATTTTAAAATTTAATATAGAACATTTTAAAATGAATTTTATGGAAATCTAATTATTATTGTGTTTTTTTTTTTAATTTTTTTTTTTTTTTTTTTTTTTGGAATGGCAACAGCATAAAAGATTGCAGATTCAAAATTTATTTTTTCTGCTTAATTTTGATTTTGTAGAGGAACAATTTATTAGCTGGCTTTTTCCCTGTTTAACCTTTTCGAGACAGGGAGGTTTCAACCAGATTTCGCTTCAAGACGTGGAAGAATAGCTTTCCCCCTTTTTTGCGCGCATCTGACCTTATCTTTACTACGGCCAGGTCCCCTGCGGTAATTGGAACCACGGGCGGTCCGTTCATGTGTCCCTACATGGAGAGTTGAAAGGGACACCTTTTCCAAATTCCCCAGTCCTTCTGAGAAATTTTCCTTTCATACTGCCAATGTTATCTTTCTCAAGAGCTTTCCAACACGCTACCGGTTTTTTACGCCCCTCTGCAAGGTCGATGATTTCATTGTCCCAGGGAGGGCACATCCTGTCAATTGGAATGTAGATAATGAATACTTAGAATTTTGAAAAGTGATCCTGAAGCCTAATGGATCAAGAGACTACTTTACAGCTGAGGCTACTGAATAGTTTTAAAAATTAGTCAACAAATTATTTAGAAATAACTGTTTTTTTGCTGATGGAGGTAAAAAGTTCCGTAGGAACAATACCAGGGGCATAACTAGTTTATTTTCGTGGGCCAGGGGTAGATAAATGAAGTGGGGGTCCCTTTATCTACCTGGAATCTCACATTTTACAGTACTATCCAAAATACATCTTTAACCATGATGTATGTAAACACGATTGGATCCCAACATTCTACCCACAAACGTTCGTGTTATCTATGTGCTACACAATAATTTGTGTGTGTTTGAAGTAAATAATAAAGTAGAGGATATAATATTTAAAAAAAAAATGAAACATTAAATTGATAGAGAAGTAAATTTCTAATTTTTATAAATTTTATATAAAATGCAGCACTATGTACAAAAGTTACCTAAAAGATTGTTTCCTTTACTTATAATGTTGGTTAGAATATTAATTAGATTAGAAAAGTGCAACTTTCTTGCCTTCTCTTTTTCAACCAACATCTTACTTCTCAGATACGTTACAACATATATAAGCAGCTTATATCGTTACTTAAAAAATTTACAAGCCAG
This sequence comes from Metellina segmentata, assembly GCA_947359465.1. Classification (NCBI taxonomy): domain Eukaryota; kingdom Metazoa; phylum Arthropoda; class Arachnida; order Araneae; family Tetragnathidae; genus Metellina; species Metellina segmentata. The sequence goes on from OX375878.1 coordinate 13,409,126, forward strand.
CAAATTTAGTTACATTACGATTGCTGGGAAAATCGAGGTGGTATTGAACCCCTGACAGAACTGAAAAGCTGCCATCATAGGTGCTACATTTTTGTTAATATTTCATCCCCTCTACGTAAACGACCTACGTGTCATTATATCTTCCTACTATACAGATTTAGCAAATTTTATAATATATAGGTAAACAAAGATGACGCATTCTTGAAAACTAATACAATAATGAACTATACTGATGAAAAATAAAATAATCTGAGAAAATTGAAGTAAATACTAAGAACTGAAGGCTATAATTCCAATTAACGTCATGCTATAGCTACACATAAAGCTATTGACGACTGTCCCGGATTGGTCCCTCTAGAATGCTCCTTTTTATAATAAATATCATGTCATATTGAATCATGGTTTGTTGACTGGGTCACACGTGAGTTGACTAACGACTCTCTAAACTTGCACACTCCATCAACGTGAGCACAATTTAGTCACGACTGATTTAACACACACCGGTCTCCTTTACACGACGGGAATGAAAGAATTTCAATAAACGACGTACTAGACATACACACCAAGATCATTCCCACAAAAAAGAGTCAAGAACTGTCATCAGACCTGTTTGAAATGCGATCATATAATGAGGTCATACTTGAGCTGACATCCCACTCTCCATAATTCCACGGCACACCAACGTGAGGATATTTTAGCCAAGCCGGATTTAACGTGGACCAGTCCTCTCTATAGGATGGATCTTTGGTTGACAGACTTCGGAGTCGCAACCTCACAGACCTACAATAAACGAGGATCAAACTCATTAATCCCTCAGTTTTCTCGAGGCCTCGGTGGAATGGTTCGCAGAGTGTCGGCTTAGCAACTGGAAGGTTTGTCAAGTGTACTGAGTGAATGCATGAGTTAGATCCTTGCCAGTGGAAAAATGCTTGTGGCTTTTTGAGGTTACGACTCCGACACCTGTCTACTGAAGATCCGTCGTGTACAGAGGGCCGGTGCATGTTAAATCCGTTGTTTTTCAAATGTCCTCACGTTGGCTTGGTGTGGAGAATGGGACGCCAGCTGAGGTGTGTCTTTGGCATCTGACCGTGGTTCAAAATTACATGGTAACAATTGTCCTCGAATCTTTCTTGAGGGAAAGATCCCGGACCGTGGTCAATAGCACGAAGTGTCGCTCTAGTACTACGGTAATTGAAATTACCTCCTCCCCTCAGTTCTCTCGACAACCCTCAAGATAAAATGGTTGACTTTGAAAAAAGCCCGTAGTATTAATTTCAAATAAGTGTTGGCTTTGAGAAAACCGTGTTTTTTTTTTTTTTTTTTTTTTTTTGGATTTGAGAAAAGTTGTTTGTTAGAAAAGCCTATGACAGGAAAATCATGACTTGGGTGACTAAAAATTAGCTTTTGTGATAAGTTTCATCATCCAATTCTGCCATAAGCTTTTCTATTTCAGCTGGGGTGAGCCCTCTACTACGCTTTGTCATTATAAATTTATGATCAATCGAATAAAATAAATAATATTTTTAAGCAGATCTATGAGCACGCAGAAGAGTAAAAGAACAGAACCCAAGTCAAATAGCTTGAATTGAAGAGTCACACAGTTTCAGTGGAAACACCTGCAAAAGGAAGGAAGAAGTAGGGACTACTAGGAACGTGTTTGCCGAGCGCACGTGGCGAAGCCCCTAATGTTTTCGGGAAATGTAGGGGAAATAATCCCCTCTCTCTGACCACATGGCGATTGATTACTTTACACTGCTGACCTCCTGCGCCGACCCCCAGAGATCCCTGAAAAAGATACGCGCCAAACGAGGGGTGGGAAATGAGTGGCGGAAATATCGGCCACCCGTACTCTAAAGGTTAAAAAAAGTTGCTGTCTCAAGATTGAAAACTTTTGTTTAGCTCAATTCATTGACGGTTTCCCGAAAAAGTACGAATCAGAAAATCACAAAATTAACCTGCTTTGTTCTTCATTGTTTTCCCTGGACAATTTTGAAGATTTTTTTTCGATGTGGTTATTAGTTTAGGGTAGAGGTCGGCAACCTGCGGCTCGCGAGCCACATGCGGCTCTTTCGATGTAAAGTTGCGGCTCTCCAGCTCCATACGAAAAAATTAATAATTTACTATCAAAACCCAACCCAGTTTGCTGGTAAATATCCAACCGGTGACGCACAAAAAAAAGCTGTTGAAGAGATCCAAAAAAAAAATCATGTTCCATGCTAAGTAATTGGGCGCAATCTTCCAATAATGTAATTTGTGTTTTTATATGAATAAATATTAATTCCGTATATAAAGCCATTTATTTTAAATAAAAAATCAAATATATATAAGCAAATACTATAATATTGAAACAAAATTTTTAGTGGCTCTTTAAAAAATTGGAAATTTTGTAAATTGTAACTTTTGGCTCTTCTGTTTCAAAAGGTTGCCGACCCCTGGTTTAGGGTATATTAGGTGTCGGAATTGAAAAGCCGAAATTTCCGACGGGAGTGAGCAGAAGATGTACAAATTTTCAGTCTTCAGTCGTGAACGTCCTCTAAACGTGCATTTTTGTAGCTTGTCGAGTTTTTTTTTTTAGAAATTTCAATTTGGTTCTTGATATATTTTTTTGAAATTCAGAAAAAGTGGGACATTTTTTTTTTTTTCAAACCTGTCATATCTTTATCTTGTTACTAATAATTTTTTAATTTGAAAACATCGCAGTATACCTCAGAATCTACTCTTTGCTACGATACAATTATTTTTGAAAAGTTCAGAAATAAATTTGATGCAATCAAAAGTTGGTCGTACACATTTCGTATTTTTTAGATCGTGGAGTGAGCAATCGTTCATCTTCATGGAAATTTAGGTTACATTTTCTGATTAACAGGTTTCCCAGATATCATAGCAACGACTTTTTTATATTTGGCAAGGAAAAGGGATCACTTTTTTCACTGTTCTCAGACTGTTTACTGCAAAAGTACAGATCAGAAATTAAGAAAGCGGGATCATTAAAGATATATTAAAAATTTCAATGGATTTGAAATCTGCAGAAACTTTTATATGAAATAGATACCTTGTACATTTAATTTTCTTTTAATAAATAATTTTTCAGTTAACTATTTATATTTTTGCAAGAGATTGTGACATCACGCCGAATTCCCATTTGCAAAGCAAACCAACATCACGGGCAACTTCATCATGGCTATTATCCAATAGGCTACAAATTCCCAATAACCCCACAAAAGCAACTGGCATGGGCAACACCGAGCTAACCACAAAGTGGCTAGTCCCAGCTCCAACAAGCAGTGTAAAAATGAACTTGTGTTGAGTTGAAATATCAAAGTATAATTTTATTGTTTGGGGTTATTAGTAATTTTGTATTAAGTGTAACTAATTTCTTTTTAAGTGTTGAAACATCAAAGTATAATTTTATTGTTTTGAGTAATTTCTTAAAAGTGTTGAAACATTTTTATTTTTCACATTTGAAAATGTGTGTATAAACATTCTATGACTCCTTAAAAATTTCAAAGGAACTCATTAAATACTAAATTTTTGCATTCAAAATTCTGTCTAAACCTTGTAAAGAGTCTTAACATTTAGGAAAGTCCTTTTAAAAATGCTGAAAAGGCCTTATTTTAAAGAACACTGCATATTTTAGTTTTGCCTTCATTCATAATGTCACGAAAGGGTCCACAAAATAAGTTAGGTAAAAGAAATTTTCAAAATTGGGTCTGTGCTGTCAAAAAGACAATTCACCTGTGTACTCTTGATTGAATTGAACTTATAGCTTTTAATATCTTGAAAAGGGACTAATTTTTTCATTTGCATCAAGAGTTGAAAATCTGTAGAGTACTCAAATGGAGTAGTATGTCATAAATGCTCCATCAAAAACAATGAGTCTAAGGAATTAAAAAAAATTTTGAATGTTAGCTGCGTGTTAATTAAATTTTGCTTATGAACAATTTTACAAAATCAGTGTTAGAGAAATGACTTGGTAACATTTACTCTCATCATAAAGATGGGTAAAAATCAGAAATACACGAGTATTGTTTTTAGATGCACTTTTAATTAATTATTTAGTATCTTGAAAATTATTTCTAAATGTGCAATATCATTTTTCCAGGTGTCTTTGGTATAGGGATACTCATTTCAGTCCCATTAGACTTAAAACTTGTAAATTATTCGACTTGGACAAGCTTCTATTACGTTATTACTAAAAAAATTTAAAAGTCCTTGAATTTTTTTTTCCCTAATTAGCGGACCTTGAATTTTGTGAAAATTACAGAACTTTGTGAAAAGTACTTGATTTTTTAAAAAACTAGTACATAATTGTGTAATTTCGTTTTGTATTTGAATTTAACATATTAGTTTCCTTTGTCCTGACTAGTACTAGCTCAAATGGTGCAGGTGTGCCATTCTGAATGAAACCGGTGTTTTGCTCTTTGACACCACATTATATACTCATAATGCTACGTCTAGATCGTCCATTCTCCACCATATTCTGTCCGTCTAAGTTGACACCTCTGGTTTCCGTTAAGACGGCCACAATTGATGCATCACGGCTGCTAGATAACAGCGCTGCTTTCTGAAGAAACTAGCTTTAGCAGTCAGGGCGTCCAAAGAAAATAAGCCAAATTCTTATTGCAAAAATGTAAAAGTTATAATTTAAAAAAAAAAGAGAATCACATTTAAGTTACTAATTTATCATTATAAATTTTCTGCAGATTTCAAATCTTTTGAAATCGTTACTATCTTTAATGTTTGCAAAGATAGAAACTTAGACTAGAGAATTAAAAAAAGCCCTATCACCAGTCAAAACTTTTGATTTGTTGTTTCTCAAACAAAATAAATCACGACAGCCGTCTGTTGTAGTTGCAGTGAACGACAGCAAAATGGAGATTGTGTAAGTACACAGGATGCAAGCTCCCATACTCTTTGTGCCTCCAAAAGAATTTATCGCACAACCAAAATCAATAGGTGTGCAAGTAGCCCGATAGTTAGCACTGAGACAAGAAGCCCACTATACTACTACAACAACAAAAAGCAATTTCTGTGAGAAAGAAAATCCAAATTCTAACCATAATTTATGATAAACTTACTTTTTTGACTATCAGTAGTTTAAAAAAATTATCTTTTTATATATTTCCACATTTTTTTAAAATTGACTACTTGTTTAAGGGAGTTACCAAAAATTTTAGGTCCTTGAAAAATCCTTATAAGACCTTAAAAATCAAAAACACGAAAATTTTGCCCAAAAGAGTATATTAAAGCTATACCATAAAAATCCCATTTGAATGTTGAAAAAATCATTTTTTAAACATCTTGCTATGTATTTTGTTTTACCTGCATTCAAAAATCAAGGTCTAGTATAATTTAATGTTAGATTTATATCTTTAAAACTGGTCTGCGAGTTCTAGATCTAGCACTATTGAAAATTTCTTTACTTGTTTTCTCGCATGTTTATCTAAGTCAAAGGTAGCCTAAAAAATAAGGTTGTCCTAAAAATGTCTTTTGTTTTTAGAATTGTACTTTACTATCTGTGTTGAACTGATAGTTTTTGTTTTTCCCTCATTTGAATACACTTTTATAGACATTTAATTAAAGAGCAAATCCTTTGTCAGTAGATTAATTTTTCCAAAATGGTACCTTGTACACTCAAAATCCAAAAATGCTCTGGTTTTAAGGATCCAGGTGCACTTACGGGAACCCTTTTTATAGCAGCTGTAAAAACGAATCAATTCTTAGATGATATAATCTTTGTTTTGTGTTTAGAGAGCTGTTACTCCTTATTTTTGCTTTAAAAGTACTGATTTCTATTCATCATTACTGTTTAATATTTATAATCTGAAGAGAGAGAATGGGTGGTATGAACAAAATAATGAAATTACTTTGCATGGGTTTCTTAACTGCTTAAACCAGATATATTGCCAACACAGCTTAGCATTGGGATTCAGTCTTCTGACTGATCTGATGGGTCATAAATATATATCTTATGTACTCGCTGCTATAAATTGTCAGTTTGCGTTGTTTTCTTTCTCTGAAACCCCATGAATGTTCCTTCTAAAACCATAGGTGAACAACATTTCTGTATTGTGGGATTGCAAATATTTTCTCTAAAAATTGCAGTGTGTTACAGTTAGTCATTGACTTTTTTCGATGTCTTTGTCATCTTATTGCATATTTTTGAAAATGATTGAATTTAAATTTTTGTGTTAAAAATTAATATTTCTGATTTAAAGTTATAATGATAAAACATTATTTCTGCCTTGCCTATTTATTTCAATCAAGAATGGGGTATGTTACTTTTCTTTTCATTGTCAAATTAACACATTTTTAATGCAGTTATTTTAATTCCAATTTATTTTCTCGCATTCTGCAAATCAAGCTGTTGAAATAACAGTCTTAGCATGATGTTTAAATTTTTTTCAGCAAGCCAGAAATGACTTGATTGAAATGTGGATTAAAATAGCTGCAATACCAAATTAATTACCATTTTGTATAACATGATTTAAATCATTATTTTCCAGGCATTCCTCTTCAGTTGCCCAAATTTAATTTTGAGGTATTGAGATCAATTAACGATTTTTAATTTTGATCCTGTCACGATTTTTCTTAATATTGGGTCTCAGTATTACTGTCCTTGTATTGCTTATTTTAAGAGATCTATGTACAGCAAATTTATTTTTATTCATTGACATCCATTTTATAAATTTTTATGTATTCTTTATACATTACTAATTTTCTTTTATGTTTAAAATGGTTTTTCTTGTGTTCGGTACAGCTATTCCAAATATGGCCCTTCCATCACAAAATCCGAAAGGCCTTTTATGACTTAGATTAAAATACACTACGGTTATATGTTGCCTGCAATGAAATATATTTTATGATTCTGAATTGTTTAATACTTTTGCTGCCGATCTTGCACCAGCGCATGATCATTGACATCAACGCTAAAGAGCCTATCATGCACATGGTGTGATGTCTCGGTAAATAGTCATGCATTTGTACGAGAAGAGCTGCGCCTCAACATTTATTTTCTGCTTCAATCAACATTATACGTTAGGTGTGTCTGTTGCTATTGGTATGGAGTACAATCTAATAAGCCTCTAACAGATTGTGAAATCGCAAATTTGTTGGCTTAGCTGTCAACAATAAGTTAAAATTATTCAAGATTGTCTTTAATGGTGTTAAAATTCTTTCTTCATTGGATTTTATTTATTTCTAGTGAAACTGCTGAATTGCTTGGCCATAATCAAGCCTTGAACATGGAGCCTGCTACTGAAGTTTCCTCTGTAAGTATATTCTGAGAGTTCAATTAACCCTCTTGGAACCCTCTAAATTTAAGTATGGCTCCAGGACCTCCAAATGCAAGGGGGAAGTATGCAAATAATATGAGTAACCATATATGCAGTTATTCAATCTCTTTGGTTGCTTTATCAGAGGGGTACTAAATTCTTGGGGCCAAATATTTTTATGGTTAGGGCCTTGTTTTCCTTCCAGCATGAGGGATAAATAGAGTAATTCCATGTAAATGTCAACCCAGATATCATTTTTTCATCTTTCAGTATATATATATTGTGTTATAGGGTCAGGTTGGGGTATATTGAAAATCTATGTTCTCTTTGAAAATTAAAATATTTAGTTCATTCTTTTTTAGAGACATTGAGATGGCTAATATTATTTTTATGTAAATATTTTTTTTTTTAATTTTAGTTTTAGAAACTGGCAAGAAGTTTAATGTTTACAAACTATCTTCTTTTTGCTTATTGCTCATCATATGTTAGTTTAAGCTGCTGATGAACTTTCTTCTAAAATCATTATTAACTGGCAAAAACTATTAATTTTAGTTCAGACTTGTAGAGGAACATATCTACATAGAAAGATAAGAATGAATGTTATAATTCTATTATGAGTTGTATTTTGATGTGAGGTAATTTGAGGGTATGGTTAGGCTTAGCAAGTGTTGTATGTAGGGATATTTTTTACCTCTGTTTTAACTTTAGTAAATGTCTAATGTACTACAGCCATCGGATGTTGGAGTGTTTTCTCCTATGAAAAAAGCTTGGAAGGTGATTTTGAAACATTGGTTTGGAGAAAGCAGATTACAAAATGTTTCCAAAGCATCATTTCCATTTCTCTTGAAAAAGTTTTTTGAAAGAATGAAGCCGGTAAATGCAGTAAAAGGATTTAAAGGAGCTAGGCTTTATCCTCTGAACAAGATGGCCATCCAATGTCGTATTCTCATTACAGAAACAAAAAACAACCAAGAGCATTAGCAAGAGCAATCTGAAGCAGTTTCTCTACTCACCTTTAAAAGATTTAAAGAAAGCAATACTTCAAACTCTCCCACTCCATCTGTAAATACTGTTTTAGTCATTGAGAATTCAAAGAAAAAACAAAAAAGACTACATAACAAGATTGGCGAGGTTTTAACCAATGAAAAGGTTTTGCAATTCGAATTTGACACTGAGCATTGCCTGTGGTGTTGCGAAGCAAAACACCACCACAGACAATGCCGTGATGGCTGTTATCCAATAGGCCCTGAATTCCCATTTGGTTTGCACAGTAAACCAACACCATGGGTAACTCCGTTATGACTGTTTTCCAATAGTATACACTAATTTTAGTACTACCCCCACTTTCCCCCACCATGGGGTAAAGTGGTGCTATCAAAACATGCTCTTTTAAATGTATCACTGAGAAAACAATCTAACAAAATTGAATGGTTATGCTTCATGTTTAATCTATATGAATCCAATGTATATAAAATGCATCATAAGTTTCATTAAAATTAATTTAAATGTTTGGTTTTAGGGGCTTCTTCCCTATCATTTATAAGATAATTTCTCTATATTTTTTAATATAGGTGTAGATTTAACAAAATATCTTATTAGTTTCTAAGTTTTCATATTCATATTTTATCAATAAAAATGTAACTAACAGTTCAATTTTTTTTTAATCATTGAAACATTGTTCCTTTCTTTGTTTAGCAAAAAAAAATTTCTTGTCAGGAGGTAAAATTTATATTGCCAAGGTAAATGTTGTTTAATCCGATTCACTTGTTATATTAGTCACAAAAACATAAAATAAATTCCATTCCTCCCTAAAAATCGTAATTAAAAAAAATTCTTTTTGTCTTCTATGTGATGGGTACAGTAAGAAAAATGTGATTAAACATATATATATATTTTTTTTTTTGCCAACAGTGGATGTGACTAACATAACATAATTATTTATGAAGATCTAAATCTTGAACAAACATTGAAATGATTTTAAGAACAAACAAATATATATTTCATTCCACATTATAATAAATAATTTACATTTCCATTTTATGTAAAATTTCATATTTTTGAATATGTTGGGCAGGTGTATACTCACGAGAATGATTATGAGGTGCTGTTCATGAAAAGAACTGAACCCACAAATAAGGACAAATCTTGGGTTGAAACAGCCCAAATTATTAACGTTTTGTCGCAACCCACTGTAAATTCTCGTGGACATTATTAATTCAATAAAAATGAACTGTAATTTTTATGTGTACATTTTTGCAAACCTATAATGAAATCCTATTTGAATTCTTACACTTATGTTAATATCTGTAATGTCTAATATGTACTTTTAAGTTAAATGTGTGTTCACACGTTATGTTAGTCACAGGTAAGTTTTATTAAAACATGTCAAATTTGCTCTTAATAATGTAACAATAATCTTTCACAGATACTATATCAGAAGAAAATAATTAGTTTGCTGTTTCAGTTTCAGAGAATTATGGCTATGAAAGTTAATACAACATCCTAGGGTTGCATATCCATTATGTTAGTCACGTTGGTCAAAAAGCTTTCTCTGAATGTCAAAATTGACAATTTTAAGTATTATTTTTGTATTTACTTGCATAAAACCATCTGTCCAAAGAAGAATAACACCCTATTTAAGGTATTATGACAAAAATTAAGTTAATGCATAGAAAAAGACAAAGAAATCATTCAATTATGTTAGTCACTATGGAATTACCCACTATTACAAATTTTCTGACAATAAATAGTTCCAAAATACATGAAGCAACTGATATTTTATACAGCCCTCATACCGCTCTCAAAGTAGGGGAAACAGTTTTTATTTAATAAGGCTCATGGTATGCATAACCAAGTTGTTAAATTTATTTCTATTTAAAAAATTGCATTCAGTGTTCCAGGTTATTTCATTTTTTATGTTGTTAGACTTTAAATGAAAATCTAAAGTGATTTGAATTGACATAACCTAAAATGCAGGATTGGTGAAACTTCTTTTTTGTTTTTTCAGGTGCCTTACTCTTTATCCGATATCCAGTTGCCCGAGAGTCCAGGGAGCATCGCAAAGCCAGTATCCAAATCTGTTTCCGAGGAAGCATGTACTGGTCAGCAAATCATTGAAGGTAAAACTACTCACCCCATCACAACCGAGGCTGAAAGTCATGCAAATGGTTCCAATTCAAGTGATGAGAGTCCAGTTCCCGAGAAACAAACCTCTGAACCAGAAACTACTTCAACTTTGAATGGGGAATCTCCCAGAAAAGAAAAGGCAGCTCCCCAGTTAGTAAATTCCAGTGATAGCTTGGAAAATCAGGTGACAGATGACTCTAGCAAGCCCCTTAGAGACGACTCTCCCTCGGGAGTGCATGAGAAAGCAGTGTCCTCGGCTGTTCTCAAAGACAGCAGAGAGTTCTCTGAAGGAAGCGAAGAAGGAGAAAGGAAGTCTGATTCGGAGAGTGCTACTGAGGAAAGCTCCGATTCGAATGAGCGCAGGCGTGGAAGGCGGAAATCTCCAAAAGTGAAACAAAAAAAGGACAGAAGGCGCAAAACTGACCCTTCTGACAGCTCGAGGAGTCGAAGCAGAGAAAGCAGTTCTGAGAAAGCAAATAAGATGGACAAAGAATCTGGTCTTGTCAGTACTAAGTCAGACGCTCAATCTGCATCTAAAAGTGGTGACAATGTCACAGAGGACACTGTTTCCCTGCATGCTAGTGTACCCACAAAGCAGAGGCTCAAACTAAAGCGTGATAATGTGGTTGTTTCAGACTCTTTGCATACAACTAAAAAGAATTCTAGTGCAAGTCAAGTTTCTGATGAAAGAAATACAAGCATTAGGTAAGCACAGATAATCTTACCATTTCATGAACTGTTTTGTGACCCAATTTTGTTAACTTACAGGGCTTATAACACGTCACTTTGTTCGTTTGACAATTTTGTCACTTTTTTTTAGGTGTTTATGTTCTTAAATTCTACTTGGACAAAAACAATTTTTAGTGCAAAAGTTAAAAAATGTCTTTTTTCCTCTTAAAAATTCAAATAAAAAAAGGCAAACTAATAATAATTAATGTCACCGCAAATTTTTTTATTATTATTATTAAAAGTCTTTGCATTTTTTCCCCCTCTGGACCCTTAAAAATTATGGAACTTGGTGTGAAAGAGTGAATTATTAACTGGTGAGATATTGGTCAGATCAACAAGGTAAAATGGTTTGCAATTAATGACTCATTATTTAGTACCCGAAAAAAAAGAACTAATTAACATTGGGACATGTGAATTCTTTTCTTACAGGTCTAAAAGAGATTGGGGAAGGTGTGTTTGAACTAGTTTTTTCTATTTACAGTATTTTTTTTTTTTTTTTAATCAGTGGGCCTAAGCATTGGTCAACATACAAACAAATTCAAGGAGACTTGAAACTTCCCACTCACTATTTCATAAGCATTGTTCAAGCAGGTGGCTAAAGCCAGCTGCTGAAGGGTTGGTCGAACAGTAGATTACGGTACAAAAGTATTTCTTTGACTACATTCCCATAAAGAAGCCAAACATGATACAAAGACCAGGCTATATAAAAATTGTTCATTTACTTAGAAAAGAAACTAAAGTATGAAGTGATATTTTTTTATCAAGAGCAAATATATTTAATCATGTGACCAAATTTCTTCAGAAAAAGGCACCTTTAATACAACACAACCTTCATTCACAGCTTGACGTGTTGATAAGAACAATTTTGGGTAGGATCTACAAAGATGAATTCATTAGACATTTGAAGATGGATGAAATGGAACATATGTCCTTAGAAACTTGCATTTGGCTGATATTGTGATTGGAGATCAAATTACTAAATCACTACAGAATGTGAAAGAGAAGTACAGGAATTTTTTTTCCAAGGGCTCAGAAGCATTACGTTGCTAGTGTTAAATATCTTGAAAAGGTCGTCTTTCAGTTCATCTCCTTAAAAGTTTATCCTGTCTTGGTTCTCTTGAGAGACTCGATGGTGAGAGTGCATGACAAGTATTAGAAGTTGCAAGAGCAATGTCATGGATGTCCCAACAGACATACTACTGGAGGAGTGAAAATTACTCCAAAGATAATTTGAGGAAGAAGGATCTAGAATGAAGCCTATTGATGGTTACTGGAACCAGTTCTTCAGACTGAGACATTAGTTGTGTGGATCTTAAATACCCAGTTGTGTCACTTTATCATGGTATTGCTGACATTGATCGTGGCTTCTCAGCCTCAGGAAGAGCTTTGAGAGGAGACAGATCATCAATGTCAAACCGCATAGTCAATACATTGATGATGGTCGAAAGTAGTTTGGCAATCAACCTTATTTGGTGCCAGTCACATCAAAGATAATGGATATGGCGCAGAACGCCCAAGGAAAATTATATAGGATAGGAAAGAAAAAGAAAGACTGGAAGCAGATAGAAAAGAAAATTTAAAACATCTGGCAAAGAAAAGAATGGTAATAGAAGAGCAAAAACTTAAAATTATGTGTAAGGAAGAGGATGAGGCGTTGGACAGTGGCCTCACAGTTGTCAGTCAATGCCAGTCTCAAGAAGGCAATAAAGATTTTAAGGAAGCAGCACTTTGATCAGGCAGTGATTGAAGGAGTGACAAAAGTCTCAGATGATGCTGGTCAGCAAAGACAATTTTCTTCTCTTGAGAAGAAAAGGAAGAAATTCTTCAAGCTGTGTCAAAAATGAACAACATCTCTAAAAATCATGATTACAATTGTTTTTGTTGTTAAAATCATTTCAGAATAATATACAAATAGGGATGGCTGGGAAGGATCTTTTTTTTGGGGTGGGGGGGACTCGAATGTCAAATTTTTTCCACACAATAAAATTAAGTGGGGATTCCTCATTAACTTCAGTAGCACATTATCCCTCTCTTCTACTCTTCTCTTGGCAAATACTGGTATCCGATTCATTTGTATCTTGAAACAGGATGGCATTAATTTTCGCCTGCAAAAAATTTCTTTGGATGAGGCATCATGCATACAGTATTTTATGTAGTAAACCAAAGAAAATAGTCTTGAAAAAAATATTTTTTCTTTATTTGAAGTTAACACGAGTAGTAGATAGGTATTAAAACCACAACATGAAAGTAGTGAACAATGGTAAAACTTGTCTGATCAGTATGAATTGAGTCGAGGGTGCTCAATACTGAGGTGAGGAAGCAGGTTTTTATGTTGTGATTCAAGGAATTCGTGTTTCGTACAAGAAAGGTATGTCAGCTCAAAACAAATGATTGTGAGAAATCTTTTTCCCATGATCAATCCCCTAACTTCGGCGACATATCGAGTACCTTCTATTGTAATCATACGTATTGAAGTCACCGCCATCCTTTCAGTATCTGTACCTTCTAGGCATAAATAGGCCCTTAATAGAAACGGCAACATCTGGTGACAGATGAAGCACATGACCTCTCCTGGGGAAAAGCATCGTGAAGACTGGTTTCAACCATGTTTCAGAAAACTGCTTTTGGGGCCATTCCTGTAACCAAGGGGTTTTATGGTGCACGGTCCAAAAACGGACAATCTGCGCCAACCCGTAACCAGGAGGGGGGGGGCAATACTGTGGCACTCCTTATAATAGGGTTTAAGTTATAATCTCTGTCATTGGCTATTACTGTCTCCTCCTTTGACATTGTTTACTTTTCTTATGATGCTCATATCAAAGAATTCATACTAGTCAAATACTTTGCCGACTGAATTGATTTTTTAATAAAGTACAATTGCAAATTAGATTGGGGTTCTTTTTATGAACAATGACTGGTTCACCCCATTTTCAGAACTATTCCTAGTGATTCCGAAAGCTAATAACATCAACAAAGTATCATACAAATAAATTTTTAATTCAGTACCAATCTCAACTACCATACCTTATATATGAGAATCCTTAGTCAGAATGCAGGTGTTTGTGCAGAATGAAAAGGAAGTTCCTACTTTTTTATTCAATACTTTGTTTCAACTTGCAAAAAAAAAATGGTCATTCTCTTTCAAAATAGCTGTTTAAACCTTGGATCAAACATTGTGAATACTGTTTCTTCAATAATCGGGATTAGTATTGTTCAGTGGTTCAACTCGGATTTGTGGATACAGTCGTTGATGTGAAGTGTTTGAATATTTGTATGTTGCATAGTGAAATATTGTATTTAGACTTGATAAGAATATCATGTTTTAAATGTTAAGTGATTTGCTTGCACTGATGTGTTTAAGTGTTGTGAACAGTTATTTTTAATTAGTGTAGTGCAATTTGTGGTAATCCAATGTAAATCATGATGTTTAATATTTTCAGAAAAAACTCTGATGTAGTTATAGAGCCTGCTACTACTGAAACAAACAAGACCAAAGTATGAATAACTTTCTGATTTCTTAGTTTTTATTCCGTTTTTTTTTTTAAATAAAGTAATCTTATAATTTAATTATTTCTTTAGCCTGTTGAAGTACAACAACCTGTTCCTAAATATGTATCGACAAGAAAGATTCGTTTGTCCAGTAAGTAGCTTGTATTCTTAAGGTATAGTTATGTGCTAAATATCTTACTATCATTTTATTAAATCGATCCTAACCTCTTGCAGATCGCAAGTTAAGCGAAAAGTCTGAGGATGAGCCAAAGGGTAAAAAAGGCAAGTGGGGTAGTTTTTCAAGTTCTCAGAAAACATCTCAAGCTATCAGTATATCAACAGATTCTTTAAAAGTAAGCTTTTATTTTGCTAACATCATATTTCCTGACTCAATATTAGTTCTTACTATGTCACTAGTCACTACTTAACAAAAAAAATAACACCTGAAAGAATTCCTGAAATGTGAAGCTTGAAACAGAAAGTAAGTTGTGAATTCCTTATTTTAATTTTGAGGTTTGGGCAAAATCTAAGTGCATAGATGGCTTGACTTTAATTCTCGGGGGTTTTATGACTGCTTACTTATATGCTTTAAATATATCGCTTAAGTTCACGCTTATATGCTTACGTTCATGAATTTGTCTCCAAAAATTAATGACCTTTATTAACAATGTAGTTCATGTTTCATCTTCACCTTGAGAAAGTCTATCAGAGATATTCATTCAATATTTAAAAATTAAAAAAAAATTACAGAGGTATTTAGAAACCTTTGTAAAATAGCTGTTTATTCAACAGGAATTTATGCTGTTTTTACATATTATCAAGGTTATGAGTGCTGTAAAAGAATCGTTGTCACATCACTAGTTGCTAAACCAGTTTTAGAAATGGAGGAAAAAGTTTAAATACACTGAATTTTAAAAACATCGATGTTTTTAGGGCGATGTATTATCAACTTTGATGTTTTAATTTGGAACATCGATGTTTTGCTGTCGATGTCGCATCCCTAGTTCAAACCCTGTATGTATTTCATTGTTATCTTTGTTTCATGCATTACATTTTTTTTTAGAATTGGTTTCCTGATTTCAAGCTTTTGAAAACTCCTGAAAGTGTGAGTGAAGTAGATGACACTCTTCTCCCTATAAAAGAAGAAAGCCATCCGGTCCCCCAGGCTGACAGAATGGATGAGAGTGAGCATCTTTAGATTATTTTTTAATTTTCCACTTGTACTGTCCTTTAAACCTGCGTCTGCTTCTCTTGCCTCAGGAACAGTGGTTCCATATACAAAAGCTGACTATGGAAAGTCAAATTGCATTCACACATAGCAATTTTTGTTCCAATCCTCATGCTTTGACTCGAGTCTTTTCTCAACTTTCCTTTTAAAGAAACTTGGTGAAATCCTGGGTCTTTCATGAATTTATCGCAAAGAAATTTGACCCTTCACTGACAATTGTACATATATTTCTACCATTCAATCATGGTTACCTAGTTTTGCAGTACCATTTACATTAAGGTATGATTTTGTTCCATAGCTCTGTTGACGAACTCTTGAATTCTATTCTGAATCCAATCTCTGTTTCTTTTTTTAATTTAAAAAATGCTTTTTATGTACTTTTAGGCAGTGAGTTTCCCCTAAATGTTGCCGTTAAAGATGAACCCAAAGTCGATGAACCAGAAGCTGATCGACCAGATGATGGAGGCGTGGCATCCAATATTCTGTTCATTCAAAACTTGGTGCGCCCCTTCACTCTTCTTCAGTTGAAAGAACTATTAAAGGAGACTGGAAACTTCATTGAAGAAAAGTTTTGGATTGACAAAATCAAATCAAAATGCATTGTCATGGTATGTTTTTCTTTTTCCCCCATCTTATACTGGTATACTACTATTTCTGGTCACAAATATGCACGAAGAGCCCTTAAAAGCTTTAATCTTTGCTTTAAGTTCTACAATTATGAAGCATTTTACAAGAATGAGATGGAAACATCTTATTTTTCCTGCATTTAAAAACATTAATGCCTGACCTCAGATGTGTAATTTAGACCATTTTTTAAGAATTCCCATTCAGACCAGTCTCCTTACACCAGGTATGGGCAACCTTTGGAAACTTGCGGGCTAAACTTTAGGATATTAATGAAGTTGCGGGACGTATAGAATAGGTAGTTGTGAAAAGGTAATAATAATGACGTTTATTTTATATATTTATAACAGGGTGTCAAGATTTAAATCACTTGATTTAAATCTTTAATTAAAATCATGATTTTAATCAAATTATTATTTTTTTTAATCACTGATTTAAATCACAATTAATCTTACATTTTTATAACTAAGTAAATACACCATAGAAAAATGACAGAAGTGGTCAAATGCTTTAATTTTTCTGCTGGTGATTTCAGCACTAATGGTTACACCCAGCTCAGAGGGAAATGGGTCAATAACTGCATATAAAAGATTGCAACAGCCAGTTGTAACTTAGAATTTACTATATACTGGAAACAGTAATGTAAATACACATGACATAAATCATATAAATCTAAATGCCAGGAAGAGTAATGTATAAACATTTCTGATTAACAGCACTCGTAATATAAACACTTAAAGGAAGTATACAACAGTTTGATTCAAAATTATAAACTAAAGAGGTGACTGATTTTATTAGCTAAAAAAACACAAGTGGGAAGTGAAGTTTTTGAGGCATTTGTTAGTTAGCTCCCAAAGGGTGTGCCGCAGCACCCTGGGGTGCAGCGTAGAGAGATGAGAGGTGCTGCTAAGCGCCCGTAGCCTCCAATTTAAGCTATTTCTATGCAACAGAAAAAATTGTTAAGGTCACTTATCAAAAATCGGTTCACTCCCCAACCAAGAGCATGATGAAGGTAATTTTATTAGTTTTATTTATATTTTCACCAACCTATGTTTTCTTATAAAGTAAAATTAAAGTGTTTGTGTGTGAATTTTAAATACGAGTTGTATTGATTATGTTTATGTTCTTAATTCTCTTATTTCTTTTTCAAAGTGGTACTAATATGAAATATGTATATACTATTTGTAATAATATACCACAGATAAATATTACATGACGGCGAGGGACAATTTTTCCTTCATATCACCAGCTATCATATCTATACGTCGAACAACAGTACGTCTTGATAAGCTTATTTTCTCAAATTCTTTTTCTTTTCGGGACATAAAATATCTGAAATTTCTAACAGGCACTCTTTGACAAATTCTCCTTCACCGAATGGTTTCGATGACTTTGCTATTTTTGAGCTGACTATGAAGCTAGCTTTCACAACATTGTCCAGTTGTGTCCTTTGTTTACTAAAATTTTGTTGCTGTTTGTCCAAATTGGTGATTAGCTTTTGAATTTTATCTTTTCGCAACTGACCCGTGAGTGTATGCTGAGTAATATGCTTACTGGAATAATGCCGCTTCATATTGTATTCTTTTAAAAAAAGATATGGATTCATTACACAACAGGCAGATAGGCCTACAATTTATGCATGATAAAAAAGTATTCATCGGTCCATCTTTCTTGAAATTGGCAACATTCCTTGTCTACTTTTCGCTTTTTAACACCAGACATCCTTTCATACACTTTCTGAACTAACAACTCCAAGCAATGTAACGCGATGAGTGTACCACCGACTTAAGAGGAGTAGGACAGATGACTGGGCGCTTGATCGGACATTCAACAAAAAAGGGGGAAATGCAGGAGTTTCAAGGACATATTTCAAAACAATTTGAAAGTTGGTAAAATCGAACAGAGATGGTTTTTGACAAATTGTTAAAATTGGAATTTTGTTTCCCTCTCACTCTCTTGTTGGCGAGAACAGAGAATATTTACTTCTTTTCAAGCACGTTTTTAAAATGTTCCGCGGGCCGGAGGTTGCCCATATATGCCTTACACTCTAAAAACAATATCTATAACTCTTGACCTTTACTAAGTATTGACATGAGTAGTATATCTTACCACATCTGTATTTGTAGGAGGAATTAACTTGCAGTTTTTACACATCAAGCTTTGTAACCAGTTGAGTCACAATAGCGACAATGAAATTTAGAATTATATTTAATTATAATCTTTATCTGCCTATGTTTAAATGTTTTGATTTTGATCTATGAAATAAAATTCAAGTAAAATTGATCAATTTTAGTTTTTATCAAAAATTTGCTCTGTTAGATTAATGTTAATTGCCTAGAAACTTCACTCTGACTTCTAATCTCCAAACGTTTGCATTTGGTTTTGTGTTGTGTGTAAGACTCGGGATGCAGCGATACGTAAAACACCATTTGCGTACTTGCCAACTTTTACAGATTATCTGTAATTTTTATGGATTTCCGCTTAATTTTACTGATTTACGGATGGGTCTGCCTTTTTTTTTTTTTTTTTTATTATTATTTTTTTTTATATATATATATATACAGATTTTTAATATTTTGATTCCCTGCAACCATCCACTAAAATGTTCTGTCGTACTTGCTGAGTAGGACTGGGCGATATATCGGTACATCGTGAAATACTGATATAAAGTAGACATTGTGACCTCGGTTTTCAGTTTAGCGATGAATCGTGGTGTGTATTGAGCGATCTATTCATGCATGGTATTATACCAATATCTGTCTAAACCAATATAGAATGCTATTAGCTTGTGCAGTTTTTTCTTCCAGTGTCTGCCCAAACTCGCATGGATTGAACGACGTACGCATGTGCTGTATTTAACCAGTTTCCACCTAAACATATATAGATTGGTGTCTTCGTAAACCGATGTGGATTGCAAATTTGTGCAGTATTGGAACCAATCTGTATAGCTACGAAGTTGATTATCAAATTGCATTAGTCTGAGCTGCCTGCAGTTCATATCGTATTGCGTAAAAGTAGCCTCGCAATAGGACTTTGAGTAGTGACGTGGGCTTTGTATAAAGTCGGTGTTGGTCTTACTAAACTAAAGCGATAACACAGTAAAATGATAACAATGTTGTGCCACATGTTCCTCATATTTTCGTGAAGCAAAATGTAGCAGGGCCGCCTAAAGGGAGAAGCTGAAACTAAACAGAAGCATGAAATAGCTTTTCTTTGGCCGTATAACGAGTTAAATATGTTTGTGTGTCTTTTGGAAAGCATAGCATATTTAATTTTGATTATTTATACGACGTATAAATTTACATTTTTAGGAAACCAAATAATACAAATATATAATAAATTTATTTTAAAATGTTTAAACTTAAATTTATGATTGGGATTAAATATCGCTATATTTTCAATAAGACTTCCAAATAAAAATTAATTAGATAAAAATTAACTATAGCGAAAACCGAAGTACCTACTATTCAGAAGCAAACAAAAGATTACTTAAATGAAACAAACCAAAAATTGCATAAAAGATCAAAATTAAATATCGCTTTACTTTGAAAAAACTATCCAAACTAATGTGCACAAAAGAGAAACAATAACAAACAACTTATTGCACAACCGTGATCCTGTTCCAAAAATGGAGGAAGCACAATTAAAAGATACTTATATAATAGATTATGACAAACGAACTAAAAGTTAATGTGCTTTTAAAAAAGCAATAAATTTTTATAAAGGATATCCAGCAATCGGTCAGCTTCACGCGCACAGAAAAAACGAATTTAGTCAATACCGAACCAATTGGGGACTGTTGTCATTCGGGCTGGACTAAAAATTTCCAAAAAAATTGTACTACCTGTGTGCCAAATTTCATTATTGTAAGTGTCATAGATTCGTCAGGACATGCAACATTTTTTTTTTACTGCAACTAGTTTTTCATATTAAAAACCTGTGGACCATTTATTTTATTTTATTTTAGTATGAAACTGAAGAGGAGGCTGTTAAAACTAGAAGTGTTTTAAATGGATCAAGATGGCCCTCTTCAAATCCCAAAATTTTATCTGTTGAATTTGCTACAGAAGAAAATGTAAGTATTGTTATTTATGATATTCCAAAAAATGAAGACATCCGGCAGCTCTTTGTTTTGCATCTTAAGTTTTAAATATATTACCTAGCCTAATCAGCCCTTGTGTAGCAAATAATGATTAGAACATTAAGCTAAACTCTAATGCATTAACCCTTCTTGATATAGCAGTTGTTCAACTACACTGCTTGCCATCGAATATGTAACACCATGAAGGAAGCAATCAATACCCTCGACATTTGCACTATGCTTAGATTATGGAATGATATACAATGATCTGCACTGCAGCATTTACAGTCAAACCTCATTAAGACTAATTTCAAGGGTCCATCAAAATTTGTTTGTATTATCAGAAATAAAGAAAAATGTTGAAAAAATGAACATACGTACCATTAAATGTGAAATTTTTTAATGAAAACTATTTTTTTGACAAATTATCCATTATAGACGTTTGTTTAGTGTTTTTGTCACAACACACTTAAAAATACTTCTGGGGATCATAAACACAATTTAAGTAAGCAAGAGGAATTTTTATGTCCAAGTATAAAAACGATACCACTGCTGTCATCATCAGATCCTGAATCATTTTCTTTGTTTATTATTGACTCAGTGATATCATAGTCACTCAATTCTTCTATTGTCAAAGTGTTGTCATCTGCAATCACATACTCTTCATAAGTCACATTTTGGCAGAATAAGCCTCTTTTAAAATCCACACGAAATTCATCGCTCTCAACTGAATTAAGTAAAGTTACTGTTTTCGATGCACCCCTTAGAATTGTTAGAGCATCCAATACATTCATTCCAAAAGGAATGTTTCTATTGAATAAAGTGGCCACTCTCTTAATCATCTCTTTCTGATAATGTAGCTTAATCTGTGCTTCATTTATTTTTTGCACTCTTTAAAGCAATTTCCAGTTCATTCTTTGCTAAGTGCATTTTTTCCCATTGGCACAAATTGATTTGTAGCATAGGCAGCTTCGATTTTGTCACAGTTTTTTTTTTTTTTTTTTTTTTTTTTTTTTTTCCCAAATGGTTGACTCTGTTTTGCTTCTTGTATATAAACAGTATAAAAAGGAGAGCAGTCAGTTTTAAATATTGGAATTGTTTTTCCGTATTTGATGTGTAGGAAGTCTCAATGTACAATCAAACCGTTCTGAATGCATATTTATGGTTTACAGCTGCAGTATCACCAGAGTGGAAGCGAACCCCTGAAACCCACTCTGGCGCCACCTCCAGTCGAGAGGGCAGAATCTCGAGAGGACCGAACATCCCATTCTGCTGCCGATTTCAGGAAAAAGGAGCCCGAGCGCAGAAGAGAACGGGCGAAGCTGCCTGTCCGAGAATGGGACAAGAACAAGCTCACTCAGGACTCGCCCACCAGAGAGCGGGCCAGCAAAAGTGCAGAGAGGTTTAAAGCTTCTGACAAGAGGGAAAAGAAAGGTGAATATCTGTTTGGCATCTTCCTAACTTAAATTTAAATGGTTGTCATTGTTTTAAATCTCGACTTTCAAGTATTTTTGGATTTGTATCCTCAAATTTAATTTAAATGAAAGAGTAAAAGCAACAAAGCTCAGGCATAATTTTAACTGTTTTAATTTTTAAAACGTGTTTTGTTCTGTTTCATAAACGATCATTCAAGTATTTAAATTATGCAAATTCTAAATTTGTTTAAAATCTGGGGTTTTTTTTGCATAATATTTGAGACCAAGAACTAGCTTTTTGTCCCTTGTGTTTTATTACAATTGCCTTGTCTACTTTGCAGAAACCAAGAGACGACCAAATGAAGATACTCCTGCCAAGTTGTTGGATGATTTATTTCAAAAGACCAAATCATCACCTTGTATTTATTGGTTACCCCTCACAGAAGAACAAGTAGGTCTTAAAAAAAATTTTAAGTCGTCACCTTGCTAAGAATATATAATGCAACTTTTTTGTTACTAAAAAATATTGCATGTCACAAATATTTAATGAATGAAAAGTTATCCCAACTTGATTATGGATTGATAGAATTGAAGCTTAGCACAATTATTATTTTAATAAAGCTTACATTAATAGAAGAGCATTGAAATTGTATTCGGAAACAACAGAACTTAATATATAATTGTACGTTTTGTTTACCTTGATTAAAATGTCCCTTTTAAGAAAATGGAGTAATTATACACAACAATAATGAAATGTCAAATTGGAAATTGTCATATCTGCATTTCATATTGATTATGTTCAGAAGCAAGGTATCTTATGTAATCATGGTTTGTTAAAACTATTGTGTGCTTATTTCAATCATAAATCACATTTAATGAACCTTTTGGATTGTAAGTAGTCTTATGGCAGATTTTATTGAATGAGTACATTTTGTCATCCATTTGTCACTACAAATGTAAGCATGACTCGTTTGTTTATAGTTGACTAATATAAGGTTATAGGACATTTAATTCCAGCTTTTTCTGTATATTTGTTTCAGTGCAGTCCTTTTTCTGTGTATCTGACTTAGTGCTTTTTCTGTATGTTTGATTTTGTTTAGTGCTTTTTCTGTGCATTGACTGTTACTTTGGATTAGAATGGGTTTAGTTAGAATGTTCAAGGAGATGAGGACAGAGGGAGCCAGTGGGGAGTTCTGTGTGGAATGTGACTTGTGTGGGAATATGGTTGAGGCAGGAAAGGGTGGTGTGAGTGGGGTTAAAATGTCAGAGAAGGTTGTATTTACATGCAAGAGTTGCTTAGAGGTGGGTGATTTGAGGAAGGAGCTGGAGGCTTTGAAGGTGAGGTCTGCAGAGGGAGTGGAAAAGGGTGTTCAATGTGAAGACTTGGGACACGTAGATCAGGGGGATGAGGTTGATAAGGTAACTAGAGGGGTTGTGGTTGGTGATTCAATGGTTAGGGTTTTGGGAGAAATGGTAGGGTGTAAAAAGCGCAATTTTGCAAGGTGTTGCTTGCCAGGCGCCAGAGTAAAACATGTAGTTAAGGCAGGTGTAATTAAAGGGGAGGAAAAGGCAGTAGTGTGGGTGGGAACAAATGATGTAGAGAGGACTACTAATGTTGAATTTAAGAGGGAAGCGAAAACACTTTTAAGAGGCATTAAGTCTCATGGGGTAGAGGTAACAGTATTAGGATTACTACCTAGGTATGGGTTAGGTAATGGGTGGTTAAATCAAAGGGCCAATAAGATGAACGGGTTGTTAAGGGATTTGTGTGAGAGGGAGGAGGTTAGATTTTTAGATGTTTGGAAGGAGTATAGGAGGGATTGGATAAGCAGGGACAATTTGCTTTTAAGCCTGATAGGTAATAGGGAGGTTGGCAAGCGGGTTTTGAACATTCTGGAGTCAAAAAACTAGAATGCAAGCAGGGATGGGAAGGACATAGAGGGTTGACAGTACACAGTAATTGCTTAGGAAAACTAACAGGGTCTAAATTGCAGGAGACAAACAATACAAAGGGGAAGTGCAATGTAAGGGAGAAAAACAATACCAAGCCAAATAATACAAGGGGAAAGTGCAATATAAGGGTGAAAAATAAGCTAAAAGTATTTTATTGTAATGCTCGCAGTGTGAGAAATAAAATGGATGAGCTCAAGGCAATTGCACAAGCAGAGGATATAGATATCATTGGGATTACTGAAAGTTGGGCAAGCAGTGAAGATGCACAAATTTTAGAATTAAGTGGATTCACAATGTTTAGGGAGGACAGAGTGAATAGGAAAGGGGGTGGGGTTTTGATTTATGTGAGAGAATTTTTAAACTGTACGGAAATAAAGTTAAATAGTAAAACTGAGGGTATAGAATCAGTCTGGGTGAAACTGAATACAGACAAAGGCAAAGGACTAATTCTGGGTAATATATATAGACCTCCTGTTTGTAGTGAAGAGCAGGAAAAGGGCGTGTGCAATCTGATAAACGAAGCATGTCAAAAAGGAGAATTAATATTAATGGGGGACTATAACTATCCAAATATTGACTGGACAAACAATCAAGCTACAAATGGGAAAGGGGCAGAATTTTTGGAAGTGATACAGGATTGTTTTTTGTACCAGATGGTGTATACTGATACTAGGGACAATGCAATATTGGATTTGATTTTCAGCAATGATGAGGATATGGTGCAGGATTTGGTTATAGGTGAGCCACTGGGAGAAAGTGATCATAGAAGTATCAGATTAAGTATAAATTTTCAGTCAGCATACACAATCAATAGTAGGATAATTCCAAATTTCAGAAAGGTAAATTTTCATAGGATAAGGGAAGAGTTAAAGGAAACATTCAAAGGGGGATTATTAGCACCGAATCATTCTGAACAATGGGAAGAATTCAAGAATAAGTTAGACAGGGTGTTAAAAAAACATGTAACGTTCAGGAAAATCTAGAAAATTGCTCCCTATGTGGTTTTCAGGAGAAACACACAAAGCTTTAAAATTAAAACAAAGAACGTACAGGGTATATAAAAGCACTGGTATCGACAGGGACAAGGAGGCATATCAGAAAGCCAGAAAGGAGTTTAAAACTATTAGTCTGAAGCAAAAGGTGTCCTTGGAGTTAAAACTAGCAAGGGAAATAAATATAAACCCAAAAGAATTTTTTGCATATGCAAGTGGTAAAAATAAATTTAGTACTACACTGGGCCCGTTGGAGGGGAAGGGAGGTGAGTTCATTCAAGACGAGGTAGGAATGGCAAACGTGTTAAATGACTTTTTTCTGGGGGTTTTCAATGGTAACTATAATTTAAAGAAGGGTCCCAAGGATGGAGCCTTTGCAGGGGGTATAATTAAAGAATGCAAATTCAACAGGGAAGAAATAGTACATCAGTTGAAAAGAATTAAGCCATCCAAAGCACCAGGGCCAGACGATATTTATCCGAGAGTACTAGTGGAATGCGCGGAAGAATTGGGGGAAGTAATTCACACGATATTTAATTCAACATATAACACGGGTTGGGTACCAATGGATTGGAAGTTGGCCAACATAACTCCAATTTTCAAAAAGGGAATACAAAGTGATCCGGGCAACTATAGACCAGTAAGTCTAACATCAGTAATTTGCAAAATATTTGAATCTCTGTTAAAAAAGCATATAATGTTATACTTGGAGGAAGGGGGACTGTTATCAGAGAATCAGTATGGGTTTAGGAAGGGCAGATCCTGCTCTACAAACCTTTTGAAGTTCTACGAAAAAATTACTGAGGAGCTGGATAATAAGAGCAGTGTGGATATCATGTACATAGATTTTCAAAAGGCTTTTGAAAAAGTACCTCATGAGGCATTACTGTTTAAATTGGAAAGGCTGGGGATTCAGGGGAAAACATTAATATGGATAAAGAATTGGTTATTGGGTAGAAAGCAGAGAGTGCAGGTAAAAGGAAATTATTCACAGTGGACAGAAGTTATAAGTGGGGTGCCTCAGGGATCAGTTTTGGGACCAATTTTATTTATAATTTTCATAGATGATATAGGTCAGGGGATCAAGAATAGAATTAGTATATTTGCAAATGACTTAAAAATATGGGGGACAGTGGATACCAAGTTACAGATAGAAAATTTACAAGGGGATTTTGATAAGATATCCGAATGGGCTGTAAAATGGGGTATGTCATTTAATGTAGGGAAATGTCAAGTTCTGCATATGGGTTACAGGAACAGTGGAGACGAGTGCTGTCTGCAGGGAGTAAAGGTAAAGGAGGGAGAAACAGTCAAGGATCTTGGGGTGATAATTCACAGGGATTTTAAAATGGGTCACCAATGTTCAGCTGCGGGTAAAAAGGCTAATAGGTTATTGGGGTATATTAAAAAGACTAACTTCAAGGGATAAGAATATAATCTTGCCGTTATATAAGAGTTTAGTAAGACCACATCTAGAATATGCTGTACAATTCTGGGCTCCATATATGAGATAGGACATAGAATCAATTGAAAGGGTTCAGCACAGAGCTACAAAAATAATAAAGGGGCTAGCAAATTTCGACTATAATGAACGTTTAAGTAAGCTAAACATGTATACACTGGAAAGAAGAAGGAGGAGGGATTGGATTCAGCTTTTCAAGTTTGTAAAACAAGGGGACACAGAGGGCTTAAATTTCAATAGGGATAACAGAACAAGGGGTCATGGGTATAAATTGAATAAGACACATTTTAATCGGGATTTAAGGAAAAAGTACTATTTTAATAGGGTAATAGACAGTTGGAACGCGTTGCCAGAAAATATAGTTAATTCAAAAGGAATGTACGAATTTAAGATACAATTGGATAGTCAGTGGGAATTCATAAACAAAGGACCAGCCTTGTTGGGCTCGAGCCTGTAGCTGGTCATCAATATTTGTATATCTCTGGCTTGCAAAAACTACATTTTGAAAGAAATTTAATTATTTATTAATGTTATGTTTTTCTTTTTGACTGATCAAAACAGAAAGAGGCTTAAATTTTATTGCACATTTTTAATGTTCTTAAATATTTGCAATGTTATTTCCTATATTCAAAGTGTACTTTGGTTTCCCTGTAGGTAGTGGAACGAAAAGAGTCGCAACGCTTGAGGAGGGCGGAAAGAGAAAAGCAAAAACAACAGAGGGAGCAAGAAGACCCCGAGCACAAAAGCAAAAATATACAGCCGAGGAACAGAACTAGAGAGATGGTATACCCTTTAATTTTGCTCTTATTGATGCTTTAAGTAATAAGTTTATAATTGATCACATTTCTTGTGGGGTTGAGACCTGTATTTGTCGTGGGGGAAAGTATATGAACTATGTGCGTATATGTATGATGGAAACCTTAAATTTAATGTAAAGTGATTTTTACTTAAAAAATCACGATTCAAGTGGTTTTTAATTCTTAATGTGTTATTGAAAATTAAATAAAATATAAGACGAGATGCATGCAATTTTGTACAAATAAAGTTTGCTTCCACTCCGTAACACCCAAGAATTTTTTTTTTAATTAATTTAGTAAAGATCCAAACCACTTGTGAAAATTCAGTTCACATCCCCTTTTTTTAGCAGAGAGTAAAAAATACTCTTTGGAGAAAGTTTTCCAAGGGATGCCAATTTCAAAGTTTTGTGATAGACCATGACAAACACAAAAGAAAAACATCAAAATCAGTGGTTGTTAGATTGTATATTAAGAAAATATTTCGTTTTTAAATTTTTTTGGTGAGGTCTTTCTCTGTCCCCACATAATTGGCCCTTTTTGTGCTTAAGCCAATTCATTCTGTATTTGTCATGAACCAAAAATATTGAGATAACTATTAAGCATTTCACGGCATAAAAGAATTCGAATGAATCAAATTTATTATCATAGTATCTGGATTATATGTATAGAATATTAGACTATAATAATCCTTATCAATTTAATAGAAAAGGATGTCTATCAAAATTAGCTGTATTGTTTCCTTTTGGGGAATTCAAGCAGCTAAATTCAAATAGAAGAATAAAAGCAACAAGGCCCCTTAAGAAATAATTTTAAATGTTTTTATTCTTCACAAATTTGGTCTTTCGTGTGCCCTTATAACAAAAATATGAACTGTCTGGAAACAGAAAAGTAGATGTACTTTACAGCAAGTCAAGTAAACATCAGCTGTTAGTTATGTTTTTTATGACATCTGGTAAGAATGATGTTTGCAAATTCGATGGTATAAAGACTGTTTTCTTTTTCAATCACTTGCAGGAAACCAGGAGAAGCTCCACCCGAAGCCGTAGTCCCGTTACCAGACGTCGCTGAATTTGTTAGCTAAAATATTGATAGTTTTTAATCCCTGGCCTCCGACCACATGTCGTTAACAAGCACTTATCTCACCAGGTACATAAAATCATTCCACATGTCGTGCTCGCTTAAATGAGAAAATAAAGCATCCTGTGTTTGTTGGTAATTAGTTTTTGTCCTCGGGCATATGCATTTTCTGTTCTCGCAATAAGTCTCCAGACGTGATCTCGTACTTACGAAGTAAATTTTTTTGTGCTTAATTTTTTATCTGTTTTAGATTTTCTGTTACCTGGCACTTATTCA
The DNA here is from genome assembly GCA_947359465.1 of Metellina segmentata. Taxonomy (NCBI): domain Eukaryota; kingdom Metazoa; phylum Arthropoda; class Arachnida; order Araneae; family Tetragnathidae; genus Metellina; species Metellina segmentata. The sequence goes on from OX375878.1 coordinate 13,437,649, forward strand.
CTCCTCATTCATATATAGCTCACGCAACTGTATTTCATAATCATTAAAAACTCGGGTCTTGCAACCAACTTCTCGTCTTCATTCGCTATTCTGAAGTGAAGTATTTCTTCATTAATCTGACACAGGATGCTTACAATTTCTTATTCAGGATATTTTAAATGGTTTAAGTGTGGTGAAAATGTTAGATTTTTTTTCTTCTGATTTCTATCTCCAGTGGATGGTAAGTATTTTTTGTTCGAATGAGTGCATGAAAGTGTGCTATTGATTAAGATTTATCCCCCTTTTGTCTATATTTACCTGGGTTGCCACCTTTTCAAGTAGTTAGGAATATAAGAGTGGCTTTTCCCTCAAATGATTGAACTCTATACCGAGATCATTTAATTACTAAAAGATTTCTAGTACGAAATTTGCATTTGTTGCTCTCGATTCTCGCATTAGTTGAATGTATGATATACGACGGTCTAAAAACATTGGATCAAAGTCGGTGTTTTATTAAAGTTAATCACTACCTTCTAGAGTACAAAATATATACCCTTGGTGTTTTTAGTTCCGAAATAAAAATTTTTTTTTTAAATTATGGTTTTGGGACAACTTGTTCTTAATAAATTATGTTCTGAAAGATTTCTCAAAATAAATTATTTGTGAAGGCTAATCATTCATGTTGCTTGAACCATGATGTACAAAATAATTTATGGATTGGTTGTAGAAAATATGAAAATAATCCGTTTCCATTGATATGGTCTGAAACAAAATGGGTTAATCAAGAATTTAGATGTAAAGATTCTTGTACACACAGGTTTCGGCAAACACTTGACAGTGTTTTACCCTACTATAGATCAGGAAGCCTTGTACTTTTTTTTGCAAAGCAAAATGGCAATTTCATTACTTGTGTATGAAATTCCTTTTAATTTTCTTGTACTATTTACAGTACTTAATTCCTCTTTTGTTCACAAATTCCTCAATTCAGTTTCAACTTTGAAATGGGAGGGTGGCAATCCCAATCTTGACCGACCGTTTTGTGCATCGAGATTTTGGAGGCCAGTGGAAGTGAAACCATTCTATTTATTCAGTCGGTCATCTACCCATGTCCTTTTACAGATGAAAGCAGATCTGCCGAAAAAGTATAAGCTTTAACAGTGGTCAGAACCCCCCAACCACCTTGTGCAGGGTACCATTGCATATACAGATAGCGTTTGTAAATGTCCGCTACGTCACTGGAGGAGAACAAAATGCATACAATTTGCACGAGTCCCGTTCACTTGTGCAATCCACCTATTGGTGCAACAGAATCGTGACATGGACTTGTTGTGTGGTCAGCGAAAAGGGCCACACTGAAAATCAAAGTCATCTAGGTGGAACTGTCCTTGAGAGATTTTATGCACTTGTGTATAAGAAAATATTTGTAATGCTTTTGTTGGATACCATCTGTTGCATGCAGGTGTTGAGTATGACGGATAGAAAATTATTTACGAGTTCAATATTTGAAGTGTTTTTCTGTTTAGTTTTATGCCATGTGTTATTGTTAATCTGCTGTGAATTTTTATAAAAGGCAACACATTGTTAGTATATTGAATGCTATCAATCTCTTCTGTTAATGATTACTTAAAAAGGCTTGCTTTTATTGTGTATGTAGAATTATGTACAAAATGAACTGCACTTATTTTTAAATATATAAAATTTTTAATTTAAAAAAGTAATATTTGTAACAATTGTTCTTGTGAGAATAAAATGAAATTCTTGAGTTGAGAAGTGTTTTAAGTTTGCTTTTTTATACAAGGAACTTACTACTTAAAGTAAATTACATGAGGCAGACAATTTCATACAATTGCTATTTAATTTAATATTGCAGAAAAATATATTCATTCCAACATGTGAAAAATTGTCTGTACAAATTTACATTTGCTAAAATAGCTTTATACACTTGAATACATTTTAGTTTTATCGTAAGAAGACTCCATTACACTCTCCAGTTGCAGTTCTAACTGTCTGAAAATGGAACAGCAAAAATATTAATTTCAATAGTGGCTAGTTTTGTAACTGAAAAGTTACAGTAAATAAATGTTATACTACTGTCACAGAACAGAGTTCACAAAATGCAATATAATTGCCCAAGTCATAATTGCCAATATAATTATTTTTCCATGCAGTCATGTCACTTGTGGCACACTGATAAATTACTTCATAAAAGGAAAGCAAACTTGCAAGATATAGTCAATATTTATAATTTCATGGGTATAATTTTCAGTGTTTCATGCGACTTCGCCATATGCCCCGCATATAGCGAAGTCGCATGAAACACTGAAAATTATGTCCGACAATAATAATAAAAAATGAACTTACCCGCATGTTCTAAAGCAAAAGAATTTTCATGCGAAGGCTAATAAAACTTTATTTCATAAGTGGGATGTGTCTAAATTTCTTTTGAACAGTTCGTTTACAATGCAGTTACATAATTCTTTTTCCAGTGCACTAAAATTACCACTTTGCTTACTTTTCAACCTGTACTGTACCATTGTGGACTTACTCCACTCGCTGTTTTTAAAACCCGTGTCGATTCTTAAACTGTAGCCATCCATACCCTGTAAGAAAATCTGGCCTTTTTTAGAATGAGTCCATTAATTGGCACATGTTTGCTTCGCACAGTCCTAAAGCACTCGATATCCACATAATCGCTTCGTATCAGAAACAGCCGAGCTTCGATGATACCTTTTTAACAATTGAATTTTGTTTTTTAAGATTTGTAGACAAAGAATTTGCAGGGATTCCAATTTTTTTATACGACCTTCATCTAATTTTATTGTTTTTATTTTAGTTTCTAAACTTTTCCAAAGAACCTTGTAACATAATAAGACAACTGTCGCCCTATATCTGGTTTGCAACTCAAGATTAAAACATGTGACCCTAGTAACCAATAAACAAACAAAACCTCTTCTCCAACGTTTCTTGGAAATTTTTCTCTATCGCATATCTTCCCTCGTTTTTTTCATCCACAGTTGGAAAAGGGGGTGGGTGTTGGGTTCCTTGCCAGAACCCAAAACTTTGCATGCTATGTGCGATCTTTTAAACACTATTTAATAATATTGCAGTTCCAAAGGGACGAAAAAAGTCGTAATAACCGATATTTCGCTGTATCCGAGCTCGCAATAAGTGGGCTTGACTAATATTTAAATTCTCCTGGTTTTTTTTTTATATAATACTAGCCACTGCGTTGCTCTACAAACCAACACCACGGTTAACGCTGTGATGTAAAGTATTAAGTTGGTGTAAAATTTTCCGCAGATTTCAAATCCGTTGAAATTTTTACTGTATCTTTAACCGTCTTGGAGATGGAAAAACAAACTTTGACTTCACTTAAAAGATTTATCGTTTTACTGTGAAATCAATCGCGCAAAATCAAAGCGGAATTATAAAAAAAAATCTCTGCGTTTTGCGGATGAAAAAAACTTGGCATGATTCCAAACCCTGACTACAAGGTCGTACCAGTAGAAAAAGTTATCTGCGTTTGAAAAATTGATGGAGAATAAAACTATGAAATTCATTTTAAAATTTGCCGCAGCCCAAAAGTTGCAAATGATTTGGACTACCTGTGTGCCAAATTTTATTGCTGTAAGTGCCATAGAATCGTTAGGATTTTGCGGCCCCAAACAAACACTTCCTTTTATAATAATAGAGATTGCATAAAACTAAATGTTCAAAGCAATCCATGTTTAGTGCCCACATTTTCAAAAATCTTTGCTGGCTTCCCACTGAAAGTTAAGACCATGATAGCCCAATAGGAGGGTTGCAAGTTCGAAACTCAGTCCAACTAGACTGTGGTGTCCTAGAAGTTTGAAGAGCGGGGTGCCATCTAACCGTAGTTCAAAATTAGTGTTGTCCTTGGAGATTGGTCCCAAACCATCGCATTACCCTGTTCTGTTGCCCCAGTGCGATATTAATTACCTTACCCCCACTGAAAGTTAATGAATAGTATTTCAATTAGTGCTGAATTTCAAAGATACAAAACTTTCATACTGACTGATCACTTTGATTTGGGGCGAGTAAAAGTGATAAATGAAAAGTCATTCAAAGTTGAAAGTGCAATGACATGCTTAGTAGTATTACTGGAAATTTAAATCTTTACTACAAATGAAATATTAGTTCAAGTAGTTATGCTTAGCTGTCATAAGTATTAAAAATTGCTCATTGGAAAAAATATAACATTATAAACAAAAATAAGTTAAAGTAAAACAATTAAAGATTCCTTCCTGTCCATATGCAAAGAATTGGTATGCGTAATGAATATTTCCTAAAATTTGGGAATTGTGCTGAATGTAGGGCCAATTAATACTTAACCAGTGTCTAAGACTCAAAACAACAGGTTCTTTCTTTCATATCCAAATTGGCATGTAATGTTATTAAAGAAACAAGTTGAGTGTATTAGCCAGAAATATGTTTCAATATATATTTCTATTTATAGTGGATAACTGATTACAATTTGCAATGCCAGGAGACCAAAAATTGAAATGCAATAAAAATAACCTTTTGGTAATGCCTTCTGTTCACTGCAATTCTAGGAGCTAGCTTTAATAAACATCTACGATTCCAGCAAGTGGATTTTTTTAAGCATAACACAATCTTTTTTGGAACTAATTTTATAAATTACATACATTACAGATTAGCAGTTAATGGTTTTTAATGAGTTTATTTTAAAATTAGGTGATTTGTTGAAATGTAAACAAAGAGCATCCACAAGTGGCATCATTGAGATTGATTCTTACAGAGCTCCTAACACGTCACTTTTTGACCTTTTGTCACCTTTTCAGGGGTTTTAAGTTCTTAAATCGTATTTAGAGAAGAAACATTTTTGGTGCACAGTTAAAAAAATTCATTTCCTCTAAAAAAAACAGGGTTTGTACGAATTCAATTTCGAAATGCGTGCTACATTCCACCGCAAGAATGGATTCAAAAGCATACCGTTTCAATTGTAAAAGGATACTTCATGTTGCTCGCGGTGTATTAACAGCAAGTTCTGGAAATTTTCCCACAGAAAAAGGCTATCAGTAAAACGAAGCGGCGAAGTTTAAGGGAAGCAGGGCTATCTGCATGTCCGACCCTTCTTACCTAACTTGAGTGGCATTTACGACTAACGTTTTCCTTTCATACAATTGTGTGGCGTATCATTTGGCGCAAGATAAATATCACCGGTCCAACAATAGGAGTAACCCTCCAGGAGGTCAGACGCTGACAGTTCGTAAATGGTGATCGATGCCAGTGGTCACTTAAAAGGGGGGATAACATCCTCCATACACAAATCTGAGAGCGGTCTCAACAGACCCATTTTTTTTCCGGATTCTGGAATAAGACGAGAATGGAGAGGTGAAGAGACCGGACGGGTCAAGCTGATATTAACGCAACATTAACCCAGGAGGATCCCAGGTATATTGTGGGTCTGATTATGGTATAGATACGTTAGGGTAAACTCTGAAAGAACGGTGGAACCTTCAATATGTATGATAATTTACACTCGAAGGTATCCTCGGCCAAGTTTTTAATTGGATACATCTTCAACCTCTCACACATTCTAAGCGCTCGAAGCTCCCCATCGAGAACCCCGAAGTTCCTGTCTACAAAACGGAGGCTATTCACACGCTGCTCTCTTTGTGGCACAGAAATGAGGGCATGGAAATCTTAATGGACTTTAGCCGTTTCTTCAGGAGCTTGAGATCTGAAAGATTCCGAACCCCTCCATAACCAGAGATTGCAAAAATTTCGTCCGTCTCTGTATCCAGAGGGTTAAATATTAAAAGAGTGTTGCGAACGTATTGAAAATCATTCTCTGTTATCATCGGAAGTTGATTATTACAAATTCTTGAGTTTTTTAGTGAAAGTCAGAAACTATTAATGTGACTCATTACTTTCTACCCGAAAAAAAGAACTAATTAACATTGGGACATGTAATATTCACACAATACATGACTTTTCTTAAAGGTCTAAAAGAGTTTGGGGAAGATGTGTCTGAACTAGTTTTAACTATTCACAGATTTTTTAATCAGTGGCCTAAGCGTTGGTCAACATACAAACAAATTCAAGAAGAAACTTCCCACTCACCATTTCATCAAGCATTGTTCAAGCAGATGGCTAAGCCTAAAGCCAGCTGCTGAAAGGTTGCTTGAACAGTGTATTGCAGTGCGAAAGTATTTCCTCGACTATATTCCAATAAAGAAACCAAACATGATACAAAGATCAGGCAATAAAAATACTGTTCAGATACTTAGAAGAGAAACTATGAAGGCTGAAGTGATATTTATCGCACTAAGTAGAAGTATATTTAATCGTGTGACCGAATTTCTTCAGAAAAAGGAACCTTTAAAACTTAAACCCTGCATTCTCAACTTGAATTGTTGACAAGAACAATTTTGAGTTTGAATAATTCATCATTAGAAATAATTGTACCATACGAAAAAGTACATTCTGAGGTATACTGCGATATTTTCAAAATTAAAAACTATTAGTAATAAGATATAGATATAACAGTTAAAAAAAGTAACAAAAATGTCCCGATTTTTCCCGAATTTCAAAAAAAATATTATCAAGAACCAAACTGAAATTTTAAAAAATACTCAACGAGCTCGAAAAATTTACGTTGAGATGTACTCTTTAAAAAAACTCACGGCTTAAGACTGAAAATTTGTATGCGTTTTGCTCACTCGCGGAAGAAATTTCGCTTCTTCAATTTTGACACTTAATAAACCCTAAACTAATAGCCGCATCGGAAAAAAATCTTAATAATTGTCCAGGGAATACGATAAAGAACAAATTATGTTAATTTCATATTTTTCTGATCCGAACTTTCTAGGGAAACTGTCTAAGAATCGAGCTAAACAGCACAGTTTTCAATCCTGCGTCGGCGGAAACTTTTTTTTTAATAAAGAGAGATATAAAACGTAAGGTACAAGAAAATTTAGAGAAGGACTGGAAAGAAAAATATAAACTGGAAGCAGAGAAAAAAATTTAAAGCAGCTGGCAAAGAAAAGAATGGTGATAGAAGAACAATAATTTAAAATTATGCGTAAGGAAGAGGATGAGCCGTTGGATAGTGCTTCAAAATTATTAAAGGAAGCAGCACTTGTTCAAGCAATGATTGAAGGAGCGGCTGAAATCTCAGATGATGCTGGTCAGCAAAGACAGACTTTAAAAAAAATGCACATTCTTCTATTGAGAAGAAAAAGACAAAATTAATTTTAGTCTTTTTCTACAAAAAAAAATTAAGACATAATTTTTCAAAGAAAAGGAAGAAATTCTTCAAGCTGTGTCAAAAATAAACTAATTAAAAAATCATAATTCCGATTTTTTTTTTAAACTTTATGTTAATATTTTAAAATTATGTAATTTTTAAGTGAAGAAAATAAAAATATCCTTCCAAAGAAAGAAAAGATAGGGGTAGCTTGGGAGGATCTTTTTATTTTTTATCTTTATACTAGAATATGTTTAGCATTATTGTTATTTGTTACTTTTTTTTTGCTCGATTAGTCACCTTTTTCTACTTGATTAGTCACTTTTTGTCACCTTTTTCTACTCGATTAGTCACGTTTTGTCACCTTTTTCTACTCGATTAGTCACTTTTTGTCACCTTTTTGGTTTAATTTGTCACCTTTTTGGACCTTGAAACCTGTTAGGAGCCCTGTTCTTAGTTTATTGTTTTGTGCCGAAAGCAAGTGACGAGCTGGCATGCAGAAAACATCCATGGCCTTCTTATTGGAACTCTGTTCTATATTGTCAATATGCTAATGATTATTAAAACCAATCTCTCGAGTTCCATCAACTAAGACATGCTTAACATTGTTTCTAACATGTTAGTCTTCAATTTTAAAATATTATAGTTTGTAGATACAAGATATTCACCTTTTTTCATTTTCCATTTCATTTATTATAGTATTTTGCTCCATTATTTTCCCTCGCAATATATCCAGCTGTTTTGTATGTAAATGATTTATACTCTCATCCTCATGGTGTCTGCTACAAAAAATATAAAATGTTTGAAAGTTATTTGTCAAACACATGGTTCTATCTAACATCATTGACAAAAAAGTTGGGCATTGCAAGAAAATCCAGTTTTTAGTACTTTTAAGAAACTTGACAACAATTATGGTAAAGAATTTAAACAATAATTTTGTGATGAAAGTTTTCACGAAATGTAGTCAAGTTTATAGGAAGCAAGACTGACTATAAATGGAGGTACATTGGGGTGGTCCTTAAATGGCTCAAAATACTTTTTTTTTTGCATTTCAATAACTCATTGTCCTAAATGGTTCCTTTAGGGTAATAGCAATTTGAGGACATTTGGAAAAAACAAGTTAAACCCAGATTTAACGTAACCCGCATGTAACGTCATTTTTCCATTGGTTCTAAAGAATTTCCTATATGTTTAATGTTAAAAAATCCCGAATTAATGTTATCACTTTGAAAAATTTCCTGCATTTAACATTTTTTCAGCAGGGAGAACTCTGAGCTCTCTTTTCTTAAAATAGTCGGATACTAACAAGTAAGCACAGCGTTGCCAGTGACAGTTCTTTTTATGTCCTTACTGACACTAAAACATTGAAAAGGAAAAACAATTTTAAGAGTCCACAAGCATGTCACAAATTCGCATAAAATTCTGACCTTCTGCGATATTGATCTGGTGTAAAATGTTTTGCAGATTTCAAATACGTTGAAAATTTTATTCTATCTTTAACGATCGTGAAGATAGAATACCTCAAATAGTCCTTTTTGTGTTCGTAATGAATAACTGCATCAATTGTAAATTGGATATACTAAAAAACTTACAAAAACTCATCTGTGGAGAAGGATGTTAATGAATTAGCTAGTAAATGCAAACCAAAATAACAGATTTCTTTAAACAATAAACTATTGTAAAGGAAGAAATAAAAAATTTTACTTAATTTGGTCTATATTTCATGCTTTATGTTTTATTTTTCTCTGACCCCAATTTAATGTTTTCCCACATATGCCATTTCTTTCCAGTCCCTTGAAATATGTTAAATCGGTGTTTAACTATTACATATCAATAATGGCAAAGGCTATCAGTGCCAAAAAGTGTTTGATTGTAAACTGGATAACCTTTCCTTATTCCTCAACCATCTGCAGTAAGAATCATAATTGGGCTCTTTTAGTGCTAATATTCCATTGAAATATTGCATAAAGACTGCTCTTTCAACATGATCATTAACTGCTTTTATAGCTTGGATTTAACTTTTAATTCTTCATAGTAAAATCTTCCGAATCATTCCTTATTTTGTGTAGACATAAAAGCATTTCGGAAACGACCTTTAAACTTTGCAGATTCTTATGTTTCAGTCAATGTTTTTGTAAAACTAAAGATCACACATCATTACAGTATCAGAGTATGCTTTAAAGAATCATTACATGTTTTTTTCTGCAAAGAATTTCAGCGATAAAGAAGCTAGCTACCAGACAAACTTTGAAATTCAAGGACATAAATTTTTTATATGCTTTGCAAATCCTCTTGTAGATTTTGTAATTAAATCAAAACATCCATATTTAAAGGGATTTTGGACACTTAATGAGCATTTTGCTTAGCATCATATGAAGATACCATATGAAGTGTTTGTGGAATAAGACTAAAACAAACTCCTAAAGCAGGAATACTTCCAAGAAATATCGGTTTTTAAATTAATTTCAAGAACTCTGCTCGATACTATGATTATCAGTTCTTGGTAGTTCAATAGTCGATCAGCGTATTCAAGAGTATTCTAATTTATAATGCATATGTAAGGTATGAAGTGTTATTGATACCTGTCCATCATTAAAGTCCTTAAACTTGAAATCGTTTGAAGTGTTAACTTTGAAGCCAAAGAAAATCATAAACCACTTTAAGTAGCAACTATTAGGAGTTTCATAAATATGACATGATAGACCACTTTTATTTACCATCAACTTTGTTATGTGTTTCAGAATACCCATAACCTAGTCTTCAGCTATTTCACTTCCTATATCTTTTGCTATTTTTGAGGCATTAATATATCTTCTAGAGTTTTTTGAAGATACACCACATTTAAGCCATAAGTGTGCATTCCTCAAGTTCTTTCGGTGATAGATCATTAACACTAAAATATCCAAATCATTTGCTCACGCCAAAACATTTTTCTCTTCGTCATTTTGAGTCATGTGTAATATGCCAAATTATCCTTGTATCTGCCTCATTTCCATTCATGTAGGTTCGTATATATGGCAAGATCTTATCTGTAGGTTTCTATACATGAGTACATGTAACAAAAGTCTGTTCTACAGCAACATATAACTTTTTATTGCCTAGCAAGTGACCATATTTGGCGTCTTGAACAACTTGCTTCGTAGAGCCACTCAAGACTTTTTTGTTCAAATCTTTTTTGGAGTTCTGTTCCGTATCCCTGATAGTTGGAGAGCCATAGACCTCAAACACTATGTGAATTTCTCTGGCTTTTCTTCTTTACAGATTAATCACAGAATGTTGGCAAGAGCTGCATAGTTATCCGGGAATTGAATTGTTTGTGCGCAGGATGAACATGGCATCAAAGACTATTGTGTCCACAGTTACTGGAGCAGATACAATATTTTCTTTTTTGAAGCTTTTCCAACTTAATGCATCAGTTTGGATTTACATGTTTTTTTCAGTCAGCCATCCATTTGTTTAAGGGCTAGAGGAACTGGGGTAAGAGGATAGGCCAAAACATCCTCATGTCACCCTTCTGTTTAGAGGCAATATTGAGAAGTCTTGAATAAAGATCACATGTGCATTTTACGACATGGAGTTTTTATCTGATCCTTGGATAGTTTTAGAAGCACACACAGCACAGTTCAAAACATTTTTTTCTTGGTATTGGAAGTTCAACATTTCTTGGATCACTAACATACAACATCTTAAAATTTTCAAAGGCCTCTGTGCCTTTGAAGTATGGTCCACAACATGCCCATTGGATATGTTTCTCTGTCAATTTCTTCAAAAGGATCTGAAAAGCTCTTGAGTGATGATATTACACTCAACATCTGTGTTATCTTTTTCGGTCCGACATTCTTGGAGGTCCTGTTTAGAGTCTGGTTTTCTGGACACACCACTGTCTTCTAACAAACTTGTTACTATTTTGCTCCATAATGATCTAGTTTTCATCTATCTAGCCTTAGCTGAATCAGAGTTGGCAAACGCATTAATACCAGTAAATCTTGGTGCTGCATCAGCGTTCACTGTTTGTACAAGAGCTATGTGAACTGGAACTCTAGAAAAGGTTGTTTTAGACGGTTTTATAGACAGACCACCTTGAGAAAGAGTCTGTTTTGAACTAGGGGCCACTGTCAATATTTATCTTGTTCAGAAGGTTTAGTCATCCAGCAATCATAGTTAGGTCTACTGCAAGCTAAATATTGGATTTATTTTCTGTATAGCATCTATGTACATGTTCAGATCGTTTGATCTTATACCTTTCACTTTAGATTGAAATAATTAAAATCATCGGGCATTGCGCGCCCCAATCACTACTTGGAGGGATAGGCTTGAGACATTTTCTCTTGAAAAAGTTTTTTCTCTAATTAAACATTATCTAGACAGCATGTGATCATCCGTATCATTTATACTTACTACATTAAAATTTAGCATTAGTTAATTAGCAGGTAAATATTACATTAGAGTAATTATTAAAACATATATATATTGTAGGTCCATTTGTTCTACTATGAACACACGTACAATACAATAGACGAAATATACATAAGCATCTGTTAATTTACTTGTTTAATATTTAGTCTTTGTTTGATTATAATACATTACAAGTCCATATTAATACATCAGAGAGATCAGTGTTAACTCTCAAGATCTCCGCCACAGCGGGCTGGTCAGGCAGTTCTTGGTTTCAATAGTAAGACAATAACTGCCATTTATTATCTCCTTATGCATCCAAAGCCATGTGTATGGCATTTTTTAAATCTTAGCAAACATTTTTAATCTTGCCTATTTTTATTTTCTTAATGGTTAAAGAGTTGTTGGGTTTTAAACATTCACTATGAAACACAAAAACTCTTAACATGTAAGTTTCGGGCTAAATATCAGGAAAACTACTACACTTACGAACTATATAGTTTTACATAAAACAATGGTTATTTCATTATGACCAATTAAAAAAAAACACCATGCTCTGTGATGCTTCATTGAGGAGCTAGGTTCGTTTAAGTAAAGTGTCACACATTCACGCGGCAGCCATATTGATGACGTCATTACTCACCACCACCACTCGCCAACCTTAAGAAAGGCCTTTCTGAAGACTGTAGGTTATGGGTATTCTGAAACACAGACCCAAGTTTATGGTAAACTCGGGTAAATAAAACGTGTTCCATCTCTTGGGCTATGAGCGTCGTTATTTTCTGCTCCAGAGCAGAACGTGCATAGTCTTAAAATTTTTTCACTATATTTCTAGACATCAGTCCTGTAGTGCTTCAGAGACTTTTCGCTTTTTCTGTTCTTGATGGAGGTCTTGAAATTAACCAATTGAGAAAGGTTTCTAGATACTGTGACATAATAATCAACTTTTCTATTCTAATCTATAATTATAGCAGTATATCCTACATTTTGTAATGTATTACTGATGTATTTTGGTTAACCATACCTTTTTTAAGCAGTCGTTTTTGTCAAACCAAATTTCTAATTAGATCGTCCACATATGTTGTCAACTCTTCATTTCTACAAGCAGGAATATTGTCTTGTGATATTTTTAATTGATATCAAGCTGGTGTATTTAATTAAAGGTTTTACCCTGTTATATCTCCATCCTCACAGGAAACAGTTGATAAATTAAAATTACAGCAAACGGTATTTGGAAATCCTGCCAGGATAATTGCCGACAGAGGTTCTGCCTTTACTGCAAATGAGTTTGAAACTTACTGCACCGACGAAGGAATAGATCATGTGAAAATCACGACTAGAATCCCCAGAGGAAATGGACAGATTGAACGAATGCACAGGATACTAATACCTGTTTTGGCAAAGCTTTCTCATAAAGATCCGGCCAAATGGTTATGTATGCGTCCAACGTACAATGCGTGATCAACAGTACACCATCAAGAATTCCATAGCTGCTATAATAACTGCTATTCAACTATCGAACTATGTGCTTTGTTTACTGAGAACAATTACATGTGTTTAGAAAGTTCAATAAATGAAGAATTAGGAATAAATACATTCTGACAGACATGGTGCAAACAATGAATTCATATGTACAGGAATGTTAAATGCTTAAGCACTATTGAGCCACCTCTAAACATTGCTCAGATGTGCCCAACATGGTCATTTATTTTTAGCGTATTGGAGACTGCAAAATATTTTACTTCACTAAGGACCACCTTATTATACAGTTGCTAAGCTGTCACGAAGCTTTTAGAAAGTATAAAGGAAAAACCAACAAAAATACTCCGATGCATGATTTGCCCAACATATTTACCCTTGCTCAACACAGTTTGAATACACCAAATTGAAATGGAAAGCATTCTCCCTATTTCAATTTGGGGCAAGTGATGAAAATCCATTCCTTAAAATCATTTAAAATATTTCATTTATTGTTGAATTTGATTTTTTTGTCGTGAAATCATTTTCTACGGCGATTATTAGTACTGCAACAGATAAAATTTCATAAAACTAAATACCTATGTCATTTACAAACTTAAAACATAGAACAAAATATTATAATTCACAAAAGTATCTTTTAGCAAAATATCAAACACGAAATTGGATGAAGACCACTTCACAATCAAATGTTGTAATTTGTAACCCACTCTTGAAAGACCGATGCAAAATAGAAATGATGTAATATGGGGGGGAGGGGGGCTACAGTAACGCAACAACTAAGTCCAATTGTATCACCATCAAGCGTATGTGTGAAGAAAATTTTAGTCTCCTTCTAAATAACTTTCACACATTACCCGTGTTTATAATAAAAAAGAATCTATAGTCCAATCACTAGTAAAATGAACCTTTTGATTGCATTGATTATTGAATTTAAAAATCAATATGTAAAACAATGTATCTCTATGGCAGTGCCGTCGTTCTAGGTAGAATGTTGATTTGTACGCTTATTACAAAACCTAGAATAATTATCTGTTCCGTTTTTAACAACATCAACAAGATAAAAAGAATCGAAATTTCAATGGCATGAGATCACTTGTTTAGGTGGAATCAATACACAAAGTAGCTGTAAGGTCAAAATGATCGCTCCTGTCGTTCTAGTGGTTATCAATTTTTTGTTGCAATTGGACATTTCTACACAACACACTTTTTCAAATATTTTTGGATTTCCCCAATAACTTTGGAATGTAATTTAGAAAAAACTGCTTTGTTTCAATTAACAATTTCTCTAATCGTAAAATGCTATGTAATGTTATCGTTTGTCAAGACTGGAGAAAACCCTTTCAGCTTACCCTATTTCTGGTGTTGATGATTCACCAGTCAATAGGAAAGCATACAAAGGAGTGGTTTCAAGTTGAATGGTAGATCATGGATTTTTAGACACCAGGAACTCAGAGATGAGTCTTGTAATGCACTTTGCAGTAAAAATGAAACCATGAATAATATTATGACGAAAATCTTTCAAGAATAGTTTGGCTAAAACCCAGAACGAAACTAAAAACATGCTAAATATTCAAATGCTTAAAACATCACAGGAGATGACCAAAAAGATGCTTTAGAAACCTAAAAATCCAAACTACCCTAAAACTGCACACATGTAAAATTTGAGGATTGCAAATGGAATTTTTATCAATATGGGCATTGTCTACAAAGTGCTAACAAAATTTAATATGTCAGCAATATCCAAATTAAGAAACGTGCTGAGGTTACTCTATAATAAATAATGCAACTGACCTGCTTTTCACCTTCAACAGCTCTTGAACATTTTCCTTGTTCAAATTCTATGAAAGAGGACATATTAGTTACACTATTATTTTAAGAGATTAACATTCATAATTCAGAAACAATACTATAATAAAAGTACTCTCATGATAAAAAAATTTATTCAAATCAAGTACAAATGTAGATATAAAATTAATTTTGCAAATGTCCTTCCGTAATGAATGTGTTCTATGAGAAAAAGTTTCCCTGTCTAGTTGACTAAATAAATGAATTCTAAATATCTAAGAATGTTTGCAGATATACATTTCAATTTGTAACATTCATTACTAAAAGTGTTCGGGAGCCCTTTGAAAGTGAACTCTTAATTTGTCCTCCTAGAAGTATTTATTTTGTCAGTAAACTACCATACATGGTATTAGATACAAAATGTAATTTTAGTGATAATCTGGCGGCTTAAAGTGGACTTAAACCAATACAAAGATAAACATAGCAAATTCAATTAATTGAACCAGATTAGAATGTATACAATACAGAATAAATATGAAACGGTCAGTGTATAAAGCAGAGGCATAACTATGGAGAGGTGGTGTCTAAAGAAGAAGCATTTCAGAACTCTTTTTTGTGGGTTTTCATGAAATTTATTTTTGTAATCACAATTTTGTCTTTGTCAGTAGTTTGAAATGTTATGGTTGTGAAGTGAATACTTTCAAGCACTTCATCTTAAGAATACAAGGTATGAAAGTACATTTTTACATTCCCTTGAAATCATATAACTAGTATTTAGAAAAAGACAAAGAAATCAAATGTTCATCTCTGAAAGGTCCAGAAAACAGGATCTTGAGTTTGGCATAATACGTCCCAAGAGGACTCTCAATGCCACAAAACCATATCCAATCCAATCCAGAAAACAGGATGCAAAATGGGTTTTATGCCGGAAGAGTTATATTTAAACAACCTGCACCAAACAAGGTACTAGAAACAATGGAGGATGAAAACAGAAAACGTTAGATAGAAGAGCAGGTGAGGGTAAAACAAAGGACAGAAAGGTCACTAGGGTATCCTAGAGTTGTGATGCCAGTGTTGACCTTAAAAAAACCCTTAAGAGTTAAATTAATAAACAGTATTAAAGAGTTAAGTTATAATTATTAAGCTAATTATATTTTATTTTCATCTCAAATTAGAACATTTTGTTTAGGAGAGTTTTTGCCCCAGGTACCCAAAAGTCTAGCTTCACCTCTGGCAAAAAGGACAGACATAATTTGGAATGGGAAATACTATTCTTTTTGGCAAACTGTTATTTTCTGTCTCTGCTCATTTAAAAAGAACTGTTCTTTAACCAAATTTTCTGTGCTCAACACTGTGTTCTAAATGCCTCACTCTACTCAACAGGTAGAATGACATTAGAAACTCTGCTGTGTTTGACCTTTAGGAAGGGTCACTTGCAGGGCAGGTGCCTACTCCATCAGAATGCTGAATGTATTCCGATTGGTTACATATTGGTGCCAGCTGCTGTTCTTCCAACGTGTGCTTTACAACAACTTGAGAAGAACAGGTGGTGTGCATCTAGATTATCTGATTGGTTATTGACATTTACCTTTGGGTTATTTTTTGGACTGCGGGGAGACGACGTTAGAGAGCCAGAAGCAAAGGGTGACAACTGACAATGCTTGGTCACTGGCCTGGTCTGTGATGATACAGACTTATATATTGGTGTAATGATATAAATACTGAATATATTTTTAATGTTCTTTTCGAAGGAATAAGAACTTAAATACATTATCTGTTGGTAGTCTTCTCCTTGAGTACGATTCGTACCATTTGTAGGCTGCTGTTATGGAGCAATGACACCACAGTAGAAACAACGGAAAGAAAACGAAAGATCGAAAAATTTGAAGTCTTCGAATTGTTAATCTATTGACTTTTTTATGGCGTAAGAGGTTAATCTTGTCAAGATTCACCATAGTATCAGTTATTAAGTAAAGTATATACGAATACAGGGTGATTCACAAGTACATATAGTTTCCAGATGCTGTAAAATGGGAACAGTTTAATATATGATCCCCAAAAGCAAACTGTTAGCTAGGTATACTCATAAAGTTTGTGTCCCCCTCCCGAGCAAAGTGACATAGGTGATAGTGAGCATGTCATGTGACTAGTCAGTGGAAATGGCTGTGTCTGCAGTGGAAAAGGTGTTTTGTGTTCTTGAATTGAGCAAAAACGGAATCTGTCACTGTTGTGCAATGGCATTTTCAATCACTATTTGGAAAAAGAGCCTCCAACCAGAAAATACATTTAAGATTGGTTTAAAAAATTTGAAATTATGAGCGGTTAGTGCAAAGTTTAAAAGTCAGGGCAACCAAGTGTATCGGCAGTTATTGTCAAAAACTTTATTCATCCAATTGGATAATAAAGTCGAAAAACTTCTTATTTAACCTTATTTCTTCTTAACACCCTTTATCATAACCTTCTTTTTCTGTTGATCTAGCAGAGTTGGAACAGTGTATTGCAACCATTATCACTGCACTTACTTCAGATACCCTAACACGTGTCTGGGCAGAAAAGGGTTACCAGTTCGATGTGTGTAGTGTGACTAAGGGTGCACACATAGAACATCTGTGACTGTCTCTAAAAAAAATTGAATTATTCACTTACACTTCTATTACAGATAACATAAAATATCTTAAATTGTCACTGTTATATGGTGCATTGAAATTGTATATCTGTAAATTTGAAAAACTTCTTGTTAAAGGAAACATTTATATTATCTCTGAGTCCCCAGTGGCAGCTTATTATGTCCCAAATCTCAACCATCTTAAGTACGGTTTCCCAAACTAATGTGGTGTCTAAGACAAAACAAATTAGCAATTTAAAAGTAATATATTTTTTTAGGTATTAACATCCGTTTTAAGTCAACCAATCTGGGACTCAATAATCAATTGGAAGACTTCTACATATAACTTTAAGCAATGGAGTTGCCCTATAAAAGGTAATAATAAATACTTTAGACACATGAGGATTACCACTTAAAAAGTAAGATAAGTTTATTTGTCAAAAAAAACTGGTAAATTAGTATATAGTAATATAAGATTAACCTGATTAAAAATTGTATAGTGTTGAAACATAATATATCTAAGCATGTTTGAAACATGAAAAATATAAGTAAAATAATCACTTTCATTTTTCAACACGTTAGTTTTATGATCGTATATTTGTTTCCGAGATGTCTTTTTAAAATCGTAATAATTAGACTTAAATGAGATCCTTTTCCAGCATATAGAGAGAGCATGACACCTGATCTGAATCTTCATCTTTCACAATGAAATAAGTCCATATATTTCAAATTTTAAGTTCCATTCTAGGTCAAATTAGGTTTTAAAATTAAGTTACAAGCATTGCAAATCTTAAGAGAGAGTAGAGGCAACACTAACTGGAGAGAAAGCTTTACAACAAAATCTTAATCAGTAATAACTAAGTTCTTTTATCTCGAATAAAAACCCATAAGTAAAGTTAGCCTTTTTATTTTGATCATATATTTACAATACATACATGAGATTTAACTGCTTAATAACACATAACTTATTTTTATTAACAGAGCAACCCAGATACTAAAACAGTCGGCCATTTTTACCCATTTTCTACTACACCCTTTTTTTTCCCACTAATTTTGTTCAGTGGGAAAATTCATTCTAGCATCAAATTAGTAGTTCTGCACTGATGGCATGATCTCATTTTACTCCAATACTTACAGTTAAATATTTTAAAAGTTTGTTTAAAACTAAAAAAATCATTTCCATGGCATTGCCTAGCAATTATAAAACTTCAATGATTACACTAGTCTTTTTACAAAATTTTCAAACGGAAAACAGTGTGGGAATAGTTCAAGAGCAGGGTGATGTTTATAAACAGAGAGCAGGTGTATATCAATCGAAGTAGCATTAAAATCAAAGTAGGAAAAAAATGCAATGTTTCTTGTTGCAAGAGCGGAGAACAGATTTTTTTAAATAATAAACCATTCTTTTTAATAACAGGTGATAAAGAGCAAGTTGTTCTTTTCCCCTTTCCCTAGACCTAATCATATCTTAAGGCATAACACCTCTGTATTTCAAAGATTGCAGCAAAATAACTTTGTTGAAGCAAGTTGTATCTAATGCTTAATGCAGCTGAGGCATGCAAAAAAAAATTAAGAAAATGGCTTACAGAAATATGCTCCTGAAGTCTTCCTATATTCAGACTGTAATCCACAACTGTGGTATGAAGCTCTTTATGCTGACTATCTTGAAAGGAGGCCTATGAAGGAAGATAAATAAGTTGTTATATGGCTGTGACTGTGCAAATCTCCTTTCTCAAAAGAATGTATAAAACAATACCTTATTTAGGAGAACATCCCTTTCCAAAGCAATATTCTCTGTCTAAAAAATAGAATGGGTGTTACCAAAACTGTGTTTCTTAAAAAATTGGTTGATAATTCATTAGAAAGTAATGTACACAATTCAATGCCATTTGAATCCATAGATATCAAAGTAATGACACACACAAATACTATTTTCTTCTTTATAAACAGAAACTCAAAACTAGCGCAGGACAAGTGGGATATATATATCTTACTTGCAAAATTAAGTGCTCCTGAAGTATACACTACCCTACAATAATGGGCCGGCCAGCAGCGGATTTGCATAAAATCTGAGTGTATGTTGGATTTTATGCAAATCCAGTGCTTGCATGTGACCCGTAACAGTTAAATACGATATGGGAAATTGTAACGTTGTTAGTTCTGTGTGAAATTGTGACAGTATGTCAAAACGAAAAGAACTTAGTAATTTTAAAAGAGGTGTTATAGTTGGTTGTCACATGAGTCTATTCACGCAATTGCGGTAGAATTATGACAGCCACGGTCAACTGTTGGTGATGTCGTGAAGAAGTGAAAGACTGCAGGAGTTGGGACACAAATTGCACACATTTGTTGTCCCTGTAAACTGATTGAATGGGATCGGTGTGTCCTAAAGCCTGAGGTTTGTAAGAACCGCAAGAAACCACTCCAAATCATCAACAGGCAGTAGAGGTTACAGTGCACCCCAATACTTTGCGTAAAGAACTGCACGCTCTCAATATCCACGGATGTGTTGCTGCACAGAAACCAAACATCACCCCATCCAAACAATATGGCAGATTCGCTTGGTGTTTGCAACGCCGCAACTAGACTATGGACCACTGGAAAACCGTTTTTGGAGCAACGAGTCACGCTACACGCTCTTCCAGTCAGATGGGCATGCTTTGGTTTGGCGAATGCTCGGCAAACGTCTCTTACCCGAGTGCATCGTTCCAACTGTCAACATCAGTGGTGGAGGTGTACTTGTTGGGGGATGTTTTTCGTGGTATGGCCTGGGATCTTTGCATGTTGTTCATGGTAAATTGAATGCTGACGCCTACATGAACATTTTAGACAATCAGGTGCTTCCTATGCTCTGGCAATTTGTATGGAATGGACGAATGTTACTTCCAGGATGACAACGCTCCATGTCATGTTGCAGCATCTGTCAAGCAGTGGTATCAAGATATGGATGTTAAACGTCTTCTCTGGTCTGCTCAGAGTCCCGACCTAAAGCCCATAGAACATTTGTGTGACGAGTTAGAACGATGCTTACGAACCAGGGAACCACGTCCGAAACCTACAGCTGAGCTGCCAACATTCTTGCAGCAGGAATGGACACAAATACCCATAGCTGTGTATCAAAACATTGTTGAAAGTATGTCCAAAAGGGTTGCAAGTGTAATTGTAGCACGTGGGGAACCATCTCTCTATTAAAGCATGTATTATTTCCCTCATACCATCACATCTTGCTGTCCAGTCCACCATTGTATAGTGTATATATACATAGATATATATAATTATAACAAATATATATATGAAACAATACCTAAAAATAACCCCCTAAATAACATTCTCCCTACAGATCAGTCCCTTAACATTCTACTTTTCTCAAAGTCCTTTGTCTCCTTGTCCAATAGGCCAATATATCTTGTCATCCCCTTTCACTTTTCCCCTTACCTCTCACAAACTTTTTTTCTTTCAAATTGCCTGTTTAAGATCAAGTTATTCCTTCATTAAACCACCAACTTCTAGCAATGATATTTCAAGCTAGATCCCCTGATCCAATAGCTTTTTTTTTTAATTATTATCCCTCTAGCTAGATACTAATAAACTATGCACTTTTTTATGAGTACCTTTGGCTAAGGAACACTTGTTGTTCCAAACACCATACACTCAACAACTTCCACTCCTTATGATGTTACTAGTTTGTAATTGAAGTAATAAAGAATAGTTATGGAATTTTCTTCCACGCCATTTGTGGAATCAGCATAACACTCCACACCAATGGATCATCCCCTCCTCTTGCCTTATACCACTCTATCATCTATCATGACTGCAGGATTATAATTTCTGTATTCGGGGGGGGGGGGGGGGGGGATTGACAAGTGATGAAGAAATTACTTTTCCAGTAAAAGATCATTTTAAGAACCATTATTCAGTTGGATTTCAAATGATACAATAAATCAGTCATTCGAAAAAGTGCACTGAAAAAAAATTGTTTTGTTGAGAAATAAAAACCATTGTTTGATTCCATAACTTCGTTAATACCTTTGGGTATGAAACTGTTTACCTTACTTTGGAAAGCCATGAGACATAATTAAATTATAAAAGAATTTAATTTACCTTGATATAAAAGCAGCATAAAATATAAACCAAATCTAATTATATTCTAATCAAGAAGTCAGAAAAGAATGAGTTTAGTATTTTCACAATGCATGGCAACATTCACTAAAATATAAGATAACTACATCCTTTCATAAGATGACAGTTTATAATTTTAATACAGCTGTAACACTTAAAACACAGGAGAAAATGTGAATAAAGTCAGGTTACTTTTTGTACGTTTCATCTCAAATTAACTTATGGACTCGTTCATAATAATTCATTAGATACTCTACTATTCATAAGTATTGGAGTCTTTTTTTCTCTTATTTTACGAAAAGTATGTTGTGTATTATATATTAAATTGGATGAATAGGATATTGGTAAACAGTTGGACATTCTTTGTAACATTGCTATTTCTATGCGATTGGTCCAGTCAATAAACACCTATACAGAATCCACTTCCACTTGAATGACCATCTAATCAGTTTCAGAATTGACCACATGCAAGACAAAAGTATTGAAGCCATTCAGAGGCTGGTTGTACAGTAAAATAAATGCCCTAATATCTACACGTAATATTTTGAATATCTTCATAATACTGGAACATATTCACAATATTGTAACATCAGTCAATGAATGTACAACTACTGTTGTATGTTTAAATTTAATTCATTTTGCTGAACACTAGAATGTAATACCATAAACAGATCAAAGTTAAATGCAGCAAGAGACATTGTCCAAACATCTGGTTATTCAAACCTCCTTGTACAATGCATTTGGCTGCATTGCTCTTCTTCACCTGTTACCCAATCTATTTTTGTTTCATGAACACCACAAGAAAATCAATATATTTCTTTCCAACTGGAAGTTCAAATGTCAATTGTTTGAATCAATTGCCTTCAAATGAACTGTTTTACAATTTGGTTGACACAAAACTAAACAAGAAGGTTGACTTCACTCTGGTTTTTTTTTTTTGCTTGTACTTGCTTTGCCTCGAACCAGAAGGTATTTAAAATACTCAACTTTAATTATTTTCATATTTCAAGAATCTAGCATGACTATGTGTTTAAATAGTAATGTTACATAATTTAAGTTTTAAAACATGTACTTTTATGTTAAATTATGCTACTTTATTCAAATAATCACGTTTTGCTCGACCCTTGCCGTATCACACCCCAGTTCATTATGCTTTTTTTAGTTTCCCGATATAAGGAGGGGTTACCATATACCGCCTTCCAATCTGTCTCTCCCCATGTGGTATTCATCTTTCGATTCAAACCCTTAAAAATGAGTTGGAAGAATTTAATGACCATCAGACAAACATTTGGTTGCTTGGATTTTATGAAGCCAGGGCCTAATTTGTCAGTTACACCAAACACATGACAGACAATGTCAAATAATACCCACAGAAAGAAATTTTTAATGACACAGAAGAGAGAAATACACTCAGGGAAAGCAAGCATGCCCGGAATCGAATCTGCACTACCTACAACTGACAAACATCTGTGTGTGTGCTGTCGCATTTTCACAAACATATCTCTACTCTGCCTGCAGCAGGGTACATCACAAAATAAAGATTTTCTCCAATTTGGCACTTTTCATCTGAATTTGCTGATATGCATCCGATAAAACTAGTTTCCTTAAAGCTTATGTAAAATAAATTATGCCTTCACTACCTCCTTCAGCTTCAAACTTGCCACACTATCTAAGTGTTCTGAGTTAATATATGAAACAGAAATTACCACTTTCAAAAGAGACAAAAGAAGTTTCTGTCCCTCCTGTTCCATGCGCTTGGATTCCTCGACTAGTCTGAGAAGATCGGAGTTCTCTCTGAGAACCTTTCGATTCTCGTGATCGAGAGCTTCACCTTTCATTTGCAATGCAGCAAGATTTTCATTCAGCTCTTGAACTTGAGTAGCTAACTGGCTATTCTTTTCTTCCAGAACCTAACGAAATAAAAACAGTTAGCAAACTATTACAAATATTTTATTAGAATGCAACAGACATGGTCATTAGATACCCAATTTAAGTAATCATTGTGATATGATGATGGATTGCATGGCCAGCTCGATGTTGCCAGTGACAGTTATTTTCGTGGGGTCAAGTGTGAAGCTCGCCAACCCCTGGTAATTGCTACATATTCCCCTTTTTTTTGCTTTGTAAACAAACTCCACAGGCAACGTCAAATATGGCCTCGAAGTGGCTATTATCAACAACGTAAATCAAAACGTGCTAGAATCGGAAAACGGTATGGTTCCAAAGGCATTAGGATGAAAACCGTTTGTGACATCAGCGGACGAAAATTACAAAATCCTCGCCTTCCTTCAATGACGTCACATTTTGAAGAGAAGAAAGTTAAAAAAAAATTATAAATTAATTTTTAAATGTTCTAAATTAAATTTTAAAATTTGGGCTGGACACAAAAATCTCAAAATATTTCGGACTACCTGTGTGCTAAATTTCATTAGTGTAAGTGCCATAGATTCATCAGGACACTGCACACAGACAAACACTTCCTTTTATAATAGTAGATGTAAGCCTATCATTAGTAATGCTATTACACAATCGATATAAAAGTCGTGAAACGAGTCTGGAGCCTGAAAACATGTAGAAAATCTTTGTAACACCTTGAGACAGCAATTAATCTGAATTCAGCATCTAAATTCGCATCTCCAGTACGAGCTTGTTTCATGTTTCCAATGTATGTCTCAAGGTTTTTATCAGTTCCATTGAATCCAGTGATGACTATGATTTTTATAATAATTTTAATATAGGATCGATATCCTATTTTCAATTACTTGAGCACAGATGTGCTTGTTTATTTACTTTATTGAAAAACTTAATTGTTTTAAAATAAAATGTCTCTAATGCCTATTTGTTGCTGTAATTACGATTTATATGGAGTCAACATAGAAGCTCGACATTAGCAGGGTACAGCTAAATACGAAGGATAAAAAGTAACTGATGTGGATTTCATTTAATTTTAAAAACATGAAGCGAATTCAGCATACTGTTTCCAACTGTGAACACTGGAATGTATTCCTTTCTTTCAAATTGGAGTTTGCTCATAGTAAAAGACACAGGTGCAGAATTATATTCAGTGTTCTGCAACACAACTCCAAACAATTGCAATTGTTCTGCAGGCATTTTGTCGGAACTTTGAAAACTGCAGTCAAATCAAAAACAGACGCAAAACACAATTATCGGCCTAAATATGTATTGCATATTTATAATAAAACATCAGAATTAATTAACTTACTTTATTTAAAACAAAGGCATACTTTCAGAATTTGCAATTCTGTCGATTTTTGTATGATGGATATGGAAACTTAACTACCATAAGTATTTTTTTTTAATAAAAATATAATTAGAAAACTAAATCACAATTACATCGCATTGATGCTTGAGGTCCTTTACTGCTTCTACACGACTCTCTGTAGCTTCTTTTAAAACCCTGTAAAAATATTTTATTTATAAGACATTAAGAAGTCTTTAACAAAGTAAAGTATGCCACTAAAAAAGGTTCATACATGATAATAATTAAGAAAATTTTATAAAATTCCACTAAATATTTTACATATATTCAACCTATCAAATGTTTACAAATTAGATTCACACTAGCTAATACAAATGTCATATTAGACTTAAAAATAAAACCTCCAAGGTCTTAGTTACTTTTCAAGGGTTTTTGGAAGACAAAAAATAAAATTTTGAGGGCCCAGCAAAAAAGTTTTAGATAGATTTTTTTTAATCAAAGCAAAACTGAATATTTCTACTTCCACAGAAAAATTAAAAGGACATTGAAGCTTGAATAATTCTGTTCTTTTCTGAACTATTTAATACACACTTGAAAAGCTTTCAAATTTTATTAAAGTTCAACATATGCAGGAGTGATTACTCTTTACAACGGAGGCAACACATTTTAAGAAGTGTAGTCATCATGTCATCACCCATATTTAAAAATGACTTCTCAAAAGGAAAACAATCATCAAGTGGTGTAATTATGTACTGTAGACATGGATATAATAAATGACAGTAGCAGGGTGATCGAGTGATTTTTATTTAAAAAAATCATTGATTCAAATCAAAATTTTGAATTTCATTTTTTTTCTGTATAATATTTAACAATATTGAAAATGAAATAACTATGAGCAAGAGATGCATGTTGTTTTATTTAAATAAGTTGAAAAATTTGATTGCACAAAATTCACCCCCATAATCAACCTCCCTTTGATGACATTAAATATCAGTAATTGTTGATTGGGATCTTAATTACAGTACAAGTATTCCTCTTGGGCTAGTGACCAACAGGTGTCACTCACAAGTCATCAGCATGGGTTTTGTTTTAAACATTCCATGCGACTATAAATCGCACATCGATTTTAATTCACTAATTATTAATTAAAATTGTGGCAACTTGTATTCTTTTTTAAGATGTTCGACTTATTTATTTAGTATTGTAGTCTGTTTATGAAAAAAAGACATTAAGCCACAGTGAAAAGATTTTCTGCAGCATCACAAAAACATAATAGGAATTCCTATTTTGCACATAAAAATTTTAATTGGCAATTTTAATATGTTCATTTTGTTTTTAGTAATTTGTTAGTTATTTAAATGTTATGCATTGATCCCTCGGAATTCTTTACACTCCTAACATAACTAGTCTGAATTTATGAAATTGAAATTTGGAAATAGAAAGTAGATTAACGATTGAAACAGAAAGCTATTTGAACTATTATGATTTGTACTTATAAATGTTTCATTAAAAGCTCAGATTTCACTGAATTGGCATATCCTGGTGGGATTCAATTACACTTGTTCTATGCTATTCAGAGAACAGCTTACTTTTCTTGTACATGTATAAACTCTTTTTGTGTGCTTGGAATGCACCAATGAAATACTTGTCAATGCTCAGAGAATTTGAAAAATAGACATATTTGATTTCAAATTACGCGTAATTTATGTCTCTTTTTTTTACTGTTTACTCACAAATAACACTTATTCAAACTACCTTTTGCTAACTAACTATTAATAAGAAGTAGGAATTTCTTCATGAAATCGAGCAAGTTATTCATATTTTATTTTCGGTTGGTGACATGATGCATCTTCAAAAGCAAGGTTTGAACCAATTAACTATTTTATATTAAAATAATTAAAGAAATTTGTCGGATATGTGAATAATTTTATAACAAAAACTTATGTGTTGTCAGTGGGATCATGCAGCCTATTTATGTAGGTCAAAAAATTTCCTGTCCCTGGTTATGGGTTGTAAAATCAAATTAATGGTTATAAAATGGGTTATAAAATCAAAGTAATCAAAACTGCGTGAAAAACAAATGGAAAAACATTGCTTATGTATGCATTTGCTGCAACTTTCAATAATAACTCTCCACCCCCTGATTGCTTACGCTCGGACCAGGGATTGCTACGCAAACCAACACTCCTTTAGCAGAGTCAATTTTCTGCGACGGCAAGACTATCTTAATAATTCATATAATCCTTATTTGACTTTCCGGTCCATGACGTCACAGCGAGAGCTCCGCCCTCTGTTCACTAACGCTCACAAACACCCGGTGATTGCTATATAATCCCATTTAGCAAGTGATTTCACTTTTTTTTTTAATTAATGCACCCTAAACTAATAGCCGCATAAGTAAAAAACATCTCCATCTTGTTCCCAGTACAATTTTGAATAAACCATGTTAATATCGTCATATTCTGATCAGTACTTAATCGGCAAACCGTCTGAGAATCGAGCGAAAAAGAGAGTATGACATCATGGCGAGCTTCAAGGGCATCTGGCAAACCCGTTAGTCAAAAAATAGTAACCCTAATTTCCATGAATAAGAATGAACGTGTATCGCTCTGCGATCTAAAAAGTTCGAAATTGGTATGATCAACTTTTGATTGCAGTGAATTTATTTATTAACCAATTTCAAAAATAATTGTACCATAAGAAAGAGTACATTCTAAGGTATACTGCGATGTTTTCAAATTTAAAAATTAATAGTAATAAAATATAGATATGACAGTTTTAACAAAAAATAACAAAAATGTCCCAATTTTTCCCAATTTCAAAATTAACATTAAAAAAATCTGATTTAAATAAAATAAATTCCATTAAAACCTTTTTAAAATCCTGAAGTTTTCATACCCTGGACTGTATCAATGAAACAGACCAGTGTAAAAACAGTACAAGTTGTCCTGTAATGAATGTTAAGGGAGTTATCAGTGATTATATTTTATAGGTTTAAATTCACTAATGTTTCCTATAGATAAATACAAGCAGGTAAAAAGTATTGTACTTTCTTAAGCCTTCAACAATCTTGTTGTGGTGACTAGGTGCAACCATTTTTTGCTTCTCCTCTCGCATTGTATCGCACTGCTGCTGAGTCTCTTTCTTCTCCTGATGCAGAATGTCGATTTGGTCATTCAAGCTTCCCTTCTCTTTCTGTAGTATGTGAATCCGGTCAGTCAGGGTCTTCACTATGTAAACACAAAAATTATGGTCTAAGTACAGTATATACAGGGTGGTCACAATCAACTGTAATCATATCATGTGATTCCTTATCAAAAACCTGTAAAAGTTTGTAACCTATATCCTTTAAAAGTATTGTCTATTTTTTGATAAGATGTGGTATTTCAGGGGGCATATCAATAGATAATTTTATGTATACATTTACTTAACATACTTGCCAACATTGAAATCTGTGCATCAGTAAATCTTTTGTGCCCTGAGCACCCCTTTGCCATAAAACAAAACATAAATACATGAATTAATGTGTACTAGCCGGGCTGCGTCGGCTGTTTGTAATGGCTATTAAGACTGAATAAAACACGAATATTCACGACATTTGCTCATTCGTGAATGAAAATGCTAAATCTATGTTTTACTCTATGTATAGGTAAGCTATTAATAGCTGTCTACAGATAAATATTTTCATGGTAAATAATTCAATTAATGCACAGTTTTTGATAAAAATGTTAGGGAAGGTTTCAGACCTTAGAAATATTTTATATTTACCAATATACTACAACTCAAAACTACAAAAATCAGACGTCTCTCAGATGTTCAATTGTTGAAATTGTCATTAGACACATCAAGTGCTGCATTTAGATTCTTTGTCCTTCTTTCTTGAGACAAGTAAAGAGTTTCCCATTTGCAATTAGCTCACTTTTATGCATTTGAAACAGTAATTCTAATTTCATACTAATCCCACGGTGACAACATTTCCTAAATTTTTTACTTGTATTTAGTTCATATTTCCAATAAAGGGAATGGCAAAAAGTGCACAATTCTGTCGAATTCACGCAGTTGTGTTCTTGAACGTCAGAAAGATTTTCGCTTGAAGCATGTTGATAACTAAACCTTCGTCGAGCTCTCCATTCATAACATTGCTCAGTTGTTTCATTCACATGGCAATCTCTATCTTCAGCATTTCTTGTAGATCTCCGTTCAAACGACTGCTCAACTGTTTCATTCGTGCTGTGAATTCTTTTTCGTGCATTTTTAAACTGAAACTCTATTTTGCATAGAAATTGACCTCTGCTATTTGAAACCAGCAAGAATTTAAAAAATATGGGTTGTTTTATTTGCGCTGATTGTTGCCATTTGATGATGCACAAATAACGTCGATTTTGGGCCCACATATGTATCTTAGTGTTTGCTCAGCCATTTCATTCACACTGCTTGTTAGTGTTTACTTAGTCATTTCATTCGTTCTCTCTGTCTTCAGCATATCTTGTAGCTCTCCGTCATTGCCATTTGACAATACACAAATTACATCGATTTTGGGTCCACGTACGTACGTTACTGTTATATATATATATATATGTATAGATAGTATTATTTGTATAGATTGATCATATATAGAATATATGTATAGATTAGAAATATCCATATATGTCACAATAAATAGTATTATTTGTATTTAAAAATGCATAGGTTCAATTTTACATTTTTATCAACTGCAGAAACCTTGCAGAGCAGTAGTGTTTTAATACCAAACTGAACACATTCACTGTAAAAAAACATATTAACTTTATGAGTACCTACACACTGCATCCAAAACTGTATATATGTTACATACCATTTAAACTTGTGTCAGGATTACACATCATTGGTGTTCATAAAGCTTATTTACAAGTAGATGAAAGAAAAAAAAATCAATACTCTATTTAGAAAGTTGTATCATTTAGTGTTTTATCTGGAAGATGGGATTGCAGAAAAATTCAACAAAGCTGCAGTAGCTTTTGGGTCTTTAATAATTCTGCTCTAAATTTCTGCTCAAAACAAGGTTTTGGGGGTTTTATGGATTTAGTGGATGGTTGCAGAGAATGAAATATTTCGATTGCAAATTGAAATATTAAAAATCCGTGAAAAGGCCAGACCTCTCTGTAAATCAGTAAAATTAAGTGGAAATCCGAAAAAATTATGGATAATCCATTAAAGTTGGCAAGTATGACTTAACCATCACTTTTATTTTCATCTCTATTGACTCTCAGGTTTATGGGTTGGTTTGCGATAAGGAATTGTGTGGTTTGATTGTTGCATAGTCCAGGGCTCGAAATACCCGGGTGCACAGGTGCACATGAAAATAAAATTGTGCACCTAATTTTTTCCCACTAGGCGCACTTGTGCACCTAATTTAAAAACTTAGGTGCACAACGTGCACCTGTTTAAAAAAATATATTTCGAGGCCTGGCATAGTCAATCCTAACCACCTTGTTGACTCACCGTAGTGGGAAATCAATCTACATGTATGTGACTCTGCACTTTTTCTCTAGTGATTCAAAAAGTTACAGCATTTTCTGACATAGTTACATAACTTTCATGCAAATATTTTAATACTTAAAACATAATTTAAACAAACAAATGGTAAGATAAAAC
This sequence comes from Metellina segmentata, assembly GCA_947359465.1. Lineage (NCBI taxonomy): Eukaryota > Metazoa > Arthropoda > Arachnida > Araneae > Tetragnathidae > Metellina > Metellina segmentata. Next base: position 13,468,099 of record OX375878.1, read on the forward strand.
ACTACGAACAAACTAACTCCTGTGCTTAAAAAATGTTAAAAGCATAAAGCAATTGTTATGATTACAATTTTTTTCTTGCAAGTTCAAAATTTCACTTAATTGGCATGTTATGGGAAAAATTATTTCTTATTCTATGCTGTTTAAAGAGAAAAGTTTCATTTTCTTGTATGCTCAATCAATGCTCAGAAAAATTGAAAAAATAAGCATATTGATTTCAATTATATATTTTTTGTCTCGTCTCATTCTTAGTTTACTTACGAAACCTTTTTTTCTCACAAATAATTGCTTTTTACAAGCTGAATATTAATAGGAAGGTTCATTTTCTATTGGTGACAGGATTTTTTCTCAAAAACAACCTTTTTGTAGAATTTAAATTTTTAGTAAGAAAGAAAAGTCTCTAGAGTGTGGCAATGTTACCCAGAATGCATAGAATAGTTCGGAGTATGCATATAAATAACTTGAATCTCATTTTTTTAAAAAAAATTTATAAATCCTACGCCCAGCTCAAGGCTTTCTGGCCATACGCTGTCTTGCCGTCCAATATAGCGAATAAAGTCCTTGGGGAGAAGTATCCCTGGTGTCAATGTCCTGTAAATTAGAGCACTCTGCAAGGTGTTGTCTGTTCATAAGACCATCGCAACAAAGTGGACAGAACGGGGAGATAGCCACCCCAATCTTATGTAGGTGTTGTTGGAGATAGTCATGTCCGGTTAACAAGCAGAAACAGGCCACTCCCATCCCTCTTGGTAGATCAGTAGGGATTCTTCCCTTGTTACTCAATAGGCAATCCCAACTCCGTCCCTGTATCTCCCTTTGATACTGCAGTTTTCTTTGTTTCTTGAACTGTCTTTTATTTATTTTATCATGTTTTAATCTTTTAAATTTTTACCCTAGCATATTTCCTAATACATTAATTTTATTCATCATAAATATTAATGTCAAACAAAAATTTAAAAAAATATTTAGAAACCACACTATGATTTGCATGTCTTATGCCCATCAAGGGATCAATTCAATTTTTATGATGAAAAAAAAAATCTTGATCTTTGTCATACCCTGATTCCAAGTCTGCTCTATCAACTTGAATGTGCTAAAATTTTCAAATGCATAACATGTAGCACCATTACATGGATGATAGATAATAATATGTAACACAAAACTTTTCCTTGCACATGAATCCAAGCTTTAAAAAAGTGCATGTGTAATGTCATAGTAAATGCAAAATTACTTTTTTATAAAAGCATGAAGCAAAAAAAAAAAAAAAGAATTAAATTCACTCTATGAAATTTTTTTTAATGCCTTTCAGGATGAGTTCTTTAGGAATTTCCGTTATTTTTCCAGAAATCTTCAGCTTTGGTTAAATGGAAACTCGATAGTATTGTTTTACATTCCAAGCATGCAGACTTTTATGTAAATTTTTTAGCCCCTGGATGAAAAGTCAATGGATGATGTAATTTGAATTATCTGAACCAAAGGTGAAACTAGACTGTCAAACTTAAGATACATGAAGCTGATACTTCATTCTATCCAAAACGCAATTTATGTGTTTAAAATGACAACAAAGTACATAATTTAAATAATTAGGATAAAATTTACTCAATTTAGTGTCAGATTTTAAAAAATAAATTACTGCTCACAATAGTATTTTTCTATTCTAATTTCTTTTTGATTGTGTATTAAAACTAGCAAAAGACAGAGCTTTGTTGATAGCGCATTAAAATGTGCCTAGGTTGGAAGAAAATTTAATGGCTTATGAGTAGTAATGATTGCAGGGGGTTCCATGAATGGAAGAGTTCACACACATAGCACAGGAAAATACTTGTAACAAAATAGTGCTGCAAATTATTCAACTTTAAAAAAAACTTTCAATTACATTTTTTGTTTGTTTTTTGAAACGTTGAGTGCTTTACATTAATTTTGCTCAGCTTTACATTTATCATGGTGCTCAGGGCTGCCGACCTAGCAGTTGTTTGATTTTAATATTAGCAAAATAATTTTATACTTAATAATATTGGGGAAAAAGGCTTGCCTTCTTTTCGAGTTTCTGCTTCAAGTTGAGTGATTTCAAACTGAAGTTTAGTATGAAGTGTCTCTTCCTTCCTTAAATGATAAGTGAAAAAAAAAAAATTACTAGGAAATACGATGTCAATTGTTTAAGGTAATATGGGAAAGAAATCAATTGCAAAATGAAATTTCAGAGAATCCTTTTTGAGGTTATCTTTACAGAAGGAAAGAAGGATTATTTTATGAGAAAATTCACCTTTTTTCATCCTTTACAAAGTCTCCTGCCTGCTTCCTGAGTTGTCTGTTTTCCTCTGATAATTCTTTCAGTCTTTCTTGTAGTACTTTGTTATTCTCCTGAAAAATGGAACAATGTAAATTTTTTATTTCATTTTATGCACGTGTACAAAACTAGTACTTATATATTTTTAGATTACACATGCTACACTTAAACATCTGTGGTTTCATACTGTTTAATAAATAGGCATGGTTTGTGTGCTTAATGTATAACTGAAGGACTGAAGAACTTTTATTTACAGGTTTGTAGAGTATGCAGAAGGTCAGTGGACATCAATATAATGGAACACTTCCATGCCTCAAAGAGTTTAAAATATTTGTAGAAATTAACTTTTCAAGACTTTGCATAGCAGTTCCTCTTACCTAATTAATATTTTTGTGTGTGATAAGAAATATATATTTTGTGACAAGCTATGACTTTCAATAAATTACATTTAGAAAAATATAATGCCACACTATATTTTCAATTAAAATCATTTGGATATTTTTATAGAATGAATACAATATCAATTACTGACACAATTATATCTGAAACAGCTATATGAAGGTACATTTTCTAGTCTACTATTGTCAATTTTTACCAATAGCTGCTTCAAAGCTAAACATTTTACCTGCTATTTTTAACTTTTAAAAATATAATATAAAAATTGTTACATGTATTTATTACAAAATAAAATTATTTCGCATAAATTAAAAACAATGTAATCAGAAGTACAGACAAAAATTTTGTTTCATAAGGATGCAAAAATATTATTAAGATTTTGTTTAGTTCACTTATAAAATTTCATCCAGTGTTGAGATTTTGTCAATTCCAAAATATTGCTTTGAAACTACAATATCTAGCATTTATAACAAATAAATTTGGAAACTAATCAAAGATAATAAAGGCAAATAATCGTGGAGAATATAAATCAAATGAAACATCTTTAGATAACCTGAAACTGAATTTTCCACACAAAGAACAATTCTATGCATTGCTATGGTATTTTGGAATACAATAAAAAAAACACTACATCAAGCTGGATATGCATTTAGAAACCACTCTACAAGATAAGGAAGTGCTGAACAAACCAACAAGGAGCACTTCTTTTTAACTGAAGAGTAAATCCTTTACTCAAAATCTTTGCACAACAATATTACAAACAAAACTATCAAATGCCTGATATAAAGAATTAAAAATTCGACTGCAGTGAAAAAAGGCAAGTTCGGAATGCCAGATTTTACTTTACACTTTAGTCAATTTTTGCAATTTTATTTTAGAATTCTTGTACACCCTCTCAAAATCTCTACAGTAACCAATTTCTATAGTAACAAACCTAGTTATATCATATCTTAACATATTACTGTATTCAGATAATTGATTCTTCATTTGTCCTCTTCCCCCAATGAATATTAGTTAGCAAACAGCAGACTAAATTTCAATCAATTTCTTTATAATTAACTTGGGTATCCTAAAAAAGACTTGAATGCAGTAATTTGTTAATTATGTTCTAGGTAAAAAAAATAGGGGTATAAAGTAGAAAACTGTGAAAAAGTATTAGTTGGATATTCAAAGAATTACAAAAAGTACTGAATACAAAAACTAGTAACAGAAAGCATTTTCATTCTATACCAAGTTAACAGTTTTATACAATTTTATTAGGGGTTTACATACTTTTGCTTGCAGAAGTGAAAGAGTTTCAGATTTTTTAACAGAAGAATCCAATTTTGTCTGTAAGGTAAATGAAAATAAAATAAAGTATTAATAAAAAATAATTAATAAAGTATAAAATAAAGTATTTAAAAGAGCAATCCACAAATTAGTATTTTTCAAAATGTTAGGGATAGTTTTCTGTATTCTCAAAACATAAACTATAGCTTGGAATAATACAGTTTCTAAGACAAAACTAATGTAAAAGTCAAAAACATTTAACTAACAAATTCTCTGAAGGATTTTTAATCAGAAAGACATAAACCAATAGCAGTACATATTGTTATAATTTTTTTTGTTTGAAAAATATTTCACTGATGTTCTAGTAATAAAATAAATGCGATTTCCTACATAGAAAACAATCCCACATGTTCAGTGGCTGACTCATTAAATTGACACAGGAAATGTAAATCCTCCATGGGCTTCAGACTTTTCGAAAATATTAAAAGTGAAATTATGCACAGTTAAACAATGACACCTTATAAATGTGTGAACTAAATATGTTCATAGAACACATTCTAAATTAAATAATACACATTCTGTTTGTATAATTACACAGGTCTGCAAAATTTAACTTCAGAAAAGTTGTTTGAAAACTTTTCACACAATTTTACTTACAAACAAGCAAAAAAAAAGTTTTAGAAATATTTCTATCGTGTTACATTTTCACACAAAATCGGTTTTAATTCATTCAATATGTGTGCAAAAATGAAATATTATTCAAATTATCATTTCTGTATTCTTTTTAGCAACATAACTGTTGCTTTTTCAAATATATCTTGAGAGTAATATTTTTCTCACTTTTCATATCCAAAACAATGTTTAGTGGTATGTACACTGTTTATGGATCATGTCTGTGAATCATTCAATAGCGATCCGTCATCATATCTTGAGACTAATATTTTCCATAAAGTGTGTTATTTTTCTGTTTTCAGTTTTTATACCCAAAACAGTGTTTAGTGGCACGTTTGTACACTGTTTATGGATCATGTCTGTGAATCATCCAAAGGCAACCCGTCATCATGCTAACATACCAGTGTCCTTGGCATAACTTTATTTCCTGTCCTTAATATCTTGTTCAAACCTTTATCCTGATCTCGAATACTTGAATGAAAACCAAGTGTGATACTCTCTGGTGTTCATGTTCATTTTGAAGTCTGATACAAATATAACTTTTCTGATATTTGATTCCCAAATAAAACAAAAGACTTTGGGCTGTTTATGCTTCTAGAATCCATTTTTCTTTCAACCACATGAAAGAATCAAGAAAGAGCAAATATGAAATATTACAGGTTGTCCTTGAGACTTTTTTCATCTCAGTGGAACGCAGTGATAATGAAGAAAATTATCCTGTACCTAACCAAAACACAATCATTAATTACGGAATTCATTTGTAAAAACTGGTGAAACATCAGCACCAGAGGAGACTCGTTCTGATATTGCTTAAGAAAACAGAAAGAAATTGATTAATAGAGTAAGAAGACGATGTCCACAACATTTCTAGTGATAGTAGTGGTATTCCAGATGCACGCCGTTGTCAAAAGGTGAAAATGAATGAAATCTTGTTATGTGTAAAACAGAATTTTTTTGTTCATGAAGAATTTTTTTCATTTCAAATGCAAATTTAATTAAATACATTTTTATTACATATTATTGCATGTTTATTTTGTTGAAATAAATAATAAGCTTAAAACGAACATATTCATATGGTTTTTTAAAATAATTTTTACTGTTTTTTTTTAAATCTGGAATCAGTCTTTTTTATTCCATAGATACAACGTATTTTTTTCGCGTATTTCTCAGGAAAGTATCAATTGTGTAAAAACAATATTAGGTGTATAATTTATTTGCACATCAAAAACCGTAAATGAAGAGCATATAATTCCAAATAATATTTTCTCTGTTGAGAAGAATCCTAACACAGTAGAGAAAATGGCCTAACTTTTTGAATTCTGCATTCAAAGTTACATTAAAACCATATAAAGAAACAAAGTATTTTTTTTTTCATTGAGACCTGTTATTTTATTCCATGACTGATATGACCTTTTATCAAATGAATGTCTCTCTTTGCAGGAATAGAAAGATGAGAGGGGTACTTTAATGGTTCTTGCCTTCCAGTGACCAGATCTATACAATTACTCCTATTGTTCTAATACATTATTTATTCTTTTCCTGAATTATGTCCTATAAGTCCTGAATTAAGCCTATCTTATGCAACGTGATCAGGTTATTTTCTAAAATCCAACAACAATGAGTTTTCTTACAGTAAGATACAGGATTACATTATTTATTTATTACCTAGTTCACTGTCTTTTAACATGAACATTTAAATTTCTATTGAAAACAAACTTTTTAGATAGCAATTATATAGATCTTTTCTGCATGCATTGGATGGGGCAGGATAAAAAAAAACTAGCATTTTTATCTATTGTGTCTGAGAAACCTGTCAGGTTCCATAAATAACTGGCCTTTCTGGAATTTCCCAATTTACTTGTGGCCCTGTCTATCACTGAACATGTTATATTCAACATACAAATTGTTTTAAATGTTTCCTTAATTAAAGGACATAATATTGTAATTTGAGTCTTATTTTCACTTACAACTAACTCTCCTGAACATAATGCATATTTCTGCCTCAGTACAACATGGAGTTAGAAGGCACTTTTATCCTTTAGAGAATTTCTTAGCTTTGTCCAAATCAATAGAAATGGCTATTGAGTCATTAAAATAATACTAAAATGCTTCTGTGAAATCTTGTAACAAATCTGAACACTTTAATTGACTGAAGTATTAACAAGCATCTATCCCTTCTGCTACCTGCAATCTTTCCAGCATGGCTTCTAATCAGTTTTGTACTTAAACAATAAAATTCTTTATTTTTTTCAAATTTCTTATTTTTTTAATTATATTGTCAGTTTTTTTCTTGAACAGTAAATTTGTTATTTCTAACAAATGTAGTTAAATAAGCATTATGTGTGTGTTGAGGGGGAAACAAAAATCCACTACTCAGAAAGTTTATAATACTCAATGGGTTTAACTGTAGGCAATTTAATCATAAGAAAATTTTATGTACGACCCATATTAAATCTATTTTTTAATCAATGTGGAAGATATATTTGACCTTATTAACTGTAGCATAAACTGGCTCACTAAAAGCATTTGGTTCAGGGTGTTCCAGCTGAAGATTAAGCTCCGAGTTCTTTTGTGTTAGTGGCGTGGAATCGATGCTCTCCGTTTCGTTGGATCCCACAAGGCTTGCCTGATGATAGATGACCTCAGGAGATTGAATTGTTGAGTAACTAAGGAAGAAATTCATTTAAAGTTAAAATTTTGAGAAACATTTAAACTATAGCAGTGTTATTTGATCTGTGGTAAGTGTATCCCTGGGGATACCTGAAGGAGGGAATGAAAAATATTTAATTTAGTAGTTAATATTTGTTTTATTTCATGTGTTTTTAAAAAAACATTTTGCAACATCAGAAAATAATGTTTTAGATGCAAAATAGGTAATAATGTAACATAAGATATTAACAGTTGGAGTGTGAGAACAGAGGGGTTTGTTTAAGGCTCCTAGTAAGCTATAGTACTTGCCAATTTTGTATCCGGTGTAACAAGTCAGCCTGCTGCCGAGCTGTAGGTTTAGTCACTTTGACATTCTTAAGGCATTTATGCTATGCATTGAGTGATCTTGTTATTTCGAAGCTTCTTCCATTTCAGTATGTCTTACTTGGGAGAATGAGGCTTCTCTCTACTGACAGCAATCAAAATGAAGCCTTGGTTCAAAACCAGGTCTAATCCTTACACTCACAAATATTTGGAAACAAATTGAATTTCTAAATTTGAATAAACAAGCGTAACCTTCTCTTTAAATAGATATTTCATAAGATTAATATCGCCGTGTTTTGTATGATTCGTAATATCAATTCCCCAATATTTCCCCTATTCATGAACTTACATTCAACAATCTTGCTTGGCAACATTAAATAATTTGTCTGTTCTTCTTAAATTTGAAAAATTGGCGATACAAAGTTACGAATATTTATTTTGGGGGCACACAAGCAGAAAAGACTGAATAGCACTGAACTATGCAACCAGATAAAGAATCCCCAGCAATCTAAATTGTTCATTTGGTAATTTTTCCGTTTTCATTAAATTTAAAAAATACTTTTATGTTTATCAAGTACAGCACTAAACAGAAACTTGTGTGTAGAGTTAAGTGATGAAAAATTACCTTTTCTACATGGCACTTTAGATACGTAGTCAACTATTTACCCCAACTGTTGCTTTGAACTATGCAACATGAATTTGAAATGAAATGAAATCTAAACCCCTGAATTGAAAATTTACATTTGTCAGTTTCATCACATTTGTTGAACACTCCGCACAAGTTAGGAAATGTGAATTTAATGAGTATGGAAGACTTACAGGGATTCAATAGAATGTTGATCCACTTCAATGCTTCTGCCCTTTCTGTCAGTGCTATCATTTCTTTCTTCTAACAGCACAGACTTGCTCTTCTTTTTTGAGTGTCTTTTAGAGATAGACGGACTTAAAATAGAAGTCTGAAAAATAATCAATTTTAAATATGCAACATAATTCAATTAAAAAAGTTAAGGATCAAGTGTGGCAATAATGTAGAAACACTATCTTTCAGAAAACTTTGAGTGAAAATCAATCATTTCATTCAAATGTTTAGCTATTCTACCCTCCAAGGGTTACATGTGCAATATTTTACACATATCAACTTGCAGTTTTCCCTGCATGGCCACTAGATGTTTTCCAATTTTTTGAAATATGCTATGGAACAAAGGGATTGTACACTTCTTAAGAGTTCAAATTGAGTACATTAGTGTTATTTGGAATGGTGTCATTAGACACTTTACTGGTATCTTGTTGGAAATCATTTAGCTTATAGTAACATTAAACAGGCCCACACAAGGAATTTTATAGGCCCCAACCAAGGGGCCACTGGTTCATAGTACTGGGATCCAGAAAATATGAAAATTATTTTATACAGTCAAAGATTTAAAAGGAAAAAATAATTTCATAGCCTTCATAAAACAATACAAGCATATAAAGAGCTAAAGGTACAACACTTACATAATTGTAACGTTAGAAGTTGCTTACTTTGAGGTTATATGTATTTTACTAGATTTATCACAAATCTAAAATTGAGACTAGAATGCTAGTTTTTTTTTTTTTTTTTAAATCTAACACGTATCTCTGGCCTTTTGATTATCAATTGACAAGCAGCTCAATAGAAGTCAGAAAAGATAAAATATCCTTCAAAAACACTTTACAGTATTTGCAACTGTACTGTCAATAATTTTAGTGTAGTCCTCCAGTTTGCAAAGGGGACAATTAGATGATCTCACTATATCCCAGTGTACTACTCATGAAAGGAAAAGTTTTATCATGGCAACAGTTGAGTCTGTTCCTTGCTTAAAAAACTAGAAACTCTACAGAACCAAGCATTAAGGCTTATCACAGGGGCAGTGAAATACACACCTATTGTTACAATGCTGTTTTTGATTTAAAAAAAAAAAAAAACCTAGTCAAAATATTATACAAGAGAAAGCTGCTATACTTTATGAAAATTTATTAGATTTGAAGAAACCTTTTGGAGGGATTATCAACTCGAAAATAGAAACCTCAAGACCCAGGATGGATTATTCAGAGGGTTGTGGCCCATAGAGAAATCTTTGAATTCCACAATGATGTACATCTGCTGGCGAAACCCAGAAATCCCATGGAACTAATTGCTGTCGAGAGAAATTTGAAATTGACCCACACAATTCATATAAAAAAAGGATACTTCACCGGAAGTACTAAAATGTATATCCTTGGAGACTAGATATCCTGAAAATGAATGGTTGCATGTCTATACAGATGGATCACAGTTTTCAAGACATGGGAACGTTGGAGCCGGTGTTTTCTCGAAATTATTTTTCTTCTATGCACTTTTTGGTGAGTATGGTACTGCCTTTGACGTTGAGGTAGAGGCGATCTGCATCGCACTTTAACAGCTAACTTGCCACCTGTGTACATTTAAGAATGTAGTATTACTGTCAGACTCACAGGCTGCCATTCAGTCCATCAGCTGTATTCAGGATCCACTAACAAATGAGATTTCCCAATGTCAAGAGCTGTTGATCTTCTTGAGGTCTTGGCATAAACATGCTGTTTTGCAGTGGATCCCTGGTCATTGCAATTTATATGGTAACGATCAGGCAGATTTTCTTGCCAAAAAGGGTGCTATGTTACACTGCATAAAACGAGAAACCTCTTTCCTCACTGCTAAATTGTTGATCAAACAATTTATGCAGTCGACCTACCAGGATGAACTCAAATTTAAAATTGGAGCTAAAGCTAAATATGGAAAAGACTGCTTTTTGGGTGTTCTTGATCGACCACGACAGGAAGCAGTGGCTGCTTTTTGCCTATTCACCGGGCGCTGCCTGCCTCCAGTGTGACAGGAACGAGCCGATGGACAAACGTCACCTGCATGTTTGTGGAGATCTCCATGTCGAAATTGATACATCGCGATACTGGGAAGCTAGAAGACTCTTGGGATGATAGCCTTTGGCTATCTTTTGAACTTTTTGATGTTTTGTAGATGTTCTTCTGTCTACGTTCTTTTTTGTTTTGTTTTCTTGTTCATGTACCCCAGCCATTGGAAATAGAAATTAAAAAAAAAAAAACAGTTGAGTCTGATATTATGATGTGAGCCAATGATAAAAATAAAAACAAAGGATCAGACAAAAAAAAATGGTTAGTCAAATTAAATTTTCATTCCTTTAAATTAATTACCTTTTATTTTAACAGAGCTAAACTGCATTGAGCAGCGTAGTGTTAACCTTTTCTTTTTGCACAGAAACAGTGAACTGTTTCATTTCTTGGACTTACTTTTTACAGCGAAAAAAGCTGGAGGAATTACATACATCACACAAAACATACATAAATCATTTGAAAAGAAATAAAATAGTCATGTTCAATCTAATAACTTTGTCCCCTAAAAAAGTATAAAAATATGCAATCAAACGCATAGTGAAATGAAACTGCAACTGTTGGTACAAAATCAAATTTAAGACACAAATAAAAATATTCTTTTTTTTTTTTTTTAATGTTAAAACAAGCTACAAATGAAAGTTATAACATACCAAGAATTTTTTATACTTGCTTCCACTAGCGGTTGATTCTGAAGACAGTTTCTTCGCCTTCAGTTTGTTCGTATTTTTTTCCATCTTTTCCCACTGGTTTTAACGCACAAAGAACTTGTGGAGAAAAATCTTAAAGCACAGTTTGTACACATAGAAAACCGGAAATTTTAAACTCGTAAATTTGATAGCGAGATGAATTTTTATATACACGGTGCCGAATTCTTGTTTACAAACAAATAAGCATTTCTGCCGGAAAAGGAAAATAAATTTAGAGATGGCAATATCAAGAAGCTTTGCCACCTAGTGTGAAAAAATGAAAACTTATCATTCAATGCTGTTAGATCTAATTGTGGAGCTTGATGGTAATGCAATGAGGGGAAAGCTTAGCAAATAAAAATGTTGAAATGAAAGTGATTCTGATTGTTGTTTCCTGGTGATTGTATGCTGTTATCTCGCAATCTATCCATTTCGTTGCGTTGTGTCTATGTACCAGTGTCGTCGCTAGTAATCGAAAGGTAGGGCCCATTGTAGTTTGCAATAATTTCTCGTGCGTGTTTTCCAGTTTTAAAAATGACAGAAGTAACTAAAACTTACACCCTTGAGGAAATAGCTGAGCATCGTGACAAAAAATCAGTTTGGATTTTGATCCACGGAAGTGTGTACGATGTTACGCGATTTTTAGAGGAGGTAAAGTTTGGATTTTTTAGAATCTCGGGCAAATTATTTTCCTTCTGTGTTTTTGATAAGATTTTATTTCGTTTTTGTTTTTCCAGCACCCCGGAGGTGAAGAAGTTCTCATAGATCAAGCCGGTGAGATATTTATTTAATTTAATCTTGTTTATCAATACATTCACAAACAAAAATAACTTTTACTTTGAGGGATAGCAGCTATAAAACAAGATTGTGTATAGCAATTTTTGAATAAAGTCATGACATTTTTTAAGGATAAATTGTCATTCCTATTTTGCAGTTACTTTCATTGATAAACTTCGAAAACAAGTCGTATGATATTTTGGACTTAAATCATCTCCAGTTTTAATGCAATTTTTATTTATTTTCGGTACTATATAAAAATTGAACGATGCAAATTGTACTCTATTTAATATCTTGTAAATGTTAAAAGCTCACTGTTTATTACAATTTAGACTTCAAACTCCCCTGCTATTAAATCAGAAAAGGTCATAAGAAACATTTTAAGAAAATTGGTGTTGTGAAAATCTAAAAATTTTAATGGAAATGAGAAACTCAAATTTTTGTTTCCTATTTGATGCCGGTTTTGTTTTAAAGATAAATTTGATGAAAAAGGGAGAAAAATTGATGTTTTTCCCCTTTGGAACCCAAGTGCTATTTCTTTTGTTTGTTTACATTTGTAAAATTTAAAAATTTATTTGTTATTCTTTTCAATTTGTCTGGAACTCAGATAATTTCACACATGCTGGTTATCACCCCTTTAAAATTAGAGTTTTATACAAATGTTATTCAAAATCTAATTTTCTAATGGTACCTAACACAAATTTTATTATTTTTTATGTTATTGTTGAGTCAATGTCAATTCACTGTCATATCTTTCTACTCAAACAACTTTTCACTGATTGCAGTTAAATGAATAGATTAATCAAAACAATTATGTCTTTAAAAAATGCTTAGTCATGATTCAACTTGGAAAATTTTCGCACTTTCATCTTTGACTGACATTTTTTTAAGACAAAAGTGGGACATCGATTATGGGTGTTATATAATATTCTGTGTTCATGAAAAGCTTAGTAACTCATTAAAGTGCTGTTAAACTTTTCATGAACACAGAAATCAACTCGTTAAAAGTGCAGTTTTGCCTCTTTGATATTGCAATGATTTAAAATGGTGGCATTGAATAACAAAACAACCAGTAAACTAGTACTACAGCAGAACAGATACTGTAATCTGTGTGGCCAACAAAAACACGTTGGCGACAATTATATAATGTACAAAAAATTTTAATTATCCAATTTTAAGCTTTATTAAATTTAAAACTATAGGACAGCCAGGGCACATGAAAAAGGTACATATGGAGATTAATTTCTTGTGTGGAAAGCAAATTAAATTTTAAAAGTTGAATCATGCACATCTTAACCATATCAACACTGAAACATTTATTCTCCAGTAATGTACCATTTCGTTGTGAGAATTAAATATTAGTTTAAAATTCAACGAACTTTGTTTTGCAGAATGTGCTAATTATGTGTGACCTTGCAGTAATAAAAACATTTGTGGTATCACATTCATCAGCTGTCGGGCCCATGTCGAAACAAATTATCACTTAGTCTTTTAAGTGATTAGTCTTTTCAATTATAAAATCTATTTAAGGCCAAAGAAAAATAATGGTTTGTTTCTTGTAACACGACCGATCCTGAAATTATAATAAAAAAATTCTGACCCTAAAGGTTTTTTTAGATTTTTTTTATATTTAATTTTTATATATATATATAGTTTTTAAAAAAACCACACGTTCGTTAAAACGATTAATTCATTACGATGTCACAGCAATCGTAAGCGATTCATTTTTAAGACTTTGTCGAACTGGTTCCTTAAGGCTCGAACACACTACACCAGTAATTTAGTCGAGTAGCGAGTGAATAAGCCATTGAACCTGAAGAAAAATTATAAATAGTAGTGGCCAAGGCGAAACCCCCTAGTTTGCTAAAAATATTTAGCAAGAAAATACTTTTTCCTACCTACCCTAATACTTATGCTCATTTTACAGGACTAGGGGGCTCCGCCCCCTGCTCGCTTACGCTCGCCAACCCCCGGGGATTGCTTCGCAAACCAACATTCCTTTCGCAGAGTATAACTATCTGAATAATTTGTATTATCCTGATTTCACTTTATGGTCCATGACATCACATGGAGGGCTTCGCCCCCTACTTGCTTACGCTCGCCGACCCCCGGGGATTGCTACGCAATCTCGTTTGGTTTGCTTCCCAAACCAATACCTCTTATGCAAATGATTTCACTCTTTTTTACTTTAACACTTAATGCACCCTAAACTAATAGCCGCATGAGTAAAAACTCTTCTACATCTTGTTCCCTGTACAATTTTAAGTAAATCCTGTTAATCTCCAAACTTTACGATGTGTACTTTGTACTTTCTCGGTAAACTGTCTGAGAACAGGGAAAAAAGCGAGCCTTTTTCCTCGCCAAATAAAAAGAAATCGTTTTTATGGCAATTGCTGCTACGATAAATATGATATCTGGCAAACCCGATAGTCAAAAATACAACCCTCCGCGAAATAAAAAATACGAAATTTGTGTCACCAACTTTTGATTGCATCGAATTTATTTATGAACCAATTTTAGAAATAACAGTACCATAAGAAAGAGTACAGTCTGAGGTATACTGCGCTATTTTCAAAATAAAAAACTTATAGTAATACGATATAGATATGACAGTTTTAGTTAACGGTTGTAACAAAAAGTAGCGAAAATATCCAAAGATTCCGAATTTTGTACGACCAACTTTTGATTGCATCCAATTTAATTATTAACCGATTTCAAAAGTAATAGTACCGTAAGAAAGAGTACATTCTGAGGTATACTGCTATATTTAAAAAATAATAGTAATAAAATATAGATACGGCAGTTTTAAAAAAAAGTAATAAAAATGTCCTGATTTTTCCCGAATTTCAAAAAAATACTATCAAGAACCAAATTGAAATTTCTAAAAAAAACTCGATGAGCTGCAAAAATTTACGTTGAGAGGTACTCTTTAAAAAAACTCACGGCTGAAGACTGAAAATTTGTATGTGTTTTGCTCACTCGCTTCTTCAATTTTGACACTTAATAAACCCTAAACTAATAGCCGCATCGGGAAAAAATCTTAATAGTTGTCCAGGGAATACGATGAAGAACAAATCATGTTAATTTCGTTTTTTTCCAATCAGTACTTTCTCGGGAAATTGTTTAAGAATCGAGCTAAACAGCACAGTTTTCAATCCTGCGGCGGCGGCGGTAACTTTTTTTTAATATAGGGAGATAAATATACATTTGGAATGTAAATAAGCAATAAACAGATGTTGCCACTTCAATTAAAGTATATGTTGTTGATCTTCAACATATCTTGTTTTCTTCATGTTACACAGAGGAACATATTTTTTGTTGACTTGATTTTTCAGCTGTTTTGAAGTTAAATAGGCATGTTGAATTCAAAACTGTAGTGAGATTTCTTCTACCATGTCAAGTTTTTTCTCTACGCTACTACACCATTTCTTTATGCAACCACTCTCCGCAGGACCCCAGCAGGAGTTGAATTATTTGACACAAGATTTTGGACTATCCAAAAAAGCTTTAGAGCTGTTAGCATCAAGACTGTACGAGAAAAACTTGCTTAAAAAGGGGGTTAAGGTATCCTACTTTCGATCAAGAGAAAGTGCGTTTCTGCAATACTTTCAAAGTGATGATGGATTTGCCATTACATACATGGTTTAATGGAAGAGTTGGAAATGTCAACCTATAACGCAACTGAATGGCGAATGTTCATCGATTGCTCAAAGCAGAGTTTGAAGTGTGTCCTCCTCCACAGTGGAAATTTATTTCGTTCAGTCCCAATAGGACATTCGGTTTGTTTGCGTGAAGAATATGAAGACATAAAAAGAGTCATTGATTTGTTGCAATATCACATGCACCAATGGATCATCTGTGTTGACCTTAGAATGGTCTTCTTCCTCCTTGGCCAGCAACACGGATACACCAAGCATCCCTGTTTTTGTGTATGTGGGACAGCAGAGGCTGTGAGAAGCATTGGGTGCAGTCGAATTGGCTGACAAGATCTGATTTAAAACCTGGTGATCCAAACTTCTACATCAGCTACTTGTCGACAGAAAGAACATTATATTTCCACCTCTGCATATAAAACTGGGTCTCATGAAGCAATTCGTTAAAGCTTTGTCAATTGAAGGACACTGTTTCAAGTATCTGATTTCGGCATTTCCTAGCCTGCCATTTGAAAAGATAAAGATTGGTGTGTTTGATGGTCCACAGATTCGGCAGCTCGTTAAAGATGAACATTTCATTGGAACAATTATAGAACTTCAAAAGAATGCTTGGTTGGCATTCAAAAACATTGTCAAAGACTTTCTTGGAAATACACGAGCTCATAATTACACCGAAATTGTCCAGCAACTCTTGGAGAGTTTCAAAATGCTTGGTTGCAGCATGAGCATCAAATTGCATGTTTTACATAGCCATCTTGCTAACTTCCCAAAAAATCTTTGTGCAGTCAGTGATGAGCATGGTGATCGATTCCACCAAGATTTGAAGGTCATGGAGGCACAGTATCACAGTACATGTTATGGCTGACTATTGTTGGAGTATCAGGCGAGAATGTCCACAGATTAAACACTCCAGAAAAAGCTATAAGCAGAAAAAAAAATTCCTTAGCACATTTTGTATGACTTTTGAGACAAAGAGAAAGCATCCTGTAGCTTAAAAAGTTGACGCGATAGACAAAAACTGCAGTTATTTTTGGATCCAGAGGCCAAAAGTTAGTCAAAAACAAGTCAGATCTAAGACAATTGCTGTTCTCCAGTGTTATATATCAATGGATCGTTTTCAAGCTGATGATGTTCATGAATTTCTAAATGTACAAAAAAATCAAGACATAAAACCTTATGAGACATTGTTGAATAAAAGCCTTAAACTAAGTTTAACCCTGGTTCATTTTGCTGCATATATGTTGCATCCAAAATACAAAAGCGAGAACAGGGTGGTAACAGAACCGGGAAATCAGGGAATTCTCAGGGAACTTTTTAATTCTGGAAATATCAGGGAATTCTCAGGGAAAATTTCCAAATTTTACAAAAAATCAGGGAATTTTTGAAATTTTGGTAAAAACGGTAACTATGGTCGTATGGCCTATTTAGGGATGAGCGATTACAAGTACTTTTGAGAATCGAGTAAATCATATTCTCCGAAATTGAAATTCGAATTAGGAACACTGGCGTCATAATTTTCGAACGCCGCGAAAACCGCCGCTGTGGTTTTCACGGCCGGAGCGTCTCGTCGCAGTGAGGCCAGCGATACAACTTGTGGTTTACAATTTGAAATTTGTGTAACTAATGATGTTTTTTTTTTGCATGCAATTACATTTTTGAAGAATATTTTGGTAAAGCTTCAATCTACGTTTATAGCGGTGTAACAGCTTTGGCGTTTTTTTTTTTTTTTTTGGCGCACTTCTAAATTTGCCAAGGAAGAAATTATTTCAGATGAACCAATGAAATCAACCGACAGTTTAACGAATTTTGAAAGAACTTTAAAGAATAACAGCCACTGCGTGGCCAGCACGGTGTTGCCCTTGACAGTTCTTTTAGTGGGGTCAGGTGTGACCACTGCTACGAATACGGTTTGAGAAACAAACCAATTGAAATTTCGTATCCTATTGGATAACAGCCATCATGGCGTTGCCCGTGGTGATGGTTTGCTTCGCAAACCAAATGGAAATTTGTAGCCTATTGGAATGAATTCCCTGCGAATTTCCATTTGGTGATTAATTTTATGAACTATGATTTGCTTCGCAAATTGGGTAACAGGTCATAACGGAGTTGCCCGTGCCTTCGCAAACCAAATAGGAATTCGGCGTGACGTCACAATCTCTTGTGAATATATATATTCAATTAAAAAATTATTTATTAAAAGAAAATCCAACGTATAAAGTAATCTGTTTGGTGTCAAATTTTCCGAAAATTTCAAATCCGTTGAAATTTTCAATCTATCTTTAACGATCCCGATTTTACAAAAAGAACTAAACAATGCAAGCCAAATTTTTTTTCGCTGAAAATCTCTCAAAACGTTACAATTTCTTGCGAAAATATTAAAGATATTCAATTTACAATTTTTATTTATTTAAAAAAAATCATATTTTTAGGTATTGAACTAATGTGAAATTTTCCGCAGATTTCAAATCCATTGAATTATTTGTTTTTTATCGTCTGCTGGAAAATCATTCCTCCGCGCTAAATGGAAATGGAATCTAAAATAATAAATTTAGAATCTACGATCTTCTTTGCTGTTACATGCAATAATAATTAAATTTCATTAAATTCATTTAAAAATTTTATGGATTAAATTTTTAAATTCGCTGCGACCCAAAAATTGCAAAATATTTGAACTAACTGTGCTGTAAGTGCCATAGATTCGTCTAGACTTAACGTGCAGGAAACAAACAGAGAGACTAACAAACACTTACATTTATAATATTCGATTCAAAATGAAAATTAAACCTTTTAACTACGACTATAGATATAACAAGCGCGATTCTTATAACTTCCAATGCGCAACTGCTGCAATGGCCGTAGTCTAAATTATTTCTTGGCGCGATTCTTATAACTTTTAAGGTACAACTGATGTACTGGCCGTTGTCTAAATTCTTTCTTGGCGCGATCATGGTACAACTGATGTACCGGCCGTAGTCTAAGGCCCGGTGCACACATCCGATTTTTTAACGTGCGGTACCGAAGCTCAACTATGCACATATAACTGAAATGACGCAAGTACTTATTTCGCGCCATTTGCGATACATATTCTATCGAAGAAAACGTGTTTGTTTCGCTTACTTGGTGCAAAGAAAAATATATTTTGAAAGAAAATAGACGTTTTTGGATGCAACCATTTATTAATTATTATTTATATTCGATTTATTTATAAAAACAAGGTACTTCAAACCGGAGAAGCTTGTGCAGCGAGCTGCTGCGCCGTGGGGAACTGCTGTGCTAATTGCAAGCAAGAGGGACGTACATCGCCGCAGCGGCTCCGGAGGCATATGTGCACTACTCCATGGGATCTTGTGTATCTCAGATCGCACTTGCGTTGCGGCAGCGTCGGAAAAACTGGATGTGTGCACCAGGCCTAAAGGTTTAGCTTTCCGCTTGGCGAGGTTGCCATTTAAACCATAATCGAAAAACAGATGGGTTGCCTTTACCTGCCCTAACTCGTTACTAGAAATGCGCCAAGATCGTTGCCACCGTTTTAAACGTATACTTAAGCTGCACCAATTTTTTATGTATATTTGCATTTGATTATGATGTATAAAGGAAAATATAGGGACAGGTGTAAAAAGTTCATAATCAAAATATTTAAAAAAATTTTCCCCGGTTTTTTCAATTGCTATTGTTAGAGTTGCTTTAAAGGTTCCAATCCTAACTATAACAATTAAAATATCTGATGAGGAAAAATACAAAATATTTGTGGAGAATGATCCTTTTACTCCATCTGACTCTAAGTACTTGAAATATTGTCGTGTGGTTACTGTATATTGATACCAATTACGAATCCCAATATTTCTTAAGGGACTTGTAAAATCAGGGAAATTTTTGTCACACTATCATGGAAATCAGGGAAATATCAGGGAACTTTTCTTCGATGATTTTGTTGCCACCCTGGAGAAGTTGAACTCCGTCCATTAAAAATATGTACGTTAACTGCTGCTAGAGATAAATACAGATTTTCTACCTTTAATCCAGTACCAATCACAAACTGATCCTTTTCCAATGTCATATTTTTCAGTTTATGCCATAAATGTAAAAGCCATATCATGGTTATCACCAAAGAAACATTGATCCTTAATTATGTGATGTGGCCGACCAACCGGTATAGTGGTTAAGGTGTTAGCCTCTAGATCGGAAGGTTCCTGGTTCGAATCCGGGTCCGGGCATGGATGTTTGTAAACGTATGGTGTAGAGGCGGCTGGTGCACCTTAAATCTGTCGTGGCCGAAAGTCCTCACGTTGGGTTGGCGTGGAAGTTTGGAGAGTGGGGTGCCAGCTCAGGTGTTGCTTCGTCATCTGACCGTGGTTCAAAATTACGAGGTGTTGTCCTCGGATCTTTCCCTTAAGGGACTGATCCCGGACCGTCGTCAATAGCCCGTTGTGTTGCTCTAGTACGACGTTAACTAAAATTACCAATTACCTTAATTATGTGAACTTGTAATTCAATTGCATCATCAGGAAGTAAAGAAATATCAACTTTTAGCTTTGTTCAATACAAAGGTAGAAATAGTTTAGGAAATGAACGATCCAGCCAACAAGTTTAATTCTTACAGAATGCCTAATTCTAAAAGCAGTATTGCTGCAAAATAAGAAATTAATGACTATTTGTATTTGAGCAAGTGTAAAATTGTTTCGTTTTTTTTTTTTTTTTTTTTTTAGTTTTAAAAAAATTACAAAAAGCCACTTTTAGGTGGTTTAAACCATTTGAGGGTTGAACAAGTTAAAACCATTCCAACCCTGAATGGGCCACAGTACAGGTTGCTGTTAGTGTAAAATATTTGGTTTCTCTAGTCAAACTGAATTGTTACTATCCCACTACTGCTTATCCTTGTACTTTTACCTTGGAAAGATATTTAAACTTCCTTTTACCAATAAAAATGCTTTGGATATACAAGTCAAATTCATACCTTTGTATAAGGTTTAGTCATTGTTTGCAATCTACTCATAGTAATATTCATGATAATATTTATCTAGCTGGCTGACGTAAATTTGGTTTGACATATTTTATAAATTCAGTGAAACATAAGTCAATTATTGACATTGTTACTATATTTTATCATTTTACTTCCAGGTCAAAATGCATCTGAAGCCTTTGAAGACATTGGTCATTCCACTGATGCAAGAGAGCTTATGAAGCAGTTTAAAATTGGAGAATTATGTGATGTAATTATGAACTTCTGTCGTTACCCACTCCCATCAAATGACTTGTGATGTTAATTTAAATAAAATACCCATCAATGACTATTTGGCAGAAATAATGAAGTTTCCCCAGCTTATATAAAACAACCCACATAATTATATACATTTCATTCTTGCTTATAAAAATTGAGTTTATAAAATTCAAATTTGATCATTTGTCCCCTACAAATGTTATAAAATCAATGTCAAGATCGAAGGTTTGCATCTTGTCAATCAAATGCATGCACAAATTTCTTCTATTTTTGCTGATTCACATTGTGCTATTCATATGAAACAATGTAGGTCATTTCATATTGCAGCAGATTGATAAGCACAATGAACTTTGTATTGATTAGATAGCATGATCTGAAAAGGTGATAACAACAGGAGTTTCAATATGAAAAAAATGTAAAGAAATATCTCTCGTCATCTGCATATTTTTTTATTTTTATTTAAGAGCTTTTTTAACAAATCTTAATGTTTCTCTGTTCTTTATTTTCTATCTACAATTTCAAAATAAATGTATTGGTTTGCCAATATTGGTTTTATAAAATTATCCTAGCACAAGATATAATAAAGCATAGTATTTTGTTGTGAAAATTGAATTATTTTTTTAATATAAAACAACTTTTCATTTATTAAAATCTTCATAAGTCAAGTTTTAAAGCAAAATGAAATTTTGCATTTTTTTTTTCTCATTTTCTATTATTCTAATTGATTAATAACAGTATATTATATTACTTCTGCAAAGAAAAGTTTTACAAAAAATTTCAGTATCTCATATTTTGCTTTGAAAAATACAAGGATATAATACAATTCCCTTGCTTTCTTATTTTCACAAGCAATAATTTTATCTAACAAATCACTTTATTTATATTATATATGTTGCATAACTTATAATTTAAGTAATTAGAAATAATGAAAATTGAAATGACAACATCCTGAACCTCATTCTGTATCTTAAATTAAATGGGGCCTTTTCTGATATTATAGCAATTCTAAAAAGTTGAGACAAACCCATACTTCAATACAGCCTGTCAAAATCTAATGGATTAAAATTGAAACCTTTCATGTTTTTGCATATTTTCTGTTGACTTCTGGAGACTGGAGTCTTGTTCGAGATTGCAAAGGAATATTTGAGGCCCTGTAACTCAGTTCCTAGATCTAAAGATATGTTGTTGTCTTGTCCATTTTCAAGTCAGATGTTGCTTTTCACACAGCTGTAGCGATGTTGATTATTTTCTCGTTGTAAAGCTTTTCTTCATGATGGTCTAAGGAGCAGCTACCTTCAGGGTAGGTGAATATAGTATGATTAGGTGCAAGTTTAATGCCCAGAGATTGGTAAAATAAACGGATGTCCAAAATACTAGCTTTTGGTTACAATTAATTTTTGTTTATGAATCTGCAAGATGAATGAAAGAATGTGCACCCCTGTATTGTTTTGTGAGGGAAGAATTTTATTGCTTTGCCTTTTTTTCGGGATATTAACGTAATTGCTGTGGCTATGTAAATATAGAAGAATTGCATTGCTTTTTAAGCATTGTATTCTAAAGATGAAGTGCAGGAAGCATTCACTTCATGTGCATAGATACTTCTGTGACGAGGACAAAATTATTTCTTGTCACAGAAGTATTACATAACTTTTTAATAAGTTTTTCATCTCATGAAAACACAACTTAAGTTTTTCAACTCATGAAAACACTTTTCAAAGTTTCCAAATATGAATCAAATTTAGGTGAGATCAAATGCATCAATTGACTTTGGAGTTTAAATTTTCTATTTTACAGCATGACTTGCATGTTAATGCTCCATAACATTTTCTAATTCTTGAATTTTCTGCTCATGTTGTAGTGGAATAATAGTTTTGTTTTATGTACTTTTTGTGTTTGAATTTTAAAGTTCTTTTTTTTTTTCTATCTCAATAGGAAGACAAGAAAAAAATCAAAGAAATACAGGTATTTGATTCCATCAGCACTTAAAATACTTTCATTATCTTAAGTTGCTTAATGTCCTTAGTTTGCGTAAATGTTTTCAAAAATTAGTAATTCATTGCGCATTTAAAAAATGTAATGCTTTGATTTATAAATTTACTTTTTAGGAGAAAAATCATTGGCCTATAGCTGGAAATGATGAAGGGTATGTACAAAGATTTGCTTCTCCCACCCCTCTATTCCTGTACAAAAGAACTATTTCTAGAAAAATAATATTGCTAGGTTAATTGCTGTTGATGAACATGAACCTTAAATAAAATTCAAATAAACATAGATCATTGATCAGGAATTTAAAGTATTTTGTAAAAATTGGTAGCTTTGAACTTGCAAGTTTAAAATATCTGAGGTTTTAATTATCATTTTTAGTATGCAACAAAGATTAAAATGTTCGTGACGTATGGAGTAACAAACAAGTAAACACAAAGTTTTCTTTAGATAAATTTGGTACTTAACCTTTTGACTATAGATATAACTGGCGCGATTCTGATAACTTACAAGGTACAACTGCTGTACCAGCCTTAGTTTAAAGGTTAAACTATATAAAAGTTGCTACTGATTAATAACTTAAATTTCAAGTTATAACATCTAGATCATAATACCCCTGCCTATTTCTGAAGTGCCTCATCTTATCCGTGAAGCGTACATTAAATACTATTGTCTGACAAGACTAACAGCTGAAAAGGGAGATTAGTGTTGTGTGCTTAAGGCATAAAAAGTTTAGTGTTCATACTTCATTCTTTTCTGTCATCGTTCACATCTTAATTAAAAAATAAAACGTTATTCATAAAGTAACCTTATCTTTGCCTTGTGTATTTGGATGCTCTATTTTACTTATCCTCAATGAATGTCAAAAATATTGATTTGTATATTTTATATACCCTCCTAAAAAAATTGAATAGATTAACCCATGACAAATTTTTTTAATATTGGAAAATATATACAAATTGTAAGAACTCTTATACCCTTGGAGCATTGACCATATTAGGTTTTATTATAATTTCTAAATTGTTCTACTCTATTTTTAATATTTTGTAAGGTTGTCATAGTGTGGTGTTTGTACTTTACATATTTTTGCATGCATCATTTATGCTTCTGTCCCTCTGTATACTTATGTCCTAAATTATTTTTCTTATTTCTTAACAACTGGGACTATTGAGTTGTAGAATTTTATTTAAATACCATTTGCCTCTTGCCTGAAAACAGACATGCAGAAAATGCTAGATTCTAAAAAGTGTAGGGCAGTGAAAAGCTAAAAATAAAAATTCAAGAATTGTGTTGGGTATGGAAATGTGTTAAGTATAAAATTTTGAAAATTGCAGATTTTTTTAATACTTGTATTTAAAACCTCTGTGATGCTAAAAACAAGAATATTAAACAGGGTTCCCATGGGTCAGGCAAAACATGGAATTGTCATGGAAATTAATTTTGTCCAAAAAGTTGGGTAAAATTACACATTTTTGTCTAAAACTTGGAAAATGATTGATGCTTTGAAGAAAAGTAGAATTTTAATTAAAACATTAATTCTTACAAACTTTTGTATCACTTTATTTTATGAATAAAATTTTTCAACTGATTTTAAAAGAAACGGCTAATATTTAACAGGTAAATAATTTTCACATTTCGAGTCAAAATTTGCTCGAAGTTTTCATCTGAATTCCGAATTGTTCAAGTTCTGATTACAGAGGTACTGACTAACTTTTCTGTAGTACAACAAATTTATATTTGAAAAATATATTTTTGGAGTATCATATTTTGTAAACAATCCCTTCTGCTATGACATGTGTCTTCATTGATGACATGTGTCTTCATTGAGCGAAGCGAGTAAGGTTCACGCAGCAAAGCAATTTTCCTGGGGTTGGCAAGCAGGGCTTGGGCCCCCTAGTATGATTTTTATTTCTTGCTCTCATTGAAAATGAGAATGGAATGGGACTGGAAATGTAATCTGTTTATTTTTTTTAACGCAAAGAGCTCCTCCACCGTGCAAAATCGAATCAGAAACGGAGAAAAAAAGTTTCTGAGTGTTCAATGGTTCAATGAAATAAACTTGCCATGGTTCCATGGCTGATTACAAGGTCACATGAGTAGAAAAGTCAAGATTGGGGTAATTCTTCTTTCGTCCGGACGAAACGCATTTGAAAAACCAGGCAGAGAATAAAACTATTAAATTCAATTAAACATCTTTTAGATTGAATTTTAAAACTTGCCACGACACAAAAATTGCAAACAATTTGGACTACCTGTGTACCAAATATCATTGCTGTAAGTGCAATAGAATCATCAAGATTTTGCGGCAAGAAACAGACAAACACTTCCTTTTATAGTAGTAGAGATAAACAGCTTTCAGTTTGTATTTTTCCCTGTTAAACAAATATGGATTGAAATTTGTTTTTATTTTTGATAAGCTATGATTTATTGTCTGAAGTGTGCACACAAAATAATTTTAACATCTTCCCTTTCCAAAAACAAAACTTGTGCTTTTCTTCCTGCCTCATATTATCTCTCCAATCTATACAGTAATTTAAATTGGATTTATTTTGAAATTCTTGCCACATTGTCTAATTTTTAACTCACTTTCATGCTCATTAAAATTACATTAAAAAATTTTTTACAGTTCCTGGAAAAATTGGCTAATTCCAATCACAGTTGCAGTGGCCGTATCCTTACTGTACCGTTTTTACATCAGTGTCAGTGTTTGACTGCTGACATTGGAAGAATCGCACAAGAACTGTACAGCATTCTATAGAGAAGACACTGCGCTGCGAGATTGCAACTTTCTGGCAAACTATTTACCTAACATCAAATGCTTATTTTAAGTATATTTAACTGTTGATGATTTTCTGTTACCTGTAATCTCTTTTTTAAATATTTGCTTTTTTAGGGGGTGAAATTCTTCTGTTAATTAAAAGTCATATTCGTTTTATATTTTTATAGTTATATCCTCCAGTTTAAGTGTTTTAGTTAAATTTAATGAGGGCTTTATATGCATGAAGAAAGGGTTTTGTATTAATTACCATTTTCTACAAAAATTGTTGGTTCATTATCAGATTAGCTCATATATTAATAGAGGGTGAAAATGTAGAAAACTAAAATCACCATCTGTGCTGTGGATATTTCATGCTAGTTATGAAAATGCTTTTTTTATGAATATACCCATCCAAATGCATACTAATTTAGTAATAAAATGGGATACAAAATTGAAAATATTTTCATTTAATAATTTCCCAACTATAAACTGTTTTTCAAAGTACATAATGGTGTTCACAAATTATGCAATTCCTGAAATTTTACAACTTACAAAATAAAGTTTCTTACTGACATTATATTTGTTACAATTATTTAAGTTTTTCTAAAATGGTTGTTTAACTTAGATAATCAATTTATCTACTGTCCAATTTCCATATTTGAAAGATTCATTCAATTTTATTTGTTGTGTATTTCAACTAACATTAACAATTACATCTAGTTGAATTTTTTTTTTTCCAATTGTTGCACCAACAATCCCTGCATCTGTATCCTAGTCTTTTAATATATGTAAATATGTTTAAAGTTACAAAACCATATTTATTAATTGTTAGAAATAATAACTACAAATATTGCTTGTCAAGATGTTAAAAAGCTTGATGTGAATTGTTTATTTAAATATGTGTTAAAAAGGGAACAATTTACAGCTACAAAGCGATCATCATATTTTATAATATGAAATTGTGTATTAAATTATTTCATAGTATATTCTTGATATTGTGTCCTGTTGCAATCAATGTGGAATCTGTTAATAAGTCAGCAACTCTGCCAAGAATTACGTTAAGCTTTATTGATTTTTATTTCCATTTTTATCTTCTAGTTACAACCAATGTATTTTAATAAATGTTTGTTTAAATGCTGTTATTAATTTTTATTAAAATATGAACTCCCTTCAGTGTGCATGTTTTGATTGATTGTACACACCTTTTTACTAATGATGATTAACTTGCGGTATTCGAATTTATGTACGCTTTCAAGTTCTGAAATGTTCCTTTGCAAAATATTTAGTTCATTTAAATTAACCCTCTGCATACGAAAGCGCCTGAAAGTGCCCGAGAATCTATTTCCTTTGGTTAAGGGGGGCAGGGAAACAGAATGTTGTCGGATTCCCAACGAGACGCCTGGATCCATTAAGCGCTTCTTTCCCCTTCTTCTCCAGGCCTTCAAAGAAGAGGGCATGTTTTGCGGTCACTGTTAATCACATCTAGCTGCGGGATACTGATACCCTGCTTTCTCAATGGTACCAATTTTTAGACAGGTGTCATCCAAAATAAAAATGGAAGATAGTGAATTTTAGTTTTAAAACGAAGGATAAACGTTGGCGAATTTTTTAATTTGAAATTTGCTTCGGCTATAATTTATAAATACTTACACTAAAAGCACGTGGTTATTTTTAATTTGACACTAAGATCAGCTTCCCCGCTAGTGAAATTTAATTTCTATAAACGGGAAATAGTATCATCCCAAAGATTACTGGTTTTGAAATGTCACAATTATTTTTTTATGAAATGCTTTTTATACTGTGGTCAGTAAATTTGCTCTGAAGTTCAGCCAAAAAGTTTTTGGATGAGACAAATTTTAACGAACTGAATTTTTCCTTGGTTGACATAATTCTCTCTTTCTATATATAATTCTCTTACGTGGCACGCGCCGATCAACCGGTATAGCGAATCCAGGTCCGGGCATGGATGTTTGTAAGCGTATGGTGTAGAGGCGGCTGGTGCGCCTTAAATCTGTCGTGGCCGAAAGTCCTCACGTTGGGTTGGTGTGGAAGATTGGAGAGTGGGGTGCCAGCTCAGGTGTTGCTTCGTCATCTGACCGTGGTTAAAAATTGCGAGGTGTTGTCCTCGGATCTTTCCCTGAAGGGATTGATCCCGGATCGTCGTCAATAGCCCGTTGTGTTGCTCTAGTATGACGTTAACTAAAAATTATCTTACGAGGCACGCAAAAAAGACGTGTTTTTTTACCGCGTTTTGGCAACACTGTACGATTGTTTGTTTACTATAAAGCCTCGCGCCTCAATTGAATTTATAGCGTTAACCAGATAAAATTTTATTGAAAAAATATATATATTAGTCAAGCTGTTGTAGCTTACAAACAACATGCTGGGTATTCGACCAGTTACTCTGACCAGTCAACATTAAAATTAAGCATTGACTAATCAATGCTTTCACCAACATTAATTTCACATTCCCTCTTATCTTCTTGATATAAACTGCTTTCTAAAACACAGTTTACTTTTTCAGTACTTTTAGAATCATCATCATCCGATTCAAAAAAATCTTATTCATCATTATCTTGAAACAAAATTGCTTCAATTTCCACTTGGGTCAGCGATTTGGTTTTGCGAGACATAATACTAACGAATCAAATCCGTATTTATGTCAAGCCCATTAATTGAAAATATTTAAGGCTAATAATATTTTCCGAAATAGGAAGAGTCTTGAAAAAGACTTTTTTAAACGAGAACAGAATTCAAAGCAAAACCTGAAAGCAGGGAGTGAAGGTAAAGCACTGTCCAGACTGTTGGTAGCAGCCAGCAGCTAAACGTTTCAAATCGGACAAAACATGAGAAAAAAGTCAAGAACACAATTGCATATACAATGGCGCACATAAAAATTCCCACGTGAATCCGTATGAACTGGTTCTGTGTCGCGGAACGTCATGCTTCGGAAAGATAAAAGACAACTTCTTGAGTAGTTTTTGACCCCTATGGCCCGTACAAAGTAGTTGATCAAGTAGAGTGACAGGGTGATACGCCTTCTAGGGGAAAGCACTAATCTCGTGCTCTCCGTATTCTGCTTGTCCGGGCGCTTCTCGTAACGAAGTGCTGAATTGATATTTCGTATGCAGAGGGTTAAATAACAAAACAGTTACGTCCAAAAAAACTTTTAAGAAATATTTTTTGATAAAAATTATACGATAGTACAGTACAATCTTTGTTCTTCACCGATTTATCTTTATTGCTGTTAAGAGTTCGTTACTGAACGCATTTCTGGATTGTTCAGTAAAGATTAAAATAGATAAACTTGGAAATTAGAAAATAGTACTTAAAATTCAAAACATGCAAGTTATATACGCAATTCTGTGCCTACTACAAGGGTTGTTCAAATGAAAATGTACGAAACGACACTGTAAGTATAAATGAAGACTTTATTTAAAGTATACACCATAGGCCTGAGCACAACGATCCCATTGATTAACGAGACGAAGTATTCCTGTGACCTTGACGAGACAGTCCTTGAGTTCGTCGTCCGAGTTGAAGCGCTTCCCTTTCAGAGGACCAAACACATAGAAATCGCAGGGCGACATGTCCAGGCTGTATGGCGGATGGCCAAGCTGCTCCCACTTGAACTTGACCAGTTCCGCGTGTGTGGACGCGAGTTATCATCATGGAGCAGAACCACACCCTCCGTGAGCAGCCCCGGTCTTTTGTTCTTGATGAACCTGTGTAGGCTTCGGAGTGTCTCGCAATACACATCGGAGTTAATGGTTCTTATGAGCTCGAGGAATTCAACAAGTAGCGGACTTTGGGCGTCGATAAAGACGGTGAACAACACCTTCCCTGCTGACGCCATGGTTTGAACTTTTTAGGGGGCGGTGACGACGCATTCTGTACCGCTTTTCACTGGCTCTCATCACCTGAGACGTTCCGCTCCAGGAAAGCTGGATCTTCATGATATCGAAACAGATAGTGTTAGCCCCATATGCAGTTCCTTTTGCTGGTCGGTGATCTGCTTCGGAACCCACTGAACTTGACCACTGCACGCACACCTTCCGGTAACGCAACCTGTCGTGAACAACTGTCCACACTGTTCCAACGCTGACATCCAGCTTCACCGCGAACATTCGCAATGTGACGCCGATCACTTCTCACTAGGTCGTCCACCTTGTCGATGAGATCGGCCGTGATGACTGTGTTTGCCTGACTTGGTCTCGGGTCATCAACCAAACTCTCACGGCCTGCACGAATACGGGCTCTCCAATTTCTCACTGACTTGTCGGACACACAGTCTTCCCCGTATACGGTCACCATCCGGCGATGAATAACGGCCGGTTTAACACCTTCCGCTCTCGGAAATCGGATAACGCCTCGCTGCTCCTCAATCGTCGAATTTTGCAATGTGAACGCCATCCTGTCCTCGCACGCACTGCCGCGTCAATTGGACGGCGCTCTTTATAAGAGTCTCTGCTCTCGCCTGCGCATGCTCTTATCCACGCCGGAGATTCCAATTGCATCCCTAGATGCCTCGCTACGTTCTCTCATAGCGGCAAATGCAAATATTTTAACGGTTACGTTGTTACGACGTTTCGTACCTTTTCATTTGAACACCCCTTGTACCATTTTCTCTCAGGCGCCCCTTCCTGATATCTGGCTAAGTAGGTTCCCCAGAGCAATCGCTGTGTTCAGGTGGTGTACAGAAGCTGAAAGTTAAAGACGCCGAAAAACTAAACATATGTGGCGGACATTATTTTCTTAATACTTCCTCATAGCCCAGATCTACAATAATCCCAGACGAAGTTTCCCGAGGCCCCAAGGGTACCCGCCAGGTCTGGGCTACATCACTGCACCATAGCAAAAGAAAAGAACGACCGGGCACACTAAACCCACGCTAGTTGTTTATAATTCCACATTAGTTTTCACTAAATTAGATTTTTTTTTTTTTGGCTCCTGTTCTTTTTTTTTTTACCTTAACCTTCCTCTGGGTGCGTCACTGCCAAAAACCAATTGTGGGCTGCTATCGAGACAGCATGGCTGAACATCTCTCCTGGCAATTTCCACAGGTTAATCGAGTTGCAATTTGCCGAGCTAATTGAGGACCCGCACGACATTGGAGGCATCTCATGGCTTTTGGCACTTCAACGCATATCTTCCGTGTTAGGGCAAAAAAAAGCTGTCAAAATGACTACTCACAATCTTTATTAGAAAATTTCTTTTTCACAAATATTCATGCAGGAAAAGAAGCAAGCCATGGTACAAATAATTATAATTTAGATCCGCAGATTCACATTTAGTTTTAATTTTAAGCATAAATTATTTTTTAAATAACGATGCCCGTTCTCCTTTAAAACCCATCAAAAGATTTTGCATCGACACGGTAGATACCTGTATGTGCCAATTTATGTTTTGTGTAAAGTTAAAAATTCAAGTTGGTACGTTTTGATGTGTATAAAAATGCTTTTGGTGCACATGGGAAGCTAAATATACTGTTGGAGGACAAAATAATACGAACACCTGTGAAGTAAAGGGGGTTGGACCACCCTTTGACTGAAGTACAGATTTAATGCGACGTGGGATAGATGTATAAAGGTCATGGACAATATTTAAAGGAATATTAAGCCATTCCTCCTGCAGAACGGTCTCTAATTCCGAAAGTATGGATGGAGGTGGAAATCGGAAACGAAGTTTGGACTCCAAATATTCCCATAAATGTTCAATAATATTCAAGTCCGGAGACTGAGGGGGCCAGGCGAGATGTTTAACTTCATCGTCATGCTCTTCGAACCATTCTTGACCACACCTAGCAGTGTGGATAGGGGTGTTGTCGTCTTGAAAAAGCGGTCGCTCTCCAGGGAATACAGTCTGGACAAAAGGATGGACATGATCCCCTAGAATGCTTAGATAGTGATTGGATGTGATCCTCTCATGCAGAATAACAAGTGGCCCAAGACCGCGCCAAGATATTGCACCCCATACCATAATGGAGCCACCCCCATGCTTCACAGTCGGCAAGAGGCATTCAGGATTAAACGCTTCTCTGGGCGTTCACCAGACATAAACTCGTTCGGTGGTCTGAAATAGGGTGAATGACGATTCATCTGACCATATTACCTGTTGTCACTGCTGTGGGGACCAGTTTTTGTGATCTCTGCACCATTGGTGTCGCTTGGAAGCATCAGTTGCTGTCACCAAGGATTTACGAATTGCCATAAATGTTCGCAGCATGAAATTCCCTTTTGACAGTTTTTGTTGAAACGGGGTCCTGGAGATGACTGTTCATTTCGGATGTTATCTTGAATAACGATTGCTTGTGCTTTCGGGCTACTATGCGCTTCAAGACCCGTCTATCCCTATCAGCAAGCTTTGACTTTCGGCCACTGTTGTGCTTTGAAGACGTCGTCTTACCCTCTTTCGTGTACGCTGTCATAACGGCTGATACCGTACTCCTTGCAAATCCCAAAAGGTTTGCTGTTTCCGTAACCGATGCTCCACCTAAACAATCAATCTTCTTTGGAACTCTGACATTTCAACTTATCACAGACAGTTCGATAGACGCATGCAACACAGGTGACTGCTGTTGAGAGACTAATATCTTCCTCTTCACGCCCACTAGGTGGCAGACTTCTGTTGCAGGTGGCGCGGCTGTACTGCAGGTGTGAAATACGTCATACTTTTTCACAGGTGTTCGTGTTATTTTGTCCTCCATTTGTATATTGCAGTAGAATATGATTATTGTGTGTATTCCGTATCGGGTAACTGGAATCCTTTTTACTTTTCCTAGCTTTAGTTGTAGAATGTGCTTGTGAGTAGTCTGTATAAGGTATAAATCCCCATCTTGTTAAATACGTTGTACCGTTCAATCCTTGTTTAGATTGAAAATTCCTCGCGTACTTTTATAATGATTTGAACCATGTCTTCAGAGCAATTGCATCCGAGAAGAAATCTTCCTTGTCACTTGTTTAAGACAAAAATGGTTTTCTAAAGTATAGACGGGGGAATGTGTAGATTTAGTTCTATTTGTAAGTCAATAAGAAAATTTTTCAAATCTTGGCCTTTTCCTTGCGAAACTTCCTAGAAGGGTCTACAGACAGGGTCGTCATCAGTCGGTTAGTAGGATTTCATAATGCAAGGGCCATATATGGACAAGCAGCGCCAAACAAGGTCAAATGATCATGCACACTAGCAGTTTTACTGACACATTAAAGATAAACCCAGGGAAGTAATTGTGTGACCCATTGTGTGTGTATGTATATTACTTGATACTGTACGTCTTGTAACTGGTTCAGCATTGCCAAATATGGCCCTTGTGTTGCAAAACCCCAAACTCACTCCTCTGTGATATCACGCTCTTTTCTTGTCGGCGACAGAGGGGTTACTCGACCTGCAAATAAATTAGCTTTTGTAATGTGCAGTCCATTTTGTTGGTTAAAGATTATTTTTCTCTACTTATAATAAAGCTGTGCAAAAGAACAAAAACAAAGTACACCTGTACAAGTGAAACCAAGAGTACTTAAGCTGGTTTTGTCGCTCAATGAAAATTTTTGCGACACGAGGGATGCATATTGGTATTTTATGAGACCGATCACCAGTGGCGAAGCAAACGAGGACGGGATACTTATAATGTATTTCGTTTGAAGTGACTAGAATTTAAATCGAACTCAAATAATCGAAATGATTCTTTACTATTTTATAAGCCGTGCAGAAATATTTCAAACTAGTTTCAGCGAGGTATAAGATTTGACTATTTGGACACAA
This sequence comes from Metellina segmentata, assembly GCA_947359465.1. Lineage (NCBI taxonomy): Eukaryota > Metazoa > Arthropoda > Arachnida > Araneae > Tetragnathidae > Metellina > Metellina segmentata. Next base: position 13,501,427 of record OX375878.1, read on the forward strand.
TTTTTTCTACCTAAGACCTTTCTACCTATCATAAAATTATAACTTTTTTGACTCATAGAAAGACATTTTGTATTAATTTGTATCGTATGCTTTCTGAGCGTAGAAGATATACTTTTAACTTAATTAGCTATAACATGAACAAGTTTCACCCATGGAAATGTTTAACTTCTTTTCCTGGTTTTTTATTTGTAATTAGTATCAGTGATATTTATTGTTAGTTGTATTTCCATATATTTCTTCCCAAAAGAGTTGTTTGGGGAGCAAGGGCCATTTGTTGCGCCATGCAATATCAAGTAATGGACATAAGGGAAGTTTTACTGATACAGGAGAGGAATCGAACCTGCTTCACGCAGGCTGCTAGCGAAGCTGGCATACACATTGAACCAAAGGTCGATCGCCATCACAACCCAGAAGTATCCGAATGGTCTTTTTTTCCTTTAAATTTTGGTACACTGCTACTTTTTCTTCCTCACTCAGTGTTTTTTTTTTTTTTGCAGCTTGGCCCCCTTGCGCCATCAATCCTGAAAACAATCAACCGACCAAAAGGACCTTCTACCATAAAAAGAGTTTTATCATCCCATTTTTTCAGTTTCTGAAAGAAAGCCAAATATAATTTTTGTTTGTATAAATGTCATAAACATAATTAAAATAAGTAATCAAATTTGTCAGTGACCGAGCGATGTCTAAATTGATTGACAGTGTGTAGTAGGGGCCAAGAACAGAGGGACACAGCACACCTAAATTGGACTATTACACTGCTATTTGTAAAAAATGCAACATCATGAAGGAATCATCCGAATGAAATGAAATTTGCAGAAAATGTCAATTATAGAATGTTATGCAAAGTAGTAAAGTTTCAGAGCCACCACGCATGCGTGGCGTGAGCAGCGTCCTCTGAACTGATGCTAAAAGCGTATAAATAGAGGGCTGTAGCGGGACGTTGAAAATAGTGCATGGTTATTTTTTAGTTGGGAACGTTTAGTGAGACCTAAGTATGTCTCCACGACGAAATAGGGTGAAATTTCAACAACTTACGGAGTTTGAACGGGGGAGAATCATCGGCTTCGTGAAAGAGGATTTTCCTATCGCGCAATAGCAGCTCGTGTACAGTGAAACAGTTCCACAGTGAGACGAGTTTGGAAGCAGTGGACCGACGAGCATCGAACAACTCGAAAAACTGGGAATGGACGACGGAAGGTGACGTCAGCACGCGATGATAGACACCTGGTCCACATGGCGGTGAATGACTGTACAGCTTCCTCCAGGCAGTTGGTAGCACTTTGGTCTACTGCTACAGGTGTACTAATGTCGGCTTCGTCAATTCGCCGACGTCTGCTGCACCGTGGACTGCGTGCAAGGATTCCTTTATACAGGATCCCCCTCACGCCAAACCATCGACGGCTGTGTCTGCAATGGGCTCATGAGCATAGAGCCTGGGGGGCTGATTGGTAACAAGTTGTCTTTTCTGACGAATCCCGCTTTAATTTGTGGAACCACGATGGCCGCATTCGTGTTAGACGCTATGCTGGTGAACGCTGCCTTCCAGAGTGCGTTATCGAACGTCATAGTGGACGAACACCCGGAGTTATGGACTTCCTTTAAGCCCAACACATGCAACTTCTTCCTTGGCGTGCTTATTCTCCGGATGTCGCCTATTGAGCCAGTGTGGGATTTGGTTGGTCTCGCTCGTGATCCGCGTACTACAGCTTCAAAAGACGAACTTTGAGTGCGCATACAAACAATATGGAATTCTCTTCCACAAGCAAACATTCAACATCTGTTACACTAAAGGCCACGTCGTATAGCAGCGCGTGGTGGCTACACCAAATACTGATTTCGGACACTTAATATTGTTTTTTCTTTTGCTTTGAAAATTTATTCATTTATTTGTACACTGCTGGCCACCGTAAATGCAACACCCTGAAGGAAGCATACAAATAATATGAAATTTATAACATGCATTAGCGGAGGTGAGATATGCAAATGATTATATTTTCAGCGCAAACGCACATCACGCGTGCCTGTGGCGCCACTTAAAAGCGCTATTGAAGGCTTGGAGATTTCGACGATTTCAAGTACGACAGTTGTGTTTTTCTTGTGGTTTAAAAAAAAAGATCAATTATGCCTCGTAGAAAACAGCAATAATCTTTTGATCAAGTATCCGAGTTCGACAGAGGAAGGATAGTGGCCTACCGAGATTGTGGATTATCTTTCTGGGAAATCGGTAGTCGTGTTGGACGAAACCAAAGAACTGTAATGCGGATATGGGATCGTTGGATGCAGGAAGGTACGACGGACCGACGTGTTCGATCGCTCAGTGCACCACTTCACGTGATGACAGGCATATTGTGCGTATGGCAGTGACGGATCGCTCAGCCACATCACGAACCATAGCACAGCACATTCAGTCTCTAACGCATCATCCAGTGTCTGCGCGTACCATTCGACGCCGTTTACAGCAGTTGTCTGTCCGCAAGACGTCCATTGCTTCGTCTAACCTTGACGCAGAACCACAGACGTCTCCGCCGCCAATGGTGAGTTGAAAGAAGGATGTGGACGGCAGAATGGAATGAAATTCTTTTTACTGACGAGGCTACATCTCCGAGGTGTTGGAGCCAGTTGTCCTTCCTTACCTTCAGGGCTTGCCCACAGCCATATTTCAACAGGATAATGCGCGACCACACGTGGCACGCATTGTCCAAGGGTTCTTCGTCAATCGCCAGATTGAATTGCTTCCCTAGCCAGCTCGCTCTCCGGATCTTTCGCCGATAGAAAACATGTGGTCGGTCCATTGTTGCTCAACGATTGATCCAGATTACATCCCCAGCTGCCACACCAGATCAACTTTGGCAACGTGTGGAAGCTGCTTGGTCTGCTGTACCCCAAGAACACATCCTAAGTCTCTTTGAATCAATGACGAGGCGTGTGGCAGCGGTGATCTCCAACAATGTCGGCTACTCTGGTTACTGATTTTGGCAGGAACCACACTTCACAGAAGTCTATAAATTTAATCATTTGATACTTGGTCAACATGTTATCTACAAAATTAATTTTGTTGTGATATCGCTTGTCTTTCTTGGTGTTGCAATTTGGGTGGCCAGCAGTGTAATAATACAAGCCGTTTGTGTAGTAAATTTAATTTAATTCTGATGACTCCTTCATGGTGTTGCATTTTTTACAAAGAGCAGTATATTATAAGTGCTGCTAATCACGAATGTTTATAGTACATTACTCTTCCCTGCATTTAGATTTATGATGTCATGTGTCAAACAGCAGTATATTTACAGTGCAATATAAAGTTACAAAATACACGCCGCACCGTTCGGTGCAAAAACACCGTCTGACTCCTACGAATTGTTAAACAATTCTATTCTTATTCAGAATCGCACCAAACATTTCATGTTCTTAATATCAGAACTCAGGCACTGTCATCCTTCCATGTTCGTCCACTAGAACAAGTAGAACGCAAGAACAAATGTTCTTGTAACCTATCTGTGTTCGTAACTAACGTGGTGAAAGACAGAATCGTGACAAAATAAATCATAAAATGAGTTTTTAAAGTCTAGCAATGTGCTAAAATTTGTACATTTCATTTTTTTGGTTCGTATTGCGTTGCGTGCTTGAACACTAGGCTCATTGTGCCATTGCAGAAATGCTAAATTGATATAGACGTTTCTCATTAAGACAGGAACTGCAAAAATTAAATGTTTTGGCAAAAGAAAAATTATTTTGAGCTCTCAATAGTTTTACGTTATGCTCAAAATAAATTTTTTGATTTAAAAATGACTAGCCGTCTGCAACACTCGATTTGCTAGCAAATGCGTCGTCGAATTTAAGGATAAACTTAACGTATATTTTATGGATCTAACGTATATTTTATGGATAAATATTTAATTGAAAGAATGAGAGTGCAAAGCCAATTTACCCCCATTTACACACAATATTGAAATTATTTAACTAATTATATTACTCTTGCGAACTTCATTTTAATATTTTGAAATGATATTTATGAATAAACGAGCTCCAACAGAATTAATCAGATCTATCATGTGCTTGTCAAATCCTCACTATGCTGAATTTTCCTCGTAAATCTAGAATAGAGACATTAATTCGCACACCAGTGAAAATTGCTTAACCATGTGAAAGTAAATTCGTTTCAGCAAGAGTAATGCATCGGTAAATAGAGAAATATATTGAAAGTAACAACAGTTAATTGTAATCGATATATAGTAACGCGAACAGTTAGTTAATGAAAATTAAAGTGGCACTAAAAAGGATAATATATGCAAAAATATATTTTTAATAGATAGTCTTGCAATACTTTTTACATTTTGAATACATAAATTTTGACGAAGTATTTCGAACGAAGGGCGGCATCAGTATTCTTCGTTTCGATCTCTAAGAGATCCAGCCACACATCTGATGGAAAGGGGCTGAAATAAAAGTTCATGACCTTGCAGAAACAGCTTGCAGTTACAAAACTTACAGAGGAGTTACTCTATTGACATAAAAAAGCAAGTCCATGAAAATCGAAAAGTATGTAATGAAAAAGTCTGCATCTAGCAGAGCGGTTTCATGCTCAGCATGTTGGAGGAGGAATAGTGGACGAAGTTGACGCCCTTCATGAGGAAGTCGGTGACGGAGGAGAGCGCCGGAATGCAGGGCGTGAAGGCACTCAGCAGGACGTACCAGAAGGCGCAGAAGCCGGCCACGATGAAGGAGATGAAGATCAGGATCAGCAGCCACACCAAGAACCACAGCGGATTACCACCTTGTCCAGCACCCATCTGGAAAGACAGAGACACATATAAAAAGAGAATCAGACGGGGAAGGTACCGCAGCCACAAGTCTGGGGGTTGCCATAGGAACAGACAGCATTCGTTTTGAGATAATCCCCCTTTGCAAGGGGAAACAAAGTCCAAAAGACCAAGTTTTCCCAAGTTACAAAGCAACCAACTCTTACTCATCTATGAAGGTAGGTGGTTGAATTTTCGACGCTCTGGAGCAACATGACGGGCTATTGGTGACGGTCCGAGATCCATCCCGAAGGGAAAGGGTTTGAACCACGGTCAGATAAATGAGGTCAATGCCTGAATTTGTACATCACTCTCCAAACTTTCACGCCACATTTAACGTACACCCCCCTCCCTCGCATACGACGGTCTTTGGCTGGACCTAGTCTTTCCGATTGTCAATTCCTCTACTGTTCATCCTGGAGCCGTCCCACAGAAACAATCCAACAATTGGGAAGTAGTTGCGAGAAAGGACAAATTAAAAAGTTCTTAATTATTAGTCCTTGGGTAAGCCCTATTCTTTTGTTTTTTAATAAAAGAAAATACTAGGATAATTCGTTTATTCGTGCGTTGAATAAGGTCACGATTCCGGTCTGATACCCGCAACCACACATCCAAGAGATAATTATGGGATAACGGGATACAAATAGCTTTTCCAAATTAGACCTTATGCGTGCGTATCATCAGATTCCCGAAGAAGTTTATCGTACTCGATAAACAAGACAAGTGACGTCACATTCTAATTAAGTACAGACACGTCACCAACATTTAGCCTGACAGGAAATGCCACTCATAACCATCCACGGTTCCCACACCTTTATCCAAAAAAAATTCAAGGACTTTTCAAAACCCAAAACAAATTTTTCAAGGACCTAAAATTTTGTATAACGACCTAAAACAAGGCATACACAAACGTTGTCAGTTAAAAAGAAAAATGTGAACATAAAAAAGACAATTTTTTAAAACTACTGATAATTAAGTCAAGAAAAGAAAGTTTATCATCAATTTTGGACTTTTTTTACTTTGCTACTTGTCTCAATGCTATCAGGCTACTTGCACACATATCAATTTCGGATCGTACGATAAATTCTTTTAGTCGCACGAAGAAGAGTATCGGAGCCTGCACACACGGTTCGATCTACATAACACAATCTATATTTTCCTGTCGTCCACTGCCTACAACAGACGGCTGTCATGGTTTATTTTGTTTGAGTAACAAAATAAATCAAAAGTTTTAACTGGTGTTAGGGCTTCTTTATTATCTTGGCTGTGTTTCTATCTTTGTAATCGTTAAAGATAGAGGAAAAATTTCAACGAATTTGAAATCTGCAGAAAATTTTACAACAGAAGGAATCTTTAATGTGATTTTCTTAAATTTTTTTTTCAATTATAACTTTTATATTTTTGCAATAAGAATTTGGCTTCATTTCTTTGGATGCGTGACAGGTTTTCAATGACGTCCTAACTGCTAAAGCTACGGTTTCCTAAGAAAGCAGTGCTGTTATCTAGCGAACGTGATACGTCATGATGTGGCGAGCATAACAAGACGGCTGTCTTAACTTAGACCAGAGGTGTCAACTTAGACAGACAGAATACTGTGGAAAATGGATAATCTAGACGTAGAATTACTAGTATATCTTGTAGTGTGAAAGCAGGAAACACACTGGTTTCATTCAGAATGACGATCAAATGGCGCACCTGCTGTGGAGGAAACTAGTCTGGACAAGTTCCAATGCAAGACGAAATTACACAATTATGTACTAGTTTTTAAAAAATCAAGTACTTTCAAGGACTTTTCACCAAGTTCCCTAACTTTCAAGGGCCCCCTAATTAGGAAAAAAAAATTCAAGGACTTTTCAAGGGAAGTGGGAACCCTGCCATCTCGATAACAAATAAAATTCATCAAAATTTTTTTTTTCAACCTTTCAAAAACTTTGTCATAAATCAACTGCCTTTTCTCAACGGAGCCGCACTATGAAAGCCATTCTCGGTCAAGTTAAACTGACAGCTGGCTTCTATGATCGAATACGATTTTCAGCACTTCGACAGTAAAAATTCCAAAGAATTAATTCCGAATTTATTAGATAGTTGATTTTTCAACGCCCATTTGATTAAACGTTGCCAAAGCGTCGAAAAACATTTAAGATAACTTCAACAAGTATCACGCAAGAGCAATTGGACAGAAGTAAAATATTCGCAGACTGTCTGGTTTGTTTACACTGAAAAATTCAACTCATAGTCATAGTGCGACAATTCCTGATTTGGCGAACCAAAAATTCAGAAAAAGTTATACACAAAAAAAGTGAATGCATGATACATCGAAGTACGATATAACGATGATTTACTGTTTTGGGTTAACTTCGTTCACAAGGTCGGGTGGAGAATATCAGGTAAACCATAAACTTATAAACTTCTGATGCCCACAGCGTCGCGCACGGTTTTATTTCCTAATTACGCAATTGAAAAAATAGAATTTACTTTGGGGAAAGGAGTTAAAGACCAATTGTAGCAACTAACTCTAATTTGTATACACACAAAAAAAATAATGTTAAATAAACTAAACGGTTACTTTTCTGAGATCATTATCACGGAAACCAGCTGAAGCACAACTAACTAGTCATTCATCAGTCACTATGTGATATGGTTATATACAGTTCATAAACAAGTTCTTGAGAATTTGATTTTGTCAAAAGTTAGTATGAATTTGGGGTTGTGATGGTGCTGAACAGAATAGGTACGTACGAAAAAAAGGTTTATGAGAAACATCAATCTGAACAAAGTTTGTTTAATACTTCTTATGGCACATTTGAAAATATGTTTGCAATTAATAACCAGAATAAATTGACTAGATATTGTCATTCTATCAAATTTCTTTTTGCCAAGGAATTATAATTAACAACTATGAAAGTTAGTAGTTGTGCAAGATAAGTTTAAAGAGAAGTTCGCTATTTCGATTAGAATGATATAATACCACGCATATGCGTGTTAGAAATGTTTAGAGGTTTTCTGAAATAACTGGGGTTGATGTAGAATTATCAAAAGCTTCCATGCCATATTAGAATGTTTAAATTCCGGTTTCCAGATAAACTTTCATAGACTTGCTGATCACGAAGTACAAGGAAAGGAAAAAACACCAGAAAGTATTCTGGTGCTTAATGCCCGTAACTATACATAAAATACTGGTCCATGAAGGGATATTGCGTCTTGTATTCCTGCAATTGTTCGGCTCATAAGAAACGCCCAAGAGGCAAGAAATAGATATAATAGACAATAAGAGAAATATTGTATTCACTAGAAAAACATCAAAAACTGATAAAAAAAATACAGATTTAATGAAAATTATTCACCACCTCAGAGATTTACTCATTTCACATTTCCGCGAGCGTAGCGTAAAATTAACACATTTCGTTAAGTGTTTAGCATATTTTTGCATTCAAGTACTGACTTAAAATGATTAAATGTGTTCTCAAACCAGCATTTCATCACTCAGTCAGTTAAAATCGCCACAAACTAGAGCATTTTTGATGCAAAATTTTTGTCCACCTAAATTGCTAAAATGACACTGAGACGGCTAAGCAGGATGAATAAGCAATAAGACTTTAAAAATTGTTAAGTTTGGTCTAAAATTTAGTTTTGTATCTAAAAAGAGAAACTGTTCGAAGCTTATCAAAGATAAGGTCATCTAGAAGAGTTGTATCTAGATGGCCTTGAATATAGAGGCGTCAAGTCTTCAAGGCATGAACCACTTGGGAACTAATATTTTTATGGCCTGGTTTGTTTCTCTAATCCAGTGGTTCCCAAACTATTTTGGTCGTGGAACCCCCAAATTTGTTGCCACAATGATCGCGGAACCCTAAATATTTTTTATACAACGACTTTTCAAAATTTAATATCTGATATTAAATGAAACAAGTATTATTTTGGTATTTCAGATTTTATTGAATTAAACAAAATTTAAAAAAATATTATAGAAATAGTTAATAAAAATACAAAATATAAACTAAAATAAAAATGAAAAAAAACTTTAATGTGAAGAATGCACCTGCTTTTTTGATTCCATGATTCTCTTAAAATTGGGCGTTATGTTTGGTAACTGAACTCGCATATCTGGTGCAGCATCAAGTTTGTTACGATATTTGGTTTTTGTCGCAACATATTTTGAAAACCCAGCTTCACACAAATAAGTGGTTGCAAACGGCAATAGAATTCGAATAGCCTGTTTTGATAATTTGGATATTCATCGAATACATCTGACCAGAATATTGTTAACGAAACTGTTCTAAATTTGGCTTCTAATTGTGTATCCGAACTGAATTCAATCAATTTTTCATAATCCAAGGAATGAAATCCTTTTCGTTTTTCTTTTATTTTGAAAGGATTTTGTACCCAGTAATTATCTTGATTCTCTAGGTTTGAAAAGTAATCACTGAGTGATTGCTGTAAACTGGACAGATGTGTTTTTATACCATCGTGGATTTCCATACCTAAATCCACTTCAGATTTTTCGAGAAAATCACTAAGCGTCTGGAAACACTCGAAGTTGTTTTGCTCCACAGCTGAAATCCAATATTTTATTTTCCTTGAAAAGGCAACCAATTTATCTTTTGTTTGCAATATGTTGACTTGTTTTCCTTGCAGAGCCAAGCATAATTCGTTCAATTTTCCAAATATATCAGCAAGGTATGAAGTGTAGATATCCAAGTCATATTATTTAATCTGTCTGATAATTCAAATTTATGACCAATAAAATACGACATCAGTTCCTCTCGCAATTCAAGTATTCGCACAAGCGTTTTACCACTCGATAACCATCTAACTTCCGTATGAAGAAGTAAAGTGGTGTGAAGACTACCCATATCTTCGTACATGGGTTTGAAAATACGTGATTGCAATGGTTTACTTTGATAAAATTAATAATCTTCACTGCTTTGTCTAGAATAGATTTAAATGTCACCGAAATCCTTTTTGTTACTAATGCATATCTGTGAAGAATGCAATGAGTACTGTTACAGTTTTTTACAACATTTTTAATCCGTGCTACAGCACCACTCACTTTTCCTGTCATTGCTTTTGCTCCATCGCTGCATACATCAATACATTTTCCCCAGTTAATTTCATGCGTTGTCATAAAATTATCAATGCAGTTAAATATATTCTCCCCCGTGGTGTTTATGTTCACACTTTCACATAAAAGCAAATCTTCAATTTTTTTATTAAAATCATACCGAATGAAAGCAAGCAAAATTGCTAATCCAGCAACGTCTATGGACTCATCTAGTTGTAATACATAAGCGTCAGACGCCTGTAACCGTGAAATAAGTTATATTTCAATGTCATCGGCAGTATCGTTAATACGTATTGTTTTTTACGTATTGTATACGTAATGCCTTTTTACAGTATTGTTAGAAAGAGACACACTTTCAACTTGTTTACAATACCCTTCGCCCAAAACACACGAAACGATATCTTGAACACAAGGTTTAATAGGTGATTCACCAATAACATGTGCCTCTTTAACATGTAACATCTTTATCAACCCTTAGGCATCCTTTACGTTTATTTTATCGGTACCATTTGTAATTGGTATTGCAGGGTTGATACAGAATTTTGAAATTAAGGAGGGTTGTTTGACATTTTTAAGGAGTCCAAAGAGGTTTACTCACATTTTCAAGTGTACGAAATGAAAAAGTTTATATCACTTTTTGATAATTTAAGAACTCAACAGTAGCTGTTTCACACATTAATAATTTAAAGTTGTGTTTATTCAAACCTAAATTACATATTTTTAAGGTGTGCAGTCTGCAAGAATTTCTGTATTTAATGAGTTTGAATGGTGCTTTTCAAGTTTTAGTGCGATCTTGCGGCAGAATGTTCGAAAGGGAAAAGTTGAAACAAAGATTAAGTTTTTAAGGAGTAAGATGTAAAAATAAAAAGTTTTAAAAATTAAAATAATTTTAAGAAGTTTGACGGAATGATGTTATCACATGGAGCGATATTTATTTCCTTTAAGCTGCTTCTAATACTAATAGCACTTCTCTCGACTCACGTGTTACGCCTATGGGAACTTTTTACCAAACGCCCGAGGCGGTAAAATCTAGGTTTCACCAATCAGATTTTGTCACCCAATTGATGCCACTCTCCCCATTCAGGCACTCTAAGTGTAACCAATTCAAAAAGCGAGAGCGAAACATTATTGTATAGGTTAGCGGTAGTAACATATGTATGTATGTTATAGATATTACGGTATTTCTTTTGATATTGAAACTTTGTTTACGATCTGAATTAAATGGTCGACATGTACCAACCCAGCTATAAATGTTCCTTAAATGACATTCTGGTTTGAATGACAGTTACCGTTAATAATACAAGGGCACAATAGCATTGGCGCAAATACACCGGTATATTACACAAAAAAAATTACATAAATTTTGGTGAAGTTCCATTTGCTATCGATGCTTGTGTTTTCAGTCGCCTTATTCAAAAATTTTAAATTTAAAGCGGTGGTCGATTGTAAACTTTCCGAGGAAAATATGAATATATTGGACGCCATTCTTATTTTTTTAAGAAATAAAATTTGTCACGCGGAACCCCTAAATTTTTTCGCGGAACCCACTTTGGGAACCACTGCTCTAATCTTTTGCTATAAGAGAGCAATTCAGACTCAAACATCAAATGTAAATATCTTTTGGCCCTCAGTCTGTTTGTACTCTACAAATCTACACCGTTTGACCAATCCACGTCAAATTTGGTACACTTATTGCGGAGCCCTATGGAAACGATTGGTTACATATTGACCCCCGTTCGATTATCTAACGAGCGTGCAAAAGAAGACAATTTGTAATCTCCATCGAAATCATTAAGGATAGTTACGATTGCAATAAGATTGTTTTACCAGTAATGTTAAAAAAGCAATTTTTTCCCAAAAATATTTTTTACAAATTTAATCTTATTGGTTCGTGTTTGAATTTTTATTTATTTATATTTTTTTGCCCAAATACTAATCTAATTGCATAAAATATTAAAAAATATAAATAATTTAGGAATATTTGATTGATGATGTATAAGCGTAGAAAATATTTAATTTGACATAACGAACAGTTTGCAAAGAAACCAGTCCATTCATCTTGAACAAAAAAAGTTCACTGATCATAAAAGCTTAATTTTGCTATTATGTATCTGGCAACACAAGTATAAATGTTTTTTTATTTTTTATTAATAATTTTGAGTTTAAGACAACGAAATGTTGGGGTCATATTTCAGCATTTTTTAGTTTTATAAATACGTGTTGTTTTGTGAATAAATCTTTGTCTCAAAATTGACCAAAAGTCTATTCGAACTAAGACGGGTAGCGTTAGAATAAGTCGGTTAGCCGAACGTTGTAATTCAATGTTTAAAACTTTAAGATAGGGTTCCATAACAAGACGATTAAAAATAGTTGTACAAATATTTGTTTTTCCATTATCTTGATAGTTCACTCTGGTTAATAAAAACTGTACTCCCCAGTGAAGTAAAAAATCTATCATTCTAAATAGGAACGTGGTTTTTATTTAGAACCCGAATCTTAATTGAAAAAGTGCCATAAGGATTGATTCATTTTAAAACTGCATATCAGTTGGATTAAAGAGACTTTTAAACAAGACTTTGCTTATCTTTTGGAATATTTGAATTAGGACTTGAAAATTAAAATTTTTTTTGTCTTACGCGACGAAAAGTCAAGATAGCGTATTTTATAAGTCGAAACCATTCTTATTCAACTTTGCTATATGTAACATTTGTTAAAAACAATTATAAAAAAAAAAAAAAAAAAAAACGCTTCGAAATCGACTTTTTTTTACGAAGAATTGAAATTGATTGACTTCTTTTTTTTTTTGTAATGACAGAATTTAATTTTAAAACAAGTTCCGTTATTCCACGTACCGCTGAATGGAATTTTTGACAAAAATGTATGCTTAAAAAAAGGAATCATTAATACCGTTACAGTTTAATTTGCCATCCTTTCATTATTATGAAATTCGAAAACATGCCACATATCAAAAATATTGATAGGAAAAGTAAGTGCGCCAAAGGTTCGTCATTTTAAGAGAATGAATTCAAGGGGAATTCATAATCACCCCCAAACCGACTTCTGTAGTATTCAACAGTTGTTTGTTTTGCAGCCGCAGTGCGACACATGGAATGGATAGATATATCAGGTACATTTATTTACGTCCCGAGTAAATTGTAGAAGCTATGGAAAAGTTAAAAACGGTGTTTCAAAGAGTGATTAGTCTGATTACTTGTCAATCAACATTTAACTAATTCACTCCGAGCAACGCCAGGTAATTCTGCTAGTTACATATTATTATTTCTTGCAGAATTTTGGTTTTGAATTGGTTGACTAAAAAAGTAGACATAATAATCACTTTTCTCTTCATAGAAAAATGTACATATCGTTTCAGTGTCCGGAAAATATTTTCAACACCATCTAGATCTTTTGGGTACAGCTACAGTCTACGTTTATGATCGGTGGCAACGGCCTTGGTAATTTTTTTGGCGCACTTCTAAAGTCGCCAAGGAAAGAATTATTTGTACCTCTTTGTCTGTCAACCGTAAAGACAGATGGGTTGCCTTAATCTACCGTAACTCATTACTAGAAGTGCGCCAAAAAAATCGCCAAGTTCGTTGCCACCGCTCATAAACGTAGAGTATAGCAAAACCCCGTCGTATACACGGGGGCTGATGCACATTAAATCTGGCGTGGCTTCAAATGTTCTGGCGTTGGCGAAGAAGTTTGGAGCGATGCTAGTTCAGATATTGTCATCTGACCGTGGTTCAAAATTACATGTTGTCCTTGGATTTTTCCCTTGGGATTGACCCCAAACCGTCGCCTATACCCCTTTGTGTTGCTCCAATGCGACTGTTAGTTTTTTACCATTACCATCTATACGTCAAAATATAGTTTTGCAGCCCGCCCGATATCTCAAAGGAACAATTGTGAAGTATTTACAAACTAAATCGTTTTGAGAGTTAATTTATTTTCCTTAAAATGCAAAATAATAATCTACACTTATAATGAATACATGTTGAACAAAATTTCCTTCAAAGTGTTTTTCGAACAGGTTTCAAAACCAATGCGGGAATTCATATAAGAAATAAGTTACTTGTAATATAAAAAAAAGTTGGAATTGAAATTTAAGAACTTAAGTTTTTTAAGAGTTTAAAAAACATTCAAATTATTCACAATCCCTTTGATTCAATTCCAGTTCCAAACCCCTTTTTCAAAGCTTAGGTCTCCCCAAAAGGGGAAAATAAAAATATATAAATACTATGGGTAGTGAAGTAAACAATCCTAATTTTATGCGTAGCTACCTCATGAAATAACAAATTTTTTCAGTCCCACAATTAAAAAAAAATCGTAAATAACCCCAAAAGTAAGAAATTTTATTTTCTTAGGACACGCCCCTGTCCTGCCCCCTAAGAAGTCAGCGGTTCCGACACATGGGCCACCAGTTTAAAACACAACAAAACAATTCAAATTTCACTCTTCAATCTCACAAATATTAAACGTCAAAACGCATTCAGACACCGCATTAAGAGACCAAGAATAACGAAATAAAACATTTCAGAACGGAATGAGTGAAAACAAAACTTACCTTGAATAACTGGAATTCCTATCTGCGTATCGCCGAGGGCATCAGGTAGAAAGAACGAAAGAAGTAGCCGGAGAGATGACTTCCCGTTCGGTTCCTATAGCGACGGGAACAGATAATGCCAGGTTTGTTTATCAAATCACGAGTAACTGAATAGGACGATGTGCAATACGAAGATCATGTGCTTTTTGAAGTCAGGTGACCATCCCGCCGGCGTAGGCGAACCTTGGTAGATTGCGGGTCCGTAAATGCTTCTTCCGGGTCTTGCTTTCGAATGGCCTTCGATGGTTTAAACGCTAACGGCTTGGAAGCAATTATCTTCTGTGAATTAGTTTAATATCATCGCGCGAACATGACACTGCCAACGTCCGTTTGAAAAACAAGCGATCTTACAAAGCAGCTCGAAAGAAATTTTCGCTGATGGGAGAAATGATGTGTTTGCTAAACGACTTCTTACAATAGATATATTTGGGAGGGTAAATGATGATCATTAATTTTTTTTCTCAGGCAACATGAGATCCATTTTGTCTTTCATCACATTTTGAATTTGATAGCTCGCTTCGAATCAGTCTTAGTTTAATAAATAAGGCTTGATCTTGATTGTCAAAAACTAATTAAATATTTCACACTTCACCAAGAAAGAAAACTGCCAACTGAACCTCAGTACAAAAGACATTTTTTTCTCCATATTTTTAAAGCCCTGTTCAGAGTTTTCTAGTAGAAAACAAACAATTCGTTTAAAAGTGTATCAAGTTTCAAACTAGGAACATCCATTTTCAGAACTAGCCATAGAAGCAAGGCTTTTAAAACAAGAAATGCACATAAAAAAAAATACCCTTTTTAAATGAAATCTTAGTTTTGTAAAATGAAACCCAATCCCAAATTTGGGCTAACATTTTTTGAATGCCAAAATATGACATTTTTTAATTGTTTTATTTAGAACAAAGTATTTGTAAAACCCAACTATTTTTTAATGACTCATGGAAATAATGAGGCTTTAGCAAGATTTTAGGACTTCATTATATCCTTTAGTCTTTAAAACTCCATTACACTCAATCAAATTTAGGGAACAGGACAAGTCTTATTTATCTTAATGTTTATTATTACATTTTTAAATAGTTCCTATGCCTTTGTAACTTAGTTACATTTGAGTCGCTCAGAAGCCACTGCAGTGAAGTCCAGTTTTTTTGTAAATTTTAATGGAAAAAATACTTTTAGTTATTAAAGGATTTAACTTGTTTCTTCATTTTTTCTTGGTCAGAAAGCCTTTCTTTTTATAGCTTCTGAATATGTTGGATAATTTCAGAAGCCTTTGAGAAGTCCACTTACTTTCAATATTTTTTACATAAACTTCGAAATAAAAACTAAATTATTCTTCTTCTTTCGATATGTGTAGGTAACACTGATGCCGCGATCGTAAAAAATTCTTTGAAAAAAGTGTAAACCAGAAAATAATCTGCCAAGTGATCTCAGTTTCAACAGTTCTAAAGTTGCATTTATGAACGCTTCCATACATTACAACATGAACTGATGAAATACAGAACAATCTATTTTTAAATAAATTTATTTCCACATCCTGTACACATTGTGTTTTGTTGCAGAGTCAACCTTTGAAAAGACATATACTTTTCTGATAAAATTAATACACCAAAAATTAAAAAAAAACATTAATTTTCTCAATTTCTGTATTTGACCGCATTGTCTTCTGAGCAACTCATTTATTTAAACTTTATTTTAAAATTGAAGGGACTTTATTATTTTTCTATTGCTCTGAATTAGAACAGCGAATCTTGTATCCAAAGACGTTCATGTTTTTGCTGCAGCAAATTGTCAAGCAGTTCTTGTTCAGGATCAGATTGAAATGTCATGTTGAGACTTAACATTTGTCAAGCAAAAAATTATTTAAATAGTATAGGAACATTGTGTGTTTAACATATGGAAAAAAAAACTTGATGCACCTATATCACCATTAAACTATGTGGAATCAATGAACACAAGCACTTTCCTTTACAAAAAGCAGTTTCATGAGATCAAAAATGTTTCATTGATGACATTAGTTTATGGTTTTCGATTGATTTTAGCACATAAACACTTTAAGAACTTAAAAGTGAGATTTTTAGACCTAAACAATTAATGAAATTGCAGAGAAAAGGTTCCAATAATTTATAAACTTTTTGCTTATTTTGAGTTAAGTTCATAAAATCAAGTAAAACAGTTATTAGAATTTTCCTAGCTTTCTTTAGCAGCCCTCTTATCTACTGAAACCATGCAAGCTCAGAAAAATATCAAGTTCTCTTAAAACTTTTCCCCTCTTCAATGTGTTCAATTCTCTCCATTGTTCTCGTGTCACAAAAAATGTTTCATTACAAATCAACAATTCAAACTGAGTCAATGATTTATTCAATTGAATTGGATCATAGTTGGAAGTCCTCTAAGTTTGTTCATAAATTTCCTTCCCTCCTGTAGGGTCATGAAAATGAGTACAAAACGTTTTATTCGTAGGCAAGGCCCAATTCAATTAACTTTCCCTTTTTACAAGTTCTTCGATCAATTCGATGATTACTAAATTCTTATTTTACTTATCTAGCAGAGAAAGAACTATTATAGTTTTATTAACATTCAACAAGATGTTGATCGGTTTGGTGTTCTCGCATTTTTTGCTGCTAAGTTAATTAGTCTGGACAGAATATTAATATCAGTATAAAGTCACTTCGTTCATTTTAATAACACTTGCAAATGGTGAAATTTTCTTTAGGAAAAATTATTTGGTTTTTGGTAAAATTATTTTGGTGGATTTAATCTCTACCATTATAAAAGGAAGTGTTTGTTTGTCTGTTTTGCGGCAGCAAAATCCTGACGATTTATGGCACTTACAGCAATGAGATTTGGCACACAGGTAGTCCAAATTTTTTGCAATTTTTGGGTCATGGCGATTTTTTAATGAATTTAATAGTTTTATTCTCTACCTGCTTCTTCAAACGCATTTCGTCCGGACAAAAGAAGAAACCCTCTAAAATGAACCTTTTCTCCCCCATGTGACCTTCTTTTAAATTTCCCCAAGAGATTGTGACATCACAAACTTTCTTTCTCTTAAAAAAAAAAAAAAAAACACACATACACAACCAGATTGCATATTCTGCTTTTGCATTAAAAAAAGAAACAGATTACATATCCTGTCCCATTTTCGACAAATGAGAGCAAGAAATAAAAAAACATTGACTAGGATTGTTATCCCCCCCCCCCGCAAAATCGGAATCGCTAAAGATAAATTAAAAATTTTAAAGGATTTGAAATCTGTGGAATATTTCACTTTAGATTGATACCTAAAAATACTATTTCCTTTAAATAAATAATTTTTAAATTGAATATATCTTCAACGGATTTAAAATCTGCGGAAAATTTTACACCAGCTTAATACCTTACACCAGGTGCAACTCCGGGCTAGACACGCAGTGGCTAGTGTTACGTTATATTTTTGTCCGTACAAAAGTTACTTAGACTGGAAAAAATATTCATATTAGTTTAAATTTACTAAATGAATGCATTATACAAGTGTGTAATTAATGAGCCTTTCAAATTTGCAAAATGGTAAGATTTCACTTAGAAAAAAGTTGTTTGGCAAGATTGAAAATTGAGGGGTACGAATTGTTTTATAACTGAAAATGAAACAAATACAAAAGATCTGCCAGACTATTTTTTATTTCCTGTTCGTTTCGACCAATCATTTGGATTCCCTTTTCTTCTCTGGTTATTCTTGTTGGCTCTGATGCCGAGGCTGGCCGCTCGGGAATAAACGTCATTCAAGACGAATGGGGAAGAATGAGAGAGGTAGTCTTCGTTCAGCACGTCGACTCTCTGCAAGGCTTTCTTTCCCAGCCTGTTGTGGGGGATGGGCTGATCTTCACACAGTACTGGATCTACGCTGTGCTTCCCTCCCTTGGGTGTAGGAAGTGAGTACTGGAGGAAGAAAACAAAGTTATTCTTGCCCATATTAACATTTTTATGTTACCAATGGCAGGGGATAATACAGATACAACAATAAAAAACATACTATCAGCTTACAAATGTAACACATTAAGTTGAAGTTTTCAATATATGATTTTTAGGTTATTCTGATTATGTTTAGAGTGGTAGAGTCCAAGTCATTTTTATTTTTGCATGGTTATGTTGCTTCTCGAGAACACATTAACCCTTTCGCCCCGACTTTTGCATGATTAAAATTTAACAATGAAAAGTAGTTTAATTTAATGTTGACATGCTAAAAGAAGTCTACTATGAGTTTAAAGTTTAACTTTTCCTGGAAATCTCCTGGGACAATATGTCCCAATCGTAATGTCAACTGGGACGATTTGTCCCAATCGTCTTGGATATTGTGCTAATAACCTTTCACTGTATGTGGATAAATAATAAAATTAAATGAAAAGTACTGAATATTGTACTCTTACAGTACAAGTCTGTGCTCAGATAGCAAAAGTAATAATTAATTAATATAAGTAATTTTCCCCCAAAAATTGAGTAAGTACCATCCTGGAGTCTGGTTTGTTAATGTTTAGAAGGTGGCAAAATGTCGTAAGTCTTTCCCTTTCAGTTTATGAGAAAACAAAGGTGGAAAATTGTAATAAGTCAAAAACCACATGTTGAATCTTAAAATTGCTGTCACGAAAAATTTAAAAAAAAAGTGACTTATAATTATTTTGCCATCTTTGACACATTTGACAAATAGTAAAAGTTCTTGTTTCTATCTTCCTTGATGAACAGTAGCTACATAGTTTCCTCTGAGCTTGTTGAACAGGAATATTGTCTCCTACATTCAACAAAGTTTTTGCTCTTTTTGACGGACGATGTTCTTTCACGTTCTTTTTGTGTGTTTGCTTTCTTCCTTCCAATATTTATTAGTTGCTCGGCTAAGGGGACCAAGGACCATGAATGATAATCTGAAAGTGTTGCCAGGTTTCTTTAGTCATTATTTTTATTCCCTTATTCCTTCAGAACACTGAAAACGTAAAAACCCATTCAAAAGTAGGATTTATTTACCTAATAGGGAATGAAATCTAATCTCTGGGACATATACGCCCATTAGACCTGAAGGAATTAAGCAAGTAAACGATTACAAACAACCCGTTCAGCTAAGCTGAGTTGCTTAGAAAGGATTTCTATGGGAGGTAACACATTATGAACTGGCTCAGTCCTTTCACTAATATTCTTTCATTTTGGCTGTTCATCTCCCACAAAAAATTTCTAGCTCATTGAGGCATAGCCAAATTTTCTCAGACCTGGGCAAATGACGCTTAAGCCGCCCTTCATCTGAAGTAAAATTTATGTATTAAAAATGTGAAAAAGTAATCAACTATACAGTAGGCCTGGACGATGTATCGATACAACGTGGAAAACCGGTTTGAGGTTGACATCGTCATACCGGTTTCGCGATTTTCCCGATGACGATGTATCGTGATAGATCGGTTTTTCCCGATGTCACACAGCCAATCCCAGAGCACTATCACGATTTTGATATTTTCAAAGCGCATGCGCGAAATCGCGGTTTTCCCCGATCTTACGCAGCTAATCCCATGGCATCATCACGGTTTCAAACGATACCACGCAGCCAATCCCAGGGCATCATCACGGTTTCAAACGATGCCACGCAGCCAATCCCAGAGCATCATCATGGTTTTCCGGTGTCACGATATTCGATGCATCGATGGTTCGATGTTTTCAAAGCGCATGCGCGATTCATCACGATTCATCGTGAAAAACCGATGTTGACATCGCCACATCGGTTTTGCGATTTTCACGTTGAGTTGCCAAACCAGTATTTCATGGTTTTCCGGTATCACGATTTTCGATGTTTTCATAGCGCATGCGCGATTCATCACGATTCATCGTGAAAAACCGATGCGGACATCGGTTTCTCGTTGAGCGTGATTTTCACGTTGAGTTGCCTAATCAGTATCTCATGATTTTCCGGTATGAAATTTCGCGTTGATGATGGCGTGTTATTTTAGCATCTTTGGGGGAAATTTGGGTTTAGATCGACACAACGATTCCGATGTTTATTTATGTGTGTTAAAGATAACTTGCTTATTCGAATCCATCTTCACATATTTGCACCTCCTTCTTGTTTGGTTATGATAATGTAAACAAACAACAAACAAACAAGTTGAGTTGTCATGCTTTTGTGATTGGCCACAGTATGACATCACACCTATAAAGGGGTGTGGTCATAATATTATGGCCAATCATGTACTTAATGCAGTATTATGATTTTGTTTATGGCAATCTTTCCATTGAGATATTTATGCTAATTTCTAGAGATACAAGAAGTATAAAAGTGAGAATTCCTTTCTTTGTTTCTTTTTCTGTAAATAGTTTTTACAGTTTTTAATGAATAAATGTTTTTAGCTCTTTAAATCTGATGATTTATTTTCTTACTCCACATAGCACTGGGCACTTTGCTTATCCACAATATGTGGCTGATAATGTGCATGTGCGATTTTCCACAACGGTACTTAGATTTTCGATGCCGCGATAAAAGGCTAACTAATGAGAATTTTTTTGATACTTAATTTTGCGATTTCTGCGCTGATTTTTTTTGTAGGGAATAAGTCGGCACATAAAGATTGAAAATTAAAAGTTTCAAACTGCGAGAGAGCGAATAATTCTACTCGTTTGCTGAATTTATCTAGGTAAGCTTTATATTACGTTTTTTAATTAGTTAATGGTTTTTTTTAGCTTAAAAATACTTAAAAACTAAATAATTTTGCAAAATTTGCGAATTTTAAAGATGTTTCCATTTTTTTTTTAATTAATGAGGAATTTCTTAAAATCATTTGTGTTAGGTTGATGACTTTTGTTTCCAGAATTTTTTTTGTGTGAAATTGAAATTCAGTACAATTAAAAAATTTTAAAACAAAAATGATTTTGCACAGTTTAAGTTGAATTCCGAAAATCCTCTTGTTTCTTGATGTTGCAATCAATCTGCTTGCATCCCTTTTTCTTGTTAACTTCTGTGGAAATATAGGTTATATATGCCGTCATCATTACTAACAGGAATCAAATGCCCCTTTATTTCTATTTATGTAGAAGTTTTTCTCTTTGTAAATAAGCTAATTTTTGAATCTACTTGATCATATATGGTGCATGGAACACACACATATATATATGCAAAATCTTGTTTTAAATCATACATGTTTCTTAAACGTACAACGCAGATCTTTGTTTGTTACTTTTTTCCTACCACAATTTTACATAGCAAAGAAAAGAACTTTTAAAAAATTTTATGCACACACACACACATATATATATATAGTGATGTAGGAACAAGGTTTTGCTTTTTACTTTGATGTTATGCTTTTTACTATGATGTTTTTTTTTTATTTTGATGTTAGAATGCCGATGTATCACGATGTCAAAATTTGAACATCGCCCAGGCCTACTATACAGACTACCTATTAATAAAAATGTTATTACAGAAAAATTATTCTTATTGATACCATATTAGTCTGCATTGACAAATCATTATTCATGCTACTAATTATTGATTGCAATTAATTATACTCTGGTTAATTTTAGTATAATTTTTATTTCCACATTTTTAGTATAATTTTATTTACACATTATAGCACATTGCATGTGCTGAAACGAATTTGCTTTCACATAACTTTAAAACAGTCGGACATTAGACAATTTTGATTAGAGTGTATTGCCTCTATTCGTAGTTGAAAGTGAGGAAATTCGGCATAGTAAGAATCATGAAATTTGTTTTGTGCTAAGGAGTTCTATTCTGCTGAAAAGTATTTCAGTCTACCCCCTTTCCACAATGAGCACTAGATTAAATTTAAATGATGGGCCTGGACACTTGATTAAACATGGAACCAATGTGTATTAATTGTCAATGTTAACTAACACAATTTTTAATGAAACCAAGGAAGTATTAAAAAACTGTTCTGAACAATTTATTTAAATATCAAACACTGAATTTTGTCACTTTTATTTACCTCATTCGTTAATAAATTAATAATAAATAAGCCATATTTCACTTCAGACTAAGAAACCGTCTAAGAATCGAGTTAAACAACACAGCTTTCAATCCTGCGGCGGTGACAACTTTTTTTAATATATAGAGAATCCTCAATCTAATATTTTTCTGTCAAACTATCGCAGAGATAACTATAAAACTACATTCGCTAACAAAAACTTAACAATTGAAAAATGACTCTAAAATATCTAAAAGTACATGAACATGAAAAAGTAATAGATATAAATGTAAGATTCAACTATCATTTTCATACATAACATTATCAACTGCTTATACATTTATCATGATGAAAAACTTAACTATGATTGATTGATTGTATTGGGGTTTTATGGTACAAGAGTCATATTTCGCCAAGCACTTGAACTATCAACAAAGACTAAAATTACTCACTTTTGTGCCTCGAACAGGTATTGGTCTTCGAAAATTAATGTGAATATTTTTCGAGCCATCATCATTTACTGTAACTGCAACTCTTTTTAATGTCCCATTTCCACAATTTGGACAGAATTTTTTCTCAACATTATTTGTTGTTCTGTTAAAAGAAAAAACACATTTGTAACCAATTTAAACTAACATACCACTAAAGATCACAGGTCGTTTTAAATGGAATAAAACTTTATACTTGCTAAAAAAACTAATTTGTATGGTATTTTCGTTTTTTTTTATTCCTAAAATAAGAAAGATCAAAGATAATGTAAAAAACCCACTTTTGAATGATAAATTTTGGTGATTCAGAACTCTTCTGTTTGTAAGGAAATTTTCAAAAATATACATGCAAAATGAACTCCTTGATACAACAATTTTGAAGGGGACAAGAACATACCACCACATACCGAGGAGTGGGAAAAACCAGCTACTTAGAAATAAAGAGGCATAAATTATGTTTTTTAATTTAAATTATGAAGACAAGTTAAACACAAAATAAATGGCAAAACTTTCAGAATAGTACCCAATGCTTTTTAATAATCCAGGTTAAGATGACTCTTAAAGGCAAGTGACCTTGTAACCACTAACAGATTAAGATTTCCTCTGCAGTTCGAAAATTGAAAATTCACAGGTAAAAACAACGATATATCAGAATGCACAACATAAAAATGGTCTACTTATGTCACTTATATAGGAAAATTAAAAAGTTCTTAAAAGGTTAGTTTCATAGTAACACCTGAAATCAAAGCATAGAATTCTTTCTGAGACATATTTTTTCAGGTATTAATGCTTAAAACATTTCAACCAATTTACTTTGCATTTCCATACTTTATAATTTAGTTTTAAGCTCTATTGATTTTGATGCTCTTATTGTTTCAATGATTTACAAAATTTTTAAATAACGTCGTACTAGAGAAACACAATGGGTCATTGCTGACGGTCCGGGACCAATCCCCAAAGGGAAAAGAGCTGAAGACAACATCACATAATTTTGAACCCTGATCAGACGATGAGGCAACATCTGAGCTGCAACCCCACTCTCCAAATTTCCACACCAACCCAATGTGAGGACTTTCGGCCATGATAGATTTAAGGTGCACCAGCTTGCATCTACACCAAACGCTTACAAACATCCATGCACTGACCTGGATTCGAATCAGGTACCTTCTGATATAGAGGCCAACACTTTAACCACCAGACCTGCTGGTCGGCAAAAATTAATTAAATTACTTACAATAGTTTTAAAATAAGTCTTGCATGATAATTCAGACAAGCAACTGAAGTATTTGCAAATGATTCTTTTAATTTTTGATTTTGCTTGTGAATGATGAAAAAATTCAAAATACCATTTACAGTCCCCCCTCAACCCACAGAGCTTAATTTTTTTTTTAAGTAAGTAAAGCAAAAGCAGTTTTTAACTGTAAATATTTTAATTCACTGCACATAGTGTATGTAAAATAAAAAGCTGAAATAATTGATGACTGAAAAGCAAAAACCCACTACATCTACCAAATTCAGCACTAATCATGGTCACGATACCTTCTTAAAAAAGCTCTTAGATTAAAATTCAATGACAGATCAGAGCAGATTTCAGAAGAGAGGTGCCTTTTACAATCCACTTTACAAAGAGCATAGTCCAGCTACGAGTCAAGTGTGGTGTCGACACATTTTCGTTAAATTAGAAGACTGATTGTTACGTAAGTAAACCGCTTTTACAATTGCTGTGTCCAGCACTGATTCTGGCATCAAGTTTAAACAGAATTCCAGATTAGCAAGGAACAAATCATGTATGGTGATTGCCACACATATTTTTGTGTATGTCAGTCCTTCTCCTTTACAAGCTTTTAATTCATTTCAAAAGTAGATCAAAATTTCTTCTAATAGTAGCCAACATACTTACATTATTTCAACAAGACCCATTGTTAAGTGAACTGTTTGAGAACTTAACAAAAAAAAATCAGGTTGTATATTCCTAGCAGTCCAGAAATAATCAGATAGCATGCTGGTCATGTGTGTTTACTAATTTTATGAGTGAAATAATATTTTTTGAAAGAAATCTGAATATCACCTGTAACATGAGAAACATCGCAGGATGAAGACACGAGTCTGCTTGATCAGCATTCCATCCAAAGATACAACACTTAAGCCCATTTGTATGAGAACATTCTAGAAACAAATAAAATGTATAATTGACTTGTTTTCAGATTGTTTAAAATTTCATTAAATTAATATTGACAAAACAGACATATTAAATTAGTCCCCTTTTGACAACATGATTTTTAAGCCTTAATTCATCCTCTTTCTTGATACACCTTCAATATAGTTTTAGTCAGGAAAAACCATATGCACAAACAACAAAATTTCTAGTGGAAACATATTGTTTTGATGCCATAATCAGATTTTGCAGTTAAATTGGTCTAAATATAAAATTTCATGACTTTACTATCAATTTATATATATCCTGAGATATTCAATGTTAAAGTTAGTTTCAATTTCAGGGATCCTCTCTACATAGAAAGACACTTCATAGATGGAGATTAATTGTATTTATCCCTACCCGAATTTCAAATTTGAACACTATTTCAAACGTATTTTTCGTATCCTAGAATTTCGGCAATCCTAGAATTATTATACTTACTATGCAAGTGCAAACGATCCAAGGACTATTATCCGAATTTTGACAGACGCTTTACAAACTTTTGGTTTCTCCCTAAAATCGTAATAATTGTGAAAATTTAATGTTGCTCAAAAATTAATTGCCGGAAAGAGCTGAAATTTTGCATGGCCTCACCATTAGTCCTTTTGAATCAATTTACATAAAAATATGAAATTCAAATTCATAATTTTTTCAAATATTAATTTAATAATAATTATGGCAGACTAAAAATTATTTTAAAAATAAAATTACTAGGTGGATTAGGAGTAATAACACTTATAGCCACAAGGAGATCACATTTCAAATACTAGACAATTACCTGTATACAAAAGTCAGTGGTGACGCAGGCTACTGTGGCAGGAGAGTCCAGACACAGTCCACCCATCTGCTTCTGAACCTGAGCAATGTTACTGGAGGTTATCCAGCCCTCCTCATCACCGCTCGACTCCTCCTCACTTTCTTCCGTCTCTGCCTTCGGACACTCCTCCTTTTGGCCCTCCAATGTTTCCGACTCCTTACCATGGCTTTCTGATGCAGAGGTATTATTTTCAAGGCTATCAAGATCTGTTGATTGATTATCACGGTTCTTAGATTTCTGTAAAGATGAAATGTTGGATACAATTACAACTTCATTCACAATAAAGAATAGACCACAGCAAAATAACGTGGCTATTGCTCTAAAATTAGCAAACCCTTAAATATAATTTAGCGGTCTCAGTTAACTCCTATTTTGGATCTGCTGTTGACTGAATTACTGAAACAATGTTGTGTAAAACTCTGTCATATATTTTTATCAAGAAATATTTTAAACATTCCAATACTTGCGGTCACTTGTCAAATTAATATATTATAAAAATCAATGTAAAACTGTTAGAAAGGAAAAATGCCTAATATAATTATTAAAATAAAAAATTAAAAGCACCAAATTAGCAAAAAATCGGGCTTAAAAAGAAAGCAATTTTCAAAACAGAAAAAGCAATCCTGTTTTTTATTACTGTAATATGCTCGAGGGCAGTTATACCTGACAAATTTCTCACAGAATGCCATTATATGCATAACTAAGAAATTAAACCTTTTCTAAAGTGTTTTAAAGGTATATTTGAAAGGTTTTTATTACAATCTACCAGCCACTAATTATGAAGTTTTTCTCATGGTTGCTTTAGCTCAATGCCAAAACTTAGAAATCAGTGTCACTTGAAAACCTTCTCCCCAAAAGAAAAAACAGAAAAATACTTTTTCATTTGCAAGACCAAAGACAAAAGTGTTTTTGCGGAATATCTCCAAAAAATTAGAAGGTATGTAATACTGTTCTTTCAGTTTGCCACAACATGGCATCAAATACAGAATTTGGCGTTATTAAAATTTTATCAATTGAAAAAAAAAAAAAAAAAATGCAAGATATTTTTTTTCTACTTAGAAGTCTGGGAAAGAAAGTGTTTTTTGAAAATCTAGAAGAGTATAAAAGTGGCCTATGAGAATGGCTATTTGAACCTATATTACCTAAACCAGGATCACAATGCCAATTCATTCTTTCTCAGTCTGAGCACAGAAATTCATTCGCAAGAGATCTAAGCTCAACCACATAAGCAATTACTTAGTCTTCTAAGAGCGTAATTATCATTCCTCCTTTTAAAATTTTAAGTGACCTGGAATCCTTATCATTCATGTTGATGTACCTTTTCTCAGAAGTGTATAGTGATGTTCAGCTTTTAATGAGAACAACTACAGCACTTGCAAACAGTTTAACAAGGGACATTGATTTTGTCACTTTTAAGCCTTTTTTTTTTTTTTTTTTTTTTTTACAAATTTGATTTGATAAAATAGCCAAAATTTAAAAGGAAGTTTTGAAACTTTAAAATGAAATTCAAAAAGTACTTTTCCAAAAGCCCTAGTTAAAATCAAAAAGTGTTAACCCTGAGCGGTTCAAACACATAATTCTACAGTTTTCCTTGCATGACTTTAGCCAATTTTGAACTTTTGGTACCAATAGAATATTTCCACAGGAATCTATTTTAAGGAAAGAAGCAATAGAATATTTCACAAAGGAGTCTATTCTAAGGAAAGAAGCAATAAATATTTCCAAAGGAGTTTATTCAAAGGAAAGGAGCAACAGAATCTTTGCAAAGCATTGTATTCTACAGAAAGGGCCAATTCAATCATTTGAAAGGTTCATTGATTGAATTGGGTTTTATGATACAAGGGCAATATTTAGCCAACTTGTGCCCCAAACAAGACAGACATCAAGTAACAGACATGGACACAAAAGTTTTACTGATGCTGGCGAGAAAAACACACACGGCCATATTCAGAAGTCTCGAGTTAACTCGAGGATCAGTTGATCCACGGGTCAGAGTTAAATCCCGGATCATCAAGAACTCACACTTTCCACCATTGGTAACAAAGTCATCAGTAGCACTACTTACCGACACATTACATCGAAATAGTATCAATAAATTATTGATTAATTATTAAAACTAATAAAAAGTAACAAAATAATAAATTATAATATTAAATAATTAATTGAAACAAATATTTTAAAACAATATTCAAATTATTGACGAAATATATTTGTAAATGAATCTTGTTTTAAAAGTCACACAAACAAGTAACAAAACAAAGGGGCTTTTTATTCTCTAGTCCAAGTTTCTAACTTTGGGATAGTTGAAGATAGTGAAAATTTCAATGGATCTGAAATCAGCGTAAAATTCTACGTCAGATCGATACCAAAGACAGATTTATTATTTACCATTCGATTATTTAAATATAATTTTTTTAATTAAATAATTATTTATTCAAACAGAATCACATTTAAGGTACCGATCTGGTGTAAAATTTTCCGCAGATTTCAAATGCGTTGAAATTTTCAATCTATCTTTAACGTTCCCAATACGAACTACTGTTAAGACCCTTTTGACGATCGTCATGCAAATGGCGGTTCCGCTAATTTTCGTTACGTTCAAAATCAGCGAATGAAAAATGCTTTCTCATAGCAGGTGGGGAAGGGGAAGCGAAAACGGGATTGGGGAAGAGTATTTTTGGCATATTTTGTACGAAACCTGTAGTTTTTCACTATACATCCGTAGCTCTGTAGTTTTTACCCAATTTCCGTAGTAACTACTGAAATTCTGTAACAGTTGGACAGTCTGAGAACCGTATTCTCAAACAGCAGGTTAAGTGATCCAAAGAGTAAAAAGATATGCTTGTTGTGTTTGGTTACTTCCGTCTCCTCACGATCACCTGATATTATTCACATTTGTTATGACGTCCAAATCTGCAATCATACTGATCAAGCAGGTACTTTGCCACATAATTTATTCCAAATTGGGATTTTAATACAACGTGAATGGCATTTTAATTTGGGTCTGGAAAAAGAAATGCAAAGGTATTTAATTTCAAATTGGATTTTTATGGAAACCTAAATTTTGTTAGAAAGAATCTTACATGACACCTTGACAAATGAATGTAATCCGTACTTGTCAGTATGGGTGTGTGTTGGTTTAAAGTGATAAAACACACTTGCACTGTCAATTTTCTTTCATTTTTGTAATAAATCAACAAAATTATTTTTATTTCACAAGAATTTGCATCTGCTATGGTCATATTTTTCGTTGAACATCGTTTGCAGAGAAGAAAAAGTAAGTAAACAATTTCCTTTCTGACCCAAGGAGGCACGGTTCTTCCACTCGCCTTCTCTTGTGTAATCACTTAGAACTTCAATAAGGGCATGCAATATGTAGTGCAATGGAATTGGATGCCCATATTTTGTTGTCTCCAGCTAACTTGTAAATAGATTAATGTTTAACCTCAAGAATACTGTAATTTAGCACAAAATGAAGTGACTTACATTTTGTTTTGTTTACTTCTTTCGTAAAAAGATAGCATTGTGCATGCGTCACAGTCAACCAAGAGTTAATTTGCCAATTTTGGAGGGTCAAAATGTAACATCAAAACAAAAACGTCAGTTTAAACTACGGATCAAGCATTTGGAATATGGTTTTTTTCACTAACCCTGGGATTACATTAATCTACGGGTTAATAACTTGGACTTGAGAATACGACCAACAGGGCTGAATTGTTTCAAAGGATTCTATTCCAGAATCAATAAAATCATTTCAAAGAAATAGAAAGGACTAAAAGAATCCTCTGAAAGATTCCTTTTTGTGGAATTGACCGTTTGAATCTTGAATGAATTTCATGGATTCTTTAGAAAAACAGGGCCATTTAGTCATTAAGTGTGTTGTAAGGTGAAAGCAACATTACACGTCTCAGAATCTTAGAATGCTACAAAGACATTCTGAAAGAAATAAGACATATTGGCCAAATAGTTTGAGAAAAGGTACAGAAATTAAAAGGGGCAAAATGTTCTTACACTTAATGACAGCATGAAATTTTAATTGGACCTGCAAATGCTGAAACATGCAATTTTCATAATTTTAAATACTATATATTTGAAATGTTTTTTTACCTAGTATTGGGTCAAAATATCTGTATCTTTATTGTTAAAATCCAAAAATGATTAGCATTTAATGATTTTTAGTTTATTTTAAAAGTATGCAAATTGGCTTACAGAAATATTTAAGACACAAAATTGATGTTTTGACTTTCTCCACTTTCAAGGTCACCTTAAGGGCTAAAATATTTCAAAATTTGAAGGGGACTAGCAAGCAAAACATTTTGAGCTTCATGAGTTAAATGGCCTTAAAAACTACTTCAGTACTGGAAAAGGATAAATGGTTAAATGCAAATTATAGTGAAAATTTGCAATGTGATAAATAAACAAGTATAGCATGATTCCCAGAACTTTGGAAACTCCTTATATGTAGGAAGGTAGTTGAATTTATGTTGCTCATCTCTCAAATGAAAGACCAATGTTCTTACAGTTTGCTTTGTACAGCTGTTAGAAGTAATGTATTGAGTTCCACAAACAGATAGGACATTCAAATGGTGCTTCAGATAAACCTTGTACGGAATTACATTTTGACCTTATTACTTCTTTAAAGTTAATCCTCACATGTAAGAATCCTTGCCTTTTTAAGAATTTAAATTAAGATTTAGTAACTAAATTAAATAAGTTGTTATCAATGTTACTAAAAATGTATCAAAATTCTTAGAGTAGAAAATAATAAATTATGTAGAAATTATTGTCAACAAAAATATTGCAATATCAAGCTGAGTCTGAAGGTATGCGTAAAATGAAACAAACATTTGAATAGATTTTTTTAAGCAGAATCTTATCATTTCTTGATATGTGAAGAGTTTACAATTTTCAAAATGGCTGATGTATAAATATGGAATCAATTCATTGAAACATAATTAAAGAAAGAAGTGTGTATAAAGATTCCAATCAGTGTCAATAAAAATAGCAGGTTTAAACAAATTGCAAAATACAATTACCTCTTTTGGATAATAAAATCCTGTTATTTCTGAATCAATAAAGGCAGGTTTACCAGTCACCTGAAAGAAAAAAATGAATTGTTATTTCAAAATAACTTAAGTAAAACAAGTATAACTAAAATTATTTCGATTAGAGTTTGCAGTGCAGTAGCTAATAAATATAGTTATCAGCACATCAGACATGAATCTGCATTTTTGGACATTTTTACCTAACCTCATTTTTTAAGACAGGATTTGATTTTTTATACTACGCTAAAGGCAAAAATCTTGGTTCTAAGTGGAAATGACCATTTTCAGAACACGAATCAGTTTTCTCACCAAGCAAAAAATCGAATCTGAAGATTACGTTACTGCTAAGACAGGTTTCAAAAATCTACCTCTCACCAGTTTTGTGGGTTTGTTGCTTGAATCAGTGCTGCATAATGTTTGGCTTAAACATTAGGCTTCTGTTTTTGTAGTTCTCATGTTTCAACATCTGTTCTTATTTGTGCTTTAACTTTGATCTTAAAAAGATACTTAATGTGCCTAAAGGAGGTGCTGGCTACAATTTTTATCCTAGAAAACTAGCAGCATTCAACTTTACAGTATTTGACCTATGGTCTCATAATCGAATGGAAGTAAAGGGAAGAGAGGGACAAATGAAGTGGCGTCTTTTCTGTTGAATTATTTGAGGAACAGGTTTATAACCAACATTTCTCACCTTTAACAAGTCTTGGGCAGGTCAGAACAAAAATTCATTAGTGGTTGCCATATGTGTTCACATGCTACACTGCCTCATTTGAATGTATGTCATACTTTTTCGAGATAGGGCATTGGAATGGAGTGTGATTCCATCCATTCAAAGGTAGACAAAATGTGCCAGTTTATGTCCCTTACGGTTGGGCTCAAATTGTTCAACGAGCTTGAATAAACCCAGTACTCTTTCTTGTCCAAATATACATTCAAAAACATTTTTGAATTCTTGAAATTTGTTTATATTGTGGGGAAAGGTATGCAACTATGAAATTAGGAATGACAAAAGGAAGATGGAAGTATTTTATAAGACCAGGATTATGATGAATTTGTTAAAGCAACATTGAAATGTCCGAAAGGAGGGCCAAGCAAAAAGAAGTCATTAAGGACTTACAAATTATCTTTAAAAGTTCAGGAAATGTTAGTTGAAGCCTCCAGTTTCATCAACATCAAAACTGTAAACACATTTTTCTCAAAATGCTGATTTAGTAGATTTGTACCATTGACGTGTTGGTAAAGGTATGCTTTGGGACAAATAGACACATAGCATTAAAAACCCAAAAATGTAACTCCACCACGATTTGTTGCTCAGACAGATCTTAAAAGACGAACGAACCAGCCAACCTTAACAATTGTTAACACTAAACATCACAGTAAAAAGTTGTAGAAAAGCATTTCCCAATTAAAATGAATAGATTTTCTCTTTTCAAGAGAAATTGAGGATCGTAAAAGACTTGGAAATTGTGGATGAAAAAACACGCTGAAGATGAATATTCGAGCTAAAAATTATAATATAAAGAAACACTTTATTTCACCTGACAGGTAGGTTTTTCATTCAGATGTTCAGTCCCCACATTCTCTTTTTCCAGCTGATACGTGAGAGCTATTATCTGCAAATCCACTAATGACAGGTTTGCAAAGTCTCCAGTTTTCTTAGAGAACTCAGAAACTAAAATAGATAAAGTAATAAACCAGTAAAATTATAAGTTTGCTTCTCATATATAGCATGCTTACTAACTTTTCCTCAGTTAAGATGACAGAGCATCATTTCATGAATTGATTTGTAATACATTGGTGTTCGATGACAAAATATATTTGAGGCATAAATAATTGCTCAATAAATACTTAGATGTTTCATTTTGATTTACATATTGTCATTTGAAACCTTTAAGTCCCACACAAGTGCTCAAGTATTGGGTTGGCCAGAGATTTTATTTGGTTTCCTAGTAAAAAAGTAACAATTTAAGTGTCACAAATAACTTTTGAAAAATGTCTTGACCATTTTAACCGACTATAGCTTGCCATCTTTCAAAGCAATTTCATTTGAGATGGAAACTTAGCTCTTTAACTTTGTTAATTTAAATACACATATAACATTAGAAATAAGAAGCCGAAAATCGTGCATCAACTGCACCTAAATATTTCCCCAGTTGCCAAACTACTCTGGTTGTAAATTTCAAATCTTTTGTTAAACTGGATGCATATAAATACAGTGTAAACAATGAGTAGACAGGAGGAATTTGATGACTGTTGACTTTAAAGGGCATTTTTTATCTCTGAGGACTTTCTGTTTTGCATTTACAGTAGATAGTTGTATTCACAGATTAAAATGCAGATTTTTACAGAATTAAAACTATATGGTTGATTGATTAGAGTTTATATCCAACAAGAAAAAATACTCAGAAAACTTATTAGTCAAAAACAACTATTGAGCCCCAAACCCAGGTCACCAAATCAAAACTTATAAGCGCCAAATACGACAAACACCCTACGCACAATATCACAATCACATTTGTTGAATAGATGTGTTGTGAAAATATATTTCTACTGCAACAATAAATATGGGAAATGAATAAACATTTGAAAACAAATGTTTAGAGTAAGATATGTGGATGTTTTGCCCTAGTGTTAATTTGGTAAGTAACTTAAGAGGTAAGCAAACACACTAGACCTTATTAGCTTGTACTTTTAAATATACTTGCAAAAAATACAGGCTCTTACTTCCCTCTAATTTAATTGAGGGATTGATACATGTATCACACATCTTTTGGTTATCTTTTAAAACTGATGGCTAACTAGAGTGAGGCTCCAAATGGAAGGCAGTTGATTCACATGGTTTGGAACAAGTACATTAGATAAATAAGGAGACTGGTAGTAATGTAAACAAATCACTTCCACATCTGGCATCTTTAAAAGGGATTACGGTTCAAGTTTATCATTTGGTGTTGAA
The DNA here is from genome assembly GCA_947359465.1 of Metellina segmentata. Classification (NCBI taxonomy): domain Eukaryota; kingdom Metazoa; phylum Arthropoda; class Arachnida; order Araneae; family Tetragnathidae; genus Metellina; species Metellina segmentata. Next base: position 13,535,322 of record OX375878.1, read on the forward strand.
AGTGATAGCATTTATAATAAATTAGAAGGTTAAAGACATCCATAGCGATTGCCATTCATGCTTTTACGTATGGCAGCCTTCTTCTAACTTGTTTTCACACATATTCAGAAATCATCTAACCAAAGGACAACTGTCTTTTCCTGGGAGTAACATTTTATCACGGATATAATACATTCTAAATGTGATTGAGTACTGACCATATTTGAAAGCTTCTGGAGATGGTTCTTTAACTTGTAGAGTGTAAGGTAAGAATTGCAGTCTCTGCAAAGTTTCTTTATCTTTGATTTCTGCAACAGCTCCCTTTACAGTAAATATATTTTCAGCATATTCCTGTAAATAGAAATTATTCTCTAAATTTCTCCAAATGGAATCATACATAAGAATGAACTACACTCACAAAAAGTTACGGTAAACATTATTTATGCCACTGCAACAGTTTTAATTTGTTTTTTAAATTAATATGATGTTCTCTGGCTATCTCCATATTGAGAATGGGTTTGTGCAATACCAACTTCTCCTTCCAAGCTACTTGTTGTAAGATACAAAAAGTTTCATTAAGTACAGTAATCCCTGATGTGTATTCAGATTATATTGCTCTTTAGACGTAGAATGCATCTTACCTTTCGAAACCAGGGTACCACGCTTAATTTGTGAATGTCACAAAAAAAAAACGCAAAACATTTAATAACTTGAAAAGTATAAATGTTACATAAATAAAAGACTGTGTTCAAAAAAGCATTAAACAAAAAATGCTATAAATGCTCATTGATCATGCACTGAACTCATTAGTTGATGCAATCACAGTGCAAAGTGTAGTATTAAATACAGGATTTTTAACATTGAAAGCATGGAAATTATTTGGGACCAATGAAATACGACGTCATATGTGAGAAATCGTTAAATCGGGGTTTCAATGGATTTGCCTTTTCAGGTCTAAGGGCTTAAGCCTAATGGCCCTTAGATGCACGTCCATGAATTAATAAAAGATTGCTTGTATATGGTCTAAAGGGTTGGAGTCTCAATTCTGTAGATGCACCCATGCTTTCAATAAGGGCTTAAGCCTAATGGCCCATAGATGCACGTCCATGAATTAATAAAAGATTGCTTGTATATGGTCTAAAGTGTTGGAGTCTCAATTCTGTAGATGCACCCATGCTTTCAATAGAATATATTTGCATATTTTAGATCTAAGGGACTTAGACCAGGGCAGCTATGGAGAGAAAAAGGTTACAATTACTTTTCGAGGGTCTAAGGCACTTAAGACCTTGTAGGCATGTCCATGAATTAAAAAAACGAAATATTAATTATTTAAGTGTTCAGGAGCTTAGCCTTAAGCTTCCTTAGCTCCCCAGGAGGCATATTCATGAATTAAAAAGAAAGTATATTTTTTCGGGTCTAGACACCAAAAAATATGTTGGGGCTAAAGTCTCCTCTCCGTGGGAGTAGTACTTATGCTCCAAGGGGGATTTAGAAAATTGGAAATGGCTTCTATTCAAAGCAGCTCATAAACCATCTCTAATGCATGGAATCGAAAACATTCCAAGAAAAATTCAAACAGTATAAATGAAGGTTGCACCAGCTCTATTATTAATACCCGTGGAAGAGAACAGTTTGTGTATCAATCAGCCGCAAACGGTACAACTGATCTTCAGATGTTAACTCAAATAATATATAATTCACAAGGATTTTAAAATGGGTCACCAATGTTCAGCTGCGGGTAAAAAGGCTAATAGGTTATTGGGGTATATTAAAAAGACTGTAACGTCAAGGGATAAGAATATAATCTTGCCGTTATATAAGGGCTTAGTAAGACCATATCTAGAATATGCTGTACAATTCTGGGCTCCATATATAAGAAAGGATATAGAATTAATTGAAAAGGTTCAGCACAGAGCTACAAAAATAATAAAGGGGATAGCAAATCTCGACTATAATGTACGTTTAAGAAAGCCAAACATGTATACATTAGAAAGAAGTAGGAGGGGGGATTTGATTCAGCTTTTCAAGTTGGTAAAACAAGGGGACACAGGACTTAAATTTCAAAACGGATAACAAAATAAGGGGCCATGGGTATAAATTGAATAAGACACATTTAAATTGGGATTTAAGGAAAAACTACTACTTTAATAGGGTAATAGACAAATGGAACGCTTTGCCAGAAAATATAGTTAATTCAAAGGGAGTGTACGAATTTAAGATACAATTGGAGAGTCAGTGGGAATTGGGGAATTCATAAACAAAGGACCAGCCTTGTTGGGCTTAAGCCTGTAGCTGGTCGTCAATATTTGTATTTGTATTTGAATAATGAACCTCTTTGTTCTTTTTTTGTTGTGAGTAAATGGCAAGAACAAGTTGAAGTGTCTACAAGTGGGTTTAAAAGTGTCTATAAATGTGCGTCAGAACTTCACCTTTTTACCAGTTTGGATTTTGTTTTCAAAATGAGTCAATTCATTCTTCGGTTGAGTAAGAAATTATGAAGGACAAAACATGAATTGACATGTAAAAAACTTATACTTTGATTAGAAAGACAAAACAACATTCGCATAGGTTGTTGACTGGATCAAAATGAAAAAACAAAATGTTGACCGATGAAATTGGAACAACATATTTTGTAGACATCACACATTATGTAAGAATGATACAGAAATAACCATGAAGGAAAAATCGGAATAAAAAGTACACGAATGAAACTCACATGAACTGGCGCGGATTTAATGAAAGCACCGGAATCGCACACCAAAAATTTCACACGTTTCTCCATTGTTCTGTGATTATACTAATTGTCACTTAGACTTGATCTAAATATTTTCCTGATCAAAATTTATTTCGTTACCACATGTCTAAGGCTACAACTCTGCTCGGTGTTGGTTGGTTGGTTGGAATTATGGAGTAAGAACGCATAAAACTACGCAAAAAATAGTTCACTTTACCCCCATTGTTCTAAGAATAAAAATTATTTTTTATTTTGTAATATATTTTTGGAGAACGATTTTCAGAGATAGGACAATTAACATATCACCAGTGCAATACAGCGGACTATTAGCGATGGTCCGGGATCAATAACAAGAGGAAACATCCATCGAATACTCCAAAACTTTAAACCACGGTCGGATGACGAGGTCAAAAACTGAGCTGGAACCCAACAACAACATTTGAGGCCACGATAGATTAAACGTGCATCTCCCCACACGAACTTAGGTTGAATTGAATCTCAAATTCACAATCCCCGGTTGCTAATCCACTAATTATTACCTGCAAATTTTTGATAGGTTTCAGTGTTTATCCAGAGTGAAAAACACAAATCTGCGATACCAATCAGCCCAAGTTGATTCATGAGAGATCTTCAGAAATCTTACGACAGACCTCGCCCATTTGCCTTACCTACGTCAATTGAAGGTCTATGGTATTTTTTATTGACCCTAATTAAATATTGATGTAATGTAAGAGGATGGAGTTACTGTCATTACATTTCAAAAGGGTGTCACATGATTTACGAATAAATTTGAACCGATTTATTAACGATGCGCTATCTTGTGCTCTTTGTCACGTTAGGTAATCACATTAATCAATCAATAATATGTTCCACATTTGGATTCAAGTTTTCATGACAACCACCGAGTCATGGTATAGTCCGGGCGGTAGAGTAACGAAATAGTAATCGGGTTGCGAGTTCGAAAATTGGTTTAACTAAAGACCGTCGTGTTCACGGTACCAAGTTAAATGTGTCGTGGACTCCACAATGTCCTCACATTGGCGTGGCGGGAAGTTTGGAGAGGGAGCCAGTAATTCAAAATTTTGTGTTGTTGTCCTCGGATCTTTGTGACATTTTTTCAGAGTGAAAGGTAGAAATGGCATGAAGCTGCGCAAATACTTCGACAGTTTCAACAGTAGGTCCGTGATATTTTGGAAGTGATATCACTTTCACACTTTTAAGTAAATAAAGGTACAGTTCCAAATCTAGGTACGAGAGCATGCATATCGGCCACCTCCACTTCACTCAAAATTTCATAGCTTCTGATAGGTCCGACAGAATCCCACGACCTATAGTGCCACTCTACCACGACCAAAGCAACAAGCGTATTTTGTCGCCAATGAATATCGTCACATGAAATACTACTATGGAAATTACCTTTTGACTAGCATCTCTATCATACTATGAAGGTTGATCCCGGTCCGTCGCAAAAAGCCCTTCGTAATGCTGTAGAGCATCATTAATTAATTATCACTACCATTACTCGCATTTTATAAAGGTTGGTTGATTTTGGGGTTTTATGGCGCAAGGGACATAATATTTGGCCATGCTGCACCAGACACAAGTCATGCAACATCAAGTAATAGACAGACACAGAAGAGAGAAATAAACACAGGGAGGAATGCACCGGATTTTATAAAAGACTAAATAAAAGTGGAACATTCACAAAATAATATTTATAATTTGATCGCATTCCATTTTGTTTGCAAAGTTTAAAAAATGGCTTCTACTTCACTCAGAGTGCAATTTAGTCACATTTTTGTTTTCTTCTAAAGCATCATCTAAATTTGTAAAACACTTTTGCATGAAAGTTTCAAAGTTCCAGATGATAATAAAAGGAGGCTCAGCTCCCTGCTCGCTGTTGTGCAGTATGACTCGATCCTGTTGGAAGAAACAACCATCAACGCCTAGTATTGCCATAGACAAGGCTGTATTATCCAGAACGTCGAGGTACATTTCAGCGTTAATGGTACCAGGTACATAAAGCAATGGACTGAGTCCTAACCCGGAAAAACGGCCCAATCTAAGATAGATCCACCTCCGAATTTATGCAGTCCAAATACTTTTGTCCATATAGTGTATATTAAAAGGAATGCGTATAAATTAATTAGTGTGTTGACTAATGTCTATATCTCAGTATCCAGACATCATCATTGTTCTGGTAGTAATGAAAAAACTATCTTATGCAGACAAATTCGTAAAAGTACACAATGTAAATTCAGTATAATTTATTAAAAAAAAACTTGCAGGTCACACTTGAAGATTTAGTATACTTTCACAAATACTCTTCCCCACAAAACTGGTGCGAGATTTAAGCTCCGATCCTCGGGGACTTCGGAAATACTCGACACACACACAAGGCCTGATAAATTTTTAATAGTTCTCGACTACACTAGATGCCAAACAGGTTGAACTTTGAACAGAAAAACTTTGGAAGCCTGCTTAGTGGCTCTTTTTTCTATTGGTCCCTTTCTCTAGGGTGTCCGCATATAGGGTCAGGTAGATCAAACAGGCAATTAAATTGAAGACCAGAAGACATTGAAAGACCCGAAGATTCGAAGAATCAGGAGTGCCTGAATTTCTCATGTAGCTGATAATGTGATGTTTTCACATACGGAGCCGGGAGTCCATGAACGAAATCCTAATCTCTTGCTTCTTTGTAGAAGGGTAAAATTCCAAGTTTTCTTATCCCTTTTCATTGGGTGTGCGGCATGGACGGTTCCCAAGGCTGACCACCGAAATGGCTCTTCTTTAAGTACTATCAAACCAGCGCACAGCGCTAATGATAGTTTGGGGAAAGGTCGCTATGTGTTTCCAACACACTGTCACTTGGGTTGATACATTTCAATATTCAAATATTTTAATTGTTAATATTTTTTATCGATAAATACATTTTTTTAAAATGAAATTTGATTTTAAAACTAATTTTTCCAGAAGGCACGATTGTGGTAAAAAAAATGTGTTCTTGGTTGCGGGACCCCTAAAAGGCATGGGACCTATAGACTATGCCTATTTGCTAATCCAGCAATGTTTCTATGGCATATTTTCGGTTCTGTTTGATAGGCGTTTTTCTTTTCATTTTTATCTTTCTTCTCCTTTTTCATCTGTTTTTCCGGAACTGCATGTCTTTTACATTTTTGTTTCGTATGGCTTGTATGGCTACGTTGGCTTCTTTCAAGGTGAAGGCATTTTGATACAGTAAAAATGCTTAAAAATAAAACCCGAATTACATAATTTGACTTGAATTTCGTTTGCTTAAAGATAAAACCCAAACAAAAGAATTCGATTCAAACGACAGTTGAAAATTAAAACTCAATTATACCAAATTAAACAGTAACTTACAAAAAATTGCATAAATGATAAAATTAATTCAAAAAGTCTTAAAGCGAACAAAAAAGCAAAAAACAATAAAATGGCAGAAACAATAAAAAATCAAAAGTAATCCTCACTGATTTCGACAAACGTAAATAAAGATAAAAATGATAAAAATTAACTATGCGAAATTAAACAGTAATAAGCAAAAAGATCAAGGATACAAATTAACTATACCAAATTAAACAGTAACAAACAAAAAATAGCATAAATGATATAAATTAAATATCACTCAAAAAGTCTTACAGCAAAAGATAAAAGCAAGGAAGTTTTGCTTTTAAAAAGTCTTAACGCATTTCGTAAATTTTAATCAAATTAAACAGTAATAATTAAACAGCAACTCCACCTTGACGGGACTGAAATAAAAAAGAAACGCTGCATTTCAAACCGTCTGAGAAAGCTAGAACGAGTTGCAGCTGTTTTGCAGGCCAAATTAGTCCCAACGCGTTATTGAGTAGGTGGTCATAATGTTTTGGCTCTTCAGTGTATATAATGAGTTTTTCACAAATTTATCCTTCATTAATAACTACTCAAACTATTCATAACTTAATTTTAATTAATGTTTTACTTGTGTACTAAACATAGCCGTAACCAGGGGGAGGGGGGGGGGTTCAACCCCTCCCCCATTCAGTTGAGAAAAATTTTGCTAATATATATATATAAAGAGTTTTTCACAAATTAATCCTCTATTAATAACTACTCAAACAATTCATAACTTAATTTTAATTAATTTAATTTTAATTAATGTTTTACTTGTGTAATAAACATAGCTGTAACCAGGGGGGTTGGGGGTTCAATCCTTCCCCATTCATTTGAGAAAAATTTTGCTAATATATATATAACTAGCCACTGCGTGGCTAGCAAGGCGTTGCGGTTCAACCCTTCTCCCATTCAGTTGAGAAAAATTTTGCTAATATAGATATGAGAGAGTTTTTCACAAATTAATCGTTTATTAATAACTACTCAAATTATTCATAACTTAATTTTAATTAATGTTTTACTTGTGTAATAAATAAATGTAATCAATGAAACAATGGTACATTAGTTCATAGGCGTAACTAGGGGGAGTTGGGAACTCAACCTCCCATTTATTTCGTCGTGAAAGATAGTCAAATTTGTTAATGAAGAGCAATCGGAGTTTTAAGCTTTATGGCTATTTAAACTAGATTATATTAGATACAAATTATTTTTACACTCATAATATAAATAAATGCACGACAAAAGTGAAATTTTTATTCACTTGATTTTTATGTTTAACTTAGAATATGTTTTTTGAAGAACCAACAAGGAAAATGTTTATATGTATTTATCACAGCAAAAACTGATTATTTTGTCCAAATGTTATAGTTCATGAGGTTCTAGTGACTATTTTTTTATTCTTTTTAATTTAATGATAATCAAAAAATCTGAATGTATGTGCATTTTTACCAATGATGCTTTTTATTTAAATAATTTTTTTTTATGCTGTCACTGATTTACTGTATTTTGTTTCACAAATTTTAAAAACAGATGGTTCGGATTAACCAAACTCGGATAAACGGGGGGTTTGAATTAGCAGGGTTTTAGTGTAATTGAAGACTGTCCTTAAATAATTTGTTGTTAAACCAAACAATGTGTTTCTCATGTATGACTCAATAAAACAACATTGTTTAAAACGACTTTATTTGAAATGAAGGTGACTAACATTTGCTAGACGCAAAATTTGTAATAATTTTATCTATGTACTACGAAAAAATGTATTGACATATCATGCGATTTTTAACATAAAAATATGAAAATTTCCATGAGAAGGTCTCCAGATGCTTCACCTTTTTATTGGTATACAGTCCACACTTCTCGAGACTGACCTCCTCCCCCCTCCCTCAGTCATCAACCCTAGTCACGCCAATGCATCTGAGTACTACAAGGGTCCGCGCAAAGGAATTCTGGATACTACAATCGTCAATGAATAGAGATTTTTGGTGGTTCCTTTCCTTTTCGACATACATTTACTCATTAAGTGCTACTAGTTGCACTTTATAATCATAGTTTCTTAACAGCCTACATATTAATAGAAGTCTAAATTCCTTAAGGGCGAAAGGACATATTCTCTTTACAGAGATGTTCCGCAGCACATCTTCTGTCCTTCTGTTTTAAAATGTTTCAGTATTAAAAATGTTCTGTACTTCCTTTAAGTGTTTATATTATGAGTGCTGTTAATCACAAATGTTTATACATTACTCTTCCCCGCATTTAGATTTATGATGTCATGTGTTTACCATTACTGTTTCTAATATGTATATTCTAATCAGTTACAACTAGCTGATGTATTTTTTTATAATACGCAGTAACTGACCCAATTGCCTCTGAGTTTTTAAGCTGCTCGTTTCGTACTTATCCCTATCTATTGTGATGTTCCTTTATAATTATTAAATATCTTGTTGGACTTGGAAGTACACTCTTATTCCCTTTATTATAACACATAACAAAATAACATTGCGAACGAATTACTGCAGTTTAAAGGTAAGACATTTTTAATGTAATTATGTTAGAATTTAAATAATACTTTCGGGAGATGACTTTTCTCTCTATATTAAAAAAAAGTTACCGAAGACGCCACAGAATTGAAAATTGTGTTGTTTAGCTCGATTCTTAGACGGTTTCCCTAGAAAGTATTTATCAGAAAAATATGAAATAACATGGTTTGTTCTTCATCGTGTTCCCTGGACAGTTGCAAAGATCTTTTTCCGATGCGGTTACTAGTTTAGGGTTTATTAAGTGTCAAAGTTGAAAAAGTGAAATTTCTACCGCGAGTGAGCAAAACACATACAAATTTTCAATCTTCAGCCGTGAGTTTCTTTTAAAGAGTACCTCTCAACGTAAATTTTTGCAGCTCGTCGAGTTTTTTTTAGAAATTTCAATTTGGTTCTTGATGAGATATTTTTTGGAAATTCGGGAAAAATCGGGACATTTTCGTTATTTTTTTAAAAATTATCATATCTATCTCTTATCACTATCAGTTTTTAATTTTGAAAATATCGCAGTATACATCAGAATGTACTCTTTCTTACGGTACAATTATTTTTTAAATTGGCTAATAAATAAATTCGATGCGATAAAAAGTTGGTCATACAAAGTTCGGAATCTTTGGAGAGTTTCGCTATTTTTTGTTAAAACTCTCATATATACGGCTTAATACTATTTTTTTAAAAACTAGGGGGCTCCGCCCCCTGCGTTCTTATGCTCACCGACCCCCGGGGATTGCTATGCAATCCCGTTTGGTTTACTTCACAAACCAAGACTCCTTTCGCAAGTGATTTCACTTTTTTTTAAAATTTAACACTTAATGCACCCTAAACTAATAGCCGCATCGGTATAAAACCTTCTGCATCTTGTTCCCTGTACAATTTTAAATAAACCGTGAGCAGTGGGGTGGTTATGCATGGAACATTTCATCCCAGGGAATATGGGTCCTCTGCTGGTAGAAAAAGTGTCTTTGGGGTGGATTTTGAGCAAAAACCATTACTATATCCCCTTTTCCTCTCCGCCTTTTTTCACTAGGTGGAGATTTTAACTGTGCCCGCTCAAAATGGGTCATGTGAAAAATTTCTTATCATCTTTCCATCTGTTTATCAGTTCCTGTTTATTGTCCTCATTAAAGCAGAGATTTTCCAGGAACAAGAGATTCGATGTCGCCGAACCCCATTAAAACAATTAAAACGCCTTTAAAGAAGGCCTTTCAGATAGATACGTTGAAATATTTACGTCCCACGGTCAATGGAACTTCTGATCCCCAAGCTGTTGTTGGGAGAAAAGCGTTCCATTTCTACATACATGGCTCTAAAAAAGCAACAATTGATTAGATGAAAAAATACAAAATGAAATTCTTGAAATATAATGGCTCATTCAGCGACAGTTGGTGCAAGATTTGAAGCAAAGTACTTTCTTAGGTATCATCAGCGATGGTACTACTGATGTTACAGGTAAGGAACAACTCAGCTTGTGTCTGAGATGGATGAATCCCATCACATCTGAAGTGAGAGAAGACTTCATGGGCAATTCAACAAAATATACCACGGCTAATACTTTGTTTCATTCAACTGAGGATGTGATGAGTACACTTGGTTTAGAGTTTCAACAAGTTAGAGGACACTTATTTGATTGAGCTCGGCAAATGTGTTGTCATTTAAATGATGTCCAAAAGCTCATTAAAGATGCTCAGCAAAAATCATTATTTGTTCATTGTAGCAACTATTTCTTAGACTTGTGTCTCTAAGAAGCATCTAGGACTTGCTCACTACTTTGTGAAGTCTTGGGGTTGGTGAAAGGTTCGGAATATCATACTATCTTCAGCATTAAGAAAAAAAAATTATTCGGACTTTGTGTTCACGCCCTGCAATTAAGATAATGAAGAAAATTGAATGAATATTGTTAAATTAGAAGTGCTTACAGATACAGTGAAATTAGATACTCCAAAAGCTACTTCCTTGCAAGAAAAATTGGGTGTTCATGCAAATGATTTCGATCTTGAAAAATTGGAAACCCAGTTGATTCTATTACCTAGTATAGTAAAAGAGTAAAGATCGTGTCATAATTTGATATCTGCCATATGTTGTTGGCAGAGTCAAGTATAATTGCGAATGAAGTGTTCAAATTTGTTGAATTGATCTTCATTGTTCCTGCTTCTGCAGCTTCAGTCAGAAGGTCTTTTAGTGCTCTTAGACGAGTGAAAACTTATTTGCGCACAAACATGTCTCAAAAACGCTTAACACATCTCCTACTCCTTAATATTCATGAGTCCCACACTGTAAAAATCAATCTGGACTCTATTTCAAAAGAATTTGTGTGTAGAATAGAGGAGAGAAAAGGTGTATTTGGCATTTAAATAAGGTTGCAGCAAATTTCTGGCCCAAAACTGATAAATAAGGAAAAAAATAATGCTTGATTAGTTTGTGGTCGTAAAAAAATCCCCCCCCCCCACTCTCCAAAATGTTGGCATGTCCTTGGCTGAATTTGATTTTCTCTTGGAAAAAGGAATCATCTGACCATCAAAAAGTCCCTGAAGTTCTCTCCTTCATTGTGTTCAGAAAGCTGATTTAACAATACGTTGTGGAGTATCCATATATTCTCTCTCTCCCACGTCTAAGTCCAACGGAAATAGCGGCGACAGCCAGTCGCCCTCCGGTCGCTCTACTTGACAGTTCGAAACAATGGACAAACTTTTGGTCCCCAGGATGATGGACGAGCTGGACTTAAGATCCGAGACAGCGAGAGGCCGAACCGAGACTTTCCGTCGGGGTTCAAAGGCCAATAAGGTCAGCGGGCACCTTTGACCCCCCTGACACTAGACCAATTGCAGGACGTGAATTACGTCAAGAGCGACGACAGCGCCAGAAGCCCACCTCCTCCAAAAGAGGTATAAAAAGGCGCGCACGGTTTTTTCGAAGATCTCCGAGCGTTTTTAATTGCCACAGGACGGTCGAGCCGAACTTACCAGGGCATCTGGCCCCAGATTATCCTTGAGAGGAACGCAGTAGCCACGGCAGGTAGCCAGTTAAGCTGCTCCACGGTCGCACGAGCTTGCGACCTTCTGTTCTCAACCGAGAACGCTCTGAGAGGCCACCCGGCCGGAGGACTATCGCTCGAGTCCCGTTACCAGAGGAGACCCGATTCTCCGCCTTGGCACCCCGCCAGACTTGATCTCATCCGAGCTAACCGTGAAAGGCCGTAGCCTGGAATTCACCCTTTGCTTGGTTCGTAGACCAGAGGAGACCCGCTTCTCTGCATTGACACCCCGCCAGACTTGATCTCATCCGAGATAACCGTGAAAGGCCGTAGCCTGGAATTCACCCTTTGCTTGGTTCGTAGACCAGAGGAGACCCGCTTCTCTGCATTGGCACCCCGCCAGACTTGATCTCATCCGAGATAACCGTGAAAGGCCGTAGCCTGGAACTCACCCCATTACTCGTGTCACTGCTACTGATTCTCCAAGGGAATCATTCCCAGACCTCCGATTCCAAGAGAACTCTGTAAATATAAGCTTACTCCCCCCCCCTAATCTAGAAATAAAACTACTTATTTCTCAACCTGTAGCATTAGTCTGAGTCGTTACAACGTCATGTAGGAGACTGCCGTCGTTTAAAATCGGTTATTGAATTTGATTCATATCCCATTCCATACCTTCAGGATTTTTTCCTAGAGCTTTACGGTAAGTCCATATTTTCAAAAAATGACATAATTTAAAGCATATCAACAAATCCCCATTCATGAGCATGATATACCTGACAGCGGTGATAACGCCGTGGGGTCTGTTTGAATAGAAACTATCCAGTTTTGGTTTAGTAAATGATCCCCAAACGTTTATGCGTTTTATGCACGAAGTGCTACGCGGTATTTTTTTTATGACTATTTAGATGACATTTTAATACGTTTAACGCCAGCTTAAGAATATGAACATAATCTACGCCAAATATTTGAACAGCAAAATTAATTCGGCCTAAAATTAAATGGATAAAAATGAGTATTTGGTGTCTCGAAATTGGAACTCTTAGGGCCTTTAGTAACTCCTTTTGGGATCAAACCCTTACCAAGTAAAGTAAAAGCTATCTTAGATTTTAAACAACCGGCAACAGGTTCTCAATTAAAAAAATACTATGGGCTCTACAAGCTTTTCAGGTTTCTCAATCATGCCGCCGATTTACAGGTCCTTTTACATGTTTTATAAAAGGCTTCCGTAAAAAGGAAGATAATCGCCAAATCGAGTGTACAAATTCTGAATTGGCAGCATTCACTCTTAGTAAGGAACAGCACGCCGATGCTAGTCTCTTGGCACACCCTTCTCCAACAGCTTAACTTGCCTCCACGTCGATGCAAGCGATTTTGCGATCGGCAGTGCCCTCCACCAGGTAACATAACACGTGTTGCAACCCTTGGGATTTTTCTCCCGCAGACTCATTCCTGCCGAATAACGCTGCAATACCATAGTTAAAAGCGAGATGCACGCGAGGAGGGCCAAATGTCACGGATAGCGAACAAAAGACTTTGTGAACAACCAAGGGGTGCCGAAGGGCAGAGGGGAGCGGTGATTGTCTGCAATATCGAAAGAGGACGAAATAGGGAAGCATTTTCACCCCAAATATCGTAGCGGAGAAATGTCCCCCAAAAGTTGCAGGTCTTTGATCTTTACCGATTCCTGACGGAAAACAAAATTGGAGTTGCAAACTCGCCACTTCGACACGAGATCTTGACGATAAAATGAGTACCTTTTCTGGGAATATCTTCGGTGTTTGGAGGGAGACGGGTTTGTAACTCCAGTGTAAACGTGGCTTTATCCTTTTTATTTTTGTTTTACCATGCTTAAATAAGTCTAGTTTGCTAGAATGAATATGATCTTTTACAACTTTCATATTATAAAGCCTGATTCCATTAGACTTAAAACTAATAAACTATTAAACTTGGGCAAACTTCTGTAGCAATATTTCAGAAAAAGTAAAGGTTTTTTATTTTATAAATACGTGTTTAGAATTCTGTTTGTTAATTTTTAGGTTTTTTTATCCGGTAAACACATAAAACAACTTTTTTGAATGAAATTCCTCCTTGGCGAAATAAAAAGCAAGTAAAAAAAAAAAAAAAAAACACTCCAAAAGCGCTGCCACAAAAAGTCTTTATATCAAAGTTGCACCTCTTGATATTATAGTGCAGTCAGTGAACAAAGAAATGAAAAATAACTCTTTGAAAAATAACATTTAAAATGTCTTTTGGTTTCAGATATTCGATTTTAAATTTTGTAATCTCCAGTAAACTCAAAAGAAACGTGTGCATCAGGAATGATATTGTATGTACAGACGTCAAAAAAAAGAACTCACCCGATCACAACTGTACAATTTACATCACAGAAAAAACGGAAGGTAGCAATCGATAGGGATTAATGTTTTATACAAATATCAATACTTAAAGTTTGTCAAAGGGGCGGTCTTCATATTAAATTGGGTGCTTACTCCGATAATTTCAATCTCTATCTTTTATCACAAATTTGGATTCTACACACTATTTCAGGCGGAAATATTAAAAAAAAGTTAATCAATTTTATTGGATTTTTCATCGATTTGTAAGTGTTTGAAAATTAGATCTAACTAGGGGGCCTGCCCAATGCTCGCTAACGCTCGCCAACCCCCGGAGGATTGGCGAGCACGGAGGATTGCAATCATCATTGGTTCGCTGCGCGAACCTATGCTCGCTTCGCTCGCATAAATGAAGACATGTGTCCTAGCAGAAGGGATTGTTTACAAAATATCATATTCCAAAATATATTTTTCAAATCTAAATTCGCTATATTACAGAAAAATATATATATACAGTACCCTGGAATCAGAATTCATATGAAAACTTTGATCAAATTTTGAGTCGAAATATGAGCGCTGCTTTTGAAATTGAATACCCAGCATGGTGTTTGTGTGTACATTTCCAGCACTCTCGAGTCACCCACATTTTTTCATTGAGTTTGTTGTCGAAAGTTGTAGTGCAAGCGTCTTGTTGAACTATAATGGTTGGCATTGAAAAGGACCGTTTTTTAAATGGCCCTGAAAAGATCCTCTGCTTTCTTTGATTTCTAATTATAAACTGCAACAGCTCGACTAAAATTAATTTTTGTTTTCAATAAAATTTCAACCGATAACGCTATAAATTCAATTGAGGCGCGAGGCTACTTAGTGAGCAAACAACCGTACAATGTTGCCAAAATGCGATAACAAATAACGTCTTTTTTGCGTGCCACGTAAGAGAATTATATATATAGATGTTAAATTGGTGTTTCACGTTTTTAGTTATATTTGCTACAAACATTAATTTTTCTCGGAAATTGTTTTTTCATCCTTTGCTACCCAAAAACCCAAACACCATCTATAAACATTGCAATTATCAAATTAAATTTGCTATTTTTTATTAACTATGAAATTAATATTCATAAAATTATGAAAAGAAACATGGGCAAATTTTGACACCATGTGATTCAACTGTTACTGAAACATCGGAATTCCAAATTCCAGCTCATTACGTGCATAATTAGCGCAGTGAGACTTTTTACGAAATTCGATGATTATTATCGTTATTGGGGATTGTTCACAAAGGGAAAACAGAAATTTCTGTCAACAGATCCTGGGATTCAGTCAGAATGTATTCCGACTTCGTCACCATCTTAATGGACTCTATACCAAGGCGCCTGTAACAGGTCATTGACTGTGACGGCCACTACACGTCTTTATTAATATTTATAATGTCATAGAATTCCGAACATTTATACTCTCCCTCAACGGTTTTTATGGATTTTACATTATTTTTTCATCAAATCCGTCTGAATTTTTGTGTAGAATCCAAATTTGTGATAAAAGATGGGGGTTCGTTTTGAAATTATCGGAGCAAGCACCCAATTTAATATGAAAACGGCCCCTTAGTCAAATTTTAAGTATTGATATTTGTAGAAAACATTAATCCCTATTGATTGCTACCTTCCGTTTTGTTCTTTGATGTAAATTGTGCAATTGCGATCAGGTGAGTCGTTTTTGTTTTGACGGCTGTACGCCTTTTGATGTCTTACTCAATATAAATGTGCTATTTCAAGTAGTGATATGAAATAATTAACTATCACCAATTTTACCTAACACAATTAAAACGATATTATTGAAGGTATCTATTTGGAAAAGTCTTAGTGGAAGAACAGTTACGTTTTGCCAAGTGTTGCCAACATTATCCCGTATGTTACCACAGTTCCGATGCAGCTGACGATCAAAGATTTTCTGAAAGTGAACATTTTCCACAAAGTGAGCCTGTTCTCTAGCTTGGAACTGTTCTTCACGAAGTCACGAAGATCACTATCTAGGGACGGTACCAGAGAAATGTAGCACTGCGAGATTTTCTCTGCTTTCGCAGCTGCTTCTGTCACAGCGGAGGCATGCCACATTATCTGCATTAGCTGGAACATGCTGATCACGGAGTTCATACACGAACCCAATTTAATATAGACGTTTGCTTGAGTGAAAAAAATCAGGTCGTTTATTGCCCAGTACAGGCCTATCATATAATGCACAACAAAGACAAAGATTGGGTAAGAAAAAATGTCATCCACTGTTTTCAGGGTAATACTTATACTGTGATGAATTTGACAAAATTTGGACAAGTTTTTTTCAAAATAGACTTCTGATCGAGCTAACAGTAATTGAATACACTGGTGTAGAGTTCTGCACATATATGCGTAGTATTGAGAGTACATAAATACCATAATCTTTACTTCTGACCAGGATACAACCTGTATAACTTTTAAGAGCGTCAAAAGATGCTGTAGATTTAGTTTTAGAACATCCAGAACAAATGCTGAGTTTGAGAAATCATTAACGTGTTGTTCTTCCAGTGTCTGATGTATGAAATAATTTTCACCAATGATCATAGATACCCATATGATGTAAGGGTAGAATGAATAACGCCTGATATTCTTTGGTATTCGTAAATGGGTAACCTTGATAATTCTTGACATCTTTTGAAGCAGATTATTGAGTTTACCTTGGGACTTGAAGGCTAAAAAATAATACACGGAAGAACATAAAAGATAATGTAGACCGGCGACAATTTCGTCTTTCTTCTGAGGAAGAAGAGGTATTTTAAACAAATTGCAACACAGGAAACCAAGAAAGAAAGCAAATGTTAAGCACATGGGAAATTTACTTAGCATGTTTAGTTTAGAAGCTTGACGATGGGGAAAACTTTCAACTCCAATAACACGCAGAATTATTAAAATGGGACGCAGTTTCGCACGAAGGAAGTCTTTTGCAGGGTCGCTGTTTTCCTCAGATGAATATCTGGAATCCCTTCGAATGACTTGAGACACTTGAACTCGCAAACTTTGTTCCATGGTTCGATATTTGGAATTTATCTCTGATCCGCACGAGGTGGTTTCAGATCGTGCTTTGACATTTTTTTGTGCTCAAATTTCCTATACTCTTGAACGGTACATTATTTATATGGATGATATTAAAATCCATTTTATACAATACAATTACTGAAATGGAATATCTGTCACCATAGCAAACAAAAACAATACACAGTAACAAAAGTGCTTTAATGATTGAGGAGATTACTAAATCTAGAATTTTACATTTTGCTACTCTATCCCATCATTCTTTTTTTTATTTCAGGTACATGAATTATTTAAGTGTGGAGTATAATACGGGGTTATTAATATTTCTGATTGTTCGTGATGGTAAAATGAATTTGATTCGAATGAACTGTTGTTATACCTACTGAATAATTTTACTCTTTGCATGTTTGGAGATGTTTTCAGCTATGTAATTTTTTTGCTTTGACATGGTATGTAATAAGTCTAATTATTATTGCATGCATCGGGGTATCACTGGTACTTTGAGATATATTAAATGCAAGTTCTTCAATTTAACAATCCTATCACGGTTGTGAAATGTTACAGGTGGATTGAAGCCCACAGTAGTACATTGTATAAAAAGCATCTCTATTAACCAACTCTCCAAGTGGGTTCGACGAGATATTTCGTCAATCAGGATCTTATCAATTTTTCTATTACTTGACAAGATGTCTCATTGAGATAACGCAAAGATCCGAGAACAATACCACGCAATTTGGAATCACGGTCAGATGACAAGGTCACACCTATGCTGGCACCCCACTTTTTAAACTAACACACCACGCCAACGTGAGGACATTTGAAACCTTGACAGATTTAAGGTGCACAAGCCCCCTTTTGTACATGACGGTATCTGGTTGGATTTGAACTCGAAATTCTCTGGTTGCTATTCTATTACTATTCCCGTTGCGTTGCTCTAGTACGACGTTAACTAAAATTACCTTACCTTACCTTACCATTACTTTTCCAACCGGGCTACCGTGGTCCTCAGCAGTCAGTATGTCCAGTTCTTATTTTCGAAAAGAATAGCAGATATGTGCAGTCACGGAAGAAATAAACGAGCCACCCCTCTTCATTCGAGCAGTTTTAGCAGCAGAGAAAAGTCAAAGATAGCATTTGAAAGGAATTAACGTCTTCCATACATTCAAATTTCTAAAATTCGTATAAGAGGCCGTCTTCCTATTAAATTGAGCACCAACTTCATGATTTTTAATGGAAACCCCTTATTTCGACACACAATTTCGGATCTACGTCAGAATTTAACTTCAGATACCAAATTTCATGTTATTAGGTCTTACAGTTGGGAAGTTATGAGTAGAGAAAGATTAGTGGAAGATATATACTACCCTACAATAATGGACTGGACAGCAAGATGTGATGGTATAATGGAAAGAATACATACTTTAATAGTGGATTGGTCCCCCGCATGCAGCAATTACACTAAAAACAACAATTCTGGACAGAACATTGATGAATTTGCTCTAAACAAAGACTCAATTCGTCGTCAAAGAATGGAAGAGAGCTTAAAAATATGAAAAAATAAAGACCGTTTCAAGGCAAGAATCCTTTTGTCATTCATTGGGATGGAAAATTGATGCATGACCTGGCTGGAAAAAAGAGACAGTTTATCGCTGGCCAGTATTAGTTTCTTGGAAAAGAGCTTCTCAACTGTTAGCAGTTGTCAAGATTCCATCTGCAACAGGAGAGGCTCAGGCTGCAGCTGTCTTTGAAGGCCATTGAAGACTGAGGTATAGTAGACAATATTCGCGCAATGTGCTTTGACACTACCAGATCAAACACTGGTCCTAATTCTGGTAACTGTGTCCTTCTGAAAAAAAAGCTGAAGAAAGCTCTTATCACTTGCTTGCAGACATCGCATTCAAGAATATTGGGGACTCATTGATACAGACAAGTAAGAACCAGGAATATCATTTGACGTTGTCGCAGATCTAGTAGAAGATATAAAGCAAGAGACAATCGACTATGCAAAGAAGTACCTGGAACAAAGAGAACCAAAGTTAACAGGGGATTATAAAGAATTCTTAGAACTCGTAATTATCTTTCTTGGTGCTGTACCAGCAAGGGGAGTCCGATTTATGTCACCGGGAGCAATGCACCATGCCCGTTGGATGTCCAAAGTTATATATTCTCCCAAGATCTGGATGTTCAAGGCTCAATTTAAACTGACGTCAAAAGAAAAAGGACTACGTGATGTGTGTGTTTTCACAGTCCGTGTATACTTGAAAGCTTGGATCTCGCGCACCTCAAGCTTCATGTGCTCCTTACAATGACCTATTATTGCTAAAGTCACTACTTGAATACTCATAAATACATCAAGCCATTTCTAAGTCAACATCATGTAAATTTGCTAATCACTTGTGGTATTTGTCACACGAACTTGTTGGTTTAGCTTTGTTTGATAGTCGTGTCAGTATATCAACCAAAATACGGATGGTGAATGCTATGCAGACTGAAGTTCATGCTGAAAAACATGATCAAAACTACTCTAAGCGAATCAGCATTGCTCTTCATTCATTCAAGAATAGAAACTTAGAAGATTTTGTCACAGCCAAGTCATTGATATTGTTTCAACTGTTGGAACTTCCAATTAGATACCTTGCAGTTGATCCAGACCTGTTGGAGTTGAGAGAGGACTACAAACAGGCTAAAGAGATAATGAAATCTTTACAAGTAGTAAATGATCATGCCTAACGTGCAGTTGCACTTATTCAGAAATACAGTGGATTGATAACGCATGGTGAAATGCAGCTACAATTCTTGCTACAAGTTGTTGAAGATCCTCTCAAAATGTATCCTGCCAGAAGAAAAATCACTTTGTCTCAGCCTTTGCAAAGGCAATAACATTTTATTGAAAAGTAAAAAGCTGATAATCTTTACAATAAATTGCATAAATTGTTTAAAATTAATGCATTAAATATATAAGGTATAGCTAATAATCTTAATTTTTTCTTATTTTTATAAACTTTGAGTCAATTGAGCTATTTCTAAATATTAAAATTTATTGCTCAAAATTTTTATATAGTGTTTTTATATTAACAAAAAAAGTTAAAGGGTAAAACTTGAAAAAAAAAATCATGGCTTTTAAGCTTTACTCTAATGGCCATGCAAAATTTCAGCTCATTCCGATGATTAATTTTTGTGCTACATTAAATTTTCCTCATTAGTGTGATTTTAAGAGGCAACCAAACTTTTTAAAAACGTCTGTCATCCCCCAGATTATTTGCAATTGCATCTATGTAAATAGGAATGGAGTGTTTGTTTGTACATTGAATATTTTCGACCCATTTCAAGTTTTCTGCCCGTTTTGGATCCTTCTAATGTCAAATCCGCCTCTTGTGAGTTTGGTGTCTATCTGTCTGCATGTTCTGAGTGCCTTATACACGTTCACGCTTAGATATTGAAATGAAACTTTGTATAAATACGGAGTCGAAGCTTGAGCACTTGGAAATTTGTGAGTGAACATTGGACACAATAAATAGATCTTCATGAATACAAAACCTCTCACTACTGCCTACAGCTAGGAGTATTTCGAGGACTTTTTTAGAATATTAGGTAGGTAAGTAGTATAATTTACTTTGCACTGGAGCAACACAACGGGTTATGGGCAATGGTCCGAAGTTTTTAGGTCATCTGCCTTATCACCGTAGAAGTTACATTCTTCCTTCTAATTCTTCCATTCTAAGTCTCAGTAAACATCGATGAACTTCGAAAAATACACTCAAATGTCACTCTTGGTTTCAAATTACTTAAAACATTTCTCAATCGCAACAAATGTTGCGATTTTGGAACCCATTGTTCAATTATATATAATATCCTGAACAAAATGATTCTGCATTGTTTACAAATTACTTATAAAATATATGATGAAATGTCTGTGGTATTTAAATTTTATATTTATAAGCTTCTGTGCAATCACATTTTAACATTTTAAAGCTCTGATTTTACTGAAATTCTAAATAGCTCTTTTCTCTTTTGGATATATGATGTTAATCGTCAAGGGGTTTCCAGGGCACTGTTTTTTCGAGACCATATAATGTGGTTAAGACGCCACTGCTGAAAAGCAGCTAGAAAATGACCTAAACTCTAACTTTCGATGGATCCTATTCAGGACCTGTCATTTTCTCAAGTTTACAAATAGTTGCTTATTACACATTTAGATGGCGCCATCAATTGATTCAGCGATGGCCATTTTTCTTAAGTTTTCTTACTTTGAGTGAAGATGGAGCCACGACCGACATAAATGAATTTAATGCCGCACAGATATGAGATCATAAAGAGAAACAAAATTGCCTCCTGCTGAGTAAACGATATAATGGGCAAAACACCATTTTAACAGGGTTTTAGTTTTTGTTAATTTCTTACTGCATCAGAAACTTCAAAAGCTGACCATTAGATAATTTTTTTAAAAATCATTCCTTTAACTTTTTACTTTTATTCAGTATTTTTATAAATATAATTTTTGACAAAAATGTTATTTGATTTAAATTCTTTTACTGTCATTTTAACATTTATTGGTAACTACTAATGTTTTAGCCCAGTTGATAGAGCCATCAATTAGCAATCGGAGATTATGAGTTCCTGATTAGATCCAACCCAAGATCGTTGTGTAAGTGGAAGTCTGCACTGTAAATCCGTCGTGTCCTCACATGTCAGCGTGGTGTGGAAGGTTGGAGATCTCACCGAGGCTCAAAATTACGAGGTGCTGTGTTGGGTTCCTTCTTTTCAGGGTTGATCCCAGACCGTCACCAATAAGATGCCGAGTTGCTCCAGTGTCATGTAAACTCAACAATTTACCTGATATTTTCAGGTTATTGTGGTGTGGATAGCAGGAGAAAGAGGTGCCGAATCAGTTGTTGACTTGATCATCTGACCTTGGTGGAAAAATTACGAGGAGCTTCGAGTTTGACTAACGTGTTAGCTAGCAGTCACTTGACTGCTCTCAAAAATTTACTTCGATGGCCGATTTTGATTTTTTATCGCCTTATTTGGCGACATGCCTTTTTTAGACAGTGTAGATGCGTAAATGCGAATTTCCAGAGTAGCTTAAAAACAGGAGACATTGCTAAATTCCACTTCTTTGCCACGAGAACCAATCAGATTAATCAATGTTTGGTTCACCACCTTTGGTGGATCGGACTCTGGCTTTCGGAAGGACCCCAATTCTAATGCTGGCTAGCAATAATTGGTTGTTCGATGCTATTCCAACATATTATCAACTGTAAAAAAATTACATTCCAGGAACAGGAAAACGTAATTGATCTAAACATAACAATAACAAATAATCTCTCCTAATATAAAAGGAAGTGTTTTTGTGTGTGTCTGCGTGTGTGAACTGTCCTGATGAATCTATGACACTTACAATAATGAGACTTGGCACACAGATAGTCCGATTTTTTTCAATTTTTCTATCGCGTTTGAATTTTTAAATTTAATTTAGAACATTTAAAAATGAATTTAATAGTTTTTTCATCATTCTTTCTTCTGTTCCGGGAAGGAAGAAGAACCTCGATTTTGATATTTTTGACCTACCACTGAGAGACGTCAGCCTTTGGAACCAGTTTTCTCAAGTTTCGTCTTTCGGATCACCCGTACCTCGGTCGAGGCTCACGGGAAATACAGGCTCCGGCGCGAAACGAGTTTCGTGATGTTACGATACAACTCAGGGAAGGACTCATGTTTAAGAAGACTGATTTTACCAAACTTTCCTTCCTTTTTCTGGTGATCTTGGTTGACCTTGGAAAGAAAAAAAGAAGTATTTTATTTTTATTTATTAATTTTTTATTTATTTGTGTGACGTCAGCCTTTGGAACCATGCCAAATTTTCCGATTCTATAGGATTTTGTTACATGGGAATACGTAACAATTACCGGGTGTTAGCGAGCAGTGGTCACACCTGACCCCACGAATAGAATTGTAGTTGGCAAGGAAAATTTTACATTAGATCGTCTTTTATATATTCGCAAGAGATTGTGACGTCACGCCTATTGGATATCTTCGCAATTAAATGGGAATGCGTAGCAATCACCGGGGTTGGCGAGCGTCAGCGAACAGTTGTCCACCGGACCCCTCGAAAAGTACTGTCACGGGCAAGGAAAATTTTACATTAGATCAATACCGATACCATTTGATTTTCTTTTAATAAATAATTTTTCTGTTGAATATTTATATTTTCGCAAGAGATTGCGACGTCACGCCGATTGGATCTCTTCGCAATTCGAATTTGACCGCATTTGACAATGACGAGGCCATCACGGCTTTGCCCGTGGTGTTGTTTTGCGAAGCAAACGAAATGGGAAAGCGTTAGCGAGCAATGGTCCCACCTGATCCCGCGAAAAGAACTGTCACGGGCAACGCCGTTTTGGCCACGTAGTGGCTAGGAAGATATAGAAAGGTCTGACATTCAGACTCTTGCAAAAATATATCTAGAACAGAAATTACAATCTCGATTGGGTGAGTAGGAGAGATAATAGCAAGCACACTGTTCGACTTTATATTTTGTTCCGTGCAGAGCTATTAGATGACAACAGCATGCGAACCTGCTTGAAATTTGCATAGGGAATGTTGTCACAAATGGATAGGCGTCTGCTCACAGCAGAAAAATCGTCATCTCAACGTTTTTCAAAATTACGTGGTGTGGTCCTCGTATCTCTACCTTGGGGGTTGATACCGGATGTCGTTAATAGCCCGTTGTCTTACTCCAGTACGACGTTAATTAAAAATTACCAATTACCAAAATATGTATTTTAAATAACGTTGCATTGGAGCAACAGAACAGGCTATTCCAAAATATGGTATTGGTAATTTTAATTACGTCGTTCAAGAGCAAGACAAGTTAATGAAGTTGACAACAAGTCAATGGGCTATAGACGACGGTCCAGAATAAATCGGTATAGTGGTTAAGGTGTTAGACTCTAGATCGGAAGGTTCCTGGTTCGAATCCGGGTCCGTGCATGGAAGTTTGTAAGCGTATGGTGTAGAGGCGGCTGGTGCACCTTAAAATCTGTCGTGGCCGAAAGTCCTCACGTTGGGTTGGCGTGGAAGTTTGGAGAGTGGGGTGCCAGCTCAGGTGTTGCTTCGTCATTTGACCGTGGTTCAAAATTACGAGGTGTTGTCCTCGGATTTTTCTCTTAAGGGACTGATCTTGGACTGTCGTCAATAGCCTGTTGTGTTGCTCCAGTACGACGTTAACTAAAAATGATCAATTATCTGAAAATATAGGGTTATAATTGCACTCTACTTTTATATCTCCTCTGACCAACACAGCGGTCTATAGGCGACAGTCTAGGATCAATCCCGAAGGCAAATAACAGCGAACAACACCTTGTAATTCTGAACTAAAGTCGACTCCGGATTTCAAGCAATCAAATTCAATGTAATTAATACATAATAATGAATATAGTTGGTATTTAATTTCATGAGCGCGCACTGGAGCAACATAATGTGCAATCTGCGACGGTTCGTGATCAATCCCCAAGGGAAAAATCCGAGGGCAATCCCCCGTAACTTTGAACAACGGTCAGATGGCGAGGTCAACACCTGAGATGGCACTTCATTCTCCAAGCGTCGACACCACGCCAACGTGAGGACATTTAAAACCACAACAGATTTAACTTGCGCACCAGCCTCCATGTATATGACGGTCTTAATAATAAATATAATTAATAAACATAACATATTATCAGAAATATATTCTCTACTATTATAAAAGGAAGTGTTTCTCTGTGTCTATTCTGTGAGCAGTGTCCTGACGAACCTATGGCGCTTACAATAATGAAATTTGGTACACACGTAGTCCTATTTTTTTGCGATTATTGTGTAGCGCTCGAATTTTAAAATTTAATCGAGAACATTTTATTATATTTTCACCGTCCGTTCTTCTCTTGGGAAAGGCTTCCTCGATTGAAGCAAGATGAGGATTTTGCGATTTTCGACCGCTAACGTCAAATTGAAGAAAGGACAGATTCTGGGTTTTTTGTCCTAATCCTTTGGAACCATGCCAAGTTTTCCGATTCTAGTGTGTCTTGATTTACGTTGTTGATTCGTATAACTTTCTTGCTAGCGATTTCGACTTTGTCACGGGCAAAGACTATTTGAGGTTTTCTATCTTCGCAATCGTTAAAGATAGAGTGAAAATTTCAACGAATTTGAAATCTACAAAAAAATGTATTCCAAATCGTTACCTTGAATAGGATTTTCTTTAAATAAAAAATTTTCAATTGTAACCAGTGTAACGTATTATATCGGGTAAAAGTGGGACTCATTTTTAAAATTATTGTTTTTTGTTTTCAATGTTTTCAGTATGAGCAAGATTTAATGTGTACAGCTTAATTTTTAAATTGTAATCTAAAATTAAAGAAAATTTTTTGGCATTTATTCATTACTAGCCATTTTGGTTTGCGAAGCAAACCAAATGGGAATGCGTAGCAATCACTGGGGTTAGAGAGCGTCTGCGAGCAGTGGTCACACCTGACCCCACGAAAGGAACAGTTACCAGCAACGCAGTGCTGGCCACGCGTCGCTAGTTGATATATAAGAGTAATATTATTAATGTAAACAATGTATAATGAAATAATAATTAATAGAAATAATATATAATAAAATAATAATTAATAGAAATAATATGTAATAAAATAATAATTAATAGAAATAATATATAATAAAATACTTATTAATAGAAATAATATATAATAAAATAATAATTAATTGAAATAATATGTAAAAAATAATAACTAATAGAAATAATGTATAATAAATAAATATAATTATTGTAATAATATAAATTTAAATAGCAAACAAAAAAAATTTGCTGCCACATACCAAATTTGTAAAACCGGTATAGTGGTTAAGGTGTTAGCCTCTAGGTCGGAAGGTTCCTGGTTCGAATCCGGGTCCGGGCATGGATGTTTGTAAGAGTATGGTGTAGAGGCGGCTGGTGCACCTTAAATATGTCGTGGCCGAAAGTCCTCACGTTGGGTTGGCGTGGAAGTTTGGAGAGTGGGGTGCCAGCTCAGGTGTTGCTTCGTCATCTGACCGTGGTTCAAAATTACGAGGCGTTGTCCTCGGATCTTTCCCTCAAGGGACTGATCCCGGACCGTCGTCAATAGCCCGTTGTGTTGCTCTAGTACGACGTTAACTAAAAATTACCAAATTATTATTACCCGGAAAGTTTTCAGCAGACCCTTGTGTTGCTCTAGTACGACGTTAACTAAAATTACCATTACCATTACTTAATTTGTAAATTACACAAATCGAGCCTACAATTCGCAGGCCATAAGCGCAATGAGCAAATCACATATGGAAATTATTAGCAGACTGAACAATCCAACTGAGTAACATAAAATTTGATATTGATTGAGTAACATATAATCAGACTTTTTTGCTTCATCTCAAGCATCTGGTTCTAAATCGTCGTTAATTAATTATCATGCACACAAGGTAGGTAAGTATTTTAATAACGTCGTAGTGGAGCAGCACAACGTGCAATTGACGACGGTCCGGGATCAATTCCAGTGGATAATTGGTAACTTTTAATTAACGTCGTACTAGAGCAAAACAACGGCTATTGACGACGGTCCGGGATCAATCTCCTAAGGGAAAGATCCGAGGATAATCTCAACTGGAAAGTTCCGACATGCATACAAGAAACGTCTTCATGACACAGAAGAGAGAAGTATACTCAAAGTAAATTACTGAAATCGAGCCTGAACCGTCTACAGCTTACAGGCTGCTAGAGCAATGTGCAAAACCACTGAGCCATCAAGGCCCTTTTCCGTGGGGTTGTCCTCGGATCAATCCCTAGGGTTTTGATCCCGTACCGTCGTCAATAGCCCGTTGTGTTGCTCTAGTACGAGGTTAATTAAAATTGGTAATGGTAATGGTAATGGTAATTTTAGTTAACGTCGTACTAGAGCAACACAACGGGCTATTGACGACGGTCCGGGATCAGTCCCTTGAGGGAAAGATCCGAGGACAACACCTCGTAATTTTGAACCACGGTCAGATGACGAAGCAACACCTGAGCTGGCACCCCACTCTCCAAACTTCCACGCCAACCCAACGTGAGGACTTTCGGCCACGACAGATTTAAGGTGCACCAGCCGCCTCTACACCGTACGCTTACAAACATCCATGCCCGGACCCGGATTCGAACCAGGAACCTTCCGATCTAGAGGCTAACACCTTAACCACTATACCGGTTGGTCGGCGTTAATTAAAATTTATCACTGATGCACGAATGCAAATTTCCAAATAGATAAGGAATAAATTGCAATTGGTGGAAGTAATTGAAAAAAATCCATCCCCAAGAAACTATTACTATAAAAGGAAACAGCGTATGGTTTGCTTAGCATGCTGAAGTCGACTACTTGCATCAAGCGCCATGGATGTTTGTAAGAAATTGATTTCCAAGTTTCTTTTCGCACTCTGCAGATCTCCTATAAAGGAAGCATGTGCTGAATTCTTGGGAACTTTCTTCCTAGTGGTAAGTTGTGTTTGTTATAATTGCTGCAGTGCAATTCGTGATTTAAAAAGTCTTGATTCATTGTAGCGAATGGCTTACATGGTTAAATTATTTTAACTGTCTTTACTTTCCAGAGTTTCTTGACTTACAGATCCCTTCTATTTTACAACTGCGTAATTGTAGTAGGACAAGCAAAAAAAACCCCGCTTAATGTTTGTTTAAGACTGTTTATTTTATAAGATGGTGATTATTGTACGTGTAATATAATATTTATTGCATTGACTTAACGTCAAAGGGTAATTTTATCTTTGACGTCATAACATTACATATTTAACAAAATAGATAGATGGCATATAAATTTAGCTAGGATAACAATAATATAATCTTCCTTGTGTATGAAACGAGACTATTTAACTTGGTATACAATTGAGACTAACGTTAAGAATGTTTCGTGACAATTGGAAAAGATTGTGAGTATCGATCTTGAATCGCCATGGAATTCTATATGTAGCTTGATTTTTCGTTTTAAGATGAAATGACATGGCTGAAACCAGCCTCATCCGCGTAAGATTTGAAATGCAAGCGAAAAAGAAGTACCACTTCAGAAAGTTTTTATTTTTCTATATTTCGATTCATTCAAAATTAACTTAAAGTTGAAGCTGACATAGTAAGGTTTCCATTTTATGAACTTCACGGCACATACAGTTTACAACGGCAGAGACGATTCACCCTGCTAGCATATTAAGAAGTAAACGTTTTATACAAACGCAAACTGAAAGTAACCAATAGGAACTGCTTAAGGAGTGAGAACTGAAACTAGTTCGCGATTCTCAACAACAAGCCCGTTCGAAATGGTGGCGCTGTTCAAGGCACCGCTATATCTAATTTTTAGAGTCGTGGCTGCTTGATCAACTGATAATTCAACAAATTCGTCTTGTAAATTGCATTTGATCTTTTAATCTGATTCGGTTTTTACGTTGACCCCTAACAATGTTATATCGGCCACTTTGGCTATCACTGCACTACAGCAACAAGCGTATTCTATTTCTATACAGAAGACTCTTGGCATGATCGGTACGTAAATTTAGTGTCACATGACATGTTGGATCAATGCGTTATTACACATTGGTACAACATCGTCCTGCGACACTAGATAGATTAAGATTCGTATGAGCACCTGCATGTTTTATACATGTTTGTTCAGAGTTCGTTAAATATCTGGCTTGAACTAAGCATTTAAAACGCTAATTCCAGAACATGTAACTTCTATTTTAATCTTGCGCGATACAAATGCCCGTGGGTCTGTCCTTAACATTTATACTGCGGAAAGTAAAGCAGTTGTACCATGATCGCGCCAAGGAAGAATTTAGACTACGGCCGTTATAGTAGTTGTACCGTGAATATTATAAGAATCGCGCTTGTTATATCTGTAGCCGTAATCGAAAGGTTAATTTACTTTGTATCGTGTTCTCCTAGGTTTGTGGTGATGGTGCAATGGCTTCCATCACACTTGGTCGTCTTGGCCACAACGCAGCCATAATTTCTGCTTTCGGATGGGGTCTAGCTCTTATGGTCGGCGTTTTGGTTGCTGGAGGTGTTTCGGGTAAGTGCTTTTCATTTAGTGTTAATTTCATTGGCAATCGCATGACTTAAAAAAAAAGTGTTATTTAAATAGAAATGCATGTGGAGGGGCTAGATAACTTAATCATCATCCATATTTACAAGGACCAAGTCGGCACTGAAATGCTGGTCACGACTGAAGGTACTAATCTTGTTAGTGGTTGAATGGCAGATGGACGGATCCGTAATGCCATTGATATTTTTGTAGAAAGCAATTTAAAGTATAAAGGTGGAGTAATGGAAAAAAATTGGGTTTAAATGTAACAGAAATTCTGGGATACAATTAGTGGTTGAGGTGCTTAACCTAAGCTACTACATTGCTTTTCCTAAAACTCTTAACTAAATAACCGTGTATTGGCCGAAAGAATCTTCGGAATATTCTCTAGTGGTCGAAAGCGATCAACTTGAGCAGGAAAGCCTGCAGGTCATAAATCGGGAATGCGCTTTAAAACCTCGGGCTGAAGTAGATCTAGTGCAGTCAATTTTCAAGTGAGGAATGCTTGTAAATACAACGCGACTCTAATTTAATTTGGTCTCTTTACTGGCACATTGGAGACCCCGAGCTGTTTTGATATCGGAAATCATTTCTGAACTGTAATATCTTTTAAAAATTATTAGTTCAAGTCTATGAGTAAACAGCGCCGTTCTTCCGTTCAGCAGAAAACTATCTACTTATGATGCCGGCTAGAAACGTTTATCATGGGAAAATAAACGCGATTTTAATACGTTAATATATTGTATCTTAACCATCCAAGTGGTCGCAAAATTTCAAATCGGTGTAGCCATTCCTTAACGTCCTGTGAGTTGCCAACGGCGCTGGTTCGATTCTTCCCTGGGTGTCCTCTTCCATGTAGGTAAACGTTTTGTGTATTTGTCCATTGACGTCAGTCTTGTGTGTGTTGCATCTTGCAAAATATAATCCTTGCGCTATAAGACTCGATACAACCACCCTCTTCAAAGCTTATAACTTGATAACCACGCCTATTGGTTAACCAACGGAATCCGTCTAGGAATTTGATGGAAGTAGTACTGCGGATTGCACAACGGATATATGCCTGAACACGGAGGATTAAACGGTGTTGTCTTAAAGGTGATTTATTGAAATTCACGAGTTGAATATGTACGGCAAACAAGTTAAACTAAAATTTTTGAAGTTCGATCTTGGTTGCTAGTCTTAAAGTAATATTTGCATTAGAAAATCGTGAGAATTAAAACTTCACATTTGATTTGTTGCGTATTTTTAGGGGCACATCTGAATCCGGCAGTTACCGTTGCCCTAGCGACCGTAAGGAAATGTTCATGGAAAAACGTGCTATCCTACGTAATATCTCAATACCTGTCTAGTTTCCTTGCTGCTGCAGTGGTTTACTTTGTATACGCAGGTAGGTATATCCTCACTTGCAAATTCTCCTTAATAACATGCTTCAAATGGATAATCCTTAAATCGTTTATGCATCACCGCAACCATTAATATACTTGATAACCATGAACTAAATGAATAAGTATGGGTCGCAGGGTTTATCCCTGGGTTGTGGGTTTGACTAATCGCTTAACATTACACTAATTTATCTACTTAGAATAATTTTGAGGTAATAAGGAACTCTCTAATCCTGAAAGTCTATAAATTAGATAATCTAATAAAAACTTTCTTAGTCAGTCCAAGAGTGTTGCGAGAAGTAATACGATTTTGCTTACACACTGGATTTGGCAGTTGATGCGTAATTTAAACCTCGAACGCTTCCCATTTTCAGTAATTGCTCAAGACTCGTTTGAACGAATACGGAAATTAGCCATTCTTCCAGCAACATTTTTAAACTATGTTTGTTGTTGGAATAAAAAGCTAGATTAATTCGAATGTTGGCATTGTTATTGAGCCTTTAATCAGAATTGAAAGGAATGAAATTGTTGCTTTCTTAACTTTTGAATAAAGTTTACAATGTTATGTAATGGCTGTCTTATTGCATTGCATCTTCATTTGTGGCTGTTTAAAATTATCTTATTGCTTTAAGTGTCATCGCCAAAGGAAGCCGATAAAAGTAATCTTCTCTAAACTGTAAGCATCCAGAATTTCTCAAATGGATGCAACGATAGATAGAATCGCACAACTGGCATAAATGCATCCCTGGTCACTTAGTGTCAATTGGTAAACGACGATCGATTGTAGGGCAGTCCAATTTCCAGTATTCTTCAGAATGAATACAATTTTCCTCAATCCCAATTGGTTATTTGTCAATTCATTCTTAATGTTTCGATGAATAGTTGTATGCAACAGTTCGTGACGCGGATCACTATTCAAATGTAAATCCACAATATTCATTTAAAGAACCCAATGATGGTTTACAATATTTGAACATGCATGCCAAATAATTCATTACTTTGTGAATGATTCTGTTTCCGTTGTACATTGTATTTCCACGCTCGCATCGTAAACTTCATGATTACTAGTCTCGCCGATTTCTACGGGATGTTGTGTATATGTTACCGTTAAAGTATATAATGCAGTTATTTCATAGAATACCTAGTTATTCCATGAAATAACTGATCGTGTCCGTTAAAGTGTGTAATACGTTATTAATTTGACACTTTAACTAGTTATTCTGTGAAATAACTAGGTATTCTATGAATTAACTAATGAGAGACGGTTAAAGTGTAAAATAAACAATTTATCTAAAATGAAATCCTCCAAATTATTTAAAAAAAATTCCAATTTAATTCCTTTTGATTCTAAATTACTTTTCCTAATTTTTAATACCCTTTTTATATTTTTTCCAAGCTTTCGTTGATTTTACATAAATAATCTAAGAACCACTCCTGAACTCGCTACCAGCTGATATTTTCCCGCCCCTCTGCCGTCCCCTTTGCTTTAGGATGATGGTGTCGTATCCACCCCTGGTTTAGGACCATTCTGATGTAACAAAAAGTATACATAAAACACTAACTTGTATAATTATTAACTTGTATAATAAAAGGATACAATATTTATAATGCTATAAAAACACGTGGAACACTGAATCAAAGACGCAACCCTACAACTAAATTCAACTATCCGACCGCAGGAGCAAAAAGGAGCCAACAAGTGGGCTTAAATCCCAGCTCTGGCACTCCACCAGCTGCAGCGCTCTGATTGGTTAGCAGTAGATTCCACCGTTGAACAATTAACAGATCGTCTGGGATACTGACGGTAAACCCCAGAGGTTTCAGAATGAGATTTATCCGACATTAATTAAGAATGAAATTAACCGGAATGAATTGGCGCCAACACGCTAAACAAGTTCTCTCTCTATGGCCTGTAATAGTTCATAAATGCAGTAGGGGTGGAAGGTAAATGTATTTGTCGTGCGAAATATATGATATAGATTATTTTACACTTTAACGGGCTGCAGATCGTTATTCTATGAAATAACTAGTTAAACCATGAAATACAAGAGTTTTACACTTTAACGGACACGATCAGTTATTTCATGGAATAACTAGGTATTCTATAAAATAACGGATTTCATACTTTAGCGGTAACATATATACTATTTAAATTACTTATTTAGATAGTTGTTGGTGTAGTGTCTTTAGTCTTAGAGTCTAAAATATGTAGACTGCCTTTGTAACTTGACTGGTCTTATAGTCCTGTTTGTTTATGTAACCGGTTTATATGAACTGAATTTGTCAAATTGTATAGAAGTTATTTTAGGGCCTGACTAAAGTCCTGATCGCTTTTTGAGTAGACTTGCACTCACTGGGTGGTCAGGGTCTTAAAACGTTTTCATTTTATGTTTCTGATGGAAAGATTTCTTCTTCAGATGCCATAAGACAATTTGACAACGGATTTAGACAAATTCCTCCAGAAGTGAATTCAACTGCTCAAATATTTTCTACTTATCCCCAAGATTTTGCTTCTATAGGCTCCTGCTTTGTTGATCAGGTAAGTGTTTTAGTACCTAATGTGCATATTTGAGGCTAACGCACGTAGCCAATAGCCCGTTGGGTTGCTCTATTGTGACGTTAAAGTGCTAACATTGAGGCTATCGCAGCAAGAGTGACCTAGCCCACCAATGGATATAAATGTTATTTTCTTGGCATCATTTTTATATATTTATCCACAGTAAAGATTTGTTTTCAGTTGTCAACAAGAAGTTGATTTGTAATTTTTGAAGACTTGACTCTTAAAAAATAAAAGATCCTAATAAAAGGTAAAACATTTTCGGTTTTAGTGGATTAGATCACGTAAGTTCAGATAGGCTTGTTTTCTATTTGAAAATAATTTCTAACGGCATTTGTTCCATATGATCAATGAAATCATTGAACTCTAAGTGTATTGAAAAATTTGTTTAGAATGAAGACAATGGACAGTTAAATATAAATGGAACCTTGGCTGTTGACGCTTTGACATGAAGTTAATACAATTGTCACTTCTATAAAGTGTTTGGGTCATCATGGCTCGATGTGTTTATTAACTGCTAACAACCTGCAAATTGTAGATGGTGCAAATTTGATTCCTAAAACTTTCCTTGTGCATCTCGTTGTCCGTTTTATGTTTGGCGCAGCTTGGTCCAGTATAACCCTTGCGCCACAAATCCTTCTCGGTATTCCAGTATTTAGATCCTCAACTGGATGGTTTTGTTCAGATTGACCAACTAGCCTTCAAATCTTTCAGAGAACTCTGGGGAAAGTCTCTTCTTAATTCGGATGAGATGCATTTCTCCGAATAACTTGCTGTAACCGAACCATTCGCAGAGATTCTTTAGGCGTAGTTTTACGATTATCTATAAGAATCCCTCTGAGTAGTTTAGAATAGCTTTTATCCCACAACACTTGTAATGACAAAATCGCCACACCTATAGGATGAATCGATCTTGTGAATGGTTCTATTAATCCAATCGGAACTAAAAACTATACATGGAAGACTGCTGAATGCCTTGGCTATTTACCTTAACAAATGTAAAAAAGTACAACTTTCCATACAAAGGTAAAAAAGCAATTAGTCGTGCGGACTAATAAACTATTTCTTCATTAATGGCATAGTAAATTTTTGTCAATTGGCAACTCTTCACAATACGAAATGCTTAAGGAATTAGTCATTGGTCGTTTTGAGTTTTTTTATAAGATTAAAAACTTGGGAAAATTGTCAATGGCCATTTCGGTGGAGCAAGACTTCCATCATTGGAACAAAACAAGAGGAAAAACTGTATAAATGTGTTCTAGAGTAGTATTTGCCATAATTGCTATTTTAATTTGCAGAGTGAAAAAGGTGGAAAGCCTTAACATTTTAGCAAACCGAAATGAAATGGTGCAACTTTGTCTTCCAAGAAGTACTTCGTGATGGAGTTGCATTACACTGTTATGTACACTTAAATGCAAGAGTTGCACCTGGAAGGAGTAGACCGGTATAAATGAAATTTGGAGTTGTACATCTGCGTTTGTGATGCAAACGATTAAATTTTCAGAATCGCTTGAGCATGTGCTACGCGCAAGGCGGCTCTCGTATACTCTGCATAACGGGCATAAAAGGACATCCAGTAGCGCAGCAAATTCATCTCGACTCGCTATGTTTGATTACATAATTTCTCATTGAGTTGTGCCTCGGAAAAAAGTTCGCAAGCAATTTAATCGACTGGTAGTTTGACAAGCCGAGTAATTGGCCTCCAAGAAGGTGGATGGTCTAATCCATGGATTGCTCAACATATTAGTTATAGTGATGTTATACTGTTACACGTTGTTGGCAGCGGAGGATGCAAGCTTCACCCAGGTTCGAGAAGGCCTAGGGAAACCGGACAGAGAGCATCGACGTGTTGTAAGATATGCGCTTACTGATCCAACAGTCGCTGTTGCAGACATCCAGCGGGTAGTGGGAACGTCCAGAAGAGCTGATGTCGTGGAGTGAAATTGCATGTGATGCCAGATAATTTTTGGTTTTCGTTACGGGCTCTTTCACATCCAATTACGCTCCCATTCCTGAACTCGGTTCACCCGCTTTTAAACAAGACGATGCTTGACCTCGTATTTACTGCAGTCGATCGAGAATGTATGGGATGCCTTTGGACGAGATGTCGCCATTCCACCCGTACCTCTTAATATACTGGCACTACGTGACGGAGTTCAAGCAGAATAGGATGGGCTATCGCAGGACTTCATAAAGAGCCTATGACTCGCTACCAAGGCGCTTGGAAAGCTGCACAAGGAATAATAGCCATACTGAAAAATGCCACTTTTAATTTTTCTCGGTAAAGTTTGCATATTTATACCAAATTTTACTCATTTATAAGCATTTTACCAACCTTGTAAATTTCATTGCATTCTGACAATTCCTTCTATGTGCAACTTTATTGACTTGGAGTGTATATACTACTGCATCGTAAATTAATTTTTTAGTGGTGGCTACAACATCATCCACTAGTTGAAAAATGATATTTTCTGAGATTAAAATCTCGGTCTCGTTATGAAGTTTTGAATTAGTTTTGTTTACAATTGACTAAGGTTTTAATCACTTTGCTTAAGGATATCTTTAATGTTTCAGGTCATTGGAACTGCCTTGCTACTAATTGTAATATGTGCCGCTACTGACGCCAAAAACATGAGGCTGCCACCGCACGTACAGCCTGCTGCCATTGGTTTGGGTCTCACAGCGGTGTGTTTGGCTTTCGGTCACAACTGCGGAGCACCACTCAACCCAGCGCGAGATTTGAGCCCAAGAATCTTTACAGCACTTGCTGGGTGGGGCTGGAAGGTCTTCAGGTAATAACCATTTTCTTTTAAAAGGAAAAAGGAGTTATTGTTCTTTATGGACTCTCGTTAAATAACTTCATTCTCTTGCCTGCTAGAAATTCTCAAATCATTGCAACACTAATTTCAGTTCACTTGAAAAACAATTTCTCGTTTGCTTCCAAGGAAGTTAGGATCGAATACGATTCTTGGAGTTGTGGTGTAGTAGAGGTCCCAGAAGTCTATGTTCGGCATATAATGTACATGCAACGTACGGCTTTGTAATGTCTGTGCCATTCGTGGTGACTTGGAGCATCGTTGGGTAGCAATTGCTATTTTCTTCTGGAAATTCAGGGTAATCTTGAAAGAATCCACGTCTTGGAAATTGTAGAGGCAGAAGCTATACCAATCTTTCAGAGCACTCTTGACGCTATATTCCAACAGAACTGTCGGATCACGAGTTGTCTAAATGTTAAAGCCTTTATGCTCGGCAGATGCCGCTTTTTCTCGCCTCGACATTCGCGTCCCCGACTGAACAAGCGATAGAAAATAGTCTATCGAAGTCTTCCAGCAGCTAATACTATGAACTACACTCGCATACAACCCGTCTTATAAACCAAGAACACGCACAAACCCGATTTGCTCCCACGATATATACCAGCTTGAGGACCCTTCAAGACATTGAATTACCCATATTGTTGGATTCTAAAAATTTAAGTAGTTTATTCCAGAGTAGGCTATTAAGTTTCATTAGAATTCCATAATTCGTGACGTAATTCCATACATATGGAAGAACGTAATAA
Organism: Metellina segmentata; assembly: GCA_947359465.1. NCBI lineage: Eukaryota > Metazoa > Arthropoda > Arachnida > Araneae > Tetragnathidae > Metellina > Metellina segmentata. The sequence goes on from OX375878.1 coordinate 13,571,945, forward strand.
AGTGACATGTACACTGAAATGTGTACATATCGCTTTGCCCTCTGGACTATCATTGTATACATGAATGGCTTGATTTCTTCTGCAGTTACAGATCATACAGTTGGTTTTGGGTTCCAGTCATTGGACCCCATGTTGGTGCCTGTTTAGGGGTTTGGCTGTATGACTTCTTCATTGAAATGCCTTTCCGAAACTACGCTCTGCTGTTGGATGAACTGGGTGAGTTTCCCTTGGACGATGTTAAATCGTAATTTAATCGAAAGTGCACTCTATTTCTAACCGGGAATAATCCAGGAGTACTGTAATGTATGAATTGAAGTTCTGTAACCAAATTTTTCTTGTATATGTTCAGCCAAAAAAAGAGTGCAGAATAATTCCGTACTAAGACTAAATATATGACGTGTTACGAGTTTACTTTCTTTCCTGCTCTTAAACTAATTCATTGTTTAAGAGTTTGAAAATCTTGGTTAGATCGATTAAATGAAACGGTAACTTTGAAGTAATGTGTGTTAAGACTATAAGACCAAGTAAATGCAACTGAGCAGTCGATCATTGGCAATCGTGTCTAAATAAACGATTACGTTACAAAATATATTTGTCTGTCATATGAATATCTAAAGATAAAAATTATTTTACTTTGTAATAAAAAATACTAAATACTTTACGGGTATTGAACTTATTTGTAAGCACATTTGTCGACAGTTCAAAACTAACCCATCGGAAATAAATAATCGTGCACAATTAACTTCTCGGCATTCTTAAGACACTGGTGCAATTTGTGGGGGGGGGGCCTTGAATTAGATTAAATGTTAATTGAATTACTTAGTTTTCGGACAAAAATAGTTATTGTGAAAGCGTTAAATTTTTTACATGAATATGGGGAGAAGCTGATTATAAGATATTTTATTTGGTGCTCTGGGATCAAACTTGACGCATTATTAATAGGACCCAGTCATTCCTTCAGAATGAAGCACTAAGCTTCTAAATATACAGGCTGAAGTCTAAGAATGATTTGTTTCCAAGATGAAATGAGAATCTCGCACCTCTTTTGCATAACGGTTTGATTTCTGTTAAGAACCAGTTTCCTTTTATCTTGAGTACTTTATTTTCAAGAAAGGAATATTTCGAGTTAATGAAATAAGCGTCAAGTTATTATCCGAGAAGCCGACTTAGTTAAACTCGAGGTAGAATTAGTAGCTAAAAATTAATGAACGTTTGTAGATATATCAATAAATTGAAAATACAAGTGTTGAATCTTAAAACTGTCACTTTTCTCGAAAATACGGAAGATTACCCTGATTGTGCTTGTTAAGATAAATGTAACAAATTATCTTAACTTGATTTTTAAGTTTTTCTAGATCTGTTCACGTAGTTTTCTTGGTTCTGGGTTAAAGTAGCCGTCATCCTTGGAATTCCAATTTTTTTTTCTCGGTTTAAAAACTAAGCGGAATCAATTTTCTGCCAACTTGGAGGTTTCTTCTTAAATTCAAAGCCAGTAAACTCGTCAAGCATCAATTTAAGTATTTTGTAAAGGCTTGACTAGGTAGGAGCTATATCTCTCGAGGGATCTCGTTAAATCTTTCATAACTTAGATTACATAAACCGCAACAAAGCACGATGTAGACACTTCTAGATTTCCCCTTTTTATCGCGATAAAAACGGTATATTTCGTGAAATTTGCAACGGGAAAACTAGAATTTGCTTAAGTTTTACAATAACGTAAAATAACTTTAAATAGTTTCATTCAGTCGCATAACGGGTATTTATTTGCCTATTTTGACGTGGGTCTATTTAAAAGTATTGCATATTGAGTTTAACCCTTGCTGGTCGTCCCTGGCAAAACTGACCAGATCGTTACGGGTGAGATATATCACCGAAACCACTTTAATCTAAAAGCCAACACTGCATAGCATGAGCCGGCGGGGATGCCTTAATTGGACTTTGTCACTTTTAATATGAGCTTGGACACTAGCCTTGCACAAATGGACTTCCCCACTGTCGTCTGCATTCTCACGGTAACTACAATACAGACAAATGGGTACACTAGCGTTTCCAACACGTCTGGGTTTCGAATCAATATTGGAAATTTTTCATGGACTTCGAACGTAATTTATAAATTGTCGAGTGTATATGCATACCCTCATTGCTTACGAAGTGACTTTCGAATGATATGTAAGACAAAGTAAAAATGGGAATTGGTTTGATATATAGATTCGAAGGTTAATACTCATACTCTGTATGATATGTGGTCGAGTTCAGAACTAACGCCGTAGGTAAAAAAATAACTTTAACAAAAAAATCGCATCGAACAATTAAATATACATAGATTTATCGACTACCAGCATAACGCTGATTAATAACTAAGTGAAATCTTGGAACTTGATCAGCAGCTTCTAACATTGTTGAAAGCATATGACATGATGCACCACTGAAAGAAACTCGTTTAAGCTCGGTTCGTTGCCAGAACCACGGGAGTTCTAGTCATGCGTGGACTGATGTCACCACAGATCTATTGAAAGCAAAAGTGTGGCCAACTTAAATGTGAGATTTTGTTTTCCTTGACTGTGTATATTAGAATTCCGTGCACTTGTCAATTTCTTGCAGCTCGTTTTCTTAATAAGCGAACCGTTTCCTACTATTCTACAGAGAGTCTGGAACGCAACGAAGAAGAGAGGGTCCGAAGATGTGCTGCTGCCACGGCCAACAGACCGTCCGCTCGTAAGTTCTAACTTTTGAATTTCCATCCCATAGACGAGTAAGCCTGCAGTATATTTTGTGATAGTTTTCCGTATATTTTGGATATGAATTTACTCTAACCTAATGCTCTTGCATGATAATTTATCGGGGTTACCTTAATGGTTTGATCAGTGATGATTGGATCAAACGACAATAAATTTCGCGTGACTCTGAATTCATTCTGTGGTATTTTTATTGGCTAAGTGTGGAGTTCAAATCCAACCAAAAATGTCGTACGAAGAATCTGTGCGTTTAATGTCGTGGACTCTAATGTCTTCGCGTTGACTTGATATCTAAGTCTGGAGGAGTGCCAGCTCGGGTGAAACCTCGTCATCTGACTGATACCAAATTATGTGGATTGTACTCGGATTTTTCCTTTTGGATCTATTCACGGATCGTCGTCAATAGCACATTGTGTTGATCCCTGTGTGGCGTTAATTAAAATACCAACCGTATTCGGGAAAAACGATGAAATCGGTGTTAAGTTCGGTATCTACGGGAGACATGTTCATCAAAAGGAATACCACCTACTTTAGAAAAAGCATTTTGTATGACTATATTCGAACGTATAGTTGAGAGCCAATGCAGATTATAAACTTGCTCTACACTTCCTCACTTAACTCTAGTTCCCATTAGGAAACCCAAACTCCATGTATCTCCAAGTCCTCCCGGACTTTTTGACAATAGCCCCATTGTTGCTCTAGTGCGACGTTATTTAAATAACTGCCTATTAGTTTCACTTCTCCCAAGAAGCGTGGCATGTCGAGACTATTATATTGACGCCTTGTCTCTTTCAATCACCGTAGGTGCACTTGCAGATAGGAGCCTATCATCAGAGGACTATGTGGGCAGGACTTTAATTGACCGGAGCTCTTCAGAGGAGGAAAGATCTGCCGAGGGTCTTTCGCAGAGAAAAGCAAAGGCCGATATTCCAGGACAACCTTAACGTTCCCAACAACCAAAGACAGCCGAGCTGTGTAAAATGTCCATTTGTTTCAGCATTACTGAAATAACGTTGTTTTACTTGTCATGCTGCTTTTAAGTTTCTGTTTTTAAAAGTATTTTATTAACATCTTTTGATATTAAAAAGTTTTTGCACGTATCCTGGTCTTTGTGTTTTTTTTTTTTTTTTTTTTTTTGTACCGTGTTTGCTGAGTTCTGGGATTCGGATGTTTTTCAGTTATTAGCATTGAACTAACTATTCCCGATGGCAGGGATGACCGATCTTATATTGGGATTGGCTGATAATAGACCCGCAACTGTATTGGTTTTAGATTGGGCGTGGCATTTAGGATTCGCATGTTCATTTAGTGATTTGTTTTCGTATATGTAGAAGTTTTATCTGGGGTACCGGAAATTCCAAGGACGCCAAAAAGATAGTATGATGTTTAGTGCTGAAAGTTGACGCTGTGGATGGTTGACGCAGTGTCGGGCGCCCTATGCTAGACAAGATTCGTAATATTTGTAAAAGTGAGAATTATCCCACAAAACTAAAGCGCGAAAGGCAGTTTGCTACAAATATTTTAATGTGGATACTGACTTTTTCTCCATCTAAACCACTGAAGATTTATTCTTCCGTTTTGAAAGCTTGTAGGTTTCAGAATTGGTTGATAGAGATACTCTACGTACTTGATTACGAAGTTATGACTTGTAAACTTCGCCGTTGCTAAAGGGTTGAGATACACGTGTTTATCCCGTATGATTCTCCCTTTTGCATGATTCTATTTTGTGTCCAAGTTCCCTTTCATAAACCATTTCAATGAATACCATGATTCATTTATTACAAATACTATCAAAGTTCATTTTATAGACGATGAATGAAATTTGACGGAACAGCGTTTTCAATGCTGTTACGCATTGCTTTTTTATAAGCAAATTAACGTTGGAATTGTCATCTGTTTCAAAATTACGTGGTGTTGTCTTTGGATCTGCCCGTAGAGAATTAATACCAGACTGTCGTCAATAACCCACTGTGTTACTTACCATAGTACGACGTTAGTTAAAAATTGTGTTGGGATTGACCACGGACCGCCGTCCATAGCCCGTTGCATTGATTTAGTACGGCGTTAATTAAAATACCTACCTATTAAAAATTTTGTCTTGTAAGACAATGCTTTGTGGTAAGAATGAGTCTCGGATTTGTATACCTACGCGGTAAAATCAGGGTTGCAGATTCAAATCCAACCAAAGACTCGTGTACAAAGGGAGCCGGTGCACGTTGAATCTCTTGTAGCCTCGGGTTGGCGGGGTGTGGAAGTTTGTATTAGGTAGGTAGGTAGTTAATTTTCGTCCCTCAATTGCAATAGAGCGGGCTATTGGTGACAGTCCAGGATCAATCCGAAAGGGGAAAAATTTAAGGTTAACTTGACCTCGTCAACCGACTGATTCAAAATATAAACACTTGAGCTAGAACCATACTATCCAAACTTCCACAACATATCGTTACGTGCACCGTAACGATTCCGAAGGGACACTCAAATTTGTAATAGAGCCGAGAGCAGACTGAGCTGGAATCCCACCCTAAACTTCCACACCATGCCAATGTGAGGACAAATGTGGCCACTACAGATACACGGTGCGCACCTGATCACGCTGTCTGGTTGAACGGAGATTCAAACTTGTTAATCCTTGACTAACTAGGCTATCGTGGCTCTCTGAATAAAAAAAAAGATGAAACTGCGATTTTTACGAGCAAAAACAATAATCGAGTATTGTGAAATGAGTTATGCAATACCCATCCGACTAAAGCTGTATTTTTACCTGTGAAACGATGATCAAAGTTGTATTTCATGAAGTTAAATGTTAGAATCGCTTCCAAATCTCGGTACACCTTTAGTCCACGTTTATAGCGGTGGAAACGGCTTTGGTGCTTTTTTGGCGCACTTCTAAAGTTGCCAAGGAAATAATTATTTCAAATGAACCAATGAAATCAAACGACACTTTAACGGATTTTGAAAGAACTTTCTAGAATATTCAAAATGAGGATTTGAACTTTCCGCTTGCAGAGGTTTCCATAAGAACTACACTAACAGTTATACAGATGTGTTGCTTTAAGTTGCCATAAATCGCTACTAGAAGTAGGCCAAAAAAAAAGCGCTGAGGTCGTTGCCACAGCAATATACGTAGACTGAAGCCGTACTCAAATCTTATGCCGGATCACGGTAGCCCGGTTCGCAGACAATAGGACTGACAAACAGAGGGCTGCATGTCCACAATTGCTCTAACGTTGGCATGGTTTGGAAGTTTGGAGAGGGGGTAAGAATTCTGATGTTTTGTATCGTCCTCCGACTGGCTTAAAATTACATATGGCCATATTCACAAGTCTCGAGTTAACTCTTACTCGCGGATCAACTGATTCTCGAGTTAACTCGAGGATTATAAAAAACGGTATTCTCACGGCCATATTCACAAGTCTCGAGTTAACTCGAGAATCAGTTGATCCGCGAGTAAGAGTTAACTCGAGGATTATCAAAAACGGTATTCTCAAACGGCGTGTTAAGTGATCCGGGGATTAAAATGAGACGCTCGCTGTGATTGGCTACCTCACGATCACGTGGTATTGTTTACATTGGTTACGACGCCCCAATATGCATTCATACTGATCAAGCACGTACTTCACCGTAGAATTAATTCCAAATTGTGAATAAATAGGACTCGCACAGCATTTTAATATGGGTTTGGGAAAAGAAATGCAAAGGTATTTAATTTCAAATTAAATTTTTATGGAAACCTAAATTTGGCAAGAAAGAATTGTACACAATGTCTTGACAGATGTATGTAATCTGATTACCTTTATACTTGTCAGTATGGGTGTGTGTTGGTGTCGTGAAAATTAACTTGCATTGTCAATTTTCTTTCATTCGCAATAAATCAACAGAATAATTTTTATTCTACGACGAATTTGTATCTGCCATGCAAGGCTACTAAAGGGAAAGGTAGGGTCCACCAGAGTGGTTTTGCAAGGGGAGAAAACGTGACTTCACTCGGCGGAATCGGCGGGTAGAGAGATACGGCTCTTACGCGTAAAACCTATGAAAGACAAGCAGATTGTTTCGCTATTTGCTTTCATTGAAAGTCTTAAACAATGTTAATTAACATTGGGTATCTTGTATTGTCTATAAAGTTTTTTTTTCAGCATTTAACCTCTTGAAAATGCTTTTGTCATAAATTAAAAAGAAAATAAATAAGTTTTAAAAACAACTTACCCGATGAGGTGAAATATCGTCTAACATGGCGACAATTATCCTTTCATGTTGGTTTTTGCAATTTCTTAAAAAATTTTAACTTTTTTTTCACTTTTTCGTTTTTTAGAGGCAAAGTTCATATATTTAATTAGGAAAAATGTTCTTGTTCTTGCAAATAGTTTGAGAGCTGAGGAATTTTGCGCGGGAAATTTTTCCTGTAATATCTGTGTGAATTTATTTATCGCATCTTCACATTTATTTAAGTGCATAGGCCCATGAAATTGCACGAAACACTTCTTTAATCGTTGCAAACCAACACTCAGTTGGTAAAACTAAACCTCCTCGAGATAAAGCCCCGATCCATGTTTGATTATTTTCTTACTGAATATGTACATTATTATTTCCCAGGATCCCAGGATTTCGCATGCGCCTTAAAAGCAATGTAGCCGGCATTAAATCTTAATGTTTCGTTTGAGCAGTCTTCTCTTATGTTTAAAGATGATGCAACTGTTGAAGTTCCAGGAATTTATGATGGTTGAATTCGGACATTATTTTCTAGTATTGAGTTTAATGACTGCATTGTACCTGTAAGTTGTGCGGCCATTCTCACATTTTGTCTTTCTAACTTGAATATGCCCCTAAGATCATTTTGGGCACACTTTCTATTCGCCCGAATCGAATTCCAATAACTTTTTGAATCACTTTTTCAGAGGGTAGTTTAATACCGCTATCTAATGTATGGTTTTGTGATAACTTTAGAAGATGAGGGGGAAATCAGCAAAACCCTAGATGTTTCTTGTTTTATCCATTGGATTTGAAAATGAACTGTTTGTTGGTGTTATCGATAGTTCATTCCAAATACTGATGTTTTCCCCACCTAAATCTGACCCGACACCTAACATCTTAAATCCAATTTCTTCTAGTTTTTCTATTAATCTAAATAATATTAGTTTTGTCTTTTGCTGGTCAAAGTTATAATATATTGATTGCTTCCAATACTATATGAGACCTTTTGCCATGACAACTTGAACATTGCCGTAGGGTCCTAATATTTTATCTTTTGCTGAATCGTAGCAAACACGAGAGTCAATATTCATTTCGTTGAAACAGATAATTGTAAATTTTTCAGTTTCAGTCATGCTGTCGCCTTTAGTCTTCATGAAACTTAGAATTGGGGCTAAAACTCCTTCATAAAAGTCAAATCTTTTACACCATCTTTTCAAAGTTGTAATGGATGGCAGCGGCATTTCCAAATGATTTCGAAGATGTAAGTCAGAAAAGAATCAAAGAATTGCAAGTTGAGAATCAAAAACTAAAGAACTGCATCTTACAATTGGAAAAAAAAACCTGGAAAAATTAAGCACTCAAATCTGTAAAGAGAAAAAGTTCTAGCTATTAAAAATAAATAATAGAGAAATTTAGAACGAAATTTTAAATATAAATTAAAAGGAGAAATAAAAAGAATAGTAGGAAAGTTTTTCTCGGATTCACAACTTCAAGTATTGATTGACGGCAAGCGCATTTAGAAATAGAGCGAAGAAGATGTTACCAATGTCATTGCTTTGAAAGCAATGTCTCATAAAACATATATATGTCATTGCTCTCACACCAATGACATTGGTAACATCTTCTTCGCTCTATTTCTAAATGTGCTTGCCGTCAATCAAAACTTGAAGTTGTGAATCCGAGAAAAACTTTCCTACTATTCTTTTTATTTCTCCTTTTAATTTATATTTAAAATTTCGTTCTAAATTTCTCTTAGGATTATTTATTTTTAATAGACAGAACCTTTTCTCTTTACAGATTTGAGTGCTTAATTTTTCCAGGTTTTTTTTTCTTCCAATTGTGTTAGATGCAGTCCTTTAGCTTTTGATTCTCAACTTGCAATTCTTTGATTCTTTTCTGACTTACAACTTCAGTATCAAATTTTTCTTGAAGTTTCTCATCCGGAATTTCCTGATTATTCAATTGTTTCTGTTTTTTCGGAGATAGTTGAAGGATATTTTCTAGGGCTCGTTTGCTAATATTTCTGTTTTCTAATCTGTATGATGAAACGCTCCGTTTGAAATCAGCTTCAAAAGGAATATTTTAAGAAGGTATGGCAGTTTTACTCAATACCTTCCTGCTATGAAATCCAAAAAGTTAATTCCTCAGATCCCGTTCATAGTCGTTTTCCTTAAAATGAACAGAACGTATTCTCGAGTACTGAGGCTTGAAAGAATCTTTTCTTTTACACTTTGTGATTCATACATTTTTGTAATACTCATCGGCGGGAAATCTATGAAACAGAACATCTGGTGTTTTTTTCTTGTAATTTTTGCAAGTTGCAACTTCACAGCTCGACATACTCGCTTTTAGAGACTTGTTATATAGAGCTCAAATAGATGAACTATCCTGTTTTCCGTTCAAATAGATGTAGAACTGTCAATGGCTCTTAAAACAAAGATACACAGAAAAGAAGTCAAAAATGTCTATTTACCTCGAAACATACATAACTCTGAATACCTGTGATCTACTTTTAAAACAGATGTATAACCAGGAAAGGTTCTTAAAACAGTGAAAAAACTGTAAGGGAACTTCCAGTACTCTGATAGCAATGATTTCCACTGTGACAAGGACGAGGAGGCACTTGCTCGCTGCAAACCTCATTCCACCACGTGACGTCATAAGCTCACCCCTCTTGTCGCGGAGCAGGGACAAAGGCTGACGGACCAACCTGTCCCCTTTACTAGCCTTGTCTGCCATGGTCGTTTTCTACCGTTCGCTCTCTCCGGCTTATAGGACAGAGGTGGCGCCATCTATCTTTTCGCTAAGCTGCTTGTTTAAGATTTACGCAGCTACCTTTATTTTCATTTTTCTTTTGAATTTCAATAAAAATATGTTTAAATTTTTCCATTTAAGCAATATTATGATGATGAGATGAGCTGCTATGTAGCAGGTGCTTCGTAATGACAGATCCAGTCCAGTCGTCGAAAGAATACTGTGATTGAGCACAGAATGAAATGTGTCCTCCATTTTGCTTTTCTAAAAAGATGGTACTGCGCATGAGTTAAATGTAACTCGCGAGTTAACTCGCCGATTTCGGAGGATCAAAATGTAACACCGAAACGGCAGTTTAAACCACGGATCAGGACTTGTGAATACGGTTTTTTCGATAACTCGCGGATTATCGTTGATCCTCGAGTTAACTCGGACTTGTGAATACGGCCGATAGTGTTGTTTTCGTCTTTCCCTTTGGGATTGAGCTAAGACCGTCATCAATAGCCCGATGTGTTGCTCCAGTGAGACGTTAATTAAAATGCCTACCAAATGTTTTGTTGATATAAAAAATGTTTCAAGTTCATTTTACAAATTTCAGATTTTATATCATGATAGATTGGAGAGTAAAATTTTTTTCTTCTGCCATTTGATGTTGAAATTTCTTTAGTATTCGGGCATTTATTGAGCTTTCTTTAAAACTGAATCCCACACCCTAATATTTCTACAAGTGTGGCACATTCAAAAATAAATGAGTCGGCTAACTTTCCACTTTTGTAAACAGTGGATCCTTGTACGAGCACGTAATGTCCGTCCATTTATTCTCGAATAATTCACTGAAAGAACAATCCAAAGAATACCCACTTAAAATAAATACCAGATATCCACACAAAGATTTGCATCAATTTGTTCTTCATTTTGGAAAGTAATTTTCGAAGAGCTGTTTTTTTTCCCCTTTTCAAACACAAAAAATTCTTACAGAAAATGAAAAAATTAAATTCGAATCATTTCGTGTTCGTCCGTTCACTTTCATTCTTAGCATAAGCAACCCCAGCACCGAGAGACATAACACTAATTAGCGAAAAAGGAATTAATAATAGAGGCCGAGCGGGTTCGAGAGCATTTTGAAGAGTTCCTCGGGAAAAACGTGGTATGAAAAAGAGGCAATTAAAACTGAAAGCGTCACACCATCGAGGATTTCCCTGATCAATAATTCAAGTCGTTTCCGCTTTTTGTACTTCTCTTTTGTGTGACCGTCATTGCAATATTTTAAAAGGGATTTAAAAAATAAAGGAAGTTTGGGGACAGTATACTTTCTAATTCTATCCATACTAAGTTAGTCAAAATATAATTTTGACGTCAACGATAATCTACACTTCCCAAAAAATAAACTCAGTAACTCACTATTCAATCTGAAAGATTGCTTGGAGTCTTATGGCACAGGGGGCCATGTGCGCCAAGCAAAAGACAACGTCAAGTAAAAAATATGATGGGAAGGTTGATATTTTGGACTTTGGGAATAAAAAGAGAAGGGCAGATCATATTGTGGCGTCATGGAAGGCAAATTACTTGTACTACAAAGGTTATCCAGAAAGTAAGTTTCCCACGGCCCGTAAAAAGAAACAACTAATTACCTGGAAAGATCTATTGCAAAAGATACAGCCATATTTCAGCTCCTTCTCAACATAACCATCGGAATTGTAACACTTGTGATACCGTGGGATGAGTTTGTGTAGTCCAGTGACATAGAAGTCTGCCGCCTGGAAATGGATCCAGCGTGTCACAGTTGTCTTCGTCTGTGGATAAGTGATGGTGGGTAAGTTTTAACCATTATTTCTTCTCTCCGGAATGTGACGATACTTGAACCTTGAATGAAGGAGAAACGAATTTAGCAATTTTCCATTGCTGACGTCAGTTTTTGGAACCATGACAAGTTTTCCGATTCTAGCGCCTTTTGATTTTTGTTGATGGCCACTTCGAGGCCATCACGGCGTTGCATGTGGAGTTCGTTTGAGAAGCAAACCAAATGGGAAAACGTAACAATCACTGAGGATTGGTGAGCGTCAGAGAGAAGTGGTCACAACTCGCCCCACGAAAAGAACTGTCATTGGCAAAGCCGTGCTGGCCAAGCAGTGGCTAGTATATTATAATTACATTTTTAATGGCAAACAAATTTAAAAAAAAGCACTTAAACTAACACACGTCATATTTTGGTACCGCTTTGATATACACTTCGATGGATAGCAATGCATGCACTTGGTGCGTTGTTTGGCGCACATTTTGTAGCGAGTTGTGGCAAGTGAAGGCAACCCACCTTTATTAGTGTTATTACCGTTTTATGACAACCTCGGCAACCGAAAATTTCAAATTTTCATTTCGAATATTCCAGAATGTTCAGCACAGTTTGAATGAAATCAAACAACATTTTAACGGATTTTGACAGAACTTTCCGATTTTGCCATAATAAACCCCAAAAACCGTTATACGATGGGTTGCTTTAACCTAGCTTAACTCGCTACTAGAAGTGCTCCAAAAATGCGCCAAGACCGTTGCCACCGCTATAAACGTAGACTGAAGCTGTACCGAATGTTTTTTTTCCCCCCCCGTTTCACCGTTTTTTGATTTCATTGTTTTTTTTTTTTAGATTTTCCCCTTTTTATGTAAATTGGAAGAACTAAATAATTTAATATAACTCCAGTCACTGTCCAGCGCATATTGTATCCGTTTCTTCCCATTTTCTTTCAAAAATTGTTACCTTTTGCCATTTATGTATGCCTTCTGTACGGAGTTTTGCCAGATAAATTTAGGGGATTTCTTAAATGTCACAAAATTTTAAAGCATGCTTTTTCGGGTGTTAAATCAACTTTAAGAAGTGAGGGAATGGCTAATCGTCGTTAATTTTGCGTTTGTTTAAGACAGGACAAGGAGCTTTTTCCAATTTCCACAACGAATAAGGATTAAATAAAACGGAATTATTGTGAATGAAAAATGTAACAATTCAAGTGCAAGAAATTCCATTTCTGATGGTTACACTTGGGATTGTAGAAGTGCTTGCAATATAAAATGACGCATGTGAAGGAGTCCTACTTGCAAATTGTATCTACTTATTATTTTATAATAAAAAAACAAGTTTTTTCCACGTTTTCCAGTTAGTTTCCGCTAAAGTTTATTATTTTCTGATAAAAAAAAATTATCGTAACTATGTTACATGATGTTGAAGAGGAGGTACTGGATAAAAAACAGGGCGGCGACCTTCCAAAATGTGTCCACCACCTGTATGGGCCTGCCTCAACAATGGATACAGTCAAATATACCACCAGGAAGAACGTATCAAGAGCGATTCCTTGCTGCATGATGATTAAAAAGGACAGGTATGCCATTGATAGACTTCGAATCTTTCCCTTATGGGACTGATTCCGGACCGTCGTCAATAACGCGTTGTGTTGCTCTAGTACGACGTTAACTAAAATTACCAATTACCATTGATATACTGAAAATCTTTCTAAATTATTAGCTTTGACTTAAGTGCCTTCAAAATTTCTCACGTTGACGTGGTGTAGAAGTTTGAAGAGTGGAATGCAAGCTAGACGTGACTTCGTCCTCATACCGTGGTTCAAAATTATGTTTTGTTGTCTTCGTATCTATCCCTTCGGGGTCACACCTGAACGACACCATCAGCTCGTGTGTTGCCCCAGTTTGACTTTTGATAAAACATACCAAATCTATCTTAACTAATATATTCAAACATTGTCACGTTAACCAAATACATTTCTGTGCAATAAATTAATACACGCTCAATAATATCAGGTTGAGTAAAAGGTTTTCCGCCACGTGGAGATACCTCCGCGCCAAGAACTGTCGTTTTTGTGGTTCTTATCTTTTCCACAAACGGGTTTTTGCATTCGAAAGCTGAAAATTAGAACTATCTGACTGTGTAATTTGTTTGTTAAAAATTTAATATCTTTTGCGTCAAAAAAAGTGTTTAAAATGAAGCTATCACGTCAACATATCAGAACGATTATGTACTATGAGTGCCATAACAAATTCAGTGCGAATGACTGCCACCAAAAAATATGTGAAAGTTAAAGCATCAATACTGTTTCTTATGATACAGTCAAAGTTTGGTTTCGGAAGTTTAAAGCTGGAAATTTCGACATTGAAGAGGAACCACGTTCTGGCCGCCCAATTGAAGTTGATTGAGAGCAGGTAAAGCAAATCATTGATCAAGACAGAAATGTTTTCACACTAACTATTGCGTTAGACCTTGACGTTTGCTAAAAAACAATAGTTAACTCTCTGTGAAACGCATAAATCTTACGTTTAAGATCAACCGCTGGTTGCCTCACGAATTGACTGCTGAAGACAAGCGCAAGAGAAAAGCGGCCTGTTTGGCTCTGCTCAGAGAACAAAGAAAAGAGAAAATTCTGGACATAATTGTGACCTGTGATGAAAACTGGGTCTACTACAACCAAACAAGCCGTAAAGGAGGGTGATCAGCACCTGGGAAATCAGCAGGCTCGGTTGCAAGACGAGCTCTAACTAACAAGAAGATACTTCTCTGTATCTGGTGAGATTGTCACGGAATTATCTACAAAGATAACTTGAAAAGCGGATAGACTTAAAACAGTGCAATATACATACATGCTGACTAAAGTTCGTGATGTCCTTCGCGAAAAATGAAGAAACCAGTTTAGAAGGAAGGTGGTTCTCTTTCAGTAAGGTAACGCTCGGCCACATGTTAGTACGATGACCGGCTGGACACTATACAAGCTGGAGTGGAATTTGATGAAACATCCACCATACAGCCCACGCATGGCCCCTTAGGACTTCTATCTGTTTTCACATCTGTCGCTGCATCTTGATGACGCAATCTTCAATTAAAATGAGGATGTCGTAAATGAGATCGATTTCTTTCTGGACTCGCGCACCCCATAGTTCTTCGCAGAAGGGATTGAAAAGTTGCCAAAACGTTGGCAGACGATTGTAGATTTGAACGGAGATTACTATCTTCATTAGATTTGCTGTTTTCATATGTATTTATCATTTTAAAATATTTTTTTTTTTTATGGCGGAAAATATTTTACTCAACCTGATATAAAATGGGTGCACTTTTTTTTATACTAAACATAAATTCCTATTTTTGTTACAGTGCCAAGTTAAGACCTAAACATGGCGTAACTATATTGCATGATGTTGAAGAGGAGGTGGTTTTGGATAACAAACAGGGCGGTGACATACCAAAACATGTGCACCACCTGTATGGGCCTGCCTCAACGATGGATACAGTCAAATATGCCATCAGGAAGAACATATCAAGTGCGATTCCTTCCTGCATGACGATAAAAAAGGACAGTTAAGCCATTGATAGACTGGAAATCTTTCTAAATTATTAGCTTTGAAATAATCTGCCTTAAAATTTCTCACATTGGCATAGTGTTGAAGTACGAAGTGTGGGGTGCAAGCTCAGGTGTTGCCTCGTCATCTAACCATAGTTCAAAATTACTTGTGTTTTCCTTGGATCTTTCCCTTAGGGTGAGGTCCCAAAATTACCAATTACTCGAAACTTGTATGGTAATCTGTAATTTTTAAATAACGTTCTACTAGAACAACACAACGGGCTATTGACGATGGTTCGGGATCAATACCCTAAGAAAAAGATCCGAGGCCGAAGAGAATACGACGTAATTTTGAACCACGGTGAGATGACGAGGAACTTGTATGATCGCGGAATGATGCAGCTACTGGAGATTTGGAGAGGGGGAATCGAACACACACAGAACGGCACGTATTATAATGATTCAATATCATTTTTAGTCAATAAAATAATTTTTCTTGAATTTTTTTCGATAAACGGCATGTACCTTTGTATCAACCCCCTAATACAGTCAATTTTCTATCGACTCATTCTTCTAACCTTTCAGATGACAATGATAGAGACGTCTGTGCAAGTTGTTGTCGGCCGTGAGCAGCACTGGGAAATCCACAACGACTCCATCCGACGTTTCTGATCCAACTTGACCAATCTGCAACTTCCTCGTCTCTTCGATATCGACTGACTTCACCCTCAATTTTCAAACGACTTGCTTTAGGATTGTTTTTAACGGAAGACTCATTCTTGCAACCTCGCACAGAGACTTGCCAATAGATGTCTTCACCGGTCGACCACGGCCTTGAGCAGACTTTAACGGCAACCTCTTCCGATTTGTCAATACTTTGTATCGACGACGTAATTACACAGCGCGCGACTTGCCGCTAGTGATGCGACATCGATAGCAAAACATCGATGTTCAAAATTAAAACATCGATGTTGATAATACATCGACCCCAAAACATCGATGTTTTTAAAATTCAGTGTATTTAAACTTTTCCCCCCGTTTCTTAAAACTGGTTTACCAACTTTTGATGCTACATCGACAGCAAAACATCGATGTTCAAAATTAAAACATCGACGTTGATAATACGTCGCTCCCAAACCATCGATGTTTTTAAAATTCAGTGTATTTAAACTTTTTTCGTCATTTCTTAAAACTGGTTTAGCAACTATTGATGCGACATCGACAGCAAAACATCGATGTTCAAAATTAAAACATCGATGTTGATAATACATCGCCCCCAAACCATCGATGTTTTTAAAATTCAGTGTATTTAAACTTGTTTCCCCATTTCTTAAAACTGGTTTAGCAACTAGTGATGCGACATCAGCTCCAATACATCGATGTTTTTTTCTAAAACATCAATGTTTGGAAAACATCGACATCGATGTCCCATCCCTACTTTACAGACCCTTCATCCTTGTGGTCACTTTGGTCTAAAAGTATGTTCAATTTGCTGATTATGAAAGTTATGCTACTTAGTTATTTTTAAAATGTTTAAAATGGTACTTTTTTCATTTAAAAATAAAACATCGACAACGTAAAAACATCGACAAGTATAAACATAGATGTTACCAAAACATCGATGTTAAATACATCGATGTTTTTAAAAAAACATCGATGTTTTGAAAACATCGACATCGATGTCACATCCCTACTCGCCTCTTGTCCAGAAGACAAGGTGGACATTCCTGCGAGCGGCAGTCGAGCGCTGTGGGCACCACAGCCTTATATTTGAAATATTTAACCAATAAACCAGACCTACACCCCATGCTGTGGCTTGCACTCATTTCACCTATTCATGCAACTTGTTATTAATATTTGCGCCACGGTAGACCGGTTGGAAGAGAAACGAACAAGCAACCGGAGGGTTGCGAGTTCGAATCCAACCAAAGACCATCGTGAACAAAAGAGGCTGGTGCACGTTAGATCTGTTGCGGCCTCGAATATCCTCACGTTAGCGGGATGTGGAGTTTTAGAGAGTACGATCTTTCCTTTAAGGGATTGTTCCCGGACCGTCGTCAATAGCCCGTTGTGTTGCTCTAGAACGACGTCAATCAGAAATTACCAATTACTTCACATTTTAGTCATACGTGCTGGTAGGTGAATCAAAACTTGTAGGTATTTTAAGGCTACACAGTACCCTTTTTCAAAAAAATTTTATACAGACAGTAACATTAAAAATAATTAATGACTTTTTTTTCAGCTTATATAATAAAATTGAAGCCAATAAAAAAAGTCAGTTTAGCAAGGACCATTATTTAAAAAAAAATTGAAATTGTAGAAGTTTTTATAAACTCTTATAAAATATTCAATTTTTAATATTTTTTAGTTATTTTAAGTGATTTATATTTCTTGGATAATTTCGAACAAAGTTAGTATGGAATCGACCATCAGTCTCATTGTTGAATTTTAATAGTTATTTTTGTAGCTTAACCTGAAAAAAAACATGCAAATTCTAAAAATATTAATTTTGACATTTTTTAAAAAATTACTAGAGCTCTCAGATTTAAATCTATACTAACTTTTATAGTGCATATACATGAAAGTATCTACAAAAAATTTCTAGACTGTATCTTGTACAGAAAAAAAGCCTTATTGAATTGAAAACACTTGCATCCACAAAAATAAAAGTATGAGATAAATGCATTTAAAGTTTTTGAAGTCGTAAAACAAAAACTAATAATGCATGTAGAGCTCTAATTTTTTAATGTGTTATTTACCAACTTATAAATTGCACTAAAACACTAATTTAACTATGTGATTGAATAGATTTTTTTAAATTCAAAATATTATGTTTTCATATGATGAAAAACATTTGTTACGGCAGCGACAAATTATTTATCTTAATCTTAACTTAATATTTTCATACCAAATATTTACCAAATTTGATTATAATATATTATATCTAATAATCGTAACCAAATGTTTGTTTTGAAAAAGACATTTTTATCAATATTGGTCAGCTAGTAATGCCAATCAGAAGAGAACGTAGAACATAAACTAACAGATACGATTTTAGGAGTGAAAGTTGAAGGTAATAGCCATTTCATCTAAGGAATTGATCTTATTCAAAAATATTTTTAATTAATTGTAAGAATGTAAAGTTACATCAAAACAAAAACGAATTTAATCACGCCCCCTCCTCTATGCGGTCAAATTTTGACACTGACAACACTCACAAAACTTCAAATATCTTTAAAACTAATTGGATATCAGATCTAGAATTTTGAGGCAAGCTAAGCTGAAAACTGTATGGGCCATCGAAAAATGCAAATTTTTTTTTTGATATTTTTGTCACTTTTAGGGTATTGTGTAGCTTTAATTCACGTCGTTCTGAAGCAACACAACAGTCTATTGACGACAGTCTGGCATCTTATAACAGGAAAGATGTACACGACGGTCTTTGGCTCGAACTCGCAACCCTCCGGTTGCTAATCGGATTTTCTTCCGACCGGGCTACCGTGGCTCAAAAACTACGTGGTGTTGTCCTCGGATATTTCCCTTAGGGTATTGATCCCGGATTGTCGTCAATAGCCCGTTACTCTAGAACGACGTTAATTAAAAAATGACCAAATCCAACCGGGCTACCGCGGTACCGCATCAAAACTGGACGCATTTACTGGTCTCATTGAATCGGATTTCAAGCGGAGAGGATAAATCATTGTTACTGATCCTGAAAACAAATCCATTCGAGCCGAATCTCAATGGGTGGACATTTTACGCAAATCTCTAGTCACGCGTGAAACACGTAAGGCAGATTTAAGTGACGCGTTACTCCATCGCTTGTCACAAATGTACCTTAGACATGCAAGGGCGCCATTTGCAAGATCTCGAAACTTTCCTATAAAGGTTCCGGGAAATACAAATCACGGGCACCAAAACTGCAATCAACTCGCTCCCGTTTTGTTTACAAACAAAGCTATTATTAAGCGAGGAGACGAATTTGATCCATGTTTCCCAGCGTCGAAATCGACCGCGAGCTTTGGATGTTTTTTCGCGAATGATGCAGTTTGATGAATTTTCATTTGCCTTCTCTAACGACATCCATTGAACAGACTGAATGTGCTGTAAGGCGGGGAGAGTACGGTTTCCATTTAGTTTAATCTGCAGACTAGGTGTAGATATGTGTCTCGTTTGGTTTCCTCGTAGGGACCCAAAATCGACCTTCTAATGGCTAAAGAAGTAACTTCATGTTATTTATTCCAATTGCTTGGTAAGACACCTCTACATTGCATCACGGTTTGCCCCCTTACAGCCTCATGGCGTATGGGGACGCCTTCCGACCACCTTTGAATCGCATGGCTCAGGAACATTGCATGTAACAAGGGATCGAGGGTTGAAATTATTAACATGGTGAGATTCATTGAGAATCATCAGGACGTGATTATCCTAAGAGACTAAGAAAAACAAGAACTTTTCCACCCTTTGTATGTTGTATATATACAGGTGGTTATCAAAATAATGAAAACACCTGTGAATAAAAAGGACATTTAAGAATGCGCTTCGTAAGCATTAAAATATAATAATAGCTACCAGTTTTTTTTAATATAAAAAGTATTATATATCATGGTAGTATGAAATAGCCTTTTAGTGAAGTTGTATACGTCGTGAATTTTTGTCAAAAGCGTAAAATGTCAGACCTCACAGACTTTCAAAGAGGCCAAATTGTAGGAGTCCGACTAATTGGAGCAACTGTGACCGAAACATCCCAGCTTTTAGGCTTTTCTAGAGGTACGGTGTCTAAAGTCATGACAGCGTACACACAGCGGCGGCTAGACAAGCTCGGCAAAGCAAAATAGTGGACGGACGGAGAAGCCGAGTGAAAGAGACCGACGGGTATTGAAGCGGATTGTAATGTCTAAAAAGAAAACAACTGCAGCCAAAGTGACCGCAGAGCTCAATCAGCATCTGGATTCTCCAGTGTCAATAATTATAGTTAGGAGGCACCTTCATAAACAGCCGTATTAGTAACGGATTCCTTATAAATCCAGTGTGTTTGCATTATTTTGATAACCACCTGTATATTTATAATCTAACCTAGCATAATAATCTAATGTAATTACTGCATAGATGTAATGATGTATATATGTAATGTGCTCTAACATTTTGGGTAGACATGTCACCTCGGTGGCATACTCTACTCACCCAACCACACATATTTAAACTGGTACAGTGTCTCACGACACTAGGCACGGGAGGAGTGTGTGTTGGTGGTAGTTAGTCTCGTTTTTGTGGGTAATAGTATGAATCCTAAATTACTGAGGGGGTCGAAGAGATTATCTTCCATGAACAATAACATTTGTCAGCCATTCGACAGTCAATCCGCTTTGCCAATTCGTAAACCCACGTGGTTTACCCTTCAGAGTTCTGACGACAGCGACTCCGCCCACATATACTCTGTCTGTTTCAAAGGTTGATTGAGGAAAAATAAATGGTGTCTTTGTCAAGGACTGCGTTACGGTTCATTGAAACAATTTATCCGAATATAGTAGAAACTCACTGATGAAGATTCGGGAAAGACGCTTTAATATGAAATAGCTTATTCATTTTACTGGGATATTTCGTGAAGCTAAAGGACTGGGATATTTCGTGAAGCTAAAGGACTGGGATATTTCGTGAAGCTAAAGGACTGGGATATTCCGTGAAACTAAAGAACTGGTATAGTTCGTGAAACTAAAGGACTGAGATATTTCGTGAAACTAAAGCACTGGGATAGTTCGTGAAGCCAAAGCAATGAGATATTTTGTGAAGCTAAAGGACTGGGATATTTCGTGAAACTAAAGGACTGGGATATTTCGTGAAACTGAGTCAATTCTGTAATAATCGAGGTAGTGTTGAAAAAAGATTTTTGTTTTATGATTTATATATTGTACATACTAAATGCTTATGAATCGTTCTTGTAATTTTATCATTTTCACAGAAATTGAGAAAAAGTGCTTGCAAAGGTCAAATTAGTTCTTGGTTTCAGGGACTACTCGCTGAAGTTTACAAGTGCTCGTAAAAGTAAAATTAGTTGATCTTGGTTTTCCGAAGGGGGCTACTCGCTGAAGTTTACTTGCGGGTCGGCCAACATCACAGGTTCCTGTGCCTATTTTCAGTTTGCTATTAGATCTGTGAGGCATGGACCTAATGTTTCAATTCACTATAAGCTTGGATTCCATTGTTTGGACTTAGAAAATATTTCTGAAGGTAGTGATGAAGAATTAATTCCTGAGCACTCGAGTTACAGCCCTTTATTTGAAGCAAACTAAATGGTTTAGTGAGAGAAGTTGAACTTCTTAAAGATGTAGCAGAGCTTATGTGTTCTCAATAGAAAGTATTCATACTATCTCGTAGAAAGACAGCTGAACAAAGAAAATACGTTGGGTTCAAAAGGAATTTTCATTTAGGTAAGTCTTGCAACCTGGTATCAAGAATTCATTAAAAATGAGACTGTTTAACACAGAGTTCTTTTACCACCCTTTATTATCAAATAAACTTAAAATGATGATACAGTACAAGGCTCAAACTGATAATACAGTTTGTCAGTGCCTTGTCTAAGACTGCGTTACGGTGCGTTTAATCAATTTATCCGAATCCACTAGAAAAGGACTAATGAAGATACGGAAAGACGCTTCCATATGAAATAGCTTATGCATTTTAAAACCTTTCACTATTCCTAAATTCAGAGCATTACGCTTCAATTAGTCAATCTGAATCCAGTACGAACTGGCATAGGAAGATTTAGAAAGACGTTTCCATGCGAAATATCTTATTCGTTTCAAAAACCTTTTACGCTTATTGAATCCAGAGAGTTCCGCTTCAATGCATCTGAATTCATGCTAGTCAGTTCATACTGGATTCAGGATGACCTGGATTCTGTAGGTGTGAAGCGACCTAAACTAAGCCAAATACAGTAACAAACTTAGGAAGTCATCTAATTTCCATTCGTATTTGCATTGAAAGAGAGGAGCTATCGGATCCTGGTGGCTCACACGCTAAGAATGCGAGGAAACTTCCATCTCTTTTCGAAGGCGTGTCGTTGACCTTTCGTTTAACCCTAATTAACCAATCATGACGTTCGTATTCATGAAATTCGGAAACACTCCAGAGTTTTGAAAGAGAGGGGAGAGCGAGCAAGGAGCTCTCATTTGTGCGGGGTGATGCATTGATTCCAAACATAATTAGGTAGCAGTTCCTCTGGCACACTGATTCCATTTGCAGTCCATGAATCAAGCGGAGGCGGAAGGATTATCCACAGCAGTTAGGGACTGTTGCTAAAGTCCACTGGTGAGCGCCGCACACGCACTAAAACTCATTATTAGGGCGTTATTGAACTTGGGGCGGTTTAAGACCCCGAATGATAGAGTAATTGAATTGCTGCCTCGGCTATGATTAGAGCGGGGCGCACAATCCGCTGGAATTCGGACACCTTGTTGGCCCTTAACGCATCCAAGAATTGGCAGAAGGTAATTCCAGGACAGTATTGTCGAGGACGATGAATATTTCAGTGCACTGGAAAGCGCTGCACTTGTGGGACGCGAGGCCTGGTTTCATTCATTTTCTGCTGCGAAATATTTGAAGCAGGTTTGGATATGAATTTTGGAGCAAACCATCATTTGTTTCATTGCCTATAGCTTCAATCAAGAATTCCTTGTTTTATTCAGCACAGACATTATATTGAATACAGGAATTGGTATACAGGATATGTCGCGAGTAAAACACCATGAATATGCCGGTTGATTCAAAAGATCTTAGGAAAAGTTTAGGAGGTCAGGAGTAACAAAATAAATCAAATTTACATAGGAACATGATCACAAAATCCCGACGGAGTTGATAGAATTACAGGATGAATAAATAAATAAAGTAATGCAAGTAAGGTATTACATGTTTATTAGATATACGTTTACAGGTTAAGAGAAAGTGTTCAGTCCTATCCACCAGCATTAATACATGCCTCCCAACGTCGCCATGTGGCGTGGCGAACATGTCTTGAATTCTTTTCGATTTCTCTTCTTCCATTGCAGGGCTGCGTGTTGTTAGGTCCCGATTACAATGACTTATGATAGTGAATTCTTCTTTTACAATCTTTAGTGTCAATGCACAACCACTTGATGATGAGGCCCGCATTTTTTGGGACATATGTTTACATAGGTATATCTAAGGTGAGAGACTGGAACTTACTGAGGTCGCTCGATTCTCCAACTTGCTCCCTGTGGAATTTCAACCTTGACAGGAAGCGACTCTTTAAAAATCGATCAGTCGTTTTAAAAACATATCTATTAATCTAAAATAAATTCAACAACCTTCTAAACCTCAGAAATAAAAGCTACAATCGATGCTTCACATCACATAGATTTCATCATTAAAATCTGATGGTAACATGGTAACTGATATTTTTTTTAAAAATTTGATCTAATATTGTTCCTTACGGATATTTAAAAAAATTGTGCTTGTGACCATTGAAACATCTTTCTATCAATCTTTCCTCTTGAAACAATGGATGGATATCCGACTGCTTCCCTTTCTCGCAAAAGATTTACGACAAAAGAACACAAAACCGTTTCAGAGTTATTGTTCCACAAGAGAAAAAGGATTTCCTTTCCCTTTGAAGTCTCCAAATAAGTCTTCATTTCCGAATCTTTAATTCGAATGAAAAATCCGAACGAGCTTAATGGACCCATTTCAATTTGTACCGAACACATCACACAAGGTCCATTTAAAAGTCAACGACACGCCAATGATTAAAGCACCTTTATGCGCTGCAGAAACAAGTCTTTTTCTCCGTCTCTAAACAGTCCCTCACTTTTAATTCCACCCTCCTTTCAGGTGCACACTTTCTTTCAGACCCCCGAAACAAAAGATATTTTTATTTGCTGTTCTCCATCCCCCCTCAACCTCAGACTCCATCCTGATTTACAAGACGCAATCAGCAACAAACAAACTCGACCGTTCACCTCTGTCTTTGAATGGAAGGGGAATGCGGAATCTTCTCCACCCCCTACAGAGGCAGCGCTCTTCTGTTCTTGCTCCGAACCACCCCCGTGCACCCCTATTCTTTTTGTTCGGAAGCCTCACCTAGCGGCCCGTCTTCTCTCTATTACGTCGCTCCCTCTTTCTTTTTAGTGGGGGAAGTCATTTGTCTTTGGGGAAATTCTTTTATTTGCTCATCGAACACGCATCTTGCTCATTAACGGTGGCGCACTCTGGAGGCAAACTCTCCAAGCGACGCCAACCCCCCCTCTTCCCCCTTCCATGCACTCCTGATGAGCAAATAGAAGGCGTTTTGCACGTGCCTCTCGCACAGCCGCCTTTATTGATTTCCCCCAGCCTAGACATTTTACTTACGGTTGGTTAGAGGTCTTCCACCCCCTGACTTTTCCCAAGGCCCACCGAGCTGATAATTGGGGTCTATTTTGTGGGACTTCCTCCGGCTAAAAATTATGTCCCGGGTGTGAACGAGGGCCTTTGTGTGGGACGCCACTTGCGCCCGCGTCTGGTGCGACGGTCTTATTACAGACGACCGCGTTCGTGTTTGATTTATTATTTTCACTTAAGGCATCCGAGGAATTCAGGGGCGTTTTCGGAGGCGTTTTAGTTCGGAGCACTGATTCAGGAACCCACCTGATGAGTGGGTTCTTAGTTTTGTGGCGTTTTTGCACCACAGTAATATAAACTGGAGTCGGATTCAGGTGGATACCTTCACAAGTTATTTATTTCAACTTAAAAGGTTTCTATCAACATTAGTGAGACTATATTACAATATGTACACAGAGCAATCAATAAGAATCACCGCTCTTTACTGTTAATTTTTTTTATCATTGGTGTTTAACTTCACCGTATAGATGTCTCACGAGAGATCTCCTTTCCCACTTCTCCCATTGCCTGCCTCGTCTCGTATCCCCGTTTTAGTTTACTTCGAGGGAGTCGGCCTCCCTCTTGGAATGTCGATTCTGGTGTTTTTAAATAACACCTGCAACATTAAGGGGTGTCAACTTCACAGCTGTGAGCTCTTTCTTTGGATCTCGGAATCGGTAGAAAATGACGAGTGTGACAGTCAAAGCAAGAATAAGTATTACATGCCGACCCTACGACGGATTTAATGTCTTTCTGGCACGCGTTACCACAGAACTGTAAACACACGTGTTCTTTTTGTGTGGCCCGTCTGATTCCCTCTCGTGGAAGACCCCAGATAATCCAGTTGTTGAACTTGTTCTCCAGTCGAGGGCGATCGGAATCGCAGATGCGAGATTACGAACCAAACTAGCTATGGCTCTAGGAAAACGGAACAAAAGATCCGCATGCTATCGTCTTTTTCCAGACGTCACAGGGTGGATTCTGTGTTAAGGAATACTCATCACTAGGATATTGCATCATTTTGTGCAAGACTAACATTCAATGTGTGTCACACCAAAAGCACTTAAATCACGGACTTTTGTTCGACAGTTCTTCGCCATTGCATCATATGACCTTTCATGGGTTAGTTTTAAGTCAATAGGGGGCCTCGCTTACACTCGCCAACCCCCGGGGATTTCTACTCAATCCCATTTGGTTTACTTCGCAAAGCAACATTACTTTCGCAGAGTGAATCTCCTGAACGGCGAAACTATCTTCATAATTCGTATAATCGTGTTTTGACTTTCCAGTCCATGACGTCACAGCGAGGGCTTCGCCCCTTGCTAGCTTACGATCGCCGAATCCTGGGGATTGCATTGGTTTGCTTTGCAAACCAAAACTCCTTTCTCAGATCCCATTTGGTTTGCTGCGCAAACCAACATTACTTTATCAGAATCAATCTCCAGCGATGGCGAAACTATCTTAATAATACGGTCTGTGACGCCACAGGGAGGGAGGGTTTCGCCGTCTACTCGCTAATGATCGCCAAACCCCGGGGATTGCCACGCAATGCCGTTTGGTTTCCTTTGCAAACCAAGACTCCTATCGCAAGTGATTTCCCTTTCCTTACTTAACCACTTAATGCACCCTAAACTAATAGCAGCATCAGTAAGAATCCTCTCCATCTTTTGTTCATTGTACAATTTTAAATAAACCGTGCTAATCTCGTAACATTATGATCTGTACTTCATCGGTAAAGCATCTGAGAACAGAGTGAAAAAAGCAACCCCTTTTCCGCCCCACATAAAAAAAAAATCGTCTTTACGGCAATTGTTGCTACGATAAATTTGATATCTGGCAAACCCGATAGTCTAAAATGTAGCCTTCAGTTTGGCGAAGAACATGCTCCACGAAAAAACAAATACGAAATTTGTGTGACCAACTTTTAATTGCATCGAATTTATTTATGAACCAATTTAAAAAATAATTTTACCGTAAGAAACTGTGTATTCCAAGCTTTCACACAGTATTTTCAAATTTTAAAACTAATTGTATTAAGTTATAGATATGACAGTTTTAGTTTTGTATCGGAAATTACGATCTAAACGTTCCGAAAATTGTATGACCAACTTTTAATTCCATCGACTTTATTTATTAACCAATTTTAAAAACAATTGTACCCAAAGAAATTGTACAATCTAAGTTATTCAGTGATGTTTTGAAATAAAAAATAATGATAGTATTAAAATTAGATATGACAGCTTTAACTAAAAGCAGCGAAAATATCCCAATAATCCGAAATTTGTGTGACTAACTTTTGATCGCATCGACTTTATTTAGTAACCAATTTCAAAAATAATTGTACCGTAAGAAATAGTACATTCTAAGGTATACTGGGATATTTTCAAATTTAAAAACTAATAGTAATAAGATATAGATATGACAGTTTAAAAAAAATAACGTATATGTCTCGATTTTTCCCGAATTAAAAAAAAATATTATTAGGAACCAAATTTAAATTTCTTAAAAAACTCGACGAGCTGCAAAAAATTCTCGTTTAGAGTTACTCTATAAAAAAAATTCACGACTGAAGACAAAATGTGTACGTCTTTTTCTCACTCGCGTTAGAAATTTTGCGTTTTCAATTTTGACACTGCCTAAACTAGTAGCCGCATCGGAAAAAAAAATCTTCATTGTCTTGTTCCCTGTACAATTTGGAACAAACCATTTCAATTTGGTAATTTTCTGATCCGTACTCTCTCGGGAAACCGTCCAAGAATCGAGCGAAAAACGCGAGTTTTCAATCCTGCTGCGGCGGTAACATTTTTTTAATATAGAGAGATTATTTTGCATATTTTTCTGGTTTTCAAGGCAATCTAGATGAATTTCCCTGAAATCCTATATTTCTCCTGTTGAGTAAGACCTTTGAACAACCATCTGAATTGAACCATCTGAATCAATCATGAAATCAACCATCTGAACAACCATTGAAAAAATTTCTGGTGAGTTATCAGTGAGACATAACTTATTTAAAATGCTCTTGTGGTTTCAGTAGAAGTGAAAGAGAACGTTTCAACGTATCCTCCGCTAACATCTATTTGATGTTTGAATTTGCATTAGAAAATTCCTTCAGTCGACTTGTAAAATGAATGTTTTTTTACGAAGTTTCACTGAAATCTAAGCTCTGGCTGTAACAATATTTACAAAGTAGCTCTATGGATAGTAAATGAATATTTAGACTTCATTGTTCACATAGGATGATTGTATTGAAGGTTAATATCGAAGTTGCACCTGCGTCGATCAAGATACAAGATGAACGCTCGCATATTTGGCGTGCTGAAACATGTTACCTTTGCTGGAGACCGTAAATTGAAAGGCGGGTTCCACAAGCTTGCATTAATGTTGATGGTTGTACTTTGTACTGTTACTGTAAGAAAATCATTGTAAAGAAGTAATTGAAAATAATCATGAAATGAACATTTTGTTTCATTTCCTGCGCAATACTTGTGTTTGTTCCTAAGCCCGTCACCTGCGCCCATACATTGTTACAAAAATGGTTATTTTAATGTGATCCAACATCTCTTGAGGGGACATCGTGGTTCAATGAGAATGTCCACTGCAAAAGCAACCTTCGAGTCGTAGGCGGCACAAGTTCGTTTTCAGTAGGGGGCATTCCTTCCAGCGTGTATTTCTACTGTGTCAGTAAAACCTTTCATTGTGTGTGTCTATTACTTGATATAGAATGTCTTGTGTCTTGGTCAAAATGGCGAAATATGACCTTTGCGCCATAGAAACCTAATAGCAGCGTAACACCAGTTGAAGTTTTAACCCCTTGAGAATCATCTTGTATACAATATCACATACAATGAATGTCGGATAACGTACCGGTTTTACAAGGCATGGTAGATGAAATCTATCAAATGAGCCCCCGTTTCCGACTCTCAAAGCCAAATTATTTCGATTTATATATTCGTAACGTTAGTTAATGTTTAAGGTTCCAATGCTTGGCTGCCGACCAACCGGTATAGTGGTTAAGGTGTTAGCCTCTAGATCGGAACGTTCCTGGTTCGAATCCGGGTGCGGGCATGGATGTTTGTAAGCGTATGGTGTAGAGGCGGCTGGTGCACCTTAAATCTGTCGTGGCCGAAAGTCCTCACGTTGGGTTGGCGTGGAAGTTTGGAGAGTGGGGTGCCAGCTCACGTGGTACTTCGTCATCTGACCGTGGTTCAAAATTACGAGGTGTTGTCCTTGGATCTTTCCATTAATGGACTGATCCCAGACCGTCGTCAATAGCCCGCTGTGTTGCTCTAGTACGACGTTAACTAAAAATTACCATTACCAATGCTTGGCTTTTTTTGCGAATGTTTTTCTTGAACTACAACTGAAGTATACGTACGACTGAAGTATATGTTCAAATACATTTCCTTCAGATTTACCCAGAGGAAGAGGATACATTAATGTTGAAACTTTTTGGGTCCAAATGATGGACCTGCCATTTTGAAAACAAAATTCACTATTTTTGATCATTGTTATTTCGCGAACAAAGCACATGCGTGTCTTCCAAGACCAAGTTATGCTATTTTGGAATAACCCATAGATATACAGTCCTAAATTGCTTCTGATGAATCTTTGTAAGCAACATTGTGATTGTTAAACGATGTTTCACTGAAAATCATACAATCTAGTGATTTACTTGGCTTAATACGATGCTTGCACGTTAGTATTGTTCTTTTACATGAGGCGTTCCAATGTAAGTAATGTTTTGGCTTCCAAAATAAAAGTGGTGAAGGTCTGATGCGTAAACTAATCAGAAAAACTGAAAAAGTAATGATTGGAATATAAAACAGCTTTTAAGAACCAAATTGTGGTTAGGCAACTTATTAACGAGAAATCAGCAAAATATTTTTTCAATAATAGCTCATAAGACATTACAAAGAATATTTCTTAACAGCTATACTCCTAAATCGCTAAGAACCGTCATCTTTAT
This sequence comes from Metellina segmentata, assembly GCA_947359465.1. Classification (NCBI taxonomy): domain Eukaryota; kingdom Metazoa; phylum Arthropoda; class Arachnida; order Araneae; family Tetragnathidae; genus Metellina; species Metellina segmentata. Next base: position 13,601,296 of record OX375878.1, read on the forward strand.
GTGCAGAAGACAACATCCTGACAACAAAGAAATATATTTCTTATTACTGTTAAGACTTGAGAAATATTTTATTCAGTTCAAAGGCAGGGCATTAATCCGTTTATTTCTATCGAAGAAAATCAACTATCTTCCGTTACTCAAAGAGAAAGATAAATCTCATAAATACATCTCAGTCTGGAACGACAGTCATTAGGTTCAACGCAATATGTCTTCATTACAGCTTTCATTGACTGACGGCCTTATTAATATTAATACCATTTTTAGATTTCTTTTCGTATTTAAATAAATATATATATATATACATAGAATAGGAATATTTTCAAAATCCTTTCAAAGGATTGTCTCCAGAAATTATTTTTTTAAGGAAAACTTTCCAACTTCTATAATATTTCAATGTCTGACACTTAATGGAAATGAGCTAATTATTCAGCATGTATATATCGATTTATCTCTACTATTATAAAAGGAAGTATTTGTCTGTGTGTACTTATTTAAACTGGTACAGTGTCTCACGACACTAGGCACGGGAGTGTGTGTTGGTATTAATTAGTGTACATTGTGTACTGTCCTGACGAATGTATGACACTTACAATAATGAAATTTGGTACACAGTTAGTCCGAATTGTTTGCCAATTTTGTGTCCAGCCCGAATTTTAAAACTTAATCTAGAAAATTTTAAAATTAATTTATTAGTTTTTTTTATTATTCTTTCTTTTCTCTGGAATGTGACGTCACCCGAACATCAAATGAAGAAGGAACGGCTTTTGCTATTTTAGACCGCTGACGTCTGCCTTTGGAACCATGCCAAGTTTTGCGATTCTAACGTGTTTTGTTGTTGTTTCTAAAGCCTACATTGGCAGACCAGAGGAGTGCCAGGCCCGTAGAAGACGGCAAGAGGCGAGGGGGTGCGCCTTCCATGTTATTGAGCCCCATTGGGAGGAAGTCCGACTTTGCTCGGCATACATGACACATCCGTTTTACAGGAAGGTCCCTTTCATACATCCATTCACTCACACATATCGTAATTTAGATACCAATCAGAGGCCGATAACCCTCTGATCAGATACCCCCAGAGGTATTGATTTGGTATGGGAACATGGGGGACTTTGTGACCACGACCTATTTAACGTGCCCCAGTCACCATTAGTGAACACGACGGTCTTTAGCCAGGTCGAAGCGCCGATCTCACAATCATCAGAATTGCAGGCTCCGCCGAGGACAGAACCCACAACCCTTCTGATGCGAGCCCGACGCTCTACTGACTGAGCTACCGCGGCTCCTAACGTGTTTTGATTTACGTTGTTGATTTTTTTAACTTCGAGGCCATCACTGTGTTGCACGTGGAGTTCGTTTACGCAGCATATCGAATGGGAATATGTAGCAATCACCTTGAGTTGACGAGCTTCAGCGAACAGTTTGGAGACGTCCAGGGCAGCGTGGGGATCCTGCCCTTACTATCGTACGCCACACATGGCCACAACAGGGCGTTATGGTATGGGTTGCTATCTCCTTTGATAGCCGGACCTCTTTAGTAGTCATTTCTGGCAGACTTAGAACACAGCAGTACGTAGACGACACTCTACGACCGGTTGAGTTTACATTCCTTTTGCGACACCCCGGACTTACTTTTCAACAAGATATGATATGGAACTATTATAGAAGGCGGAGTCTCGTGGGGAGACCATATCTCTTCAATACTCTCAAAGTGTCTCCAAATCGGGAGTTCCATTTCTAAACTCAAAGGGGGTGGTTGTTGGGGTGTCAGTGGCCCGCTCCAGAAGGAGTGGTATTTGACCGTCACGGAGAAAACAATTACCTATGGAGCCGGCATTTGGGGAGGCAGTCTTACTCTTAAACAGATTTCAAAACTTCACACAATCCAACGACCGTTTCTCCTTAAGATTTGTGGAGCCTACAAGACCTCCCCTACTGACTTCCACAACTCCCTTTTGCGGCAATCCTCCTCTCCACTTGACTCTCAAGTCTCTTAGTCTTAGGATTAATATTGTCAAAAGGCGGCTGGACGCGCCCAAGTTTGGACCTTTGCTGCTTAATTTAGATTACAATAGTACGACAATAAATATTCCTACGTCGACTCTTATTCTAAATTTTACTCTAACTATTCCAAATCCTGACCTTGAGGGTCATCCCTACCAATGACTCCGGTATTGATGGCAATATCGGGGCAGCGGTGTGCATATTTTCTGGTCAAACTTTGATCGAAGCCCATCAGTTTGAACTTAATAACAATAGCATTTTTCAGGCTGAATTAACAGCCATGCACCAATCAATATTATGGGCGATCTAAAACAAGAAAATAATTCATATCTACAGCGACAGTCTAAGCCCAATTCAGGCACTTAAATCTCATACTAACAAATGGTCTTATTTATTATCAGTTAAAAAGTCTATATTATTATTGTACTAACTTCGGCCTGAGTTGGGTGCGTGCACACGTGGGACGATGGGAAATGAGCTCACCGACGGCTTCGCTAAGCTGGCCTCGTCTTGCAGACACATTGTTGAGGTGTCTGCCCCTCTTTCATACGTTAAACGACAAATATTGCACTTCAAAGTACAGGAATGGCAAAATTATTACAGTTCCTCTGAAAAAGTTCTTAGATTGAGGGAATTCTTGCCCAAAGTCAATTGTAAAACTTTGATTTCTGATAGGCATCTCGTCTGGTTCCTTACTGGTCATGGTCCGTTCATGAAGTACCTTCATCGATTCAAGCTTAAAAATGGTGACTTGTGTAAATGCAGAAAAATCGATGACCCAGACCATTACCTTTTCAGCTGCAGACACAATTAACTATCATCTTAGTAGACCAACCGTTACCAACAAACCGGCGTGGCTCAATTCGGTACTTCACAATGAGATCTCAAGGTATATGATCCGGAAATGCGTCATGATGTCGGCGGATGTGGCTGGCGAGATGACCTGAATTTAGTGCTCTTGGGTCCCTACCCCTTTTATTCTTTTATATTTTTCTGTAAGAACGTTTGGCTAGGTTAAGTTCTTTTTCATGTTCTCTTTATTATATTTTAATATTTTAAGTTTTAACTGTTGTGTTGTGAGCCAGGAATTGTGGTATCCCTTTTATCTATATATTTTGTATTTCCGTCAATTCCTTTTAGTTATCAAATCCTGTTAAAGGGCCTTTTGCCCATCTTTTGTGTTACGTGTTCTGATTTGTTATTCGGGCCATTGTCCCTTGTATCTTTTGATAATTTTAATCGATTTCGTCCGTGGGGATCTACCTGTGAACTGGAAGTCCCCTCCCCCTCCCTTAATATGAATCTAAACCTTAACAGGTGAATCGGAAGGAGGTGGATATTGAACAAGATAATGCCCGGCCGCACACGGCAAGTGTTATTGGGAATTGTCTTCAAGCTTTCCCAACACTTCATTGGCCGGCTATGGCCCCTTGTCTCTCTCACTTGGAACACATTTAGGAAGTTATGGGAAATCGATTGCAACCATCCCGGAATGTTGACCATTTAGCCCAACAGTTAGAGACAATTTGGCAAGAAATTTCACAGGACACAATCCGGGAACTTTTTGAGTTTATGCCACGCTGGTGACGCATCCAGGGCAGAGGTCGACCAACGCCTTATTGACTTCCTCCCTTTGTAGCGGTCAAACTCTGAAATAAATCATTCAATTGTTCTGAAATTTTAATTGTTTGTTTTCCTATGTATATTCTTCACATCCACCTATTTTTATCGCAATCTGAAAACTCGTTCTTTGTGCGTCGATATTTTTTATTATAGAGTGTAGCTTTTACACATGAAATAAATAGAGAAGCGTGTGATTCAATTTAATAACTTTATGAAGATGCGTTTTAAGAAACTGATTTGTTAGACAAAAATGCCCTTAAACTATTTTTCAATTAAATTTTGTTACGTTGTTTGGGACTAGAAGATAGATATGGCTGCGTCTAATCATTCGGCAGAATTGAAAAAAAAAATTATCTGATAAGTGGATGTCGTAGGCAGATTGAGGTACTGCTTCAACTTAAGGAGTTTTGGCTTTAGTGCATATATTTATCATATTAACGCGAATACGTAGTTAATGTAATTACTAGAAACTTTATTTCAGGTCCCTTCTTACTTTGAGTAGATATTTGTAACTGAGTAGATTTTTCTTTAAATTCGGATTGAATTGGATTTGTGGTTTTGTGGCGGAATCCAAATCGAACAAGTTTCTCCGATTTGGTTGAATGGACGAGTTTTATGTTACATGGGTCATATTTAATCAGGTTCTGCCAGACACGCAACAAAAAACGTCTTCAAAAACAAAGCCAGTTTGGATCTTGCTCCACAAATTAAAACCGATTTAAAAACTTCAATGTAGGAGAATCGCAGTTATGACTTGATATATATATATACTGTGTGTATTCAAAATTCCATCGAAACACTAAGTGGTCAAAGCTGCGAAAGAGACTTTCAACTCTAAAACTGAAGAGGCAAAATTGGTAGGTTGGAAGTAAATTACAGTCACGTTGAAGCAACACAATGGGCTATTGGATCTGGGTAATGGTTATGGTAATTTTAGTTAATGTCGTCTATTATTGTAATGCAACACAACGGGCTATTGACGACGGTCCGGGATCAGTCCCTTAATGGAAATATCCGAGGACAACACCTCGTAATTTTTAACCACGATCAGATGACGAGGCAACACATGAGCCCCAACCAACACCAACCCAACGTAAGGACTTCCGGCAACGACAGATTTAAGGTGCACCATCCGCCTCTACACCATACGCTTACAAACATCCATACCCGGACCCGGATTCGAACCAGGAACTTTCAGATCCCGAGACTAATACCTTAATCACAAGACCCATTGGTCGGCCTATTGGATCTGGGATCCAACTCGAAGAGACAGATTCGAAGATCGCGGGATTTAAAATTGAGGTCAGATGACACTGTGAATAAATTATCTAAAAAAGGCGAATTCGGATGCTTGGATTTTTTATTAATGAGACATCCATTTTGTTTTAGAGATCAAACTACTTATATATTCCAGAAAACCTTTCCATATTTTACTCAGTAACTCAGTTCGAAGAATGCTAACTTCGTGCCATACTTCAATTCGATCCCCAGAGAACCCAAATCGGTTGTCATAGCAACGTAAACCTCATAGTCTTAAGAGGGGATTCGTTGCATATAAGCAAATGTAATGGTACCGAAGAACTAATGCAAAGTCTCTCCGCATTCAGATCTTTACGGATGCATTTCGAAATCAATATATCCTCTTTGCTTTGCTTCTATACCACTCGTATTCTCGTATTATGGCTTTCTTTTCATGCGATATTTTGGATTTCTGCTTAGGGAAGGACAAAAGCGACCCGTGAGTTCTCTTTCTGCGTAAGCTTAAGAATGGGGATCAAAGAGGTTTTAGAAAAGGATTTTAGAGTTCATTAGTTGTGGGGATTTTTGAATCGGTTGAACGTGGAATTAGCATAGTTTAAAATTTGAAAAGAATGATGCTTCTTCTTTGCAATATGGGATAAGACGCAATTCGTATTGTAAGCATTAAGCTGTATTTATGTACAGCTGGGATACGATGAAATGCCTATTTAAAGGTTTTAAGTCCCTTTTTCAGGTTGTGATGAATGGGATTAGTTGAATATTAAATGTCATATGGAAATAGTAAATGAAAGAAAAGAGAAAGTCAAACATAAAAATAAATGTCGAAGCCGTTGGTTTTCAAACTACAATTGATTGGTCGACCACGTTAGTGTGTCACTGTGCAGTTTGAAAACAAACCTCTTAGCAGATGAAACATAGATTTCTTTCTAGCTGTACGTTTTCAAACTACAGTGGGTTGGTCGATCACGCTAGGGAATCACTGAGCAGTTTGAAAACAACCCTTTTAGCCGAGGAAACCCAGCTTTCTTTCTAGCTGTACGTTTTCAAACTACAGTGGGTTGGTCGATCACACTAGGGAGTCACTGAGAAGTTTGAAAACAACCCTTTTAGACGAGGAAACCCAGCTTTCTTTCTAGCTGTACGTTTTCAAACTACAGTGGGTTGGTCGACCACGCTAGAGAGTCACTGAGAAGTTTGAAAACAACCCTTTTAGCCGAGGAAACCCAGCTTTCTTTCTAGCTGTACGTTTTCAAACTACAGTGGGTTGGTCGATCACGCTAGGGAATCACTGAGCAGTTTGAAAACAACCCTTTTAGACGAGGAAACCCAGCTTTCTTTCTAGCTGTACGTTTTCAAACTACAGTGGGTTGGTCGACCACGCTAGAGAGTCACTGAGAAGTTTGAAAACAACCCTTTTAGCCGAGGAAACCCAGCTTTCTTTCTAGCTGTACGTTTTCAAACTACAGTGGGTTGGTCGACCATGCTAGAGAGTCACTGAGAAGTTTGAAAACAACCCTTTTAGCCGAGGAAACCCAGCTTTCTTTCTAGCTGTACGTTTTCAAACTACAGTGGTTTGGTCGACCACGCTAGTGAGTCACTGAGTAGTTTGAAAACAACCCTCTTAGCAGAGGAAACCCAGCTTTCTTTCTAGCTGTACGTTTTCAAACTACAGTGGGTTGGTCGACCACGCTAGTGAGTCACTGAGTAGTTTGAAAACAACCCTCTTAGCAGAGGAAACCCAGCTTTCTTTCTAGCTGTACGTTTTCAAACTACAGTGGGTTGATCGACCACGCTAGGGAGTCACTGAGTAGTTTGAAAACAATCCTCTTAGCAGAGGAAACCTAGCTTTGTTTTTCTTAGAAACCTAGCGGAGAGGTTCGGTACATGAAACACATCATGGTTACTTCTTTCTTCTGTGTCAGCAAACATTTTCTTGCGTGTGTATGTGTACTTGACTTTACTTGATTTTGGAGCCAATGAGACAAATAGGGCTCTGATGCCCATATAATTGAAAACCAACAAACGACTAAAGTGTCAAGACTCCTCAATTGTGCCCTAGAAACGGATCTTAGACTATTTTCATTAGGGTTCAGGTGTTGACTTCGTCATTGTACCGTGGTTCAAAATTACGAGATGTCCTCTCTTTTGTCCCTCGGGATTGATCCTGGACCGTCGCTAATAGCCAGTTTCGCTACTCCTGCTAATTTGAGTCGGATAAGGTTTGATATCTCAGATTTGAAAAAAGAATTTTGCTAACATTCACGTGACACATTTTGATTTTACAAGGTACGATCAAAAAGTTTACGTTTGAGTGCGTGGCTGCAGCGTATATAGAAATTAGCGCGTCGAAGATGCGGGTATATAAGCTCCGACATCGATGCATGGGATTATTGTGGCATTCGTTTATTTCCGAAGTGTGTGTGTGTGTGTGTGTGAAAAATGCTGAAACGTTAACAATGGCGACGTTAATACCAAATGCGTCCAAACAAGGCCAACGTGCTGTTATTCTTTTTTTTGGCTGCGAAAGGACAAAAACCGGTAGACTGGTGCCTCCACTGGGGGCCTGAGTCGAAAGCGTCGACCATGCAGTGGTGTCATCCTTCCGCCCCTCGTCCCAAGAAATTCAAGAGCCACTCATCTACTTGAAAAGTGATTCTTACACTTTTCGTTGATTATCAAGGCTCATTGCTTATTGATTTCAATAATCCAGGTATCTCCATCAACGGGGTACGGTTCTGCGAAACGCTGGAGAGATTACGACGAGCAATTAAGGCGAAACGTCCGAGAAAACTGCGAAATGGGGTGATTCTGCTTCACAATAACGCACATCCCCATACCGCAAATGTCGTAAAGCAGAAGTTACACTCACTAAAGTGGAATACTCGAGTACCCGTCTTGCAGTCCTGATCTCTCCTCATGACTTCGGTCCATTAAAAAGTCCTTGAGAGGTCGACGGTTCCTGTCGGACGTAGAAGTATGGACGTCACCAAGGAAGTAGAAGTGCAGCAGGCAGTTTCGGACTTCTTCGAGCAGCAGAAACAGGAGTTTTACCAAAAGGGTATAGTCAACCTGGCGAAGCACTGGGATGATTGCCTAAATGCTCAAGGCGTTTTTGCATGACTGCCATACCAAAACTGGACTGTACAGCCTTCGAACGGAAACTTTTTGATCACCCCTTGTAGTATGCGAAGAGCCAAATAATAATTCCCATTCTTTGAGGAAGAATATACTCGCTTTTCTCCAGCTTTCGTGCTTCCTGGAAGCAATAGGTCCAGACTGTTATCGTTATACTGTCAAGTCTTGTCAAGTATGCTTTTCCGAAGAAGTAATATTACTGTTTACAGTGATTATTTCCTTTTTCCCTTTTTGTTTTAAACGTTACAAGTTTTGATCGATAAATTGATATTGCCTAATTAAGCTCAATTAATTAAATTTAAGAGTAATTTATTCAAGTTAATTTCTTATATAGTTGAGCCGCGGAGATTTAAGTTAAGGTACATTAAGCCGTGGACTAAAAGGAAGTTTGAATGAGAGGTCGGTTTAAGCTATTCATTTTCACAATGGCATCAGATGTCCTATGTTGAATTGTTATTCAGTTTCATTAATGAAAACAACTAGAAGTTCCTGGGAAACTCTTCTTTATTGTTGTCCAGTTAAATAGACAAAATCAGCTTTACCTGGGAAGCTGCTGCATCATGACAAGAGACCGAGGCTTTCCGTCAGATGAAGAGGGGATGGATTCGCCGGGAACCTGTGGACATCAGTCTTAAGAGCTGGGCATCACTGGTGAGTAGCATCCGGAGTAGTGGTTCGGGTCGCCCGGGCCTTTCAGGAACAGCTCAGTCCGGTCCGCTTCCCTTCGTCGTCTCGTGTCGTCACCTTATATTATGGCAAACCAAAGGGGAGCGTAGCACCCCTTCTAGTTAGGACAAGACCTCCCTTTCGCCTCGACTCTCGCCAATCCAGCGGGAATTCCCAAGTTCCGCACATACATAGAAGGAAGATCGGAGATCGTATCATAACACCTAGGTTGTTTGCTTCCCCAGCAAATATTTCATGATTTAAGTAAAATTACCTTGGAATCATTTCAAGCTTGCCGCCTTTACTTTGTGGATCTCATGAACAGTTTTTAATTGCATATCTATGCGCATGTTTGCTTAATATTATAAAGTTGCAAACAGTCTGTTGTTTCCGGTATTTATCTTTGACCGTTATTTTGTGAAGTCACCAAACATCAAATTCTTACAAGTGGTATACACTAAGTCAAAAAACAGTTCTGATAATATAAAGAGATGCGTAAAAAGAAGAGTGCTCAGTATGTGGAAAGCTATTCACGACACCTTATACTTACTGTGTTCCTGAAGAAGACATATAAATCTGATGCAAAGAAATTAAATGGCTAAGTGAACCTCAACAGAAAAGGACACCACATTCTGGCTCAATAAAGTTAAAAAACTCGCATCTTGAAAACTTTGATTTAGTGTGCTTCTCTTGAAAAACCGACGATCTTGTGGCATATTTTAGAGCCCCCATTTTAAGTCCAAGGGATCTACAAAACAATTCTAGTTCCATTAAACGTGAAATAAAAGTTTATTTATTGACATTTTCTGAGAATATATTCAAGTCACAAGTTTATGTACACCTTTTTTCCGTTTTCCTTAACTATAAACGTAATGTACTTAGTATTCTGTAGTAAATACATTCATACCCCTTATATACGTGAACAACTATTTAGAACAACTTTTTTTTTCGCTTTTCGGAATTTTAAACTAATTGGCCTCATTTGTTTTAATTAAATACTTTTCCATTCCCATCTGATTAAATACTTTCGTAATTTGAAAGTATTTGGCTAATTGGAAAGAGGGGGCATATTTAATTTATTCTACTTAAAATAATTCAATTATAAACACTTAGTTGCTCGGTATTCGCTTAAAAGGCGTTTTTAAGAACCGTAAGATTACTTTAAGAGTACATTTGAAGTTTGTTCCAAATCATGAAGGACGTTTGGAGTGTGTGGTGTCGGCTCAGATGCTGCTGTCGCAGTCCTTTAATCATTCCCTTCTGGATTGATCCCGGAAAACCTTCCGTGGGCCACAGTAACCCAATCGGAAAAGCAACGGATTAGCAATCGGAACGTAAAGAATTCGAATCCAACCAAAGACCATCGTGTACACAGGTGGCCGGTGCACATTTGTCGTGGCCTTCGAATGTACTCACGGTGGCGTGGTGTGGAAGTTTCGAGAGTGGGATACTATCTCATGTTTTGACCTCGTCACCTGACCACGTCCGTTTAAAATAGCCCGTTGTTCTACTCCAGCCTGACGTTAACACTCTACAAACTGTCACGCAACGCCTACTAGGGATGCGACATCGATGTCGATGTTTTCAAAACATCGATGTTTTTTAAAAAACATCGATGTATTTAACATCGATGTATTGGGGTCGATGTTTTTGTAACATCGATGTTTATACTTGTCGATGTTTTTACGTTGTCGATGTTTTATTTTTAAATGAAAAAAATACCGTTATAAACATTTTAAAAATAACCAAGTAGCATAACTTTTATAATCAGCAAATTGAACAAACTTTTAGACTAAAGTGACCAAGGATGAAGGATCTGAAAAGTAGGGATGCGACATCGATGTCGATGTTTTCTAAACATTGATGTTTTAGAAAAAAACATCGATGTATTGGAGCCGATGTCGCATTACTAATTGCTAAACCAGTTATAAGAAATGGGGTAAAACGTTTAAATGCACTGAATTTTAAAAACATCGAAAGTTTGGGGCGATGCATTATCAACATCGATGTTTCAATTTTGAACATCGATGTTTTGCTGTCGATGTAGCATCACTAGGTGCTAAACAAGTTTTAAGAAATGGGGAAAAAAGTTTGAATTCACTGAATTTAAAAAAACATCGATAGTTTAGTGGCGATGCATTATCAACATCGATGTTTTGCTGTCGATATTGCATCCTTAGTTGCTAAACCAGTTTTAAGAAATGGGTAAAAAAGTTCAACTGCACTGAATTTTAAAAACATCGATGTTTTTGGAACGATGTTTTAACAACATCGATGTTTAAATTTTGAACATCGATGTTTCAAAACATCGATGTTTTGCTGTCGATGTCGCACCCCTAACGCCACCATGAGGAGAAATGGAGCCTAAATCAAATTAACTTACAACAGCCTCCACCTACACGACGGTTTTTAGTTGGATCGGGTTACAAACTCACAACCCTCCAGTTGATAATCTGCAACTCTTCCAACTTGGTTCCGTTCGAGTCGTTGTGTGGAAGTTCGGAGAATGGAATGCCAGCTAACAGGTGTGAATGCGTCATCGGATTGTGCTTCAAAATTAAGGGATATCCTCGAATATTTCCCTTCGGATTTGATCCCGGAAAGTCGCTTATAGCCCATTGTGTTGCTCCACTATGTCGTTAATTAAACTACCTACCTAATTACCTCGAACCGGATTATCACGGCACTCCCAAAAGCCTTCAGGAGTGATCCCAGATCGTTCCGGAATACCCATTGTATTGCTTTACTAAAATTTTAATTCAAACACCCCCTTTGGATATCTGGAGTATGTTGCTTAAAGTCTTCTCTGAAGTTTTTCTGATTTTACACGAGAAACCAAACTACGATAGGCTTTTTAGTTTAAGTTAAATGTAGGTGGCGGTAGTGTTTCCTACACGTATTCCGAACGTGACGTCAGGTGGCTAGTTACACGAATACGATCTCAGCAGGTTGCTAATTTAAGTTCCGTGATATATGATGTTTTTGATTGGTCAACGCCAGCTCAATTAAGCGCCAGACGTAACCATAACAGAAATATTGAGGTAACCATGATTTGTATCACGTTTGGTAGGTAGGTACTTAATGTATTCGGTCACGTTGACAGTCATTTTTGGCCACAAATTCCAAAAAAAGGTTTTAAATTATGACCATTTATTTAAGAAATAGGACTGTAAAACTGTCAAAAATATTGTGTTCATTTTTCGATCGCTTATAAAATTTTTGTTTTATATAAATATCCTTTTGATTCTAGTACATTCCCTTGAAAAAGGCGACTCGTCATCAGACCGTGGTTCAAAATTACTTGATGCTGTCCTCGAATCTTTCCCTTAGGGGATTGATCCCTGACCGTCGCCAATAGCCCGTTATGTTGCTCTAGTACGACGTTAGTTAAAATTATCTTACCTACCTTACCCTAGAGATGGTATTGGTAATTTTTAGTTAACGTCGTACTGGAGCAACACAACGGGCTATTAACGACGGTCCGGGATCAGTCCCTTAAGGGAAAAATCCGAGGACTACACCTCGTAATTTTGAACCACGGTCAGATGACGAAGCAACACCTGAGCTGGCACCCCACTCTCCAAACTTCCACGCCAACCCAACGTGAGGACTTTCGGCCACGACAGATTTAAGGTGCTCCAGGCGCCTCTACAGTATACGCTTACAAACATCCATGCCCGGACCCGGATTGTAAACAGGAACCTTCCGTTATAGAGGCTAACCCATTAACAACTATACTGGTTGGTCTCCCTAGAAAAGTGCTTGCAGCTTATTTTGGTAGCATCACTTTTCAAATAGGTATAATAGATTTTTCTGTAGCACATTTGAAGTTTTTGACAAATTTCTTTAAAATTTTACACATAATCTTCATTTTTACAAAATTCTTAACATATATGTTAAATATTTTTAGGGGGGGGGGCAATGCTTTCGTTTAATAGCATTAAACGTAAAAATATCATTAAAATGTCTTTATACCACATTAAAAAATATGGTCTCGAACGTGGCCGGATACCTTAATGCACGTAGCAATGGAATTATTGGCGACGGTCCGGGATCAAACCCGAAGGTAAGATACCAAGGATAACACCACGTAATTTTAAATCTGCATTTGGGTAAACGGGAAGCAAAATCTCCGCTTTCCGCCTGGTTTGTTTGTTACAGTGAAGTTTCCTCATATTGCGTTGCTTCAGTCTCAATTCCAGTCTCATCAGATCGGATGGCTTGGTACCAAAACAGAACTCCATGCAGAAACAACAGCGGATGAAAACTCAATTCCACCAGACAATACACTCCGTAGTTTCCTGTTTTGCATAAAGCGCCGCATTTTTGAAAGGGACCGGGCACAGAAGATTGCATGAGGGGGGGGGGTATTTTCGAAGGCATCAGCGCTTTTCAGCCCACCCAACTTTCGAAACCCGAGCGGGAGGGGAGGACTTCTCGGGGCCATCATTAAAATCCTGGTAATTTGCCAGAGAACGGAAACTCGACGGTGCCACCGTTTGCAAAACTCGGTATCCTAGAAAGATAGAGTTCGGTTTGGGCATTTGTTCCGTCGAGGTCCCCGATACAAAGAGCAATTAGTGCCGTTGTTAATGCGGTACAAAGGGGAAGTGGAAGTGGCCGGCCACCGCAGGAAAAAGAGTGAATTAAAAGGGGTCTTTTCTGACGAGATCCTCATCTGCTTGCTTTTCGGGTACTGAGGGAGAGGACGTTATGCAGGAGGCTAATGAAACTCAGCTGGATTTGGATTATTGCAGGATGGAAACGTGTAGGTATTGCATTGTCGAGACTCTACAGGTGTTCGAGCGGAGGTTCCTCGGCTGACGATACCGATCAACCGGTCTGGTGGTTAAGGTGTTAGCCTCTAGATTAGGGATTTCCAACCGGTGGTACGCGTACCACTGGTAATACGCGGCAACGTATCAGGTGGTAGGCAAGGATGATACGAGAGACCCAAATATTCTACGAAGTTTGTTCGATTTTTTAGTATGCACAACCACGTTATGCTATTTCTTATTCCATTTGTTGCTAGTTACTTGTGTGAGGGTGGCTTATCTGAACTTTTGTATGTAAAAAATAAATATAGAAACAGAGTAAGTGCTGAAGAGGACTTAAGAGTAAAGTCAAGCTCCATTGCTCCTTATATTGATATTTTAATAAAAGACAAAAAACAACAAGCTTCGCACTAAAATTGATTTTTGATTAGATTAATCTTTGTTTGCTTAGTATGTACTAATTATTTAAAATAATTTGTTTTTAGACCTGTGAGTAAAAATATTACTGTAATTTTCAATAATCGTTTTATTTTTTGCTTTATTAAAACATCATTAATACGAAATACAAGTGCATTAATCATAAAATATGAAGCTTTCTGAGTATTTTAATTAAAATAAAACAAGCCATTGGCACTTTTCTGACATTAGATATATGTTTCTAAAAATATAGGACTGGTGGTACGCCAAAAATTTCAAGTGGTACGCAAAAATTTCAAGTGGTGCACAGTTACTAAAATGTTGGGAACCTCTGCTCTAGATCGAAAAGTTCCTGGTTTGAATCCGGGGCAGTGCATGGATGTTTGTAAGCGTATGGTGTAGAGGCGGCTGGTGCACCTTAAATCTATCGTGGCCGAAAGTCCTCACGTTGGGTTGGTGTGGAAGTTTGGAGAGCGGGGTGCCAACTCAGGTGTTGTCAAGTCATCTGATCGTGATTCAAAATGACGTGGTGTTGTCCTCATATCTTTCCCTTAGAGGATTGATCCCGGACCGTCGTCAATAGCACGTTGTGTTGCTCTAGTATGATGTTAATTAAAAATTAACAAATTACCTCGGTTGACTGTAATTGTGAGGGAGAGCCAAGAAATGAATTTTGGTAAGCGTGTAGAGAAATTTAGCTTGCATTCAAACTTTTTGTTTCACGATTTTAAGGGTGAGGGACTTTTATGGCAATGGTAAATTCTGATGGTGATTGTGGGCTGAACGTGCTTCCTGTGCTTAATTTTAACGGTATGTCATGTGGTTTCGTTGTTCTTAAAAACGATTTCAGTAAGTCGCCAATAAAAATTCCTAGGAATAAATTCATCTGGATTTGGATTATTGCATGAGGGAAATGTGTAGTTATTGTACTGTCGAGATTCAACAGGTGCTCGGGCGGAGGTTCCCCTGTCGACGAGGAAATTGAGAGGGAGAGCCAAGAAATGAATTTTGGCAAGCCTGTAGAAAAAGTTAGCTTTGCATTCAAACTTCGTTTTTCACGATTTTAAGGATGAGGGACGTTTACTGTCAATGTAATTGTAAAGGATGATATTGATTGTGGCTGAACGTGCTTCGTGTGCTTATTTTGAACGTGTCGTCATGTGCTTTCGTTGTTTTCGAAAACAATTTCAACATATCGCCTATAAAAATTCATAGGAGAAATTTCCGATTCAATAAATAACGATTAAAAGGTGTTCCCACGTATTGAATTGATGTTCACCAAAAACAGAGCATATTTTGCTTCGACCACTTAGCACTTATTCTGAAAAACCTAAAAAAGAGAGCCTAAAAGAATCTAAAGCTGAACATTTAGCATATTTATTTCAACATAACAAATCAAAACGGAACAACAGAACAAACACGCTGACACAACAATGAAAAGAAAGAGTTCTATAAATGTTTCCATCGAAAAAGTTTATACGTCAAGTTATGACAACCTTCATGTTTGAAATCACCAGTACCTCTCCTCTCTTCCTCCCCTCTCATTGATTCCGGAGTTACCGAAGATTCTGGGCCAAGCTGTGCGCTGTTGTCATTTCCACACAACAAAATTCTAAAAGGGAATGAGTTAATCATACACGATATACATGTTAGTTGATTGGCTAAAGCAAGTTTGTCAAAACGATAAACAACGCCGAAACGTAGATCAAATATAACTCCGATATGTATCGTATGAGAGTATTTGTTTAACAGGAAGTAAGATGGTATTCAATCTGGTTTGTTTAGGCTGACAATATACCTCACCGAACTACGTTTCTAAACCTGGTCCGTGAAACCCCAATGGTCTTTAAAAGGTATTTTTAAGCAGATGCTGAAGGTAGAATACTAAAATGATAATGTCTAGAAGGAATTTTTCTTACAAAGTCTCCTTTAGATTTTTGATAAATGGTAATTTTTGGTAATTTTTAATTGACGTCGTACTAGAGCAACACAACGGGGACAAATGACGACGTTCCGGGATCTATCCCCTAAAGAAAAGATCTGAGAAGAATTTTGAACCACGGTCAGATGACGAGGATAAACCTGAGCTGGAACCCCACTCTCCAAACTTCCACACCAACCCAACTTCGATAAATGGGAAAATCCCCTCTGTCGTAGTTCAAGTAAAAAACTATACTAAAAAAACTTTTTCCCAACCGATGTATATCCATTTTCTTATTATCACACAAGATGAGTCAGGTCAGCCCAGCCCTTCAGACAGGTAGCCAATCACTGAGAAACTGTATGTAATAAATATCAATTCAAATGTAACTTTAATTTAAATTATAATGCATAAATATTTTATAACGTTCAACTTTACTATAAGAGGTATTTTCAGTTTAAATAAGCAAACCACGAAAGATAGGATTTTACTATTCGTTACCCAAATACACTTTCTCATGACAAAAATCGAGGTTACAGTTAAATGTAATTTACCGTCGGTTTGTTTGGTACAGGACTGATACTATTTCAGTACGTAGCCAATGGAAATTGCACCGAATATATCCCTAATTGATGTATGATAGTTGATCGGTCTTCGTCAGGTAGATTAAATACCAAACATTGTCATAACGGGGACAAACTTTTATTTTAAGGAAACTCGTAGATGTATACCTTTTATGAAACACGAAAATCATGCGGAGAGCGTTTGAGTATAGTGCTTCTCCCGAGAGAAAGGCAGATGACAATTTTGTACGAGTCCATTAAATAAATTAGGTACCGGTGGTAACGTAAATAAATCCCTTCCACAATCCTTAACGCAAATTATGATTCTATGCTAATCGTTCGGTGCTTAAAGCGATACAATGTACACTCAAAATAAAAACCAATTGACGTATAAAGAAGGTGCAGAATTACAGTGGTGCCGGGCTCGATCAACTTGGAACAACGCTGACTGCGGACGTATAGTCTTTAGAGACGAGTCCCGTTTCCAGCTGTGTCCTGACGACAACCACAGTCGCATCTGGAGACGTCCGGGACAGAGTGGAGATCCTTCCCTTACTATCACACACCACACATGCCCACAGTAGGGCGTTATAGTCTGTGGGGCCATATCCTTTGATAGCCAGAACCCTTTGGTAGTCATTTCTGGCACACTTACAGCACAGCGGTACGTAGACGACATTCTACGGCCGGTTGTGTTACCGTTCCTTTTGCGACACCCCGTGCTTACTTTTCAACAAGATAATGGCCGTCAGCAATGTGTTGCTATTAATTGTCTTCAAGCTTTCACTTCCTTTGGCCAGATAGGTCTCCTGGTCTCTCTCCCATAGAGCACATTTGGAACGTTATGGGAAGGCGATTGCAACCATCCCGGAATGTTAACCATTTAGTCCGACAGTTGGAGACAATTTGGCAAGCAATTCCACAGGACACAATCCGGGAATTTTCCAGTCTATGCCACGGCGGGTGATAGCTTGCATCCAGGCCAGAGGTGGACCAATGCCTTGTTGACTTCCTTACTTTGTAACGGTCAAACTCTGAAATAAATCATTCAATTGTGCTGACATTTTATTCCTTTGTTTTTCTATGTATTATGTTCTTCATATCCATCAATTTTTATTGCAATTGGACAACTACTTCTTGGTGCTTCGTTTTTTTTGCTATAGAGCAATAATATAGAGCATATATTTGTAACAGAGCATAGTATTTGTTATAGAGCATATAATGGTAGGGGGAACTCTTCCAGGATATCGCCATTCATGTTTTCACGTATGACAGCCTCTGAAACGCTTTCACACCTATTCAAAAAGCAACTGACTCAAAGTCGACTTTCTTCTCTGGAGAGATGTTAATATATACTAATCGTTTGGTACCTAAGATGATACAATTGATAACGAGGTGGCAGGGGGAACATGTCCACGGCCATTCATGCTTTTGCGTGTGGCAGAGTTATCTTAAAACGCTTTCACACTTATTCAGAAATCAACTGACCCAAGTTCGAGTTCCTTCTCTCTCGGGAGCCGTCAATATAACACATAATAAAACCCCGTCGTGCACATGATTTGTTTGTTGACATTGGAAATCCCTCTCATACACATAGTCTTAAGTCGAAACAGTGACCGCATACTGTCGTTGAGGACTACCCTTGTCGTTAATCGCCGCGAGTTGTGAATTTGTCATGCAAGTGTGATGAATAAGCATTTCGAAATTATTGCGTACATTTGAATCGATTTGGAGCGAATCGATGCTCTCTGCGATGAGATTCACTAAGACAAAATACAACTCTGGAATAGTTGATTCTGTTTGGAAGCGATGTTTATATGTGTTCCAGATATTCAGCCGGTGACTTATAACACGAAATTATTGTCAAATACATTTGAGTTACCTTAAATTTTGAATCGGAATAAATTTCGCCGTTTGTGGCTGAGGCAGTTGCAGTGGAATGATCGAATTGTACATTTGGAATACGTAGATTCAAGCAGCGTGTTTGATTGCACTAGTGTAACATTATTTATCAGTTGTTATATGGTATTGGGAAATTAATTTATCATGTGTCACACCTCTAAGTGCCTCAGTAGCCCTGTTGGAAAAGTAGCATCTAAGCAAACGGAGGTATCGTGTGTTCGAAACTCCGTCCACGCAAATACCATCGTGTACGTTGGGGCTAGTACATTTTAAAGCTATCGGAGCCTCACATGTTATCAAACGTTTGCGTGGGGTGGAAATTTGGAGAGTGGGGTCTCAACTAGAGGGCTGATCTCGTCATCTGACCGTGGTTCATAATTACGAGGTGTTGTCCAGGAATCTTTCCCTCCGGGATTAATACCGGATCCGTCTCCATAGCCCATTGTGCTGCTTCGGTGCGACTTTATTTAAACCAACTATCATCGGCACAACTGTAAATAAATTGGAAGACGGGTCACTCACAATATTTGTATAGATTTTTCATAGAGAATGGCAACAATGTTCTTTTATAGTCTTAATTTTTCCTTCGACGTTCAATTATAGTGCAAAATGAAACGTTAATGTTGCCTTTGTTAGTTGGTAAGTGTATGTTTAAATATGAGAAAAGGGTTAAGTAATCGTCCTGATTTTAAAAACTATTGCTTTATACGGTTTACCCCTTGAAGCATTTACATCTTTTCAAGAATGCCTTGCTTATACAGGACAGAGATTCGGGCTGCCTATTGAGAAAGAAGAGACAATGTCGTGAAAAGCTAAAATAAAGCCGCAAATACACTCATGACCATAAGTTAAGGATAATACCAGCTCCGGCAAATAAAGGTTCAGAAACAAAACAAACGTGAATTATTCATAAAGCCCATTTATTAAATAAAAGATCAAGAACAAAAAAGATGGTGTAAGTATGATACCATTCATAAAAACTACGATTTATTTTTGCTCACTGGAGCAATTACAAAAATATCGACTTTACAAAAACTTAACATGACATGATTGGTATGATGGTTAATACATTGTATGTCTTCCAGACGATGAAATACAGTCCGTACAACGCTTATTCATGCTGAGGATCAAAATAAGATCACTCCACTCAACGAGCTATGCTCTCCGAAGTTCCGGTACACATGTAGGAGGTGGTTGACGGGCTGCAAATCCTCGACCAAGCATGTCCCACACATGCTCTATCGGATTCAAGTCAGGTGAGAATGCTGGCCATTCCATACCGGTAATATCCTCAAATTCAAGGCATTCGTTTACAATGTTTGCAAGGTGAGGACGGGCGTTGTTATCCATAAACACAAATTCTGTGCCCATGGCACCCCTAAACAAACGTACATGTTATTCTAGAATGATGTCCAATGAATTTGGCCTCTCATGGTTCCGATTTAAATATGTAGATCTGTTCTGGAGACCAGTATAATTCCACCCCAAACGAGCAATCCTGCACCACCGTAACGGTGTCATTCAATGATGTTATCTTGGTGGTAGTGGGTACCTGGCGTTCTTCATATGAACGTCCGCCGTGAATCAGATTGCAAGCTAAACCTGGACTCGTCGAAAAACATCACACAAGCCCACAGTGACGATGTCCACATTGCATGTTCTCTACTTCAGTCTAACCGCTGGCGACAGTGAGTTCGCGTGAGCGGAACACATCTGATAGGCCTGCGAGCATATAGACCAACATGTCCGAAACGTCTGAAAACGAATTGCCTTGAAACTGTCGTACCCGTGGCTGTAGATAGCTGACGAGAAAGGTCGGATGCTGTGCTCCGTCTGCTTCTTTTAGCAGTTACTGCCAAATACCCGTCGTCATTCGGCGTTGTTACTTGAGGGGTCTACTGAAATTTCCATCATTTTGGAATCGTTGCCAAAGCCTAGAGATGTTTTCTTTGGGCGAATCTAAGTTCCACTAAAACTTCCGTCTGAGTACACCCACATTCCAGACGGCCGATAATTCTACCACGTAAAAAATCATCGACATGCGTCCTCTGTGCCATAAATATTCGGTTATAGTACTGAGCGGCTTACAGAACGCTGTGAAAAAGTTTACTTCTTTGCTACCATTCCTTATATACACCTCTCTTACACTCACGTCTTTGTAACGTACTATCGGCGTCATCTGATGGCTTCCTGTAATTTGGATATTATTCTTGAAGATTGTGTCCGATAATTCTACAGGTAAAATTTTTACTTTAGAGTTCGATTTCCGTGTGATTCTGAATCATCCTTAATTTATGGACATGAGTTTATATTTAGAAGTAAACGTAAACTGAGTCTAGAACCGATAGGAACTAGAGCTAGAATGTTTTGAGTTTGAATTGAGAACTAAAACTAACATTTGTTTCTTTATTCAATTTTCTTTACACCTGTTATTCTTGTAATGTCTTGTTTTAGTAAATTATTCTGTATGGACAATTGTTTAACTGGGATTCAGAGTAAAAACGAAAAGAACGTTTACCTCTGAGGCAAAAAAAAACTATATTCAGCTTGATTTAATCTTAGAGGGTATGGGTTGATTCAGAGTAAAAACGAAAAGAACGTTTACCTCTGAGGCAAAAAAAAACTTAATCACTTAAATGAAACTGTAGAAAATGGTTTAGGACTTCAGTGATTCTGTTCTACTGATGAAGTTGGTAGTAGTTTCAAAGATAAATTAAGTGGAAGGTTCTTTAACAAAAAAGAGCACTTTTATGTATGACCATAAAATATTTGATCTTGTTGGTCTTTTTTTCTCTTTATCTTTCGCTCTCACTGCTCCTACAACCTTATTACCAAAAATATTACTCCAAAATATTTCGTCTTTCAAATCTGGTTGGAACGAAGTTTTGCCAAGTGGGTTCAATACAGTGAATATTACGAATGGGTACAACAATAAAACTATTTAGAACAGTGAAAAATTCCACGCCATGTAAAATTAAGTTATTGTAGCACTTTACAAGTATGGTGTGATGCAAGCCAGGCTTTTACGGATATCGGAGAACAGAATTCGAAAGAAAAGTTTATATTAGACTTCTCGGAGCAATATACAGAGTTGATCCAACAAAAGTATTGACCAGTCCTCTTTCGAGCTCATGGGAACTGCTATTGGAATTCGCCTGTATTCCCTTATAAGAAATGAACTCAAAGTAGCTACTACTGAAGCTTACTTTTGGACAAACTCAACAGTAGCTTTAGCCTGACCATGGTGAAATTTCATTGAGAATCAAACGAGAGTAATTAAGAAACCTATCAATTCAGAACAATGGAACCAGGAATAGGACACTATGAATCATGACGATTTGTAACAAAGAGGTTGCCTTCCGTAGCAACTCCTGAAGTCCCGATTGTAGGAGGGTCCAAAATGGCTGAATTGTGTTCTAATAAGTTGGTCTTCTAATAAACCTGTTCCAGAAGTCAGAAAAAAGAAAAGGAAAACTAATGTTTGTGTTAAGAATGGAATTGATCACAACCAATCTAGCAAACAGAGGTGTTGGATTTTAAACAACAAATACTTGGACGGGCCACCGACTGCCTTTTCTAATTTTACTACACACACAATGAATATGTACAATATAGGTCAAATAGCCGGATATTATTTAACAGTGGATTTAGAAAGTTATACAGTAAAGTATCCACGTCTGTTTATTGCTGAGTCGTTACAGCGTCTATTACAAAACATTCGAAGCTCTGATGTCGCATGCACCAACAAGAGTTTCAAATTACTTTCAAATCGGGAGAATTATTATGTGGATAATCCGCTTAATATGAAAGAGCTCTAATGGTCTGAAATCTTGTTAACACCGTGGAGGAGTTTTCCATAGTGACAAAACGGATTTTTAGATACACTCATTCCGAAAATTTACTGTAGAAATCACTAGTAATTTGAAAATTTGGCATGTGTGTAAAGATTATAAAGGTATTCTACGAATGAAATCAAGATTTATTGATGACGACGAGACGGAAGAAAACGCGTAAGTATTCAGTCTTCCATCAAAGCATCGTTTAGTGGAAAAGATGCTAGAACACAAACACACAATCAATAAACATTCAGAAACACTAATTCTTACCATTCTGAGAGGTGTTTGGATTTTGAAAGGATGGACTGTTGGATCTATTGTCTGGAAATTCCTAATTTGCCGAAGAAATTAAACCAAGGCTCTGCAGGTGTATTTCCTTCCCCTTCCAAAAGACCGGACGAAGATATCAGGATATTATATCATCTACATTCAAAGACAGTAAACTCTAATTATCCGGATCAATTGAAACCAATCCGGATCAATTGGATAATTCGCGAAAAAAAGTTTATTTCCTAGTAAAAGTAAAGTCAGTTGTTTTGCTGTCTTCACTCGTTTCCGTGCTACCAAGCCCCGCATGTGCTTGACGGTGAGTAGCTGTAGATGGTCGCACTCAGGCTTCCGCTCCATCTATTTTAGCCCCGGTGCGTCAAGGCACTCAAACGCCTTACTAGCTGAAGGTTCCGCGTCTGGCTGAGTAACAATGTCGTTGCATCTTCCGGGTCATTAAAGAGTTCTCTCACGCGTCTAATGAATTTATCGTCACTCAGAATTTCGAGTCTAGGGTCCGAAGAATCACACATCAGCCACTTGCCTAAGACCTCTGCACTGCACTCGGAACATCCAAGAATATTTTCACTATAACGTTTTTTATGTTCTGAACTGACACTTCGTCCTCTTCGTTTTTATCATTCACGGATAAGAAAATTTTAAGACATAAATTTTGCTGATTTTTTTCTCTAAGCGATTTGGATAATTGACGCCTGATTTGACTCAGGAATATTTTTAACTACACTCACTGCCAAAAGTTAAGGCACGGAGAGGAAAATGTTAATTTCCAGAAGCCAATCTTAATTTTAGAGGCTGCAATTTGTAGTAGATGGAAGTATGCAAATGTGTTATGTAACAGCCAATCACAGTTTCGTGTCGATAAATATGCAAAAAAGGCAGTCTTTTAAGGAGCCAGAACTGTGAAGGGCGAGAGGAGTTGCATGTAAGTGCTGATAAAAAGTGTTTAGAACTTTTGTACGATTAGTTTTCAAGACAGACTTGTTTCTATGGCTTCCAGAAGACGAATAGCAGATAGTGAGCTATGGCGTTCTATGGGACGCCTTGAAGCAGGGCAATCAATCACTGAGGTTGATTTTTTCTTCGGCTTTCATCATTCCGTCATTTCACGATTATGAAAACAACTCCAAACATGGCAAACACTTGATCTTGTGTGCCTGTTTCAAGTGGAAAATCGTCCTTTTATAATTTTCCATTGCTGTTTGGAAGATGAAAGAAATAAAAACGGACTTCCAATCTTCAGCAGTCTTAGCGTACCTAGCATTGTATATGGCATGAATTTCAACCATTACTTTTTCCCATAGAAACCTTTTTATTTCTATCAAAATCGGCTATTTTCCATTTTTCGCTGCTAATTTTTAGCTTAAATATCATGTTTAAAATTGTTATATTGAAATATATTTAAGGGCAATTGTTTATAGAATATAAAAATCTGAAACATTGTTGTCTACGTCCAGTAGTTTTTGAGAAAGAAATATTCAAACATCAACTTCAAGCGATTTCACAGCTGCTCTTCAAAGTTGTTAAGTCTTTAAAATTCCTGCAACTTCCAAAATATTCATTTTGATCATTTTATCATTTTTATAATAATCTTGTATACTGCTGTAAATAATGTGTTATGAAATAAATTCTATCAAACTACTCAATGGGATAAATATTAGAGAACCCTCTTATAAAACGCTCAGTTAAATTAGTTTTCAGAAAACGTTTTTCAGCAAACATTATTTGAAAAATCTTACAATAGCCCAATTTGTCAGAGCGATTAACACCAAATCCTTGATATTTTCTTGGATGATTTTATACATTTTATAGTAATTTTATAACTTTCCATTTGGAAATTTAAATTTTGATTTTTTGGTCTGTTTCTATATTTTGATCGTGATTTTTTTTCTTTTATTTGTCAGTATTGTTCTATGTAATTAAATCTTTTGTTTGGTTGTAGTGACAATATTTCTTATGTTCTGGTAACCTCTTCGCAACTTGGAAATAACTTCGTTCAAGTAATAAGATGCATAGACACTGTTCTTTTAAAAAGAATAAGTATGAACAAAATCTAAAAACAATAGAAAAAAGAATCTTTTAGCTGAGGTCATTTTAGGTTATTTATATCTTTGTTATACTAACTGCATCTTTGTATGCAAAGCTTTACGTTTTAGATTACTGCAATGGAGTACTTTAATTTAAATTTACTGGGCCAAACATTTTCAAATTTCTTTCAAAAAGATAAATATATGTATATTAGATATTAGAATACTATATATAGCAATGAATTCAATTGTATATACTGTTATAGCTATCGATACCCACATCTAAAGGATTACAAAACACGCTCTGTATTTCGAAATTGCTAGTGACTAAACTTTGATTTGAGCTATCTTCAAATTAAAAAAGTGATAGCTAATGTCGGATTAAAGTGTAGAATACAAATTTTTAACGTTAAAATGAATTTATGCTAACAATAGCTAAATTAAGTGAAAGAAGTTCAAATCAGAGTTCTATAAGTACTCTACCCGCTCAAAAGACAAAGTGAGATTCTATTCTGGGTCATTCTTGTAAAATAGGCAAAATTCATGTCCCTTCAAAATTTATAGAATTCTATCACTGAAGATTTTTTCTGCTCTCAAGAATAGTTTAGGATCACTTTTACAATATACAGATTTAGAAAATTTATGATATATATTTTTTATTTTATGTATTTAAAATTTTTTTAAATATCAAATATCATTGTCCTGGCATGTCCCTCAGTGAAATTTTACAATTTCTTCATTCATTAGGATTTTAATATTTATTTATATATTCTTGTAAATAATTTATTCTGCTTCTTTATACATTTTGAAAGGTCATTAGTTACAATAATGGAAATAATATTGCAAAAATTTCCAAAAGTAACTTCAATAACTATTGCCCCTAGTAATATCATCATTTTCCTGGCATCTCAGATATCATTATGTGGGCAATTAATAGATGACAGTACTGAGTTAGAAGAATACTTTTCAAGTAATCTGGGATTGAGGTTATTTAAATAAATAACTGCCATTTTGAAAAGTGATCAACTTTTTTTTAGTAAGCACATACAAGTTCAGAGTTCAAGGTTTATATATATTGAAGATCATTTTCCTGGCTTTGATAAAAATCAAAGGTTTGCAGTATATTTTTAATTTTTTAAGAATCAAGTGTATAAAATATATTTCTTAAATGTGTGCGAAATTCAAACTGAAATTTTTAAGGGTTCATCCATTAAGCCCTGAACAAGCTTATTTCATCATTATCCTGGCCATCATTGTCCTGCCTTTAACATACCAAATCAATGATGTCAAGGCAGGAAAATGATGTTTTATGTTCAGTATTTTATAAATATTTAAATTATTAACTGAAGACAAATATATTCTTTACTTTTAACTATTAACTTTTGATTATTTACTATCCATTGTAATTTTTTTAATATTAAAATACCTTATAATGGGTTTGAAATTTTGAAACTTATTTGTTTCTTTTATTAAAAACATAATGTTTTTGTCATTGCACTTAAAAACGTCTAGATATTACTAAATATCCTTTATCACATGCTCTTTTCTATAAGTTGTAAACAATATATGAACAGATATGAGTGGTAAAAAGAAACAAACATATGAGGAAAGGTTGTTAAAGAAAAGGTTGTTAAAGAAAAGGTTAGCTGAGAAACGTCGTCAGGAGCATATTAAAAAAAATTCCATAACGTTTGCTACAAGAGAAATTGAAGAGGCATGTGAAATATATGTTAACCAAAATAAAAAAGGAGTGGTAAAGCCTATAGCTAAAATGAGTTCGAGGCAGAAAAGGGGAATTATAAAAATAAGAAAGAAAACTCTATCGTTTGAATAAGAAGTTGTCATCCGATAGAATTGGCTACCCACTCCAAATGAAAGTGATATAGATATTCCTCTTTCAAGTCCTTCAAACCTAGACACAACAAGAGATGATAATGGTAAGAAAAAAAAGTTAATGAAAAAAATTAAAAGAGATAGAGCACTGGCCTACATTTGTATAAAGAAACTGGAAGAAAAAATTAAAAAATGTACAAGACAAATGGAAAAATACAAAAAGAAATACTACAGATCAAAAATAAATGAGAATTGATTGCAGTAATTTAACACCATACAGCAAAACACGTAATCTGTTAAAAAAAAGCATAAAAGTTGCAGTAATAACTATCCACAATGTTCCTACTTTCTAATAATACTTAAATATTCGTGAATCCATAATTTCAGGAAGTGTAATGTTCTTAGTGAATGTTATTTATGTACTTAATCAGCTGAATTAAAAATACATGGTCATATGAAATGTTTAACAAGAAATTTATATATAGTTTTTCTATTTTCATCATTGTCCTGGCAGGTTCGTCATTGTCCTGCCTTCGAATATTTTGAAATATTTTTTTTCTTAACAAAATATTATTAATTTAGATTGCTGATATTCTTAATTTACTTAATGATCACGGTAGAAAATTATTAGGCCAAAAAAATAAAGTTTTAAAAACCTTCGATTGAAAAAATTTTAAGAAGCCAATTTTTCCTATTTCACAAGAATGACCCTTCTATGAAAATATCCGTAGGTGGTTTTCGGCAGCTGATTGAGATACCTACATTTAAATTTATCCCGATTACTAAGGTTCAATTTGAGTACATTGATCTTTTAAAAAGAAATGAAAAATTTTGGCTGTAAATTTGAACTAAAGAACAGATTTTGGTCTACCATGACAGTAATCCAAATTGTGGTGCTTTGCATACAAATGTCTGGTTGGTACATAAAAGGGAATTGCGACTTAAACTATGACCTCTATTGATATGTTTCTATTATATCACTAAATTTATTTCTGAGGATATCTGATACAATCAAAATTTGTGTTATATTTAATTGTATTTAAAGTAGTAAAATACATTGAAACGCTATCTTCCAGCAGAATAGAAGTATATTGTTTCTAGTTTTACCAAATACCTGCCTGATTCAAAGAGTGATATTTAGGCTTAAAACAATCTAAGATGCAAAAATATGTTATAGACTTTTAATTTTTACGTTCTTGTATTTTTAACGAAAGGTGACCGAATACTTTTGTGTGTCTGATTTCATGATTAACCTTTGAAATGTGTTCAGCAAAACATTTAATAAATGCTCGATGAAATATTTCTTGAGAATAAAATGGAGAGATATAAGTTGTGTGGTGAAATATTTTAAATCATAACTCTTTAAGTACATCCTTATAAAATTCACGAAAATAGTACAACCCGTAAGCGGCTAAATACTTCTTTGACCCGCTCTCTATGGCAAGTCGTGAAAGAAACACTATAACCTAAACTTTCTGTATTCGTTTGTTTTACATACAATGTACTCTGAACGATTTAAAAAGCAATATATTATAAGGTATGTGAATACATTTAAAATAGATACGTATATTCTATTGCTTTCTGTAAATTACAAAAGACATGTAAAGAAATCAGAAAGACTCTTAGACCATCCTACTCTGCATGACACTGCAAAAAGACGCAGGGAAACAAACATTTACTGCCCAAACAAATGGTCAAACATACTTTAGTTAAAGAAGTAAACGGAGTTGAAAGGAAGGAAAAAAATTAAGACTAAACCTTCAAGTCAACGGTTAGAAAAAGAGGACTGATGTTTATTTTACCATTCTATGGTCACAACAAAATAAAAATACATGCATATCGTTTCTTTAACGTTGATCGAGCTGCTAGTCACTTATTTACTGTTTCGTGAATGTAAGATTTTGTTTGTAACGTAGCAACTTTTAGAGTACACAATAAGTCGATATAAGAAAATAAGCGTGATTTAAAAGAAAGTTGCGTGACAAAATTCACTCTTTTCGATAATAATGTTAACCCCTTGCTGCTCGAAAAGTAAGGCACTGAACCGTAGAATTCTTCCGTGGAGTTGTTCGCAAGTATCTCAGCGCTTGGAGATTTCTAAAGTAATGGGATTTTAATCAATGAGAAAATAATACCACAATGAGAAACAAATCTTTCTCTCCTGTAACAGTTGCTGCAATCAATTTGAAACATTTTTTTGAATTTCTCGACGAAGAAACTGACAAACCAAAAGGTGTCGAAGGAAGACTTTTAGAAACCCTTATGCAAGCCATGCATTTGGATCACAAGCTTGTAACCCCGGCTTACAAGGGTATTGGAAAACTCTTCCATCAATGACAGTTGGAGTGGTCTTGTAGGAATGGTTAGCAGGGGTGAGGCTGACATAGCACTCACTTCAATCATCATTACCGAAGAAAGATGGCAGGTTGTGGATTTCACTGTGCCGTACTTGTATACGGATATAGGTTTTGCAACAGATTTATCAGTCATACTCCCCAGAACATATGCATTCGTGTATCCATTTGACCATATAACTTGGGCATTAGTACTGTGTTTATTGTTTGTGATGCCGTTTGTGTTGGGTGTACGAAGAAGTCATCATGTCTACTCCCATCTATGGCTGCAAACGCTCGGAGACACCTTTTAGGTAAATCTGTGTCCCAGAAAGTGTTTGGACTGTCTGAAAAATTCCTTATGATGTTTTGATGGTTTTTGACTTTGCTTTTATCGTGGAGTTATGCAGCGGTTATCTTTTTTGTTCTTTCTGTTCCTCTGTTTGAATTGCCATTGAATGATTTCCAAGAACTCGCGAATGCTGTTTAGCAAGTTCGGTACAAAGTAAACTTTACAAAAAATAATATACTCACTGAATCCAAAGACTAAAACATTAAGTTGATCTATGAAGCTGCCACTAAGAATAACTGGTTTATGGATATGAAGAGTTTCTTTACCAATGAATATTTTGGACTGCACAATGCTCGATTAAGCTCTTCATTTCATCTTAAGATGTATTTTGGTAAAGAGCCCTTCCCAAATAAACATTAAGCTGCAAATGGATTCCAATATCAATATGCTGGAATAATAATAAACAAAGAATTGGTCCACCTGAGAAAATTATTGGATTCTACTCTATTTAAAGTTATAGAATCTGGGTTGTTTAATAAATATGTGGATGATGCGGTTTTAAAATTAGGGACTTCCTCTTTAAGAATGGCTGATAATGAATTAAATCATCCATTATCTTTGGACGAAATGTCTGAAGCGATTATCATACTTCTTAGTGGTTGGGTATATTATTTATTATATTTATCTTAGAAGTGATTTGGCAACGTTTAAAAAGTAGTTAATTTACTGTGCTTGAATATTTTTGTATTTCTTTCCGATCACTTCACTTATGAATCAAAAAATGTTTAGAATTTAGATACATTTTAGAAAAAGGTATGACGAAAAAGTTTCTGCTGCCTTTAAAAGATTATGTAGAGAAGGGTTGAAAAAGTTATTGTATCCCTTTAATAGTTTTAATAATTAAACTTTAAACGCAGGTTGCTTTGTCAACCCCACTGTTTCTTAAATTTAAGAATGCTTTTAAAACATTTCAAGATTCTTGAGGAATTTCTTTTTATTATGCAGCTCTCAAATTTAATTTACTAGTTCCTGAATTACGTGATTATACATATTTTAAGGCACTACATTTATAACATAATTTAATAAATATGAATTTTGATGTATGAGTATTAATTTTAGTTCAAAATTATATAATGTTTTCTATTGTTATTGTGTTCCTTACAAAAAATATTAAAAATTATGTAATGAAAAAATCTGCATTTTCTTTTCGATATTTAATAGCATGTATGATGTGTTTAATTTACAGAACAGATTGATTACTTAAGCAAACTCATTAACTAACAAAATAAATTTGCAGTGCAACCGTTACCGATTCCAAGATCAACATAATTCGCCTATTCAATCTCAGCATAAAAATTTAAAGCATTTTGATAGTGTTATATTTTATTACAGCATCAGTGCGGAAATATTTCTCATCATCATCATGAAAACAAACTGTTAGTGTCAAAAAAAAAATACATTTTCGAAAAAATGTCAGTTTATATGAGATGTTACTAGCCGAATATGTGTGATTTTTGACATAAGAAAGGATTAATTATCGAAAACTTTCAAAAATAAATTTATGGCTTTGTTAAGTTCAGATTGTCAAACGGATACCAATGAAAATAACATGTTTTTATACCAGCTATTTTAAACCTTTGGGTCACAAGAATGTCACTGAGGTGTTTTACGGATATATTAAAAAGTTAAAATTATGCAAGATTAATTTCATTTCAAAGGATTAATTTTGAACTTTTATTAAGTGTATTTACAGCTAAAACCAAGTCATATACGAATATTTAATGCCTTGATAAATAATTTTTTTTAGAATTAATTTTTTATTAGACTATTATCATCTGAGTTTTTGAAAACTGCTTTTAAAAAGCCACATTGTAGCAAAGAGGGTTGTAATTAATCATTACATGTAATAAATCAATAAAAATTATACCTACTTTTTGTCAGATTAGAAAAAAGTATATATATGTAAGGAATGTGGTTGATATCTTGTTAATTTGTAAACGGATGAGGTGTAACCTTTAAGCGGTTTTTAGCAGTCGAAGAAATACCAGGTATCAAAAAAACAACGATCATGAAACTGATACGTTTATTAAATGGGAAATATAGTTTTGCACCACACAGTAAAGTAGAGGGCAGCAAACAAGGCAAGCCAAGCCAAGAATGAATTCTCGCGAGTTCAACTTTATATACCCAGATGTTTCACGCCATGTCCGCCAAGACCGATCAAACAAGGTTACGCTGGTATGTTAATGTTTGAGAAGGGAGAATAGAATTTTATAGTGGATAATATTAAAATGTAATTTTAATATTACATATATATAAAGTAATATCATCCGGGCACAGTTGGAAATCAGATGTGTATCGGGACGCAGAAAGCAGGCGAAGTTAAATCAAAAGTTATTTATTGTAGCAGCATCGTAGCAGTTTCCCCAGCAGGAAGGAAACTAGGTCTGTTTACTTACTTCATCAATGGTAATGATCAGAAAGAGAGGAATTACAAGCGTGCTCCGATACTTAAATGGCAATTTACAGAAGAGATGATAAAATGGTTTTCACTATCACGGCATGTTACGTCATGTATTAGGGTGTGACAACTGACGCTTATTGGCTCAGTGCTTCTAGACAGAGGACGTTCAAAGTCTGACAGAGAATTCGACCTGTCTACAGAGGACAGATGGGATTAAGCATTACGAGAATTTTAGAAATATTACATGATCTTTGAAAATAGAATAAATTATGCTTTGCAGAAACATTAAGAATTCAGAGATTATTGTTATAAAATTAATTTTATATTACATCCCCCTTCAAAAAAATAAAGAAAGCCCCCACTATCAAATAAAACAAAAACTTAATTCTTAGACTGCAAGAGATTATTACTTAACTGCAAGAGATGCGATACCTGATTTTCCATATCGTTTATAACATTTTCATTTTGCACACTTTTTTCTGGTGTATCGCTAGAGAGCATTTGGTGGCGATGTTTGTGGCGCCCTCTGAATACTTGATATCGTACTCATACATACTTAATTGTTAGGACCATCGGAACAATCTTCCTTTTAAGTATTTTACATTTTTAAGTTAAACTATAACGCCGCATGGTCCGTATGTATGGTAAATTTTTGTCCGAAAAGATAATGATGACACTTATTTAAAGAATCCACAATAGCGAGACATTCCAGCTCAGTTTTCCATAATTTCTTTCATAATCCTTAAATGAGCGTGAGTGGAACGCTACAGGGTATAGGACACCAGAAACATCTGCTTGTTTAAAAACCGCTCCTACACCAGTTTGACTGGCGTCAACAAAGATATGACATTCATATTTTGGATTAAAAATTTTCAACACTTACAAACTAAAGTTCTTTTTAACATTTCAAAAGCCTCTTGGAATTTCTCAGTCCATTAACAAGATGCATCTTTATTTCCAATTTATTCAGTGGGTGTCTAATTGTTGCATAGTTATCTATAAATTTATGGTACACATTAATTGAACCCAGAAATCTTTGTAAAGATTTCACATTTGTTGAGGTTTTTAAATTTTTAATAACCTTAATGTTGTGCTATTATATGTAGTGACAATCCAATTGGAAATTTCATATCCTAAAAATTGAGTTTGTTTTTGTAAAAAGGAACCTTTTTAAGATTTAGGTTTTACGTTTTCCTGCTTGCAAATATCAAAAATTTGTTTTATGTGTTCAATATGATTTGAATAGCTATCACAAAAAAATAATATATCATCAAAATAATTTGCAGCAAATTTTATTTTAAATTTAGTTAGGATTTGACGAATTGTTCTTTGAATATTGCTGGGTGCATTTCGCCAACCGAAAGGTAAACGTACCCATTCATATAGACCATCATGTGTTGCAAAAGCTAGTTTTTCTGTGTCATCTGAGTGGATAGGGATATGACAATATCCCGAGGCCATGTCCAATTTTGAAAAATTCGTACTTTGTGCTAATTTATCAATTAATGTCTCGACCACGGGTATTGGTTCAGAATCTGACCTAGTCACTTCATTTAACTTCCTGAAATCAATACATAACCTATTCTTTTTTGTTTTCATCCTTTTTATATAGGTTTCTTTTATATCCTTGAGTGCTTGGGACTTGATAAAGAAGATCTTCTGGAGCGACCACTATTGGTCATTGATTTCTTGAGAGTGTGCGATATCATGGACCTAGTCTAGCTCTGCTGGGCTACATGGATCAGCAACTACAACAACAACACCAGCGCAGAATATGGAGATGAACTCTCTTTTATGATATTAACGTGTAATAATTCTTTAATTTGTGTGACTACCAATTTCTTGTTGCTTTGGTGAAGTTTTATATGCGCGTAACGACGTCGGCTAATCTGATGTTAATCTCACTCTTTGGGGCTCTATTTTCACTGTTCCGACATCATATTTATTTTTCGCAAATATGTCCTCATATTCTTCTAAAATTTCCATTATTTCGGAATTTCATACAGTTTTACTTATTTTCGTGTTTTCTTCGACTTTAATCTGACAATGTGTGCACCTATTACCAAAATCCGTCTCAGAAATACTCGAAAATTAAAATTTTTTTACATTTTTATTCTTTGTCAAAACGTCAGTTTTTTTCTATAGTGTCACTAACACTTTTATTTTTATTCTTTGTCTCTACTTTATTTTCTTTTTTTGGTCACCAACACTTTTATTTTTATTCTCTTTCTTTACTAATTTTTTTTTTAAAAGTCATTAACACTTTTATTTTTATTCTTTACTACATTTTTCTCTTTAACGTTGCTAACACTTAGTTCAACAGGATTTTCAGGTATGATATGCAAAGACAAATCGCTGCATTCAAAACCAGAGAAAGTGATCACGTTTCTCCCATCCTGCACGACTTGGTTCGCACAATTAATAACCAAACAAAAATCAAAACAACTCTTTAAACCTAAGAGGGCATACGAGAAATTGGTGTCAAGCACGAAAAACTCAGCCGATTTAACTATGTCACCAACTTTGAGGTTGAGATTACTTGTTTAGTCAAGCTGTATTAGTCCTTTTATTTGTATCACGTTTATTACTTTATTTCCTTTAATAGGAATATTTAGTTTATAAACAATTCCACTTGGAATTATATTCACTGTTGACCCCGTATCTATATTTAGCAATATCTTATTATTAGAACTTTTACTAGAGCTTTTATTTTTTATATTTATCTTATTATGTACATACGCTTTGTTTACTACAGATCCTGATACGATAAATTGATATTTTTTGGGTTGAGGCTAAGGCGCTGTTTCTGACGTGGATGGTCTGTTGATACAAGAGAATCCCCAATGAAAAGATTTCATAATCCCCATTTGCGCGCAAAATTTACATAGGTCGGGGAGCAAATCTAGTACTGCATGCGTCGTTGGAGCCTTTGTTGGTTTTGTGTTACTATAAAGCTTTGGTTTAAGTTTTATATTTTTGCCTTTTTAACATTGGAAAGATTTGTGGCCTATTTGATCGCAATAATAGCAACGGATTTCAGGTTTAGGTTTATCCGTCTTACAATCTGTATAGGGTACCCGATTAAATGGAGCTTTAAATTTAGTTATGTCTTTACGAATTTGTTCGTAAACTTTCAATTTATTTTTAAATTCTACTAAATTTTTACAATTATACAAAATGGCTTTATTTTGCTCCATGTCATTTATTGCATTGATAATATATGTCATTAGAGCACCCTCATCAATGTTACCTTGAGCAGAAATGTGTTTGATATTTAAAAAGTATTCTTGTACTGACTCATTACATTTCATTGTACGTTTTTGAAGGATTTTAAGTATTTCCGCAGCATTATAATTTATTTGAAACTCTTCAATCAATAGTTTTTTCAGTTTGTCATATTGTTGAAGTTGATTGAAGTTTCACTGCGAATGAGTAGTAATGCTTTTCATCTGAGGCAACGTTTGGCGAACAAAAATCTATGGAACGGAGATAGACCGAATAATTCCGCATGATTCTCAAACGTTTTAATCCAGTGTAAGATACTTTCACGTGTTTCCCCTTTAAAGAGAGGTGTGACTGCTTCAATGTCAGAGAAGTTTACAAATATTTTTGTTTATCCTATGCCGCATCTCGATTGTAGATCAATATTTTCTAGTTTGGAACCAATCTCCCTATCGTTATCACAACTTTTGGTTTCCTGTTCGCTTTGTGTTAAGTTCCCTTTATCAATTAAATCACATTTTGATTTTAAACCAACCCTTTAATTTTCGAATTATCTTTCTTATCAGTGTGTTTGTCTTGTTCTATAAAGAACTATCTTTATTAACTGCATTAAATGTCATTTGTAAACCAACCGTTTCGGTCTGAGTACTACTTTCTTTAGTATCAACTTTATTTGTGGAACCACATTGAACTACAGATTGTTTTGCCTCGTCATTAATTTCGTCTTCCGAAGTGTCTTCTGTAATTAACAAATTCTTAAGAAATTCGAAATTCGATAGAAACGCAATGATCTGATTAGTAATTTCCTCCAATGTAGTGTTCCAATTTTGAAAGATTAATTTATCCAGTAATTTAACTGTTGAGGATTTTTGTTTCTTCACAATTTTACTAATAACGTCAATATCCTTAAGTAACATAGTTACAATATTAATAAACAATCTCCAAAATTTTTTTTAAACCGAGTCTACAAATATAACATTATTGTTAACACTTTCACATTATTCCAAATTACGTTGATTAGGTTCCACATCAACAAAATATCTATAAAGAATTCCTTGAAACATAAACAAAGCTACTCACGTAACAATTCCAACGGCCAAAGAGATAGAAAGAAAGCAAAAAAATAATAACGTATCCATTATGCTTATACAGTTTCCCTTTCCCTCTCGTTGGTTGACAAGACGAGGGGCAAAATTTTTTTTTTCCAGACGAAGCTTTATTGCGCCGCCACACCCAGCTGTGAAACAAGATGACGTAATTTGGTATCATATTTCACAACCGGAACACGGCATGGATTCCACAGTCGCCTCACACATGCAAAACTTGGAAGAGGGCAAGAGACGTCAGCCCTCCCCTTGCACTCCAAAGCTCACGCACCAAAGGAAAACATCAAGAATCGGTGGACACGAACACGATTATACAAACAATTATTTTATGGTCAAGCGAAGAGAGATAAACGCTGTTTTCTTTTCTTATTCCAAATATCGCACACAAATAGAAATCGTCCCACGGCTTTGTAGATTCCACTTGAGAAGAGGTTGTTGCGAACGAAATATCTAGACACAACAAATAAGCACAAAGACCCCTCAATATTGTTGCGGATCCATCGTAGCTGAGGGGCAAAAAATGCCGAGTCCGACAGTTGGCGGGCAACAGCAACACTGATGTTACGGGCGGAGAAGGAAAGTCTGTCATTCTTCAAAGTTCAGCGCTTTCTTCAGCTTTCGCCTGCGTCCCAAAAATTTTTTGCATTTGTGTAGACCTAGTCGCTTTTAACATCTTGTCGACTTGTAATATCATCCGGGCACAGTTGGAAATAAGATGTGTATTGGGACGCAGAAAGCAGGCGAAGTTAAAACAAAAGTTATTTATTGCAGAAGCATCGTAGCAGTTTCCCCAGCAGGAAGGGAACTAGGTCTGTTTACATACTTCATCAATGGTAATGATCAGAAAGAGAGGGATTGTAGGCGTGCACTGATATTTAAATGGGGATTTACTGAAAAATGATAAAATGGTTTTTCCCTATCACGGTATGTTACGTCATGTATTAGGGTGAGATTCTTACTAGCTAAGTGCTTCTAGACAGAGGACGTTAAAAGTCTGTCAGGGAATTCGACCTCTCTACAGGGGACAGAAGGGATTAAGCATTACCAGAACTTTAGAAATATTACATCATATTTGAAAATAGAATAAATTATTCTTTACAGAAACATTAAGAATTCAGATATTATTAATATAAAATTAATTTTATATTACATCCCCCTTCAAAAAAAAAAAAAAAAAAAGAAAGAAAGCCCCACTGCCAAATAAAACAAACCTAAACTTAGTTCGTAGACTGCAAGAGATAATTACTTAACTGCAAGAGATGCGATACCTGATTTTCAATACTGTTTATAACATTTTCATTTTGCACACTTTTTTCTAGTGTATTTTGGTGGCCATTTTTAAATTATGGCCCACAATGTTTCGTTATACGGCCAAAAAAGTGCTGTTTTATGCTTCTGTTTAGTCAGCTTCTGCCTTAAGGCGGCACTGCTATATTTTGCCTCACGAAAATATGAGAAACATTTGGCACACAACACTGTCATCATTTTACTGTGTTGTCGCTATAGTGTAGTTAGACCCAAAACCAACTTTATACAATTTACACGTCACTACTCAAAGTCCTATAGCGAGGCTACTTTTACCCGCTATGATACGAACTGCAGGCAGTTCAGACTAATGCAATAAGATAGGCTGCAATTTGCTGCAGATTAAGATATAAGTATGCAAATGTGTTATATGACTGCCAATCAAGGTTTCGTTTTGAGAAACATATAAAAAAGGCAGTCTTATATTCAAACATAATTTTGTTAATCTCAATGCTCTAACCCTTCCTTCACAATGCTGGTTTCTTATACGACTGCCTTTTTTGCATATTGGGGGCTATAAATTAAAAAAGACTGTTATAGCGAAATGCTGAAATTTTGATGATCTTTTTTGCAGTTTTTTGTTTGTTTCTGTGTTTGGGTGTCTTTTGGAAAGCATAGAACTATTTAATTTTGATAATTTATGCAACGTATAAATTTACAAAAGCATAAACTTTAACTTTTGGTTTGGATATC
This sequence comes from Metellina segmentata, assembly GCA_947359465.1. Taxonomy (NCBI): domain Eukaryota; kingdom Metazoa; phylum Arthropoda; class Arachnida; order Araneae; family Tetragnathidae; genus Metellina; species Metellina segmentata. Next base: position 13,638,952 of record OX375878.1, read on the forward strand.
TTTTTGGAAGTTTAGCGATTTCTGTGTACTTAAGTTTTTGTATAGCAACATTTCTACCGTTCATCAACGTATCTCTCAAATGTGCTCACTCTTCCACTCTCATAGTCCTCTGATTCAGTTGTATGTACAACCCCCTTTCCAATTCAATCTTTGAATACATGTCGACAGTAAATTGATGGAACAGGTCATTGCTTCTCAGTAAAATGTTGAAATTCGAAGAGCGCATCATCATCCTGTGACCGTAGAACTACATATAAGAAACGTTCTTAGTTTGTATAAATAATCCAAATCCAAGATTGGCGGGAGTGCAGTAAAGACCATTTGAAGACTTGACATTTTTAGAAAACCAAATAATACAAAAAATATAATAATAAGTTAATTTTAGAATGTTCTACATTAAATGTAAAATTGGGATTAAATATTGATGCACTTTCGATAAGACAACCAAACCAATAGATAAAAATTAACTGGACGAAAACAGAAGTACTATACAGAAACAAACAAAAGATTGCATAAAAGATCAAAATTAACTTTGAAAAAGATATCCAGATAATCCAAACTATAAGTTAATATATGCTTTTATAAAAGCTATAAATTTTGAAAAGGATTCCAACAATCGGGCGGCTACCCACGCACTGTAAATACGGATTTAGTCAATACCGATTGGAGACTGTTGCCATTCGGAGGAAAACAATAATAATTAAATATCTTATTAAATTAATTTTTAAATGTTCTAGATTAAATTTTAAAATTCGGAGTGGACTAAAATTGCAAAATATTCGGACTACCTGTGTGCCAAATTTCATTATTGTAAGTGCCATAGATTCGTCAGGACACGCCGAACAGACAACACACGAACTTCATTTTATAATACTCGAGACTCATTGCCAAAATTTAAGCACAGAACGGAAAATGTTAATTTCCAGAAGCCAATCTGAATTTTAGAGGCTGCAATTTGCCACAGAGAAAGATGGAACTATGCACATGTGTTATGTAAAAGCCAATCACGGTTTCGTGTTGAGAAATATGAAAAAAAAAAAAAAAAAAAAACGCAGTTATATAAGAAGCCAGCATTGTGAAGGGTTAGAGAAGCTGCATGTAATTGATGTAAAAAGTGTTTCGAACTTTCGGACGATTACTTTACAAGATGAACGTGTTTCTATGGCTTCCAGAAGACGAATTGCAGATAGTCAGCGCTGGCACATTATAATTTATTTTCTGTGTGATGTATTGTATCAGTTAACTTTAGAGACGTCAAAAATACGACATTTTAAACTAAAGAATTTAATTTTAAGGATATTCACACCAAACTGTTACAATAAATCATACTAACACTGAACAGAACTAAAAAAACTATTGAGAAAAAAAAATTAATTTTAAGAATTTTATTTACTTGCTGTCAAAGCTTAAAGTTATATGTGTCTTGTTCCCACTTTTTGAGAATTACCCAGTCATAATTGTCGTGAGTAGCACTTGCACCAATCTTTGTTGGAATGGTATTCGATCTCCTTGAGAATGCAATGGTGGATTGATCACTGTATCCAACTTTAGCTCCATATTCCGTGTTGACTGATTGGGATTTGTAATTAACATGGCTTTACAGAGTTAAAGCCTCATTTGCTGTGAATTTCAGGCGTCCGGGTCTTCTTCATAGATGGGACACAGACTCTCTGCTTCAACCTATTGAGGTTATTCATGGATATAGGGATGTCCACAGAAATGCATAGAATAATGCTTGTGACGACCAGATACTCATCACGACAACTGATTATAGTGTATAGGGCAATAAACAGCAGGTAGTAAAGGAGGAGATCAAATAGCAAGGCGTACAAGTAATGGACGAGATTCGACAAAGTACAGTTGATTAATGTTCACTGGAGTAACCCAACTGGCTAGTGACGACGGTCCGAGATCAATTCCTAAGGGAATGATTCAAATACAACGCTTCGTAATTTTAAACCACTGTCAGATGACGAAGTCAACATCTGAGCTGGCACCTTACTCTTCAAACTTACACTCAACGCCATTATGAGGACTTTTGAGGCCACTACAGATTTAACATGAACCTGCTTCCGTTCAAGACGGCCTTTGCTGTACCTATTTTCCAATTCATAACCCGCTTGTTGCTAATCCAGAATTCTTCCAAATGGGCTACAGCGAAGATCACTCATTTAGCAATTACATTCATTGCCGAGTTTCGCTAAACATTTTTAACATTATCGTAAGTTATTCATAGACAGAAAAAATATCATTAAGTTAATTACAAAACAACGTATGTTCGAGCTCTGGATCAAGTTTGAAAGTTTAAGATGCAAAATATGTTTTAACTCCATTTGTTTTGAAACTAAAACAATTATTTTTACTTCGAACACAGCAATTTTATGATGAAAAACGAAAATCTTCTTAGGGGTATTTAAAAATAACTCAATCAAGATTTTGTTATGATAGAAGACTTGACAAATTCTTAACCCCTTAACAATTTCCTTTTTTCCCCGAATTCGATCAAAAAAAAATGTCACATTTATGTTACATTTTTTTGTTTACTTTACATTTTCAAGTAGGAAACTTTTTTTTAAATTGACATTTCTAATACTTTTAAGCATGTAGAGCAACTTTTACTGCAAATAGAATAATAATGTTTACCTTGGAAGTTGTCTTTTCTTTCTACATGATCGCCTTGCAGGGAAGTTACATTTACCGTTGTGCATATAAAAAATACAATTAATTTACAGTTAATTTTCAATTACAATCTATATATATAATTCACTTACGTGGCACGCAAAAAAGATGTTATTTGTTATCGCGTATTGGCAACATTGTACTATTTTTTGTTTACCACGAAGTCGCCTCAATTGAATGTATACCGTTATCGGATGAAATTTTATTGAAAAAAAAATTTTAGTCGAGCTGTTGCAGTTTAAAATTACAAATCAAAGAAAGCGGAGGATCATTTCAGGGCCATTTAAAAAACGGTCCTTTTCAGGGCCAACAATTATAGTTCAACAAGACGCTTGAACTATAACTTTCGACAACAAACTGAATGAAAAAGTGTGGGTGACTCAAGAGTGCTTTATGGAAATGTATACACAAACAACATGCTGGGTATTCCATTTCCAAAGCAGCACTCACATTCCGACTCAAAATTTGCTCAAAGTTTTCATTTGAATTCTGATTTCAGGGTATTGTATACATATTTTCTGTAATACAGCAAATTTGGATTTGAAAAATATTTTTTTTTGTATATCATATTTTGTAAACAATTCTTTCTGCTAGGACGCATGTCTTCATTGATGCGAGCGAAGCGAGCATATGTTCGCGTAGCGAACCAATGAGTATTGCCTTGCAATCCTCCGGGGGTTGGCGAGTTTTAACGAGCAGGGGACGGACCCCCTAGTTATTATAATTACCCTTCTAAAAATTTCAAACAATTGTCCTGCTTGACTAATCCATCTGTACTAGTATCAGAGTCACTAGTATCGAAGTAATCTTAACAACTTTCACTACACCCAGACGTATTTATAGATACTTCAGATTCTGATTCCGAATCACAATCCGAAGAAATTATACAGATACACCACATACAATTCATATTGTTACGATAGTTAAAAAGTCGTTAATTGTTTATTGTTTTACGTTACTTTGGCGTTTTTATGCAGCAATGTTTCGCCATTTTTTTTAAGGACTAGGTGGCTCCGCCCCCTGCTCGCTTACGCTCGCCAACCGAATTTTTTTCCGAATTTTGTATCACCAACTTTTGATCGCATCCAATTTAATTATTAACCGATTTCAAAAATAATAGTACCGTAAGAAAGAGTACATTCTGAGGTATACTGCGATATTTTAAAAATTAAAAACTAATAGTAATAAGATATAGATACGGCAGTTAAAAAAATAACAAAAATGTCCCGATTTTTCCCGAATTTCAGAAAAATATTATCAAGAACCAAATTGAAATAAAAAAAAAAAACTCGACAAGCTGCAAAAATTTACGTTGAGAGGTACTCATAAAAAAAACTCACAGCTGAAGACTGAAAATTTGAATGTGTTTTGCTCACTCGCGGAAGAAATTTCGCTTCTTCAATTTTGACACTTAATAAACCCTAAACTAATAGCCGCATCGGAAAAAAATTTTAATAAATGTCTAGGGAATACGATGAAGAACAAACCATTTTAATTTTTTTTTTCCGATCAGTACTTTCTCGGGAAACCGTCTAAGAATCGAGCTAAACAACACAGTTTTCAATCCTGCGGCGGCGGCGGTAACATTTTTTTAATATAGAGAGATAACGGGATTGCTGGTGTCGCTTCTTCTTGCTGTTCTATATATTCAACAGCACTTCCGATAGCTTTTAGTCTATCTGTATGGGAGATTTTCATACGTCGATTTTCATCGTCACTGTCTTTTCTCTCTCATCATCATCGCTAGATTCATTTTCCTAAATGACGATCATTTTTATCTGTAATCTCTTGTTGTTTGTCAGCATTTATCCAGTAACGGATTTCGTTTTCCTGAGTGTTTGTAAGATCAAGTTCAGAATTTTTTACGGTAATCTTAAAAATTCAGTTTCAAAACATCGCTTGTCCTACATATTTGAAAATTGCTCAGATTTCGCAAAGAAATAATAAGACTGTAAGCAAAATCAGTTAAAATTCGGCAAAATTAAGTTTTTGGATTTCTATTCTCCTAAACTAACAATCTATGACCTATTTGAGCATAATTACTCAAACAAAAGAAGTTTAAATATAAGGGGCGATCAAAAAGTTTTCTTTCAAAGGCTGTACAGTCCAAATTTGGTATGCCAGTCATGCAAAAGCGCCTTGAGCATTTAGGCCATCATTCCACTGCTTCAACTGGTTTTGATATTCCCCATGCAATTTTCACGCCTTTGGTCCCTAAAAAAGTCCCTGAAAAGTCGACGGTTCCTGTCGGACGTAGATGTGTAGCAGGCAGTTTCGGACTTCTTCAAGGAGCAGAAACAGGAGTTTTACCAAAAGGGTATATTCAACCTGGTGAAGTAGTGGGATGAATGCCTAAATGCTCAAGGCGCTTTTGCATGACTTGCATACCAAATCTGGACTGTACAGTCTTCGAACGGAAACTTTTTGATCACCCCTTAAAATATTTACGCACTAAACTAAAATTATGATTTATAAATATAGAAGATTGTATTAAAATATGTTGAATAAATTTTATTTGATACTTTAACAAGCACAGAAAAATATACGTGAAACGGGAAGACAGACAGGAAGAGAAATGCTACGAAGTTAAATCACTTTTATGAACATAAGTACAAGTGGAGGACAAAATAATACGAACACCTGTGAAATAATGGAAAATCTTTATTAATAGGGGGTTGGACCACCCTTTGACTGAAGTACAGATTTAATGCGACGTGGGATATATGCATAAAGGCCATGGACAATATTTAAAGGAATATTAAGCCATTCCTTCTGCAGAACGGTCTCTAATTCCGAAAGTCTGGATGGAGGTGGAAATCAGGAACGAAGTTTGGACTCGAAATATTCCCATAAATGTTCTATAATATTCAAGTCCGGAGACTGAGGGGGCCAGGCGAGATGTTCAACTTCATCGTCATGCTCTTCGAACCATTCTTGAACACACCTAGCAGTGTGGATAGGGGCGTTGTCGTATTGAAAAAGCTGCCGCTCTCCAGGGAATACAGTCTGAACAAAAGAATGAACATGATCTCCTAGAATGCTTAGATAGTGATTGGATGTGATCCTCCCATGCAGATTAACAAGTGGTCCAAGACCGCGCCAAGATATCGCACCCCATACCATAATGGAGCCACCCCATGCTTCACAGTCGGCAAGAGGCATTCAGGATTAAACGCTTCTCTGGGCGTTCTCCAGACATAAACGCGTCCGGTCGTCTGAAATAGGGTGAATGACGATTCATCTGACCATATTACCGGTTGCCACTGCTGTGGGGACCAGTTTTTGTGATCTCTGCACCATTGGCGTCGCTTGAAAGCATTAGTTGCTGTCACCAAGGGTTTACGAATTGCCACTCTGCCATAAATGTTCGCAACATGAAGTTCCCTTTCGACAGTTTTTGTTGAAACGGGGTCCTGGAGATGACTGTTCATTTCGGATGTTATCTCGAATAACGATTGCTTGTGCTTTCGGGCTACTATGCGCTTCAAGACCCGTCTATCCCCACCAGCAAGCTTTGACTTTCGGCCACTGTTGTGCTTTGAAGACGTCGTCTTACCTTCTTTCGTATACGTTGTCATAACGGCTGATACCGTACTCCTTGCAAACCCCAAAAGGTTTGCTGTTTCCGTAACCGATGCTCCACCTAAACGCGCTCCAACAGTCATTCCTCTTTGGAACTTTGACAGGTGTGACATTTCAACTTATCACAGACAGTTCGCATGCAACGCAGGTGACTGCTGTTGAGAGACTGATACCTTCCTCTTCACGCCCACTAGGTGGCAGACTTCTGTTGCAGGTGGCGCGGCTGTACTGCAGGTGTGAAATACGTCATACTTTTTCACAGGTGTTCGTATTATTTTGTCCTCCATCTGTATATTAAGTGTCGCAAAAATACAACCCTGTGTTTGGACGTAGAGCGGGCACACACATAAAGACAGACGCCAAATACTAATATGTACTTAGAAGGATGCAAAACGGATGAATAACTTGAAATGAGTAGAATATATTCAATATACAAACACTCCATGAATTTATGTATCTGTGTTATACACATAAGTCAAAGAAATGATGCTGTCATGTTTGAACATATATTTCTAATATTTGTGTGTTCGAATGTGTTCTTGTGAATTGCAAATAAATTATTTAGGAGTTAAATTTTAGAGAATTATTTATTTGTTTGCTAAATATCGCTAACTATACATAGGGTCTTTTCTTTGCAAAACGTATAATTTTCGACTATCTTTCCAGAAAAGTCTTGGATTCAATACATAATTATTTGTAGAATTTCGTATTATGAAAGTAAATCGCGAAAACAATAAAATCTTCTAAAATAAGATGAAAACATCGAACTTTAAAATGAGGGTAACGCTAAATAAAAGTCAGTTTTAAATACGACGTGTAACCCCACGTTGTAATTTAAAGATTTTAAAATTTTTGAAGTAGGTTTTCGATTACAAAGCAATCAAAATAAGCAAATTTACATTTGTTTACAAATTTAATTATTGAACTGTATTAAAAACCTTTTAATAGAATGCAATAAATAATTTTTTTTTAATAATTTAACTACCCCACCCCCACCCCGTTGTAATTTAAAGATTTTTAAATTTTTGAAGTAGGTTTCGATTACAGGGCTATCAAAGTAAGAAAACTTTCATTTCTTTTCAAATTTAATTTTTGGATTGTAATAAAAAATTAACTGAATAGTCAAGAAACATTATCTATCATTCTAAATACGTACTTGGCTTCCATTCGGAAACTGAATATCTGAATTAACGAAAGAAACAGACGGGACTCTGCAATTGCGAATATATTAAATTACGAAGGCTATTTATAGAAATTTAAAACATTTGCAAATTAAATGACGGAATAGCTTCAATTTTTCTGCCTTTGAAACCATGTCTTATCGTTTTTCAACCTGCCCATTGAGCTTAAAGAGGGTGAAATCTGCTTCACAAAGTCTCGTGACAAACGTCGCCTTCAGGAAACTGATGTTGTTATCTGGGATGAGGCAAACATGATACCAAGAAAAGCCCTTGAGATTATCGATCGCACTCTTCGTGACGTGATGCATAATAACATCCCGCTCGGCTGAAAGACATTTATTCTGGGAGGAGATTTCAGACAGGTGCTTCCCGTTGTGAAAAAAGCTAGCCGACATCCATTCGTGGACGAGTGCATCAAGTCATCTCATCTGTGGGCACTCTTTGAGACTCATCACCTGAAGATAAACATGAGATCGACTGCTGGAGCTGGAAACTTTGCAGACTGGCTGTTGCATTCGGTAATGGAGACCTCGATGAACTCAGCTTGGAAGAATCTTCAGATTTTGTTTGTGCGGATTGGGTCGATCGGTTTTTTGAACATGTAACAGATGTTATTATTGACCTTCTCACCAGAACAATACTGTCTCCCCAGAATGACGAAGTCAACCGAATCAATTAAAAGATTTTGTCCAGGATACCCGGTAAGGAAGTAGGCAGCTACAGAATCGACAAAGTAACTTTGATTGGAATCGACAAAGGAACTTTGATTGGAATCGACAAAAGTAATGCTAAAGAAGAATAAGTATCTGAACGTAATGGAGACCTCGATGAACTCAGCTTGGAAGAATCTTCAGATTTTGTTTGTGCGGATTGGGTCGATTGGTTTTTTGAACATGTAACAAATGTTACCATTGACCTTCTCACCAGAATAATACTGTCTCCCCAGAATGACGAAGTCAACCGAATCAATTAAAAGATTTTGTCCAGGATACCCGGTAAGGAAGTAGGCAGCTACAGAATCGACAAAGTAACTTTGATTGGAATCGACAAAGGAACTTTGATTGGAATCGACAAAAGTAATGCTAAAGAAGAATAAGTATCTGAACGTAATGGAGACCTCGATGAACTCAGCTTGGAAGAATCTTCAGATTTTGTTTGTGCGGATTGGGTCGATTGGTTTTTTGAACATGTAACAAATGTTACCATTGACCTTCTCACCAGAATAATACTGTCTCCCCAGAATGACGAAGTCAACCGAATCAATTAAAAGATTTTGTCCAGGATACCCGGTAAGGAAGTAGGCAGCTACAGAATGGACAAAGTAACTTTGATTGGAATCGACAAAGGAACTTTGATTGGAATCGACAAAAGTAATGCTAAAGAAGAATAAGTATCTGAACGTAATGGAGACCTCGATGAACTCAGCTTGGAAGAATCTTCAGATTTTGTTTGTGCGGATTGGGTCGATTGGTTTTTTGAACATGTAACAGATGTTATTATTGACCTTCTCACCAGAACAATACTGTCTCCCCAGAATGATGAAGTCAACCGAATCAATTAAAAGATTTTGTCCAGGATACCCGGTAAGGAAGTAGGCAGCTACAGAATCGACAAAGTAACTTTGATTGGAATCGACAAAGGAACTTTGATTGGAATCGACAAAAGTAATGCTAAAGAAGAATAAGTATCTGAACGTAATGGAGACCTCGATGAACTCAGCTTGGAAGAATCTTCAGATTTTGTTTGTGCGGATTGGGTCGATTGGTTTTTTGAACATGTAACAAATGTTACCATTGACCTTCTCACCAGAATAATACTGTCTCCCCAGAATGACGAAGTCAACCGAATCAATTAGAAGATTTTGTCCAGGATACCCGGTAAGGAAGTAGGCAGCTACAGAATCGACAAAGTAACTTTGATTGGAATCGACAAAGGAACTTTGATTGGAATCGACAAAAGTAATGCAAAAGAAGAATAAGTATCTGAACGTAATGGAGACCTCGATGAACTCAGCTTGGAAGAATCTTCAGATTTTGTTTGTGCGGATTGGGTCGATTGGTTTTTTGAACATGTAACAAATGTTACCATTGACCTTCTCACCAGAATAATACTGTCTCCCCAGAATGACGAAGTCAACCGAATCAATTAAAAGATTTTGTCCAGGATACCCGGTAAGGAAGTAGGCAGCTACAGAATCGACAAAGTAACTTTGATTGGAATCGACAAAGGAACTTTGATTGGAATCGACAAAAGTAATGCAAAAGAAGAATAAGTATCTGAACGTAATGGAGACCTCGATGAACTCAGCTTGGAAGAATCTTCAGATTTTGTTTGTGCGGATTGGGTCGATTGGTTTTTTGAACATGTAACAAATGTTACCATTGACCTTCTCACCAGAATAATACTGTCTCCCCAGAATGACGAAGTCAACCGAATCAATTAAAAGATTTTGTCCAGGATACCCGGTAAGGAAGTAGGCAGCTACAGAATCGACAAAGTAACTTTGATTGGAATCGACAAAGCAACTTTGATTGGAATCGACAAAAGTGATGCAAGATAAGAATAAGTATCTGAACGAGTATCTGCATTTATTGACGCCTGCTGGAGTGTCACCACACAAGTTGAAGTTAAAAGTTGGCTGCATCGTTATGCTGATTAGAAATATCCGCATAGCTGATGGCCTCTGCAATGGTACGCGTGTCTTGGTGCAACGAATAGGCGGCAGAGTTTTAATTGTGAAGATAATCACTGGGGATAAAAAGAAACCATCGTGAACATACCTAAAATTCAGTTCAACACTTCAACATTAAGATCTTTGTAAAAGATGAAAAAAAGATACAAGATATAGTGTATAAGGAAATATGCATCACATATATGTAATTCGAAACTTAGAACTTCAAGATCAGTGCCTGTTTCCTCAGGGTCATCCAAGCGTTAATTTCTGTTCATTTATTTTCCCCCCCTCATTCACATCAAAAATTAGGCGACATGCCCTTGTGATGTCGGGTGGTGGTGGGGCTGATTCCTAAAATTATTTATTTTCTCTTTCACAAAAATAATAAGGCGACTTGCCCGTGTCATGTTGGGTGGTGGTGAGACTGATACCTTAAATAATTAATATTTTTCTCTTTTAAGAAAGGAATGAGGCGACATGCCCGTGTCATATCGGGTGTTGTTGGGACTTATTCCTTAAATAATTTCTGTACTCTTTCAGAAAAATAATAAGGTAACATGCCCGTGTTATGTTGGGTAGTGGTGGGACAGATTCCTTATAATTTAAACTTGTACAGCAAGCAAGCCTTCATTCGTGTATTGGTTTGTGAAGCTAAAACACATTCACACCAAACCCTCCCCAAGGCGCTTGCAAAAGGAGTGCTGGCTTGCAAAGCAAACCAAATAGAATTGCGTAGCAATCACTGGGGTTTGGCGAGCGTCAGCGAGCAGGGTTAGCCCCCTAGTTATAGAAAAAGACAAAGGAAGTTTACGATTGTTGATTGTGAACATTCAACATACATATACAACATAACACAGTAATAACACCACTTACTCGTCTATATATTTTAGCAGCAATCTTGATGGGTGAATTGTATTTAAAGCTACTTGACTGCATTAAAGGATTTGTTTCCAAAGTAGGCTGTAAAAATTATAAAAAAGTCGAAAAGGTGTTAAAAAAGTATTCGACTCGCATTTAAATGATCTGGCATTTTTTTGCTAAAGAGCAAAGGGATTATTTTCTGGTCGCGGTACATCTACAGTCTACGTTTATAGCGATGGCAACGGTTTTGGCGATTTTTTTTGCGTACTTCTAGTAACGACTTACGGTAGGTTAAGGCAATCTACCTATATTTAAGGTTATTGTAGTTTTCATGGCAACCTCGGTAAATGAAAATTTTACATTTTCATTTTGATTATTCCAGAAACTTGTTACAAAATTCGTTAAAGCCGTTTGGTATCATTGGTTCATTTGAAAATTTTTCTTTGATTTCATTGGTTCATTTAATAGTTTTCTACAGTCGTAAAATTTTATTTTACTATAATTTTTTTTTCACGGTAGAGTTCTGACTTCGCCATTTGCGGAATTTTCTTTTTTAATATATTTTTCCCCGAACAGTTCTGACGTATCAGGTTGTATTATTTCTTGCTTTTTTCTTTAACAAATCATTTTCTTTTTCAACATGCCCACTGTATTTAGTGTAATTGATAAGTTTCAGGGTATTCTTACTCAACATTCGCATCTTAGTTTTCTACTGGTTCAAAAATGTGTTTTGAAATATGTTTAAGCTTATTACTTTTGTAAAGTTTTTAAAAAATATACTTTTGTCAAAGTTTTTGAAAATATACTTTTCATAACGTTCTCAAATGTTTTTTTCAAACTTTCACTTTCCGTTGTAAAAACAAAATTTTTTTGAAATAATTCTGTCCTTGGCAACTTTATAAATGCGCCAAAAATCGCCAAAGCCGTTGCCACCGCTATAAACTTAGACTGTAGCTGTACCCTGGTTGCTTTCAATCTATAGTTAACCAATTCAACCCTATCGAAGTCGGGTGATGTTGCTATCACAACATGAGGTTGAGTAAGATATTACACCTGTATGTTTTCCCCCGTACCACTACCTCCATTTATACCTCAATAATGTTGACAACCATTAATTTTCTATTGATAGAGTACTGTTGCGAAACACCAAAATGGGATCTGTTCTTAAACGTAAAATTGTGTTAAGCCTCGTAACCCTCTGAGTACTTCAAAAGCAGAACTTCGCCTTGCAAACAGCAGCCTTCTCTGTATGACGTCATGCCAATTTTGACCTTCTTCACCAATAGTATGCTTACCTAACCTAAGGAAAGGAGCAATAGAATCATTCCAAGGGATTATATTTTACTGAATAGGCTATTGGGGAGTGTTTCCAAAGGATTCTATTCTAAGGAAAACATCAATATAATCATTCTAAAGAAAGAATATAATAAGCAAAAGACCAATAGAACCTTTCTAATTAATAGAATCAATTGATTCGTTATGAAGATGTGCATATTTAGACACTAAAAGATGAAAAAATATTGAATTTTTTTTTGGAATTTAAGATCAAAGGTCAAATTGAGTGACCTTAAAATAGAAATGTTATTCATCGTATCATATAAAAAAACAGGGTGATTCATAAGTACGTATACAGTTTACGGATGATGTAAAACAGGAACAGTTTAAGACACGGTCCCCAAAACGAACTGTTAGCTAGGTATACTCATAAAGTTTGTGTTCCCCTCCAGAGCGAAGTGACGTAAGCAATAGTGAGCGTGTCACGTGACTGGTCAGTGGAAATGGCTGCGCCTGCAGTGAGGTGTGTGTTCTTGAATTGAGCAAAACGGAATCTGTCACTGTTGTGGAACGGCATTTTCAATCACAAGTTGGAAAAGAACCTCCAACCAGAAAATTCATTTACGATTGATTTAAAAAAATTGAAACTACCTGCTGTTGGTGCAAAATTCCTGACCCAAGACAACCTAGTGTAACGGCAGATGTCGTCAAAAAATTTATTCCTCCAACTGGACAATAAAGTCGAAAAACTTTATTCTCCAATTGGATGGTGCACCACCGCACTGGTCAGTTGACATGCGAAATTACCTCTATTAACATTGTCTTCATCACTGGATTGGACGAAGCTCCGACAACAGCATGCCACTAACCCTATGGCCACCCAGATGCCCTTATTTAACATCATGTGACTTTATTCTTTGGGGCTACATAAAGGATAATATATTTAACCTTCCTCTTCATGTTGATATAGCGGAGTTGAAACAGCGTATCTCAACCACTATCATTGCACTTGCTACCCTAACACGCGTCTGGGCAGAAATGGGTTTCCGGTTCGATTTGTGTAGTGTGACTAAGGGTACAAACATTGAACATCTGTAATTGTCTCTAACAAAACTTGAAACAATCACCTACACTTCCGTTACAGGCAACGTAAAATATCTTACATTGACACTGTTATATAGTGCGCTGAAATTATATACTTACTAACTAATCACCCTGTATTATCAAATTGGTTTTTCTTTTTTCTACAAAGTAATCCCTCTTTCATCTGGACTCGACCAACAGTTTACAAGATGAAGGTACAGATATTTATGGGTAATTATTACATCATTCTTTTACATCGAATATTTTTTAACAATGAATCCATTCACGTCCTTCTGTAAAACAATAGTCCTTATTGCTACGCTATGAAGTTAGTTGTTGTTGTTTCTTATGCCTAAACTGGCAGACCGGATGAGTGCCAGGCCCGTCGAAGACGGCAAGAGGCGAGGGGGGTGCGCCTTCCATGTTATTGAGCCCCATTGGGAGGAAGTCCGTCTTTGCTCGACATACATGACACATCCGTTTTACAGGATGGTCCCCTTCATACATTCATTCACTCACACATATCGTAATTTAGATCCCAATCAGAGGCCGATAACCCCCTGATCAGGTACCCCCAGAGGTATTGATTTGGTATGAGAACATAAGGGACTTTGTGACCACGACCTATTTAACGTGCCCCAGTCACCATTAGTGAACACGACGGTGTATAGCCAGGTCGAAGCTCCGATCTCGCAATCATCAGAATTTGAGGTCGAGGACAGAACCCACAACCCTTCTGATGCGAGCCCGACGCTTTATAGACTGAGCTACCGCGGCTCTCCTACCTTGAGTGACTTTCAGAAAGGAAATCTAAGTGTAGTGTATATTTAACATATGTTTATAACCCACCCATAAAAATACGTTTTGTATATTGTAGGTCAAAGGAAAAATTCAATGACCTTGAAATTTAAAAGGTCATGCTATACAGCATTAGAACGGTTGTACATTTCCTACAAAATTAGGTCCAAAGGTACGAGACATTTAGGAAGTCTAAAATCAGAAGCAAATTGCCGATGATTCCAAACTTAAAACTAAAACAAGTAGAAAAGTATCGCAGTAGGAAGCTAAGAATTTCTGGAATTTCTAACTTAAGACTGGGAAACAAATAAATCGAGTTTGAAAAGGTTGGTGCGTGTTGGTTGTTGAATGTGCGTTTTAACATGGAAATACCGACATACGGAATAAAAATATCTATTCAAAAAACTACAAAATGATTTTTTAGCTTCATTTTCTTGACTTGGATGTGTTTGTAAAAAAAATTACAGTCAACTATACGTGAATAAAATGCAAGAGTCAGATCAGTAATCGAGGAATATGTAAAACACATTACTATCTATGCAAAACCTTTTATAAAAAAGATACGTGTATTTTTTGCTTGAAATATTTTCTACTGCGATTTGATTTTGATTTTTCACAAAAATATATATTACCTGGCACGATGTGTGATAGATGCTAACTCGTTATAGGGAGTTATCGATTTTTGGAAATTAAAGTTAGTTTCGCAAAATTTTCCCGAGCTCTAAAATTACGCCATGCTTCACGTATTTACATTGCTTTGATATATTGGACATCAATAAAAAACACTGGTTAGAATTGATGAAATAAGGATCATCAATCCGAAATTTGTCAGTAAACTTCCACGATCAACTAGGAAAACACAATCAATATCTAATAAACATACGTTTGTTCATGCAGTAAAATAGTGGTAAATAAAAAAAAATCGACCAAATTTCAAAGTAAATGTAAATTTTACGTGAAATTTAAAAAAATTGATTAACTATTCCGAAATACTGGAAACGTAAACTGACACCAGGACACACAGTGAGAAATAAATATTCAAGCATCTCGATGGCACTGAAATATATTCCTTCCAAGCCTAATCCCATAAGTAGACTTCCTGACAAATTTATATTTCAGTTGCACATAAGAAGTATTTTTAAATTTGTAATCTGATACCATTTCAAACAACAGATAACAATCAAAATGGAGAAAACATCTCTCTCCAAATTAACAGTTGCTGCACTTAAACTGAATAACATTTTCGAATTTCCCGATGGAGTCGTAAATACCAACCCAACAGGTACTGATGGAAGACTTCTACACACGCTGTTGCAAGCTATGGGTTTGGATTACACATTGACAACTCCAGTGGACGGAGAGTTTGGAAACTTTAGAAATGGAAATTGGTCTGGTGTGGTTGGAATGATCATCAGGGAAGAGGCTGATATTGCAGTTCCTGCCCTCACCTTTACCGAAGAAAGATCACGGGTTGTGGATTACTGTATGCCACATTTGCGTACGGATTTACGTTTTGTCACCGATTTACCAATCAAGCTCCCCAGATCATACACGTATGTGTATCCATTTGATCAGATGACTTGGGCTTTAGTATTAGGTTTAATGTTTGTGATGCCGTTAATCGTTAGACTACTGTTCAAAACTCACAGGGACTTCTCGAGTCTCTGGTTGAAAATGTTTGCGCACGTGATTGGTCGATCAGCGTCTTTCAATCGCTTAGAACTGTCTGAGAAGTTATTCATGGTGTGCTGGTGGTTTGGGACCTTAATTATATCGTGGAGTTACGCAGCGGTGATAGCTTCGTTTCTCTCAGTTCCTCTGTATGATTCAACAGTGGATGATTTTCGCCAACTCGCAAAAGCTGTTCAAAAAGGTCAGTACAAAGTATTTATGACTGAGAAGTCAGTGTACACTGTGCTGTTATCTCAATCAAACGAAGAAAACTCGGAGTATATTTATAAAATGTTGAAAAAGAATAACTGGTATATACCACTCAATACAATGTTCACCGATACGCCTTTGGGACAACACATTGCTCGTATAAGTACCACATTTCACCTTCAGATGACCTTTGGAAAAGAGCCCTACACAACGAAGCATTATTCGAATGACGGTTTACAACAGTTCTATTTTGGAATAGTTATAAGCAAAAAATTGACCTACTTAAAGAAATCATTGGATAAGAAACTTTTGAAAATTACAGAAGCAGGGCTGTTTTCTAAATATGTGGATGATGAGACTTATAAGGTATGGCTAAAATTTCGAAAGTCAGCTGGTGAAGAAATAACTCACCCACTCTCATTGGAAGAAATTTCTGGAGCATTGGTATTGCTTCTTTGTGGTTTCTGTTTATCGTTTATTGTATTTATATTTGAAATGCTTTGCTACAAATTTAAAGGTAAAAGCTTCCAGTTGTTTAAAATTGCTTCACAATACTGCCTTAATTTATGAGTGTAGGAAATGTAAGTAATGAATTCAGATATCTATCAGAGAGACTATGTATGAAACAATTGTGTAACTTGTTAATAGCTTGTAACCAGTTAAATAAACCAACAAATTAATTCCACTTGATTTTTCTAATCTATATATATGGGCAATTCCAGGAGGCTCACGCGTTAATCAGGAAACGATTTTCAATATTAAATTTAATGTAAATAAAGAATGGATTATGAAAAGTAAACAAAAATAAAAACCAAATAAAGAAGTTTGATGAGAATTTAGTTTCCCAAATGGCAACATTTCAGACTAACTCACGTTACCAAAGAAAACTTAACTTTTTAGATTTTCAAACATGACAGTTTTTATCTTCTAAGAATAATTTAATGTGCTAAAATTAATGTTTTTATAAAGTGGAAGGTGGGGCGCACAGTGTTACAAGTTTTTTATTTTCAGATGTGGTGTCAAGATATGCATCTATATGAAGCAAACAACGCCTTTAGAATGATTCTTTAATCTCTTACAGACATCTTACATATTATTAAAATTAAAAAGAGTAACATTTATATACATTATTTAATATTTTGGTAGTGATGTACATTGTAACACTGTACCCCACTGTCGGGGTACAGTTTTGTACACTGTGGGATACAGTGTTACGTTATAGTAGCAACAATTAATATAAAGAATGGGATTTTATTAAAATTGATTTTAATTCCAATTTACAGATATCTAATGATTCCTTAAGCAGATTTTAAATAAAATACCACTTTTTATTAGTCTACGTATAATTGAACAGCTTTACATGTGATGAAAACATTAACAATGATTGTAGCCTACAGTTATAAAGTAGATGATAAAATAAGATTAAAGAAATTGTAAACTTATTTTAGATTTTGATATGAAAAACCACAGGGAAAATCAGCACATTTGCTTTTCTCATTATTCCTCCTGATGGAATTGGGAGAGGAAGTTTGGAAATGATGTTTTATATTTCAAATGAATAAACTCCATTTGTCTGAAAATTTATACGATGGAAAAATTCTTTTGATATGCACTTCAAAATCAACTTTGATCTGATTCACAACTTCCCCAATAGAGTGAATTGTATGTTCTTTAATGTGTCCTTCTTCAACTACAATGTAATCACCATTGTTAATAGTTGTCGTCTGCAGCTATGTCGGATTATAATTATGAAAAAGAGATGTTATCACTATCAGCATAAGAAGGTGAATCTTCATCTTGTGTTGAATTTATCTCGGTAGGCTTATGCCCCAGGTTCACTTTGGCTCGCATCTTAGAAATTTCGCTCTTTTTAAAGTTTAGTGCTTTTTTATCCTCAATATTTACTCTGTAATCATTTTTTTAACTGGCGTATCAGTCAAGATCCAACATTTCACACGTCATCTATTTTGTGCGGTTCTTCGAGATGGGGCTTTAGGGAAAGACCTTACTTCTTAAAGAGACATAATTTTGTTAGCTAATGCTTGTTTCGAATGAAGTAACAAAACTTAACTGTAAATCATGTAAAGAAAGATTGTAAACATCACATAGAAAGATATGCAAACCTATATGAAGGAAAAGCTTCAGGAAAAATTAACCAATTTATTTATGTTATTATTCATATTTATAATTAAAAAATCTAAAATGAAAGATGCAAAGCTGTAACAGCAATAAAATTTGCATTGTGAAACATATGCTAGTTTATAATGTGTTAATTGGACAAACTATGTGTGTAACAGTGTGCCCCATTTCATTCAGTGACACTGTACCACATCTAACATAAATTATAACAAAAAATGTTTATGACTACATAATGTCAATTTAGTTAATCCATTTTAACTCAACAGAAACTAAAATCAATTAGCTTTACAACTAAAATATTATTCCTTTTAAAATAAGCACTGCTCATGAATAAAGAGAATTTAATTACAAACACAAAACTTTGCTTTCAACATGCAAAAATAGAGATTTGCTTACAAAAATGTAGCTAATGATGAAAATTCTTCCAAAACACATGGACTTCTGGACATATTATATACTGCAGGAAGCATGCAGAACCCTATTTCTCTGATCTCATTCAAAAGAACATACTTTGGGCGCAATTCAAAAATCTTGCTCTTACCAAATTCTGAAGACATTCCAGTTTTAACATTTCAAACATTTCCTTCAGTAAGCACATAAGATGATGAGCTTTTTTATTTTTATTTTGAGTTCATTTTCCAAAAATCGTAACGACGTCCTTATGTCCAGGAGGCATTCAGTTAACATCATCTCGTTCATAAAATGGTATAATCTTGTCTACTTTATCTGTACTCAAAACTGTTGACTTCGAATAATTGCTAATTGAAACAAAGCTTGCATTTCAAGTCCCATTACAAATGCTGCTGAGCAATTTACTCTCTACAACTTCGTTACGATGTGGTGTGTTAGTTAAACCTCGTTTAGCTAGGGTCATAGCTTTGCCAAAATATGTTCACTTCTGTATCATGGAGGTGTATCTTTCTTTGAATTCTCCTCGTTTCTTAATGCGTGACAATTTCAAACTCTATTTCAAACTTTTCTTCGTTCTGACTTTAAATCGTTTCGTACTACTGTCATTTTTATTAATTTTTCTTTCATTCTGCATTTGTATTTCATAACAAAACTGTACTGTTATTTTTATTCGTCACAATGTTTTTCTTGCTTTAGTGTTTTCTGCACTTTCTTTGCCTCTGCATTGCAGTAGGAAGAAAACAAGTTTTACCAAAAATAAATCTTTACAAAATTGTTTGCTCTTCAAATTTTATGGAAAGTTAAAAGCTAATTTTCTGTCATTTGAATCATGAATTAAAGTAAAATTTTTCATTTACTCTTACTCTTCATACAAACTGATTGGCTTCATAGGCGTTACTACGGTTGTTGAATGGGGGAGGGGGGGGGGACTTTTCGGGAGGTTGGTCCTCCCGAAAAGTTTGGATTGTACCCCAGTAAAAAAGGGAAGATTAAATTAATTGTAATATAATTTTCATCTATAAATTATTAATAATAATTATATCAATATTGTTAATATCTATTAATAATTAATGAATTATAAATAATAAATATTCACTAATTAGCACTTGATTTTAAAAAATCACATTTTTTTTAAAATCTCTCTATCTTAAAAAAACTTTACTATCGCCGCAGGATTGAAAACTCGCTTTTTTTGCTCGATTCTTAGACGGTTTTCCGAGAAAATACGAAAATGGCATGGTTTGTTCAAAATTGTTCAGGAAACACGATGAAGATAATTTAGCATGAAACTCAACTAAATATATCAATAAAGAAATGTTTAGTATTGCATTCACTAAACTATTAGATAATGTATAAAATAAAATACAATGCAATCAAATATCTGGAATACAATTCATGTGATGTCTACACAAACACACAAACACAAAATCGAGCATAGAACAGAAAGACGGACAGACAGACTTTCGCAACCAATGCCACTAACTAAATGAAGATAAGTACTCACTGTATGCAAATTTTCATGAAAATATCTTAAACCGTGTGGACGTGTATAGGGCACAACATACATACATACAGACAGACACCAAACGAGAAAAAGGCGGATTCGGCATCAGAAGGGTCCAAAACGGATAGAAAACTTTAAACGGGTCGAAAATATTGAATGTACAAACAAACACTCCATTCTTATTTATATAGATTATATTAATGTTAAGTTAATAATATAATAATATATTCAGTGCCGACAAGATTTGTGAAAAAAATTTATGGCCTTTTTCTCTTAACACGTTCTCAGTTGTATTATTTTTGTTTGTACACTACCATACATGCTCTCACGTGACCTGTTAAGGTTAAATACGATACGCGAAGAGGTAACGTCGTTAGTTCTGTGTAAAATTGTGACAATATGTCGAAATGAAAGGAACTTAGTGACTTTGAAAGAGGTGTTATAGTTGGTTGTTACAAGTGGCAAGTCTATTCGCACAATTGCGATAGAATTATCACAGCCACGGTCAACTGTTGGAGTTGTCGTGAAGAAGTGGAAGCCTACGGGAGTTGGGACACGAACTGCACACTTTGGTTGTCCCCGTAAACTGACCGAATGGGATCGGCGTGTCCTGAAGCGTGAGGTTCTTAAGAACCGTATGAAACCACTCCAAATCATCAACAGTGAGTTTCAACAGGTAGCAGGGGTTACGGTGCGCCCCAATACTTTGCGGAAAGAACTGTACGCCTTCAATATCCACGGATGTGTTGCCAAACACAAACCAAACATCACCCCATCTAACAAAGTCGGCAGACCCGCTTGGTGTTTGCAACGTCGTAACTGGACTGTGAACCATTGGAAAACTGTTTTACGGAGCGACGAGTCACGCTACACGCTCTTCCAGTCAGGTGGGCGTGCTTTGGTTTGGCGAATGCTCGGAGAACGTCTGTTACCCGAGTGCATCGTTCCAACAGTCAACATCAGTGGTGGAAATGTACTTGTTGGGGGATGGTTTTTGTGGTATGGCTTGGGACCTTTGCATGTTGTTCATGGTAAATCGAACGCCGACGCTTACATGAACATTTTGGACAATCAGGTGCTTCCTATGCTCTGGCAATTTTTATGGAATGGACGAGTGTTACTTCCAGGATGACAACGCTACATGTCATGTTGCAGCCTCTGTCAAACAGTGGTGTCAAAATATGGATGTAAAACGTCTTCCCTGGACTGCTCAGAGTCCCGACCTAAACCCCATAGGACATTTGTGGGACGAGCTAGAGCGACGCTTTTGGACCAGGGAACCATGTCCGAAATCTACAGCTGAGCTGGCGATGTTCTTACAGCAGGAATGGACACACATACCCATAGCTGTTTGTCAAAATCTAGTTGAATGTATTCCCTGAAGGGTTTTTAGTGTAATTGCAGCACGTATGAGACCACCCCCTAATAAAGCATGTATTCCTTTCCTTAAACCATCACATCTTGCTGTCCGGTCTATTATTGTAGGGTAGCGTATGAGCTCAGTTGCATTAATTTTGCCAGGTACTATGTGTGACAGAATGTAAACTGGTTAGCTACGCACTTCGCAAACCACTTTAGTTAAATTAAAGTTAAATACTTCGAAAGATTTTCCAATAGCAATGTAAAGATGATTTTACTCACAAATATGACAGGATTTAAGCAGCACTTCAATTTTTGAAATAAGAACCACTGTTCAACATGTAAAATGTCCTTTAGATGAAATTAATCGATTCTTGTATATTTTTGACTGAAAATAACGAATCTAATTATTTTTTGTTCACCACACACCATTGTCCCCCAAATCCACATGTTAGCCGGAAATACCACATACAGGCAAATGAAAGGCGCTCTCATTGACAGTAGAACTGTCGCCAATCTGGCAATCTTGGCGACTTTTTGGCGACATTTTTGGCGACAAAAGCTTTATGAACCTTTCCGAAGTTTTGAGACTAGGTGCATTAGGAAGCGTGATATCCGAGAATTCACTAGAAGCTAGGCGACTTTTGTGGAGAGGGCATTTTCTCCCTTCGCCAAACCTTTTTTTTTTATGTAAAATTTTATTTATTTTCATATGTTTCCTCCCACTGTCTTATGTTGCGGATTGAAGTGTTGCTGGTTGGCAAATTCTAGTGACGTTAAGTGTGAAGTGTACAAGTGTTGTAAGTACAAGATTATATTACGTTCAGTGCTCATCAGTGTAAAAATAAGCCGGAATTATTTGTTATGTGTGTGGCGAACTTACATTGAATACTCAACAATGCAGCTTGTCACCATAAGTTAGAAAGGCTTATGAACTGTATTTTGGATGTAGAGTTAGGAACCAGGAGATAAGTCCTGGGCTCCACATATATGCTACAATTCATGTTCCAGGAATCTGTGAAACTGGTTACAAGGAAAACGTAGTAGAATGAAATTTGCAGTACCTATGGTTTGGCGTGAACCGACCAATCACGCGACTGATTGTTACTTTTGTTTGACAGATGTCAAGGGGCTCTCTTCAAAATCCAAACATTGTATTCAGTAACCCAAACTTACACTCCGCTATGCGACCAATTCCTCATTCTGAATATCTTCCTTTACCTATAGCTCCAGATAAATATACTGTTGATTCGAGAGGAAGACACATCGGATGACCCAAACCATCAAGATCCTGACTTTCAACTATTTACATCTATGTACACAGTCCAGTCATATTAATGTGACCACCACCTACTTTCGACGTCAATGTGAAATAACCAATCACAAAAGGCAGGTGGCAGCACATTGCAGTGGAGTGTATATAAAGGATGTCCTAAGACATCGGAAGGCATTTCAATCGTTGGCGTAATGCAGAAACGTAGCGATTTATCCGACGTCCAAAAGGGCATGATTATTGGCTTTCGAACCAAGGGTGGAAGCATTTCGGAAACGGCTAATTTTGTGAACTGTTCGCGTGCCGCCGTCGTAAAAGTATATTGTGCATGGCAAAATGACACTATCCAAAATCAGCGGCGTGGCACATGTGGTGCACCACGGGCTATAGATGACAGAGGCGAACGAAGGCTACGGAGATGCGTTCGGGCTAATAGACGTGCAACTGTTGAGCAAATGACCGCCCAGTTGAACCAAGGGGCTACCAAGAGTGTATCCTCAACAACGTTTCAGCGAACGTTGCTGTGCATAGGCCTCCGCAGCAGACGCCTGGTGCGCACCTATGCTGACTGCTGTTCATCGGCGACGAAGGCTGGAATTTGCACGCCAGTACCGCAACTGGACGTCCACAGAGTGGCGACAGGTGGCTTTTTCCGATGAATCCCGTTTTATACTCCATCGAACAGATGGACGTTGGCGTATACTGCGTGAAACGTCAGAAAGCAAACACCCTGCAACAATTGCCAGAAGGACCCAGTCTGGAGGAGGGAGCATTATGGTTTGCGGAATGTTTTCCTGGCATTCACTGGGTGCAGAAACCTAATTGACTCTCTTCCTGCACGTCTCGCAGCGGTCCACTCTGCCAAAGGTGGTTATTCCGGCTTTTGACAGGTGGTCACATTAATGTGACTGGACTGTGTATGTTCACATCATGAAATCACACTTACAAAGCTTAATGATCTTGTACGGGACTTAAAATTCTATCAAACAGACTCAGAATCTATTAGAGAAAGGTGTAAAAATAAGTTCATTAAGAAGACGACAAAGCCATTTTGTAGACAATTTTGCGGCGAAAGAAGACATCGTATATTGTGTGATGTATATTGTAGATTGTTGTGATGTTAAGCCTATTTCAGTCATTGGGATATGAACATAATCCGGCAGAGTAACGGCTGTTTATTGACTGGTCCAAACGTAGTCTCAAAGCAGTGCTCCATGTATGGAAAAAGTGTTTTCATTTCAAGAAATTTGGCCACATGAAGAAGGATTCTTTCTAGCTACCTAAACAGGGTGATGAAACACATTAATGTTATCACTCCAAAAAGTTGGGACACCTTCAAAAAGACTGTTGGTATAAGAAATCCAAAGAGCATGTTGGTTAGTTTTATGGCACAAGGGTCCTACTTGGTCATGCTGAGCCAGATACAAGACATACAATATCCAGTAATGAACAAACCCATTAGATGAACAGGATGGAGAAAGAAATATGGTTATGATGAATGATGACAGTGATGAAACCTGGTACTTTGGACAGTGCTTCAAGTCAGCACATGCGCAGGATAAGAGAATGCTTTACACAGAAATAAAAAATTACTGTAAAACAGGAAGTATGGAGCCAATGGGAGTTGGAGTCGTGGGGATTGTTGAGTGGAGGAAGTGCTGAATTATGGAATGTGCTGTGTGTACTCAAATTCCAGATAAATTTATTTTCTTTTGTAGCCTTTAAAATTTGGTTATCAGTGAAATGGATATAAAAATTTATAAACTTTACAAAATAGCAAACATGTAATAAAGCAGTAGCTGTAAAAAAATACATTAAAAATGTCAAGATAAGAATGGAATCTCTTGAAAACAAAACTTCTGCTTGAACTTGGCTTGTTGTGAGGCTTGTATAGCAGTGAAAGGTGAACACATTCCATATTAGACGGGCCTATCCCGAGTTAAATGCATCTTGATTTGACCGTATTTAATAGAACCTGTATCTTATAACTAACAATTCAACTCTTTTTCATATTGTTATGTTCTTATATGCTTACTCTCATAATAATATATCTCTGTGCCAAATTTCGTTGCAATAAACTGAATATTTCTCCAGTTCTCACAGATTTTATGTCTGTGACCTTAATTTTGGACATCAGTGTAAAATAGCTGTACATCTTAAATAGATGTAGACCATCAGTTTTAAAATACAAAACGTTTTGGTTTGGCAAAAGTCCAGAAAACAAGTACATATCGACTTTGTTGTTTAGATATGGTGCAGAGTTTTCTTTGCAGATAAAAATAAAGTGGATGGTGTAAGAATAAACACGAGAAGGGAAACTCAAAGATGAAACCTAACAGAGCTAAGCTACGGGAAATGCACAAAGACTATTGAAGTTTCACCCCAGAAGCTATGAAATTAGAAGAGGCAGAAAATTCGAAAAACAAAACCATGAATGAGTTCTAAGCACTAAAGAAAACATAATGAGGATAGAAACAGAAATGGATGCACCAATGCTTTCCTGCAGACCTCAGAGAAGTGTTCTTATCTGTGATGTCATCAGTGTGGAATAAATACATTCTCGGGTCCAGTCCTGGTAATAATTTAATTACGTTTGCGAATAAAATTTGTTTATTTGTCAGCATCAAAATTCGGCTGCAAATTTCTTTGGTTTAATCAAGTTTAATATAAAAATTTAATTAATTTAAAATTTAATAAAATGATTCCAATATATATTCAGAAATAGAACAAAGAAACCGATCAAGTAGAGCCCAAATGAAGGCCTCAAAAAATAATTATAATAATATAATTATAAAAATAACTTTAAAACAAACCACTCACTAAAAACAACCCAAGAAAATGAAACACGAAAAGGGATATGCGAATTTTTGAAGCACCACCACTCACGAAGCCCATTATACTCTTATATTCATATTGCCTAACAAGTTACGAAAGTAATCGAATTGAAGAATCGATTCATCTTTTGACGAGTTTAATATATTAATATATTCTGACCTACCTATGGTGCAAAATATAATTTCTGCTGCAGATGCAGTACGATGCGCCACAGCCATACGGTCTTCCGTCTCAGTAGTGGCTCGTGTATGGCCGGACCCCGGACTTCTTGAGACAGTACCTTCTCGTGACCACTGCAGACAACAACCATCTATCTAATATGTCTAATACACGGTACATATATGCACAGATATCATTGCATGACACTATTCAGGTATTTTGAAAGTTAGAAGTTTTGAGATAACATACAAACAGCTTTCAAAAATAAAAGAAGACGCATTATTTTGCCAGCAGTGAACTATTAGGGATAATTATGGACACTTAGGCAGTTATTTCACGCTATTCGTCTATGGTTAACACAGTGGAATCAAATATAAAACCAAAAAGACTCAGGGAAACAAAAATTTACCGTCCAAACAAATGGACAACAATACTCAGGTTCAAGAAGTAAACGGAGTTGAAATGGAGGGAAAAAATTTTAATTAAACCTTCAAGAAGACTAATGTTTATTTTACCATTCTATGGCTATAAAAAGATAAAAGTACATGCAAATAGCTTCTTTTTAACGCTGATAGAAATTGTATCTGATATCATTTCAATGTCTAATACACATTAAGAATACACATAAAGAACAGATAACAATCAAAATGAGGAAAACATCTCTCTCCAAATTAACAGTTGCTGCACTTAAACTAAATAACATTCTCGAATTTCCCGACGGAGTCTTAAATGCGAAACCAACGGGTACTGATGGAAGACTTCTGCAGACGCTGTTACAAGCTATGGGTATGGAGTACATGTTGAAAACTACAGCTGATGGAGAGTTTGGAAACTTTAGAAATGGAAATTGGACTGGTGTGGTTGGAATGATGATGAGGGGAGAGGCTGATATTGCAGTACCTGCCCTCACCTTTACCGAAGAAAGATCACGGGTTGTGGATTACTGTATGCCACATTTGCGTACGGATTTACGTTTTGTCACCGATTTACCAATCAAGCTCCCCAGATCATACACGTATGTGTATCCATTTGATCAGATAACTTGGGCTTTAGTATTAGGTTTAATGTTTGTGATGCCGTTAATCGTTAGACTACTGTTCAAAACTCACAGGGACTTCTCGAGTCTCTGGTTGAAAATGTTTGCGCACGTGATTGGTCGATCAGCGTCTTTCAATCGCTTAGAACTGTTTGAGAAGTTATTCATGGTGTGCTGGTGGTTTGGGACCTTAATTATATCGTGGAGTTACGCAGCGGTGATAGCTTCGTTTCTCTCAGTTCCTCTGTATGATTCAACAGTGGATGATTTTCGCCAACTCGCAAAAGCTGTTCAAAAAGGTCAGTACAAAGTATTTATGATTGATAAGTCAGTGTACACTATGCTGTTATCTCAATCAAAGGAAGAAAACTTCGAGTATATCTATAAAACGTTGAAAAAGAATAACTGGTATATACCACTCAAGACCATGTTCGCCTATGCGCCTTTGGGACTGCACATTGCTCGTATAAGTACCACATTTCACCTTCAGATGAATTTTGGAAAAGAGCCCTACACAGCAAAGCATTATTCTAAGGATCATTTACAACAGTTATATATTGGAATAGCAATAAGCAAAAAATTGGCAGACTTAAAGAAATCATTGGATAACAAACTTTTGAAAATTACAGAAGCAAGGCTGTTTTCTAAGTATGTGGATGATGAGACTTATAAGGTATGGCTTGAATCTCAAAAGGCAGCTGGTGAAGAAATAACTCACCCACTCTCATTGGAAGATATTTCTGGAGCATAGGTATTGCTTCTTTGTGGTTTGTGTTTATCGTTTATTGTATTTATATTTGAAATGCTTTGCTACAGATTTAAAGGTAAAGCGTCCACTTGTATAAAATTGCTTCACAATACTGCCTTAATTTATGAGTGAATGAATTCTAATGCATTCAAATCTCTATAAGAGAAATTATGTATAAAAAATTGTGTAACTTGTAGGATAATATGTAGTGAAAAGTTAAATAAACCAACAAAATTATATAACTTGATTTTGTCTTATCTATATATGGGTAATGCCGTGTGACTCACTCTACAATCAGAAATCGATTTTCAATTTAAATTTAATGTAAATAAAGAATGGATTAAGAATAGTAAACAAAAATAAAAAAAAATAAAGAAGTTTAATAAGAATTTAGTTTTACAAATAGCAACATTTTAGACTCACGTTATCAAAGAAAACTTAACTTTTAGACTTTCAAAAATGGCAGTTTTTCTCTTCTAAGAATAATTGGAAAAATTATTTGGATGCTTCACTAAGAGTAGTAGGTCATAGAAAATATAAGAAAAATTAAATTATTGAATTAATTAATAAAATAAAAAGACATTTTTTATGTGACTCACGTTACATATGTGGATATTGAGAACTGAATGCTTATTAATAACGTTTTTGAAATTTTAATCTGTGCTAAAATTAGCGTTTTGATATATATTTGAGAACAATTGCTTACTATTTAGAGAAATTGCACTGTTAAATAAATTTAAATAATCTCCTATAAACATATTTGTTTGCAGTAAAATCAAAAGAAACTATAATTTTGATTCAAAATTGCGTTTAGATCTGAATTTTGCTACTTCTTCCTCTTCAAGAAATTCTGAAGAAAATTTGACTTCACTACATTTTAGCAGCTTCTACAAATTCATACGCATTATTTACTAAACACTTCCTTTTCTCCATTTTGTCGAAAACATGTTTTGCGCTGCCTCAAATTCCGTCTCCTGGTCCCTTACCATGTGATTTTGCAAAATATTCCTTTATATGAACTGTCATATCATTTTTTAACATTTTGCATGCAAGTTGAAATACTTATGTAGTTAACAATGACCTTATTTTAAGGATCTTAACAATATGATGTTATCACTACAGGATGGTTGGAACTCAAATAATAAATACCAACTATAAACAAGCTCACTTACATGTTTCCAATGTGCACACACCTTGGATCTCATCGTCTCATGGTACGTCTTGTTTTCAGAAAAGTCTACTTGCATAACGCACAAATTCACTCACCACCAAAAATATTTGAAATTGTAATATGTATAGATTGATATGCTTTAGCTTATTTAGCTTAACGGCGCTTAAAGTAACAATGCTCCAGAAATTGAGAAATGATACCCAAAAATTCCAAAATAAATTGATAAGATGTGAAAATTGTTTTCGGCATCTAGTTTCCAAAAATATCACTTCAGGCCAAATTCGTCTGTCCCAGGCGATAGATAATATTTTTAATACCTTGGACATCTTTACATTGGTTTAGCCAACAATTTTTTAGAAGGATTGCACAATAATATTTCTTGGAATGAATAGAAGTAAGCCGAAATATTTTCAATACAGAAGTTTATAATATCGTATGTGTATGTATTTACAACACCCCTATATGAAATTGTCATAGTATATACGTCATACCAAATTCTGAGGATTTTCCAGTTTTAACATTTCCTTCAGTGAGCACATAAGATGATGAGCTTTTTTTTTTTAAGGCCATTTTCCAAAAACTGTAACGACGTCTTTATGTCCAAGAGCCATTCAGCTAATATCGCCTCGTTGATAAAATGATATAATCTAGTATATGAGTAATAATGGAAGAATCCCTACTGATCTACCAAGAGGGATGGGAGTGGCCTGTTTCAGTTTGTTAACCGGACACGACTATTTTGAACAGCACCTACACAGGATTGGTGTGGCTACCTCCCCGATCTGTCCGCTTTGTTCGGATGGTCTTATGAACAGACAACACCTTGCGGAGTGTTCTAATTTACAGGACATTGACACCAGGGATACTTCTCCCAAAGGACATTCTTCGATATATTGGACGGCAAGACAGCGTATGGCCAAAAGGCCTTAAGCTAAGCGTAGAATTAAAAAAAAAACTTTATTTCTACTCATTTTTGTGTAAAATGTCCCATTAAATGATACCTTATAAGGATATGAAATCTGTTTGAGTATTGCTGATCAATGAATAATTAAATTGTTGATACGCAGCCTGTAAGTTACAGCGCCATCTCTTGTAACATTCTAATGTTGACTGTTCTGTAATAAAAACGCTTGTTTCATTGCTCTCGGCCTTGCTCGTCTTTAATCGTTATATAAGCAGTGATACATGAAAAAAGTGTCACACACACACACACACACACACACACACACACACACACACACACACACACACACACACACACACACACACACACACACACACACACACACACACACACACACACACACACACACACACACACACACACACACACACACACACACACACACACACACACACACACACATATATATATATATTTGTATCATTCAAATACGCAAATTAACGAGATTAACGAAAGAGCAAAATAAAACCACAAAGAATTTATTGAAAATGAAAGTGTTGGTGAATCAGGGCGTCATCAGGGAGGATCCTGACCCATACAACTCGATATGGTGTTTTCTACGTATATAAGTAGCAAAACGCTAAGAAATTGCTCATATACTCCCCCATTCACCATTAAAATCAAATATACAAAACAAAAAATTAAAATAAGGAAACTTAAATCGAACCAGCAACAACAGTCGGGAGACTGGCAACACCCAGCCAGAAGATCGTATCAAATGCCGCTACCCACTTTGTCCAACAAAGCGCCAACACCAATGACTCAGAGAAAATTACGAAATAGAATAAGTCATCGGTTGCGTAACTTTTGATACTAATAAATTCTTCAAGAAAGTGATAAAGGAAGAAGAATGGAATTTATTGTTGAGGGGCCTCACTCCCGCTTGCTCTTGCTGGTTTGAGTTAGTTTAATGCTTATTTCAATGTTTTGTTTTGTATATTTGCTTTTAATGATGTTTGGGGGAGTGTATAAGTAATTTCTTAGCGTTTTGCTTCACATATACGTAGAAAACACCATATTGTGTTGTATGGGTCAAGCTCCTCCCTGATCCACCAACACTTTTCTTTTCAATGAATTTCTTTCGGTTTTTATTTTGAATTTCTCTTGTTTCAGAAATTATATTGCTTGCCATGCTATGTCTGCAGCTTTCAGCGTGCTTGCATGGTTAGTTTTAACTGTCATTTTCACTATCGTTTTCTAGTAGAATACCCATGCTTTTTATTTTGCTCTTTTGTAAATTTGCGTATTTGAATGATATAAATACTTACCTGTCAGAGATAGTTGCAGCTTTTGCGGACTCCTCTGTCAGTGTGTTACATCGTGTTCGTGTGTGGAGGCCCCGTGGTGAACGCCTCAATCCTGCCTTCGCTTTACATCGACGCACCGCTCCCACAGCTGGTGTCATGGCAGGGCTCCCAGGAGCCATTTTTCAACAAGACAATGCTCGGCCACACACAGCAAGGATGTCACAAGACTGCCTCCGACACATTACCACCCTCCCCTGGTCTGCTCGATCCCCAGATTTGTCACCAATTGAGCAAATCTGGGATAATTTGGGACGACAAGTTGGACACCCTACGAGTTTGGTCGAGTTAGAGGCGCGTTTACACTGTTAACTGTGTAACTGTGTTTTAACTGTGGAACGAGATGTCTCAGGACATCATACAGAACTTGTATGCCTCAATGTACGCTCGTATCGCATTGTGCATTCGCGCTAGAGAGGGTCCAACAGAGTACTAAAACTTCCGTTCATTTGTACTTTTTTCTGCAATAAATGATTCTTTGATTTTCTAATCACTTACTAATATCAAAGTAGTACTTACACGTGTAAAATTTCGTTTAATTTTTTTCTTTGATTTTCTAATCACTTACTAATCAAAGTAATTTTCTAATCAAAGTAATTTTCTAATCAAAGTAGTAATTACCTGTGTAAAATTTCGTTTCATTTAGACGACTTTTTCTTGGTGCGCAAATTTTTATGGCAATCAGTGTATATACTAGCCACTGCGTGGCTAGCCCGGAGTTGCCCGTGCCCGTGTCGCAAACCAACACCACGGGCAACGCTATGATGTAAGGTATTAATCCGGTGTAAAATTTTCCGCAGATTTCAAATCCGTTGAAGATTTATTCAATTTAAAAATTATTTATTTAAAGAAAATCATATTTTTAGGTATCAATTTAAACTAATATTTTCCGCAGATTTCAAATCGGTTGAAATTTGTACTCTATATCTTAACGGTCTAAGAGATAGAAAAAAGAACTGTGACTGTAAATCATTCTTCGGGCAAAATCAAAGCGGAAACGAAAAATATAATTTCATCCGCGTTCTGTCGCACGAACTGCCAAGAGCTGACGTGGCAAGATCATTTCCAGCGTTTCTTCTCTCTCTGGTAGTAACGCGTTGAAAACCGATGAAGAATAGAAATATGAAATTGATTTAAAAATCTTCTAGATTAAATTTTAAAAATTGGCCGCGACCCAAAAATTGCAAAAATTTTGGACTACCTGTGTGCCAAATCTCATTGCTGTAAGTGCCATAGATCGTCAGGATTTTGAAGCCGCGAAAGAAACAGACAAACAAACACTTACTTTTATAATAGTAGATATATGAAACGATATCTAAAAATAACCCCAAAATGCAATTCTCACCAGAAACCAGTCCCCCGAACACCCCACTTTCCTCTCAGTCTTTTGTCTCTTTCGTCCAATAGGTCGTATATCTTGCCATCCTCTTTCACCTTTGACCTCAGGACCTCCCAGTATGACTGACCTTCCACGTCCACTTTTCCTCTCAAATCGCCTGTATGCTATTATTACTGCCGTGTAGCAAGATGCAACCGCTATATAGGTTGCGATTCAAAATGGCCAAATAATATGTTGATCATG
Source organism: Metellina segmentata (assembly GCA_947359465.1). Taxonomy (NCBI): domain Eukaryota; kingdom Metazoa; phylum Arthropoda; class Arachnida; order Araneae; family Tetragnathidae; genus Metellina; species Metellina segmentata. Next base: position 13,671,451 of record OX375878.1, read on the forward strand.
ATTAGTGGTTACATAATGCGTTGTAAAATTAAAATAATAGGCAGGTAAACCTGATACATGATGTTGTCTGTGTTGACGAGTAAAAAGGAATACCCAAAATCAAAATGCAATTTCTTGAATAGTGGAATATTTATTTACAATTTGTGTAAAGCAATTATAAAATGTGCATTAAGATTTTCTGATTCTAAAGATTTTCACAATAATTATATAATCACAAAAAATAACTATTTGACAAAAATTAGTAGCGCGACACATAATTAGTTCAACCTTTAAATTATAAATTTATCTTTTAATGTTCCTATAAGAGGAGGCAGGAACGAAAGTGTTTGAAGAAAGAGGTAGAAGGGATAAAAAAAAAATGGCTCCGGGAGCTGCATTACCAAGCATCTGCAAACATCTTGTCAGCGTCCCCACATCCAGTAAAAAGCCCCTTTAGCAGTCAAATCTCAGCCTGTCTTCTTCACAGAGAGCATATCCGTGTCCAAAAGAAAAAAAAAGGCCCCGTTTTCTTTTTGCGACCCCTTTTTATAGCCTATGTCCCTCCTGTTGCCACCATCCTTCCAGAAATTTTGGGATGGATTCCATCTGGGCAAGCAAATTTTCTGATTGGCTCCGGGACGATCATCGTTTCCCTCTTTCTGCATCCGGCTGGTGTCGGGGCGAAGACCGCTGTCGGACAATGAACTGGAGGGTGTTCAGCGTTGACACTACCTCTAATGCATTTCTTCAGAGAGGGGGACTAGTTTTAAGTGTTTGCTGCAAAGGGGTGTCGGGAGGAACCACTCGAAAAAAACCTCGTTTCGTGAAAGGGACAATGGCTGACCGGAGACAGGACACCTTCATACGCAATCCACTTGGAATGATGGAACCAAAAAGAAACGAGAGGAAGCCTCTGGTTGAAAACATATCCCACAGGAAAGTAAAGCAGGCAGTGGATAGAAAAAACACAATATAATAACACTCAAATGATAGCCTAATAATTTTTAAAGGTTTAAACAGTACTTTTAAGTAATAATTAAGGGGACACAGTAACACAATTTAAGTAAGTCCTTCTATTTTTCCAATGAAGAATTTTACAGGCCAAGCATCTCTTTGGTACTTCCAAATTTCTAAAAGTATATACATTTACAACACAAATATATAAAAGGGGATGTAATATGAAACCCTTTATAAAAGAAGAACTCCGAAGTTAAATTTCTGTACAAAACCTAAAGTTTGTAACACCACATTACTCCTTCGCTTAACTCCCGACTTCTACCAATGAAATTTCTTGCTAGATTCTCTCATACATTGATCTTTCTTTTAATTTTTATCCCTCAGGCGAGTTCATTGTGAACTATGCATTTTTTTCACGAGCCCCTTAGAATAGAAAGCCTCAGAACCGTTCTAAATGAACCGTAACAAATGAAGCAGCACATCAGGATTATCTGCCAGCCTACTACGTACTTCTTTGGCTAGTTGAACAGTGAATTCTTTATAGCAGTGAATTCTTATAATTCTCAATTGTTCACTTGATAATGTTTATAATGTGACGCCATGTTCATTTATTCAATCGATTGGCACTCTAAGCCGTTATATAATGGATACTATCTTACTTATGGGGATTCCGCTAAGTCTACCTCGTTTCTGTAAATCTTCTTCTTGACCTTTGTGGAACATGGAGTAGAAATAGTCACTGCTTAAAACACTCTGAAACTTGGTTAATCTCTGTGAATCATAATCACATCTGAAAAACCAGCAAGCCAGTGTTACCAACTCAAAACATCAAAAAAACCCTAGGCTAGTTTACAAACTGTGTATTTAAAGGCAATTATACTTCAGGCCTCTGCATAAACCTCTGTTCTTTTTTCCAAACCTCTGTTTTTACCTCTGTGCATTTTGTACCTCTGTTTTTACCTCTGAGCATTTTGTACCTCTGTTTTTACCTCTGAGCATTTTGTACCTCTGTTTTTACCTCTGAGCATTTTGTACCTCTGTTTTTACTTCAGAGCATTTTGTACCTATGTCTTTACCTCTGAGCATTTTGTACCTCTGTTTTTACCTCTGAGCATTTTGTACCTCTGTTTTTACTTCAGAGCATTTTGTACCTCTGTTTTTACCTCTGAGCATTTTGTACCTCTGTTTTTACCTCTGAGCATTTTGTACCTCTGTTTTTACCTCTGAGCATTTTGTACCTCTGTTTTTACCTCTGAGCATTTTGTACCTCTGTTTTTACCTCTGAGCATTTTGTACCTCTGTTTTTACCTCTGAGCATTTTGTACCTCTGTTTTTACCTCTGAGCATTTTGTACCTCTGTTTTTACTTCACTGCATTTTGTACCTCTGTTTTTACCTCTGAGCATTTTGTACCTCTGTTTTTACCTCTGAGCATTTTGTACCTCTGTTTTTACCTCAGAGCATTTTGTACCTCTGTTTTTACTTCAGAGCATTTTGTACCTCTGTTTTTACCTCTGAGCATTTTGTACCTCTGTTTTTACCACTGAGCATTTTGTACCTCTGTTTTTACCTCTGAAGCGAATTGAAACCACTAGATCTAAAGGTAAAACCTCTGAACTGACACCCCTGTTTATGCGCATGCGCAAATAAATTGCTATCGCTAGAGGTGTGAAGGCTTTTTTAACAGCAGCAGAGACAGGCCAAAAAGCAATACCAATGCTCCAGATATTTCTTCCAAAGACAGCGGATGAATTGTTTCAACACCAGGTGTCTTAGGAGATTTAAGCCATACACTAAACGTCTCGTCATCCATATACTTGTTAGAAAGACCTGCTTCTAAACTGTTTAAAAGAGTAAAATCTAACAATTTCTTCAATAGGCGCAAATCTTTTTTGATCATTAATTCAAAATATATCGGCTGGTATCCATTTGTAGCATAATGTTTTGTTGTGTAGGGGGTCTTTACCAAAGCACATCTCAAGAAGATATGTGCAGCTTACCCGAGCATTGTATTGTCAGAAAGGTTCATTAGTGAAAAATGTCGGGAGATCCATAAACCAGCTTTCTTTCTCATCGCTTCATAAATATAGTGTGTGTGCTCTTCGTCTGATTGAGATAACATTAAATACAATACTGACTGGTCGATCATAAATACTTTGAACCGACCTTTCCGAACAGCATTTGCGAGATCGCGAAAATCGTTTAGTGGCGTTTCATATAGAGAAACAGAAAGAAACGAAGATATTACAGCTACGTAACTCCACGATATAGTCAAGGTTCCAAACAACCAGCAAACCATGAGGAACTGCTCAGACAAACCAAAATCCATCATTGACACTGATCTACCTACCATGTGTCCCAATATTTTCAACCAAAGATAAGAGAAGTCCCGGTGATTTTTGAACAGTAGTCTAACGATAAACGGCATAACAAACAATAAACTCAATACTAAGGTCCAAGTTGTCCTATCAAATGGATACACATATGTATATGATCTTGGGAGTATGACTGGTAATTCTGTCACAAAACTTATATCCATATGTATGATTGGAAAACTGTAATCCACAACCTGCGATCTTTCTTCTGTAATGGTGGTGCTAGGTACTGCTATATCAGACTCTCCTATTATAACCATTCCTACATTACCAGTCTAATTTCCATTTCTAAAGTACCCAACCTCTCCGTCCGCTGGAGTTGTCAATGTGTAATCCAAACGCATGGCTTGCAGCAGTGTATGTAAAAGACTTCCATCAATACCTCCCGGTTTTGCAGTAATTACTCCATCGGGAAATTCAAATATATGCTTTAGATATGATAAATATGCTTTAGTGGAACAGCAGATACTATTAATTTGGAAGCGGATGTTTTCCCCATCGTCATTAAAAAAAAGTATGAAATTTTATTAAATAACGTTTGAAAAATTTAGGAAATGAAAACGTTTTGCTGGCACCTTAAATTGGCCATCCTGGTTTCAATGTTAAGGACCGCACGAAAATGAATGCGTTTATCCAAATGTATAAATATATTTTTCCTCGTTGTGCGTTGCCAGACAGGGCGCAAATAGCAAGACACACGCAAAATTTACATTTAAGGTAAAGATTGTCCTTCATCGACATTTTAAATATTCCTTTAACTGTTAGTGGATGAAAAACTACTTAAATAGTATATAAACTTTAACTTTAGCCTCACGATTTCCTTTACAGAGAAACGACACGAAATGGATTGTATTTATATTTTGTTACATTCATTACTCTAATATATGGAAATTGTTCATGTCTTTCCTCCCAACATATATTCACATAAATATATTTATATTATTATTATTATTCCAAGAATTAAAGTGTTTATTAAATGCTGCCATATATGTCAATAAAATCATATTTTCATTGTTATCGGAAAAGCTTTCGAAGCACTTAACTTTAATTTACCAGATTAGTTTGCTAAGTGTGAACCAGTTGGCATTCTGTCACACATAAGTGCCCCTGGCAAAATTATAGCAACTGAGTTCATAAATCTTTGCGATACAAACAAAAATCATGCAACTGAGAACGTGTTAAGAAAAAAACCCTCAATGTTTATCACAAACCTTATAGCACTGAATATAAGGGACAAAATTTCTATGGTAGAAATCCAATAAAATTTTCAGACTTCTACAAAACATGGTTTTATCTAGTATTACTACTTAATTTTCCTATGAATAAAAAATAAGAAGTTGGCTGGATTTTGATGACGCAAAAAAAGACCGCCGATTTTGTCAAGCTGCGCCAATTACTACACAATACGTCAAGTAATGGACGAACACATCCACACAAGGAACGGTTTACAGACGCAAGAAATAAATACATCTAGGGATGAAGCGAAACTGCGCTGGTCTACAACCCACAGGTTGCTAGCGTTGTGGACACTGCGACAGTATGACCCTTATGGATTTATATGAATTATTTTCATTAAGTATTTTCATCTCATCCTACAGATACGCAGTGTTTTTTTTTAAACTAATGGCGGATGGTACTGTAATTTGTATGCTATTATTATTTCCATAGTAATTAGAGAACTTAAGAAATCAAATCTAAGAAGAACTAAATTTTTAAACTTCCCATTTAAGCGTTAAACTTCAGGACTTTCCTTCACCGCTCAATGCTCTTGTTGCTATGCTGACTTTTTATAATGCAAAATCGCATTTAATAATATCCAATTTCATGGCACTAGAGGGATAATATTCAATTGTATGATATATTTTCTGATGATTCCACCCTTTTGTACAAACCATAACATATATGTACTGTATATGTAACAAAATATCATAAACCATACAAACTTAAATAACTTGTCCCCGTACAGATTTTTTAATTTTGAAAGGGGGAACTGTGTTAGTAAATCACTTATGGATCATTCCACGTGAAATGAAGAAAAATCAGGAAAAGCCTGTGGTCATATGGTAATGGATTTTCATGAAATTTGGTACAGGGGTTTAGTTTATGCATAAATAACGATATCCAAAAAAAGATAGCTTTAAAATTAAATATTTTCGAAGTTTAAGGCATTTTAAAGACATAAACTTCGAAGAGCCGTTGTGAGATGGCTTAGTGTTGCATGTTTGAAGTTCTGTTTCTCAATAACTACTCAACGTAGACAAACATGTTTTACATTTTTATATTCTGTGTCTTTTTTTCACTTTGACAACAGCAATTTTAAACACCAAATTTAATCTAAAATTTAGTTGCACAAAATAGACAATTGTCATTTTTGACAGAGTTAAAAAAATTTCTATAGGCAAAAGAAATTTTAAGACATCCTTTAAATCCATGCGAGTTACAGTGTTAGGTATGATAATATTACTGATAGTTTGGAAGTCGCTTTTTAATTCTTTCATCTTCAAAATAGCTAACGAAAGTAACAAAATGTTAACTTTCTGCTCTAAATAGGCATAAGAAATCAAATGAAGGACGGACAGCTCTAATAAAACCGATATTTCACAGGAATACAATTTAATATGTTTAGTACTTGTAAAAAAAATTCGGGATTGTAATCTGAGTCCTAAAGCAACAATAATAAAATCAAAATCACAACATTTGCTTCCCAGTCTATGTACATTGCGAGAAAAATTAAATACAGATAATGAAACCCTATATCAACAAAAAAATACCAAATCCTTTTTAACAAAAAAATTGAATTTTAAAGAAGAAAAAATCAGTGTCAAAACGAGTTTAGAAATTTCAACTTAGTAACATAGATATTATGACTTTTAACTAATTACCTTTTCAAATTCACTATGTGGTGAAACTCGCATGTTAAATTTTGCATTTTATATAATTGAAACGTGATTTTATTGTGCTTCCGAAATCTTTTAAAATTATTTAGTTCTTTTGCTGGTGATTGTGATAAATATGAAACACGAATTTTTGACGTACAATTGGGAAATACGAATGTAGCAATGATGGTTACGCGTTCCCGTAAAGACTGCGGGCACTGATGGAACACTTCTGAATTACGATACAACATTCGCCGGTGTTCGAAAACTTTTGGTTTAACAAATCAATGACATTTATAACCATAATTTATTTAGTAGTGTTTATTTATTCGATTATCTGCCCTTGAATGCAATAGCATCTCTTTCAAAGGCGGAAATGGATTTCTTACTGGAGTGTTCCCGCATTTTTAGATTCATAATGCCATAAAATTAAACGATAATTTCCATCCAATTAAAAATTTTCCTGGTACGAAAATAAACAAAACACAATGATGGAAATTTCAGGACAGATATTATAAATCTTGACACCGTGCACTGAAACTTTGTGAGGTTTTCGAAGTTGTCCTTCAGAATAAATTTGTATTAAAAAAAATTAAAAAATCGCTGTTTTCAATTATTTTACTTTTTTATTACTTTTTTTTTCTTAAGTAAGAAATAGAAGCACGATCACTAAATTATACAAAACTTTGAGATAGAAGAAGTGCTTTGTTAAGAATAATTTTTGATACGGTTTTCCCAAATTTTTAGAGGTACTAGAGCAATTTGAAGTTTGTATCAAGTAGGCAAAATCTCTAATTTCGCTGATCCCTGAGAATGAGCAGTGACGGATAAAATTCTATATTCTGACATTTAGTTAAAAAGTTTCAGTGGCATTACTTCCAGGTCTTATTGCTGCTTCAAGGAACTAAGTTTTTATTCTTTTCCCACATTAACATCTCAATACAACCCTTAGCATCTTTCTCTCTATTTTAAAATATGTGTGGTCCTTGTAAGAGTTAGAAAGCTGTTGACTATTAGATTTCTTTAATGTTGATAAATCGCCATCACGAAGCAAGCAAATTTTCTTATTTTCACCATAAGCAAAGTAATATTGCGATTCCAATCCTCATTCAGAAATGGGTTTTATTCAGCCAGTCATTAGAAAGTTAACTAGATTTGGATCTCGTCATCCACAAAATATAAACAAAATATTTATGACAAGATGTCATTAGCAATTATCAATTAATCACATCTTGATGGACTTCGTATCTAGTTGAAATGACTTGGAAGGTTAAAATAAGACTAGTCATTAATTTCATAGTTTATCAAGTAATGAGAAAAAGACAGATAATTCAATTTCATTACTAACCTGACATCGAATCGAAAATGTTTGCGGCAATAATATTAAATAGACAGTATTTGCCTTGCTTTCACCCCCATTTAATTGCAAAATTTCTTACCCGCTTTTAATCCGACACAATACCTTCCGACCGAGAAACGACCGACTGATTTAAGCTTGGAATAACTGGTTTCTAAGATGGCCATGGGGGGACTTATTTCGATGACTTGATTTCAAAACTTCAAGCAAAAGATAATTTCAGAACAAGGTTTTCCTACTGAATTATGATTGCTTTCAATTATTGGCCTTATTTTCGGAAATTCACTGGGATACGATGTACTGCCGATTGTAACACTTGAAATAATTTAGAAATACGTGATTAAGGTGAATATGAGGATTCAATCGCAAATTTGTACGATGGAATGATTGCTTTTCATAAGTACACCTAAAATGCTTATCATGAAGATAGGTTATAATATACTTAAATTCTATGATTTCAACAGAATATTGGGATATTATGTGTCAAGGGTCATTTTTGTCCAAACTACACCCAACACAAGACAACATCAGGTAAATAGACATACACACAATACGAACGATTTACTGACTCAGAACAGAGAAATGCACATAGTGTAATTAAACAGGCTCTACCTACAAATCGCAGGTTGTTAGCACAGTGAGGAACTGAATACCAGAGACTCTTATACGGTTAATAATTTGTAATTCGTATAAATCGTCTGCTTAAAAGTTAAATACACAATGTCGAATTTTTTACTTGTTTAGTTTTAAGTTAAAAGTTATAGCTAAGCTTCTTGTAAGCTTATAACCAAAAAGTGATGTTTTTTAAACTGTGTGAAGTTTATACTAAGTTATTTTTTTACATAAAGGCTACACTTCTTGCGAAACACACTTAGTGATTAAGGTTTAGAGAGCAATATAATTCCTCTTTCGTTTACTAAGAAATGTTTTCGATTGCGTATGTTGCACTTGTATGCCAACGATATATGGTGATTTTACAAAACATCAAAGGATAATACATATATTTCATAAGCCATTCAAAGATTTATAATATAGACAATGTACATCGATGTACAAGAAAAATTTATTGCTAGCTGGATCCACAAAGTCAAAGATGCAACTTCGAAATTATTTCACGGACGTTTTATTTAAGTTAGAAAACATGTATTGGAGGGGAAGGTAAGAATAATTAATTGAATTTACGATGCACCACAGCAAAACAACCGGCTTTTGGTGACGAAGGTTCAAATCAATTCCGAAAGGAAAGATACGAAGACTTTTCGTCATTTTGAACCACCTTCAGATGACGTGGTTAACACTCTGAAACGTCACGCCACTCACTAAACTTCTCCCCCGATGTGAGGATATTTGAAGCTACGACAGGTTCAACTTGCACTAGTCAACACATGCACGACGGACTTCGGTTGGATCAAGTTTTAATCTCTCAATTTTTGGCTGCTTCTCAGCGACTCTATCAACTGGGTTCCCACTTTTTGACTTCTGATACCATTGTAAAAGCTGAAAGCTTGGAACAGCCTCTTTCATGGATTCCAGTATCTAAACGTAAATTTACGGGGCTCCCTTGGCAACCTGCGAGTTGCAATCAGCGCGTTTGATTTCTCTGAATGTCTTTCTCTGTTCTGTGTCAGTAAAACAATCCTTGTGTATGTATGTTCATTTCGTAGTATTCTATGTATTGTGTCTGATGTACCATGTCCAAATATGGACCTTACTTTAAGTCAACCAACAGCGGATATTTTGAATTTACAAAAATGTAACGATATAAAAAATTTAATACATTTCTAAGGGTTTTAAATGGGAAGTAAGGCTTCTCTTGAAAATTAATGACCAGAATTTTGTTCGAACTCCGAATGTTTCGACAGTATATCTAGTCTAAAATCTGGTCAAATTTGCTTTGCACTATCGCTACATATCACGCGCCAGCGCGTGGTGTGACATCAACACCAGAGACAATCACGTGCCAGCTCGTGGAACGATGTCTTAGTTGCTAGTCACGCGTTCACGCTGGAAGAGCTGCGTCTCAACATATATTCTCCGCTTCAAACGGTATTATAAGTTGTGTCTGCTGGTACTCTCTGGCGTAGAGTAAAGGTTAGAAGCTAGTTGTAAAAGTGTGTGGTTTCGAATTTATAGTTTTATTAGTTTTTTAAAACAAATCTTGTAATATGAGCTGTAGAGACGATAGTTCTGTTGGGCCATCACACCCTCCAAAAATAAAAATGCAATCTAATAAGCCTCTAACAAATGATTGAATTTCAAATTTGTTGGCTGAGCTTTCGCCAATCTATTCTGGTATTGGTGTGGTTCTGGTATTGTCTTCTGGGAAAAACACCCAGGTGGTGCTTTCTTCGGCGAGGCAATAACTATCAACACATTCTCACGTGACCGACAGGCAACGTGTTAAGCAGATATATCTTGTCCAGACAAAAAGGTCCCGTTACTCCAAGGGGAATTGAAGATCCACAAGTAGGAAAACAGACTGTCCCTCTTCCACAACTGGTTACAGTGTGGAACACGATTTTTGCACCACAGGATTGCCCCCACAGGTGAGTTTCCTACGCGAAGATGAAACACCAGGAGAGATAAGAAGATGGGGTAAAGAAGATAAAATTTGACCACAGTTACTATCTCTTGAAATATACGTTAAATGTCAAATTCTTATTTCAAAAAGAAAGTAGTCGGGATTTAAGAGTAGTCGTACAAAGAATGTTTTATTCATAATACAAGTACAACAATCGACACAATATTGCACACAGAAAATAATTAAATGCAGCTTTTTGACACATGAATAGCATTGCGCATTGATTGCAGAACATATTAACAACGAACGCACGTGTTCAATGCTGGATCATTTGAACCTCGTCATTCAATTCCATAACTTCGTGTAATCGGTATGGATTCCAAAACACTCTAAATCTCAATATAAACAAAGAAATCGCACATTAATAATCTCTATAAGAATGATAAGTGTAATCATTATAATTAAGGTGACAAAATTTAAAATTAATAAACAAGTAATGGAATTAAATCATATAATGGGTTTAATGTGGGCTACGGATAGTATTTTTAAAGGCGATGTTTTGGTTTTATGAAATTGCATAGTACCGACAAGTAAATGAAAGAACATGAAATGAAGAGCATGTTAAAGGTGTTTTTTTGGAATATCAATTTAGAGTTTTAAATGATAGATGCCTCTATGAACCCTTGAAATCATCATGGTCACTTTACAAAAGATCTTTCCAGAATGTAAAGAGAAGATTAGTTCACCTTCGATATACTGAATATGAATTAAAACAACTGTCTTGCACAACCGATGATTTTTAATAGCAAACTATTTGATTTTAAGAAACCTTTATTTCTAACGTATGGAATTAATTTTGAAATACCTAAGATTCAATTTACATTTTAAGATTAAAGCAACTTTTTACAAGTCAAAAATACCAATGATTGAAATGATATGATGAAACACAAAAAACTAATACAAGCAATATTTTCACATTTAGGTAAAATATTTTCTAAACTTCTTGTATGAAGTAATTCGGGAGTTTTTATAAGATACACTCTTAAAAACCTAAAGAAATTAAGTAAACAATTATTGATTACAGTAATGAAAAATAAATAAAGTGAACGTACACATTTGAAGTATCCATCCATAGAGGATTCAATGCGTAAAATATTTGAATTTCTTCAATCTCAGAAAAACTTTATTTTTCAAATAGCTAACAATAATACTTGATTTTAAGTTTCTTTTAAAATTTGCAACAGTTATTCCAATATCACAAAATGTTTTGACAAACACAACGAGTGGAAATTTAACACATAATAATCCACATAGGCCAGGTTCATTCAGTATTACTGCCTAAAACAAAATTGTACAATAACTTAATAAAATATGCGTTGGTTAGATAAAAACAATAACATCAAATTTAACAATAATAGGAAACAATTTGCAAATATCACGAACTCATTAATACCTGTACAGACATTGAATGTGATTTTATATGGTATGAGTATATACAAAAGAAAATCGACGAATATGTGAAATTTAATCACATATTTTAACGAGTGTTAATTTTTAAAAGAAAATATGGGAAGTGAAAATCGGTTGAGTATTATTAAATATCCTTTGTAAACAAATGAATACTTGACTAGAAAAGATGATATTCGACATCTGGCGGCGTGAAAATAAATTGTTTCAGTAAAATGATTTTCCTGATAAAAATTAAATGGAAGGAACCAAATTAGTTGAAAATGACACTATCTTTTCAGTTTTTAATCATTAAGTTTTTCCCGTTAATTTTTTTTATTTAAGAAATTTGAACTGACGTCTAAAAATTTTAAATGAAATAAACACATTCTCCCAAATTCCGATTCTGTAACTGAATTGCTATTTTTTTACTCAAACTATGATGATTTGTTATATAAATCTAGACCAATATAAAATTGAGAAACTTTAATATAGCGTAATGTTTTAATTAAACCTAGTACTATAAATAACCTTAATAAAAAAAGTAATGCTAACAATGATTTTTTAAAGAAATTGCTTTAAAATACAAAGTTTATTTTTTCTTTATGATAAAAACTATTAGTTTTATTCATTAGATTTTAAATAATATTTGAATATGTATTTTTGAGTTAAAATGTCTAAAAGGTTTTACTTTTAAATGTTTTTTTATTAAAAATGCTTGCATGATAATTTAAACATCAAAACGCAGTTTTTGGTTCGTCGTTAAGTTAAAAGCATTGAAAGTTAATAAGGGGCGGTATTGAATAACAATAAAAAAATTAAATGGAAGTTTAATTTGTGCTATTAAATAAATCGTATACTAACTGATAGTTAAAATATATTTCTGTAATTTTCTCGGGTCTCTTAAACATGATTGTACTTCCATGTACAAGTAAATATCACTATATAAATACATTACAATACTTTATGAGTAGAAATAATTCAAATTTTAGTCATAGAAAAGTATCATAGCATTCACAAAAATCCCTCTAACACCATATGCCCGATGTCCATATGCCCGGCCTCATTCTAAACAGGCACAAATGCATACTATGAACGTTCGCTTTCAACATCGAATCGCAGAAAAGGTTGAACTCAAGAACACGGTGCCATCATTGATTGGCGACACTTTTCCATCATCTAATTGGCGACATTTTTGGAATAAGGTAACTCCGAGAATTATCCAAACAGCCTTTCGGTGACGAACATTTCAGTATCCAATGTGGTGATGGGTCAGTGCTGTGTTCTTGAGTTTTACCGCAAAGCATTTAACGTAAGAGCTTCGTGCGAAAATAAAATAGCACTCTTGAAAAGTATTTCCCAGTTGCCTTGTTATACGTGAACCTTCTGTTCCCTGTACGCATGCCTCTGTAGCTCTTCTTGGATGATACCCAGGGTTTTGTAGACAGTTTTAAAGCTCGGTCTGTTGGAATGCTTGCGGTTCCAGCAAGCCTTCATGAGATGGTAAATCGGAATGGGCGTGTTGTCGGGACACTGGAGCACATTCCCTTCCTTAATGTACTTGACCACTTCCTCGTGGGTCAGTCCATAATAGGGTTGCAATGCGAACGAGAAGATCTCCCACAGCACGACACCATAGGCCCACACGTCAGACTCGACCGTGAACTTGTTGTAGAGGATGGATTCTAGAGGCATCCAACGGATGGGTATGGCATCGTGGTCGTTTCCCTTGTAGTAGTTCGCGGTGTAGATCTTCTGGGACAGTCCGAAGTCGGAGATCTTGACCACCATGTCCTCGCTGACGAGACAGTTCCTGGTGGCGAGATCGCGGTGGACGAATTTCCTTTCCGACAGGTAGGTCATCCCGGCCGCGATCTGCCGCGACACATTCAGTAGGTCCATGTGGGTCAACCGGACGTCATTGTAAATGTCGCCATTGGCCGATCGCACGATGTAGTTGGTGGGCGAGCAGGTCCTCAAGAACTCGTTCAAGTCCCCTCTGCCCATGTACTCGAACAGGAGGCACATTGGCTTCCCGACAGCACACACGCCGAGCAACTTGACGATGTTGGGGTGGTCGAACTCGGACATGAGGCATGCCTCTCGCTCGAAATCCGTCTGGAGGTCCTCCGAGGCTTCTTCCTTGAGCATTTTTACTGCCACCATTGTGAACTCCTCTCCCTTCAGCAGACCTGGGGCCTTGGCCTGGAACACCCTTCCGAAGGCCCCTTGTCCGATGTCCCGGATGTAGATGATGTCGTTCCTGGGGTACTCGAGGATTTCCAGGCGGGGGTTGAGCTGGGCCGATGTTCGGTGGTAGGCCATGTTGGAGGGAAGTTTCTCCAAATCTATTTCCACGTCTGTGGTTGGGGTGGCGTTGTATCCCCGACGGTATTTCTGCAGTCGTCTGCAACCCAGGATGACGATGATAATCATGGCCACCCCAACGAGGCTGAGAGCGGATGTTATGAGGATGAAGGTGGGAGAGAACACTGGTTCCGGTGGTGGTTCGAACATGTCCATCAGTTCGAGATCGGCAGCAAATATGTGGCTGGTGTTTTCTAGAGAAACAAGTATTGAATATAAATAAGTATGTAATAAAAATATCCGAAGTCTATACATATATTCGTTGCATAATTCTAAACTTTTAATTAATTTAGACCAAGTTATGCATATAAAATCAAGACGACTTTGAAAAAGAAAAACCCAATTACATTTATGTTCACAATGGAAAATCCATGTTTGATTTTTTTAAGTGTGTAAAAGAGGCTGAAATCTGCATATGAATAACATTGCATCTGTTTTAACTCTGTGCACTTGAATGCGCGTTTTCCCTTTGCAGTAGAGTAATGAAAATATTATTTGAAGACATGCATCCATTTATTTACAATCCAGTTTCAATAATTTGTTTGCAAATGGACTAACAGATCGTAAGCTGATGAACATGATTTTGCTTTGGTAAGACACGTTTTGTTGACAGAAAGATGAGTTCTATTAGAACTCATCATCTGACCGTGGTACAAATTTACATGGAGTTGTCTTCAGATCTTCTGCTTTGGGATTAATCTTGGACAGTCACCAAGAGAAAGTTATGTTGCTCCAGTGTGACATTAACTAACTATCTTTCTCTAATCCAATTTACGGGTTTCTGTTGCATGTCGGAATTTTTTTTTGACAACATAGGGTAGTCTCTACTATCTATGAATGACTGCGGTAGCCTAGATAGTAAAGTCGTGGATTAACGGCCGGTGGGTAGTAAGTTTGAGATTCGATTCTACAAAAGAACATCGTGTATTTTGGACTGAGTGTTAAATCTTTCGAGACCTCAAATGCTCTCACGTTGGTGTGGTGCGGAAATTTGGAGCGTGTGGTGCCATCTCAAATGATGAGGTCTTCACCTGACCGTGGTTGTCGGACCTCTCCTTGAGGACAGTAGCGAATAGCACGTTGTGTTCACCCAGTCCGGCGTATATTTGCCTATCTACCTGCCTACTATTCTCTGTAGGAGAAATGGGTGTTACAGTATTGTTAGATAATTTGACTATGGACATGGAATCTCGCAAAAATTCATTTGTAACAAAAGTAGAGTAGAAAAAATGTGAGTCCATCATATTCTGGCAGCTATTAAATTCTCTGGCCATATGCATCATATCTTTGGATTTTATGTGAAGGACACTATGCCAAAATATCTGAGATATGAGTTTCTTACCTTTTCTACTCCAGGAATAATTTTTTTCTCATTTGGTCTGGTGTAGTCAACAAAGTTATTTTGTTATTTCAGGAAGATTAGATATCTTCTTGGAGTAGAATATTTCTCATTCTTTTTCTCAGAACTACATTTTTTTTTTGACTTGGTGTGTTTTACTCAAAGGTATTCTGACGATATTATGTACTTCTTTCTACTTGATGGAATAGAAAAAATGCAACTTGGTACTTTAAGCATGTATAATACATAATATGTACATCGAATTCAATTTTTTATACAAAGACGAAAGTTTTTATATATTTTCTGTTCCACAAAGAGTTACAAGAGTCGACTGTATAACATTCGATGTAGGATATAATGCAATGTCGAAGTCGAATAACACGAAATCATACCACCGCGGAACTTCATAATTCTTTAAACTGATTGGGATGTAAACTACTGTATACAACAAGTTATAATGTAAGTTTTTTTCTCCTTACCACATCGTGGGATATCGCAATGCTGCCAGCGTATCCTAGGATCGATGGTATAGCACCAGGGCATGGGTTCCTCCCCACCGGCATTGCGACAGTAATTTTCGGAGTTCAAAACCTCTGGGAATACCATAGGTGGACGATTATGATGATGAGGGTCCTGTGAAATGAAGTATTTCATATGTTATTTAGTCTACACAGAAATGAAAGAATAGTGGCTCAGTTACTCGGTTCATAAGCGATGTCTTATGCTTTCCTACAGCAGTGGCAAAAATTGTAGAAACCTTTTGGAAAAAGTGTATTTCTGAGGTTTGGTCACTCATATCGGAAATTTTGTTTTCAGTAATACCACAAAATTTTATGTCAATGAAAAGATAATTTGATCAAAAATGTATTGCAATAAAAAATTTCCATTATCTGTAACTCTCAAAAGTTATAGCCGAATAACCTGAAAATGGATGTATTGAAGCTGAAAGAAGGGCATTTGTCAGTGTGTTATGTTATTGTTATCAAGTCGGTTGATTTTTTTTGTGTTCTTTCATTTAGTAAGCTTATAAAAGTAAAGCTTATATAAGCTAAAAAAGTATAAATAAAAGTAAAGAAATGGTGAAAAAAGTGACTGGTCACTTATAAAACGATGTAAAGTAGTGGTATTAAGTGAACAAGGCTACAGTTATAAAGAAATTAGAAGAAAAATTAGTTTAAACTTAATCAAAGCGCATTTTAAAATTTTTGAAAAGGTTTAAAGAGACTCAGTCATTACAAACCAGAATGGTAAAGGCAGGAAAAAGTGAACAAGAGCAAGTGATGATAGAATAATTAAAAGACTGAGGATAGGTGACAGAAGAAATTCATTTGGGTGTATACAAAATAAAATGGACAATGCAATGTGATGTCGAGTGCAAGGACTGCTCAGTGCAGACTGCAGAAATTTGGTCTTGATGCTAGAATTCCACGAAAAAAAAGTCATTCGTATCGCTCAAACAACGGTTGAAAAGATTAAAGTGAGCTAAATCCCACATTAACAGGACAGGGGAATAACGAGACAGTGCTATTTGGAGTGAAAAGATCAAAACCTCCCTATTTGGTAATGATGGCATAAAATACGTAAGGAGAAGAATCAGAGAAGATTTGCATCCTGATTGTATTATACCTGCCATAAAATACCCAGTTAGTGTTATGATCTGGTATTCTAAGACATCAAAACCTATGGGGGGAATTTGAGTGATTAATGGGAATTTAAACGCCCAAAAATACATAAAGGTAGTAATTGAGCCATACTGAAGCCTTCTGAACGTGATCATTTACAAGATAATGAAGAATTTATTTTTCATCAGGATTCAGATCCATGTCATGTTGCTACTGTGTGTAAAAAGGTTTCAGGATAATCATATTCCACTGCTGGAATAAGCCTGAGACCTCAACCCAATAGAAAAATTATTGAGCCAACTAAAGAACCTTGTGAGTCAGGTGCAATCCAGAAATAAAAGCCAATTAATAGAAGCAATAATTCAACTGTGGTTTTACATTATAACAGATTCAGAACTAAAAAATTAGTTCACTGTACCGGAAGGCGCTGAAGGTTACCCAACTAAGAATTAACAAATATTGTGAGAATTTTTGGATACCTCATTTTTCGGTTTCCCTTTTATTCTTTGTATAACTGCTGGTTCTGTTATCAATTTCTTCATAAAACGTATTACATTACCCGCTTGATTAAATTATTTTTCCATTGATACATAGTTTTATGATATTACTCCAAAAAAAAAAAGCTGTGATATGAGACATCAAACCTCAGAAATACATTTTTTTCAAAAGGTTTCCACTATTTTGGACACTAATGTATTTTGTATTGCGCTTTATGAGTCCCAATCATTCCAAATAATCAAACACTCATTCCAAATAATCAAACTATCATCCCAAATAATCAAACTATCATCCCAAATAATCTCAATCATCCTAAATATACTTATATCTGTTATAGTACGTTAAAAGATTAAAACGTTGCTAAAGTTTTCCAGGCTTGGTAAGAAGTGATAGAGAGAGACAAAGCTTTTTTTAACATATAATAATATAAAATAGAATTTCATGCAATTACATTTTGGTAAAAAGTGCTGTGGTAGTCTTTAAATCAAAGTGTTGGTGCCCCATAAAATTCTGCAAAATACAACGCTCTATTTGATACATGTGCAGCGACAAACTGTGAAGCTTTTTTCTAGTTCAGTGGTTTATTATAAAAAGTTTCTTAAAAATAATTAATTATAAAAACTAATCAGACTATAATATTATTAAGACTTTAAATGCTAATTAAGCTATATGCATTATGCACAAAGGAATATATCAGTGACATTAGAAAATTTCTACTCAAAGTAGCCTCCAATCTTTTATCAAGACATGAAAGAAGGCAGCGCAACTTTGTCTACTAAAATGCACTGCATGGTGTATGTTTACATGTTATTATTTATACTGTATTGTAAATTAATTTTTGAAGCGCTACTTTGTTCAATACAAGCCTAAAAGAACTTAAGAATCGAAGTTTAAACTTGGGGTTGTCAAATGGGTGAATGCGAGGGAGAAATGTTGCGTTGAAGTTCATGTTGATCTGTAGGGTTGTTGGAATGCAAAAACGACAGACTTGACGTCACCGCATTCCAACCATTGAAGACCTTATGTAATAGAAGGCATAAGAGCGCGTAACTTGATGGTATTTCTACCGATCGCTCAGTTCGAAAATTCGTTACGTTGTTTGTAGAAATGCATGAATCCTAATGTAGGACCAAGTACTTATTAACCAATCAATACTTGGTCCTACATTAGGATCAAAAGATCATCAAGCATGATTAGAAACGGTGTCTGCTCTTGGATAGACTCTCGACCCAAGTCTATTTAGAATATCAAGTGACTTAAGATTTCTGATAGTTTACCTCATGCTCAGTCAATTTCATATCACCGTCGATCATTTTAACAATTTCCCCACTGGCTGATGTCAGTTTTTCTAGTCACAATAAATATTTAATTTTAATGTCTATGTATATAAATTTACATTAATTATAAATTATACTTTACCGATAAGGAAGAAAATTTATCTGGACATAAAAGGTAACAATCGAGGAAGTATCAATATAAATATGTAGCTGTGAAGTCAAAACTTGAAAACATTTTTTTTTTACCTGTGAATCCCACCTTTGGCAAGGTATTCCAGATTTCGTTACGTTGGCGTTTCCCTGATAGAATCTTCCTTTGTCTCGGATACAGTTTTCTGAAATTTTAAAACAGAATTTAGAAATATGAGAGATTTGTGTTTCGGTATAATTCGCATTCTTAATTTTTAATATGCAAATATGTGTTTTTTAAAAATTTCCTAATTTTACAATGTTTACAGTGCTTATGTTTACCCTTCTATTGTTTTAAACTTAAAACAATGATTTAAATCTGAGAAATACTTTCATCTGCGAGAAATTCTTTCATTTAACGAGATCGTTTTTGTTTCCACGTAAGGTGGCAAACGTATGAAAGGACCTGTTTTCTTGTTTGCAATGCGATAATATTGTGAGCTAGTCAAGATCATATAGTTTCATTTATTTCCGTGGTTTGTTGATTTCCTGCCGAAATTCGAAACACTGTAAAGGTGAAACTATTCTCCAGAACTCATCCAAATATTTTCGGTAAGTAACAGCTTCGAATTTTTATTTATTTATTAATTTGCTTTATTTAATTAATTTTTTAATCAGATTTTTTTATAATCACTTGACGGACTTAAGGCTGCCCTAAAAATGCACTTACTTTACCTCACAGTATATTTTAAACATCAAAATAAAATGAACTGTTGAAAATAATTCGTATACATAAAAGGATTATGATGAATTTCAACTACACACAGAATAACTATTATGTTTTAATTCACTTATAATACGATTCGCTTAACACAAGAAATAAACGATCTGTGATAAAGCTTATAGCATACACATGCTTTAGATTTGTTATCATAAAATTTAAACATATCGTGCAATCTACAATTCTTAATTGAGATTTATAGCTTAAGAATAGAAGGTGATTCTTTCATTAGTAGTGAAACCTTTCTTATACTATATCAAAGGTTTTTTTTCATATGAAAGAACTTCCAAATTAAGTAGCTTTCAACAAAATCTCAAATTATTCCATCAGAGTATTGAAATTATGTGTCCCATTCTTTTTCCCACAGTAAGTTGTAGTTTTAATAGTAGTTTATTATGCCTGTTTTGTATCAATTTCATTATTCATTCATTGTTGATGTTCTAGGCTATAGAAACTGACGACTATGTTTGAAGATGAAAAATTAAATATTAATAATATTTTAGGTTGCATTCAAAAAAACGTCTTCCATTAAAATCTCTGTAAAACTTAATTATTCAGAGATTTTTTATTCGATGCTAGCCATTGGAGAGGGAACTTTTAAATTCAAATGCTAATTTTAGTTCCGAATCTAGTGTTTCTACAGAAGTGAGATTGGATGAGAATTTTATTTTAAATATTTTAATTCCAAACGTAAAACGACGGAGAATAAATAAGATGGTAAACTAATCGATTTCAACGAAGTTAAAATTCACGTTGTCCCTTAAGCATTAAACGATAAAGATTTAGAAATACCAGCGTTACCAAAACGAAACAAAATAGTACGATAAAAGATTCCTTTCTGTGTTCTGATATTTAAGTTTAAAGGATTCCTTTTATTTTTCACTCTCATATCTTTCCTCTTTTCAATTTTCGCCTGAATAATTTTTCCTGAATTTGAGGGGGGAGGAAAGCCATAAAACATTTTCGCATTCCTATTTCGTCGTCATGTGTCGCCTCCGTTTTTGACAGCATCGTTTAGGGCTTAACCTCCCTGGGAATATTTTTTGCACACGGACGGACCGTATAAATACACGGCTACCGTTTTCCTGCTCTTTTGGTTGCATATTTAAGAGCCGGGAGAGGTGAGACCACATTGAATTTTTCATGAGCTCCTTTTTTTTTCTGCCTGGAAAAAATTACCGTTGTGATGCCGTAATGGAGTTCGTGCTTTTCCTTCGCCACGCATTTGGTATTTTTGCCGTTTCCTTACTTAGGCAAGACGCAAGGTCTTCGGTGTTTAAGTAATTTCCGTTCAACATTATTGTCATTGTTAATTTTCAGGAGCATATATGCGTTTTGTAACCTGTAGTATTCTTTGTGAATTCTTACCAGTCTTGACCTTCTTGACAAATTGATTTTTTTCTGCATTCTTTCAAACAATCAATTTAGTTCTAACGCAACGCATTTGGTATTTTTGCTGTTTTCTTACTTAGAAAACACGCAAGAACTTTCGTGTTAAGTAATTTCCGTTCAACATTATTGTCATTGTTAATTTTCAGGAGCTTATATGCGTTTTGTAACCTGTAGTATTCTTTGTGACTTTTTACTTGTCTTGACCTTCTTGACAAATTGAACCTTTTCTGCATTCTTTCAAACAATCAATTTAGTTTTAACGCCACGTATTTGGTGTTTTTGCCGCTTTCGTATTTAGAAAACACGCAAGAACTTTCGTATTTAAGTAATTTCCGTTCAACATTATTGTCATTGTTAATTTTCAGGAGCATATATGCGTTTTGTAACCTGTAGTATTCTTTGTGAATTCTTACCAGTCTTGACCTTATTGACAAATTGATTTTTTTCTGCATTCTTTCAAACAATCAATTTAGCTCTAACGCAACGCATTTGGTATTTTTGCTGTTTTCTTACTTAGAAAACACGCAAGAACTTTCGTGTTTAAGTAATTTCCGTTCAACATTATTGTCATTGTTAATTTTCAGGAGCTTATATGCGTTTTGTAACCTGTAGTATTCTTTGTGACTTTTTACTTGTCTTGACCTTCTTGACAAATTGAACCTTTTCTGCATTCTTTCAAACAATCAATTTAGTTTTAACGCCACGTATTTGGTGTTTTTGCCGCTTTCGTATTTAGAAAACACGCAAGAACTTCCGTATTTAAGTAATTTCCGTTCAACATTATTGTCATTGTTAATTTTCAGGAGCATATATGCGTTTTGTAACCTGTAGTATTCTTTGTGAATTCTTACCAGTCTTGACCTTCTTGACAAATTGATTTTTTTCTGCATTCTTTCAAACAATCAATTTAGTTCTAACGCAACGCATTTGGTATTTTTGCTGTTTTCTTACTTAGAAAACACGCAAGAACTTTCGTGTTTAAGTAATTTCCGTTCAACATTATTGTCATTGTTAATTTTCAGGAGCATATATGCGTTTTGTAACCTGTAGTATTCTTTGTGAATTCTTACCAGTCTTGACCTTCTTGACAAATTGATTTTTTTCTGCATTCTTTCAAACAATCAATTTAGTTCTAACGCAACGCATTTGGTATTTTTGCTGTTTTCGTACTTAGAAAACACGCAAGAACTTTCGTGTTTAAGTAATTTCCGTTCAACATTATTGTCATTGTTAATTTTCAGGAGCTTATATGCGTTTTGTAACCTGTAGTATTCTTTGTGACTTTTTACTTGTCTTGACCTTCTTGACAAATTGAACCTTTTCTGCATTCTTTCAAACAATCAATTTAGTTTTAACGCCACGTATTTGGTGTTTTTGCCGCTTTCGTATTTAGAAAACACGCAAGAACTTCCGTATTTAAGTAATTTCCGTTCAACATTATTGTCATTGTTAATTTTCAGGAGCATATATGCGTTTTGTAACCTGTAGTATTCTTTGTGAATTCTTACCAGTCTTGACCTTCTTGACAAATTGATTTTTTTCTGCATTCTTTCAAACAATCAATTTAGTTCTAACGCAACGCATTTGGTATTTTTGCTGTTTTCTTACTTAGAAAACACGCAAGAACTTTCGTGTTTAAGTAATTTCCGTTCAACATTATTGTCATTGTTAATTTTCAGGAGCTTATATGCGTTTTGTAACCTGTAGTATTCTATGTGACTTCTTACCAGTTTTGACCTTCTTGAAAAATTGAACCTTTTCTGGCATTCTTTAAAATAATCAATTTAGTTGTCTTGTCATTAGAAGTGTTGCGAAGTAAAGATTATAACATGCATGTGTGTGTTAGCAATAGTGTAAATCGGATGACGTCATTACTGTTGATGTAAAAGGGTTTGCTCTTTAAAAGGGATGGCTGCTACAGAACATTCGAGACATGTATCACGTTCTACCTGAATGAGTTGTTGACACTTACAACTTGTTCTACCTGAACAAGTTTTAGATATCTTGTTTGTGTTCTTTAATCAATAAAATATTAATTTAGGAATTGGATACTTTAGTCAAATATTGTTACGCACTTATGCAATTTTGCTAGAAATCGTATAGCCCTCAGTTCAATAGTCTTCTAACGATTTCATTTGTCAAAAGTCCGATCAGGATTTGAGGAGTCCGTAGTCTAATGGTTAAATATGTCCCATTTCTGCCTACCGTTTGCCTACTTGCAAATTTATAAGTGGAGAAATTAGATTCCTTGGTGCATTTCCCTTTTCTGCACGAGTATAACCGTTCCTTGTTAGTGTATATCCATTTACGTTCTATCTCGTGTGTTTGGCGCATCATGGCCAAGTACGACTTTAACCCCCCCCCCAAAAAAAAAAAAATACTCAATAAACATGTCTTGAATTATTCCTTGTTAATTTTTTCTAAAATTCACAATAAATATCACTATTTCCATATTTCGAAGAAACTGAATTCATCTCAGCTCCAATTATTCGGAATTGTCAAAGATTTTACTAAGTTAACCCTCTTGGTATTGAGAACTGTCCAATAGTGACCAGCCACTGCTGTAAAAACTGTTACAAAGTATAACCAGTTCTGTGCACAAAGAGCAATTTGTTTATTCCACTTGGATTTTAGTAGGATTAATAGGCAATTTTATCTATGTGAGGTATATCTTCAATAGAAAAACTGAACAGATCTAGATGGATGACATATTTCGCCGAACGACTTCGATGGTTAAATCACTGTGGAAGGTAGGAAGTTGAATTAACGCAGCACTGGAGCAAGCAACACGACGAGCTATTGGCGATGGTTCAGGCTCCATCGCTATGCGGAAGATTCGAATTAAATCATTATGGACGTTAGATATATTTTCAACTAGTTACTACCATTCCAGCATTAGCTATTCGGTGTATCGCCACGTAATTTTCAACCAAGGTCAGGTGACAAAGCAACACCTGAGCCCACTCTCCAAACTTTCACATTAGAAATAGGCATTCCTCGGAACCAGAATAATTTTACTTGTAAGAATGATTTAACTGAAGATGAACATTTTAATTCAAATCCACCTGTGCATGGCATAACGAATCTGGTATATTGGAGATGTGCGAAAATTGAAGCTAATGGCATGGACTGATTCATTTCCACATCATATGCATGATATAAGAGGCTACTTTCCTGTTTCAATACATTGCTGTGACTGTCGAAGAGCTCAAACTGTCTGAAATTCACTAAGAACAGCTACACTACGTCGAACTAGACTTGCTGTAGAAGTAGGAAAAATAATTGTTCATGTTACTGAATAACATAGAATAAAGCTGTGTTCACTACTGATCAAGACTAGACGCATCCTGAAATAATACAAATCCAGCTTAGTAGTAAATTGCGAAAAACTTTCCTCAAACTTACGCGATCATGGAGCACAAAACGTCGTCCATTAACGATCGGAGTAATCGAATGCATTTAGAAAGTTCTTAATTAACTTCTCTGATGTACCTTTCGGGAATTGTCAAGAAAGCACTTCTCGAAGTCGAGGTAAAGAGAGGAAGTGTGCTGCATGTGCCAGAGGGAAAGACAGGGGAAAAAAGCCACACAGAACGCAAGAGTTCGTCCTAAACTAAAGAAATATCTTCAGAGTTTCTGGCATTTAATTTCCCTGTTTGCCTTCTTCCAGTAGGTCCCTGTCACGTTTGGGAAGTATTTATCTCATTTCCATGCAAAGGTTTTCTTGATTAAAACGAAGGAGAGGAACAGAGATGTTATTGGATCACTCGTGCCAAGTGGCTGAGAGCTCGAGCACTCGGAAAAAGAATGATCTGAATGTCAGATTAACACGGGGCGAAAAGAAATATAGAACTGAGAATTAGATTTTGGTATTTTCTCAATCCAGATGGATATCCTGTCTAAATATGTATCTTAATTGGTAAAAAGTGAGATGGATAAGTGATTGAGCTTAGATAATTTTCTTTCATTAAATTCTCTCGTCCTGAAATACAAAGATGATCGGAACTGCTTAAAGAAACCTATTTCTTTAAGCAGTTAAGCTTTATAAGAGCAAATTCATTAATGTGCCATCATGCATATGTTTGTGTAGAAAGTTGAAATGCAAATATTACTGTGAATGAATTTCATCACAGTTTTTGTAACGTTAGGTGTTCCAAATATCGAATATGTGCTTAATATCGCCTACTCGTGTTTGCATGCTACCATGCTCGACATCTATGAGTTTATGTAGTTACCTTGACGGTGTAGGGTTTTGCCATATGTAGGCCACCGGCAAGTTTCCTATCAGTTATATCAACAACACTATTGCATCTGAAGTATTTGAGGATGTGATCAACGTATTTTTGGTCACCAATCCATTCAGGGAATATCCAGGTAAGTGTTTCCAAATCATAATTTCGTTTAAGGACTTGTAAGTACATTAAATACTAAAGATAGGTATGTATGCTCTACTATCAACTCGTTTTTAATAGCAGCTCCTAATTTCGCCTGGTGGGTTGTAATAGGAACAATGATAGGCCATTTTAGGAACCCACTCTTAAAAATTCTCCTTTGAAACTTTTTTACTAGTTAACTTAAACTGACACAAGATTTGATCTCGCAACCCTCCGGTTGCTAATCGGTTTCTCTTCCAACTCGTCCTCTACAACCGTCTTTATATAATTAAGAGTGCAGACATATTATAATATTTACATATTTTACACCACCAGACTGCACTCTAAATTTCAAGTCTTTTACTAACTGTTGAGATACCCATTCAAACATGTATATATTTCTTCTTTCTATGTCACTAGAAGTTCTCCATGTTGGTGAATGTCCATTACTGACATTGCCTGAGAAGCATGACCAAATAGGGCCCAAGAGCCTTAAAACCAAACCTAACAAACCATCCAGTTAGCAACCTTGAGAAAATCTGTCAACTCACCTGGCTGGATGGATTTTTATGGTGCAAGAACACGGTGTGGCCAAACTGCAAACATAAACCCTACATTTGTTACTTTTGCTTTATGTACAAACTGAAGTCATAGTTTGCAGCCTAAGAAACTGCTAAAGTTTTCTGCTCAAAGTTGAGAGACCGATTCCAACATGTATAATTCTTCAATCTGTCACTAAAAATAATCTTGGTGAATGTTTATTACTGACATTGTCTGGCGAAGCTTTACCAAATATGGCAATAGAACCATTAAACCAACCCAACCAAACATCGAGTTGTCAATCTTGTTTTAATCTTATAACTCACTTGGCTGGATGGTATTTAATAGTGCAAGAACACGGTGGGACCCAGCTGCAAATATAAACCCAAAATTTGTTACTTTTGCTTTGTGTACAAACTGAAGTCATAGTTTGCAGACTAAGCAACTTTTAGCTTTATCTCCAAACCTTAACTAAGGGGAGAAAATTACCACATTCAAAGAACGATGAAATAATACTTCGCTGTTTCGTTTGCAAATATGCTGTCTGGGGTTTCTTTGCTTTCCTTCCCAAAGGGAGAATCAGTCGGTCAACAAGAAATAAGGCCGACTTTCGTCAAGGGATCTCTCTCGTTAAACGTTTTTTTTTTCAGGTACATGTCGTGCTTCCTGTTCATTGAGGTAAATTAACTGGATTTGAGTTTTTATAATTTGTTATTTGTTCTATTAGATTTGATTGCATAAATTATTCACTGTGAAAATTTCGGGATCTTTTGGAATCCTATGCGGTAGGTAAGCTGCTTTTTCTGGAGAAGTCCATCTAACTAGACAAATTATTTATAGGATGAGGGGAAGGTCATCAATGGTGCAAGTGATTAATAAGATGGGTTGATCCTTCGGGGTTTAATGGCACAAGGACTGTATTTGATGACCAAGGACCATACTTCGCCAAACACAAGACATGCAATAACAAGTAATAAGACAGACTTACGCAATGAAAGTTTTACTGACACACAAAGCCTTAACGGCCCCGCCATTAATACGAGATTTTAAATCAAGACCACATGAAGAAATAACTAACGGCATTAGTATTAGGAGTTCTAGGTCAAAAGTAATAAGATGTCACCAGGGCTGTAGCGGAGGGTATACGGTGGTATACGCCGTATACCCTCTGGTTTTCCCAGCAAATCCCGTATACCCTCGGATTTTTCTTAAAAACTACGTACACGCTTTGCTTTTCCAAGAAAACTTCGCGCGAGATGTCACGTGAAACGTAGATAGCTGTAGAAGCAAAGGAAAAGTTTCGATTGCAAGATGTCACCATTGTACATAATTCCAAAATCGTATACCTATTAATCATAAGCAATTTATTCAAAGTATTGTCGATAGAATGAATCCAGAATTTGTTCTGATGTTAACGAAGAAAATTATCAACTTTTTAAGGATATATCCGTGTTTGATCCAGAAAGTATAAATACAGGGGATATTCGCCAGGAAAAAAAGGAGGTAAAAAGGATCTGTCGAAGTTTTGGTTTAGATGAAATATGCACTATTCAGGGTTTGAGGGACCAATGAAAACGCCCAAGTTGTTCTAGAAAAATTAAAACCTCTTTTAAGAACAATTGAAATATTACCAAGTTCCACGGCTGAATGTGAGCCCGGGCTTAGTTTAATGAATAATATAGTGCAATAGATTTGAGATAATCTTTATTGATTTCAAACGTCTTCAATCTAATATTTATTAAAGCAAATGGACCACCTATAGAACACTTTCAACCCGAATTTTTTTTTTAAATTTTTGGATGTCCAACCATCGCTCTTCAGAAGACAATAGATCGAGTGTATGCTCTACAAAATGAGACAGAGTGACGGATTTCTGTAGTCAAGCAGTTCGGAAAACATTTCAATGAAAATGATAGAGGAAGGCCTTCCAATTTGTTGAAACGAATTTCTGCTTTAGTCGAAGTTTCTTCAAAGTTCCACAATTCCTTTCCTTTGATACAAAATAATTATAGGCTTTCTTTCTCTCGATAATTTGAACTTCGATTAATTCGAACATATTCCCCGGTCCTTTGAGTATACCCCATGAGCGCCCGGAGGAGGGGGGCGGACAACCCCCTGGCTTATGGATTTCCTATATATATATACATACATGTATGTACGTGTGTATATGTTTTTAGCCCTCCCCCCCCTGGAAAGTGTAAGTAGTAATTACTACATGTTTCGCCTACCCCATGGAAAAAATTCTGAGAGCGCCCATGATATACCCTCTGTTTTTTTTTACGACTGCAGCACTGGATGTCACGTACTGTCTTTTGAAGTATCAGTCCTAAAACCACCAAACTATTCTTCTACTGACCTTGGAGTACTAACCTCAGAGTAAATTGATGCACCCGTATGAAAATTAACTACTAGATGAGTATGCAAATTCGTATATGTGTGGTTAAACTATGAGTTGTAAGTACATATGAGAGGATGTGCATCTTTAGAATGCCACCTCCAATTGAAAAATGTACAATTTCCATTTGTTTTCGATATGGAATCGTGTCTGATTTTTATGTTGTCGTGATTCTAACTGCAGTGTGAAGAGTGATTTACAGTGTAAAACGGAGCTTTTACTTCCTGTAACCCAGACGCTCTCGCATGATACTAAACGTGGTTACATTGAAACATTGTTTATCGCCGTTTTGGTGATGCTAGTAGTTTATTTTTTTTATTACGGCTTCAGGGTACAACTACTGTACCGGTCGTAGTCTAAATTCTTTTTTGGCGCGATTATTATAACCTTTATAGCTTTCACGGTACAACAGGCTGTAGTGGTCGTAGTCTACATTTTTTCTTGTCTTGATCAAGGTGAAACGGCTGTACCGGCCATAGTCTAAAGGTTAACGTACTTTGTGTTGGCTATCCAACTATCATATATACTCTATAACAAAAATAAATCGACGCACCAAGAAGGTGCATAATTACATTGGTACCGTTCTCGATCCACTGGGAGCGACGCTGACTAGGGACGCTTAGTCTTTAGTGACGAGTCCCGTTTCCAACTGTGTCCTGGCGACAACTGAAGACGTGTCTAGAGACGTCCAGGGCAGCGTGGGAATCATGCCCTTATTATCACACGCCACACATGCCCACAACAGGTCGTTATGGTCTGAGATGTCCTCTTTGAAAGCAGGGCCCCTTTGGAAGTCATTTCTGGCACACTTCTACACTGACGACATTCTACAAAATGTTGTGTAACCGTTCGTTTTGCGCTCCCCCCGGACTTACTTTTTAACAAGATAATGCCGACCACACAAGGCACGTGTTGCTATGAATTGTGTAAGGTTCTGATGGCGATATAACATGATGACGTCACGCCGTCAGGGCCATCAACCTTCAAGTTGGAGCGGGACGTTTTCTCCCCTAAGACCAGAGGGGTTGAAAGGAATGTGAGGGGTCAGAATAAGAGTAGAAGCGTCTCTTAGCGGTTGTTCGCTGACGCTACTCTCGAGCGATGTGTTATCGTGTTTCAAAACTTGTAAATTAAATGTATATAGCTCATTTTAATCCTAAATAAAAGGTTTGGACCTTATGAATTTAGTTGTGCCCTTTATTCGAGCTGGAGGGACTCCAATTTCAATTTTAATTGTCTACAAGCTTTTCCGACACTAACTTGGCCAGCTAGGTTTCCTGATCTCTTTTCCATAGAGCAAACTTGGGACGTTATGGGAAGGCGATTGCAACCATAACGGAATGTTGGCCCTTTAACCCGACAGTTGGAGACAATTTGGCAAGAAATTCCGCAGGACATAATCCGGGAACTTTTTCAGTCTATGCCACGCCGGGTGACAGCTTGCATCCAGGGCAGAGGTGGACCAACGCCTTAATGTCCTTCCTCCCTTTGTAACAATCAAACTCTGAAATAAATCATTCAATCGTTCTGAAATTTTAATTGTTTGTTTTTCTATGTATGTTCTTCACATACACCTATTTGCATCGCAATCGGACAGCTCCTTATTGGTGCGTCGATTTATTTTCTATAGAGTTTATTTCGGAAACCTAGGTAAGAACCGTTGCTTCCAGAACGCATACAGGAAGCACGTATTGTCGCCACCACTGATATTTAGTTTGACAGTAAAACTATCTCGTACACTGCAAAATAAAAGGCTCGTGATAAGCTAGTTTCAATCACTATTCTGTTATGCATGGGAATTAGATTGCATTATATGGATGTGGGGATTTACCTGTGACCTCTTCATCCTGTATGTCTGTGAGTTGAGCGTGTGAGCATTCCAGGAAGGTAGAGTTGCTTCTCTCGGGTAGAGTGTTGCAGTCAGGCAGTCTGAAGTGCCCCCGGGACTTGAAGTAGATCCCACGCTGTTTGTTGTCTTCAATCATGGCCCATTCGTTGTAGCAAAATAGATCTTGGACGGCTATACAGTCTTCCCTGATTAAATATATGAGGTAATTTTAAATTTTGATTGGGGATTGCGTCTTCTGAACGCTACATCTTGATACACAAACAAATAATTTTGTAAACTCAACGTGAGATGTAGCTCAGATACATAATTATAGCATAGGTGAGTGAAGAAAATATCTGTAAATCATTTGAGCACGGAAAAAGCATTACGTTGTACAAATTTATTTTATCATTTCATCAAAAGGCTCTGTTAAGAATTCTGCTCATCAAGAACAGATAGACAGGTTTACCTAGTTCCATTATCGCTGCTCCTGATTGGTTAAATGATTTGATACCTAATTTATATTTGTATAACTTAGTTAGGTAGTTAATTAACGTCACACTGAGGAACACAGCGAGGTTTTTCAATGATCCGGAATCAATCCTGAAGATTAACTTAGAAATGTGTATGATACATGATAGTATATACACATTCATATATGAAATACCCATTAATATGAGGTGTGCAAAGGCTAAATTACGATATGATATATGATAATATTATGTATCTATTCTATATGGTATGCATGTAATATATGACATGCATATGACGAATTTGCGAAGCTTGCACTAAAAGACTACAGCTGGTCTTCTCGTTGTCCTCACTGCTTTTAAGTTTTGCTCTTAAATTTTTTTTACAACTATATCCTCTTGTGCAGACCTTGTGTGATATTTTTCTGTGCTCAGACTCAAAATGAAACATGGCCGAGGCAGAACCACCCCTAAGGGGGCCTTACTTCTAGGCAACTACTGACCTGCAGAGCGGCTTGCTGTAGGCGAATCCATCCATCCACTCGCATGCGGGGAAAGCGTAGTGGCAGAGCAGCGTCTCGGCGGCCGTGCGGCAGGGCTCCAGGAGAGAGGAGATCACCTCCTTCCAGAGGCCCTGGGTGATGAGCTCGTTGAGGGGGGTGGCCGAGCCGTCGCTGCTGAAGTTGTAATACACGGGGGCGGAGGCGAGGTACTTGCGGCACGTGGAGCCCGTGTATACGGAGCAGTAGCCTTGAGGGGAGTCTTGTGGAGGACGGCGGATGCTGGACTGCGGTGGCTCGGACTGCTTCTCATCTACTGCGATGCTACTGCTGCTGCCTGGAACACGCATCACACTCAGATTCAATGACACGACAACTCAAACGAACAGCGAAATATTACCATCGAACTATGTCCTCGCGTCTTTTCAATACCTTTAAATACACATAACTTTTGTTGTGTCTGCATTTGAGTTGGAATCGGTCTCAAGCAATCGACCAATTCCGACTCGATTTGATTAGCATGATTGGGAGTTTAGCATGCCGTACAGCAGATATGAACCATGGAAGTTGTTATATGACGTTGATTGTGTCAGCTATTAATTGTATATAAACGATTGTAGAATAGATGAGAATGATAGACGAGACGTTTTGACTTTAGAGGCTTGGTGTATTTGTAAATATTGGTTCATGGGGATCCCAAACGCTGTCAAAAGCGAACAATTTGGACCTTGCGTCATAAACCCTCTTTATTAGATCCAATCCAATTCTGTATCTGAGCAGAATTTGAGGATTTCCTCAGAATTGGGGAGAGTTGAGGTGGAAAGCTTTGCCACCATCGAAGGCAGGAGAGACAGCAAGCACATTGGGGCCCAACTGGATTGTCGTGGAAATGTGAGCTACCCCCAACGACAGGTCATCGTCATCTGGTCAGACAACAGATTTCGTGCGAGACATTCAAGGTTCATGTCTTTCCTTACCCGAAGAAGACTCCAGCTTCTTACCAAAGATCATCGAATCTCCTAAGTAAAGCTCATATACCTTTTATGTGGACCCCATCAACGCAGGTACAAATACAGATCTCTAACAATGTCCGCCACATAAGTGTTAAAACTTTCTCATCTACTTACAAAAGGCAAGTGAATAGAAAATTATGTACTGCATAGTCTTCAAGCTATACCCTAGAATAATTTTTTAAATGTTGACTTTAACAATCCAGTTTTTTAAACGATAAGTCATTGGTTTATACTTAAAATAATTTCAGTGTTGGAAATAATCCAATTAATTTAATCATTAACTCTATAATCAGATATAATTAGACAATTACCGTGTTTTTAACAGTGATATTTTAATTTCTAATTTGTCCAGGAAGACAAATTAGAATATGGAATTAGGAAGACAGTATAATATATTATTCTTCCTTTTTTGACCCTCCACCAAGTTGTAGGAGGGAATTGAGTGGTATCCACCGATCCACCCGAAGGTATGCGGCGATGTCACAGGGTTGCGATGCAACCCCGTCAGGACGAGAACTGGACACCCAGTGCCCATATCCTAGTCATTTCCCGACTCCGCACAGTGGCTGATATCCCCCGGAGCGAAAACACCCCGTCCGCGGGACACCATCCATTGATGCGCGAGCGTCTTTTTGCCTACTAATCTGCTGTCCGCTAAGCCCCATCTTCTTGGAAGTTGCTTTACTTTTTAATCCAATTTACACTACAAAATAATTTCTAGCCCAAAACAAGAAGTTGTGCAACAATGTTTGTTACAGAATAAGTTAGAATTAAAAGTCCGAAAACAACCATATTTACAATATTTACACATTATATGCAGTCAATAGTACTATAAATATATAGATCACTACCGATACAGACACCAATTACCAGTAGTCCACCAATAGACCAATAATTAATACCAAATAGATATTTTATGTATTTTTATGCAACGTTCACGAACTCCATTTCAACAAACAAACAGTTTATGGACGACTGAGTCTACAGAGTATAATTTACTAATTCAGGTTTGTGGGTAATTGGTAATTTTAGTTAACGTCGTACTAGAGCAACACAACGGGCTATTGACGACGGTCAGGGATCAGTCCCTTAAGGGAAAGATCCGAGGACAACACTTCGTAATTTTGAACCACGGTCAGATGACGAAGCAACACCTGAGCTGGCACCCCACTCTCCAAACTTCCACGCCAACCCAACGTGAGGACTTTCGGCCACGACAGATTTAAGGTGCACCAGCCGCCTCTACACCATACGTTTACAAACATCCATGCCCGGACCCGGATTCGAACCAGGAACCTTCCGATCTAGAGGCTAACACCTTAACCACTATACCGGTTGGTCGGCTCAGGTTTGTGGGATTTCTTCAATTCTCTGTTCCAAAATCCCTCTTATAATTTTTACTAGGCCCTTCCTCGATTTTAAATTTGAGATTAATTATTTTTGTTTGTGAATCTTTGTAATTATTGGGAAATAATTGTGTTCTGATGTTGCTCCACTGAACACATGCGAAAGCTGCGTGGTCTACATCCTCTATTGCTATTCCACAGAAACATATTTTGCTTTTCTGGAAGAATCTATTTTGGTATTTGGCAAATACTCCATGACCTGAAATAATTTGGTTAATTTCGAATGAGCACTGAATTCTATTTATTAATACCTCGTGGGAAAAAGTCGTATATGGAACAACCCTTAACCGTGTGGTTAAAACTTGCCATGTCTCTATATATGCTCTGTTCTTATTAGTTTCTTTATTCCCTGGCGGCTCAAAAGGATTTCACAATTTATGTCGGCTCTTAAAGTTGCCCTCTTTTCCAATTCGTCTGCTCTCTCGTTGCCAGTGTGTTCTACGTGTGCTTTAATCCATTTTAGATCTATGGGTGATTGGTATTCTAAAATCTCTTTTTTGAGGTCGAATATTCTGTTGTCCCGGTTACGTATTTAGCTCAGGGCCATTAGAACTGATCTTGAGTCTGTATATATTTTTGCGTTTGACATTTTATTAGATTTTATGTAGCATACTGCCTTTGATATTGCGGTTTGTTCCGCATCATAAACTGTTGCTGTGTTACTAATTCTTATTTCTCTTTTAGCGATTTATGTTTCGTTGCTGTACACTGCGTAGGCACAACCCACCCTGCCTTCCATCTTTGAACCATCTGTGAAAATGGACATTCCTCATAGGTTTTTATCTTGTTCTCCAAACATTCTCCATGCTATCCTCTCCGAGTCCCACGGGGGAACAAAGATTTGAGTGTCTATCTTTACGTCGTTGTACATTTTACTGTCAATAATGGTTGGGGATCCGCATTTAAATAACCTGTATGTTTTTATTTCACTATTTATTTTGATATCTAATTGTATGCAGCCAGAGAGGACTTGAAGTCCTTCTGTAGAAACGGTGCTGTAGCCTTTTGTCAGAGATTTTAGACAGCTTCTTTAGTTTGTTTTCTTTAGACAGTTGATCCGTATGTGATCTTTTTCTCAAGTGCTTTTAAGTATATAGATTTTTTAACTCTGGGGTCCAATCCCCAGGTGGCTCTGGAAATTCTATTGAGTTTCCCCTGTAGGAGGGAATAGATTTTTTTTTACAATTTTGTCACCGAGGAAGCATAAAAGTATCTCCTTTTTAGTTTAACATTTTTATATACATGTTTAATTTAGCATTTAAATATCAACTTTAAAGTTCATTTATTAATTAATAGCTCCAATTGAGGTTCAAAACAACCACTGAATTATATGAGTTATAGTGCTACAAAAAATTATAATATCAAAATAGATTATTTATTTGTTGAATTAGCAACCGTTTAAACTAAGTATCATGTTGCAAAAACACAATTCTTCAGAAATTACGTTTAGAGTTCTGGAAACATATTTGCAGATCTTGAAGGACCAGATACCACGTCGCAAGGAACTAGAAGGTCAATGAAAAGGAAGCAGAATGAAAATTGATTAACTACCATATTATACATTTAACAACTCGCCCACAAAACGGAATTTACAACGCTCATTTCTACTTCGAAATAATGGTAGAAAGCCTGATTGTCAAAGCCCTAAGAGCCACGTCAACGCGATGCGGAAACATCATGTATTATCCATTAAACAAGTTGTCCACAGAACACGGGATTTACAATACTCTTTTATCCATCTCTCTAAGTCGAAAACCTCTATTCTCCAGTCTACTGTACTCCCCCGTCTGAGGTCCCGAACATTAACTCCGTCTGTTGAAAATAACGACACAAACATAATGCTTTTTTCCTCCAGACTCAACAGCACCGCAAGTGCTTAACGTCCATTCCAAAGCAATAACCCATAAAGCCTAAACAATTCTTTAACAATCCTCACCCCTATCGCACCGACTGGTATTCGATTGGCTAAACACCTGCTGCAAATGCCGGTGAAAGTTTTATGCCCCTAAACTGCGATTAATCAATCGCGAGACCTCAACGGCAGCTGGCTCCCACGATGATTCTTTTGGTTATTTGTCCCATCCATCAGAAGGCAGCGGCCATACCATTGACGGCGAACGTCGTGTTGCCACTCTCTAAATCGAAGTTTAATAGGCATTTACGCGCCATTTGATTTTATGCCGTAATCCCGGTGGCTCGGAACTTCACATGGGTATGGAAATGATGAGAAAAATTATAAAGGCATTCTGCGAGGATTGCTGCTCTATGCGTGATAATTAGTAATTAAAAGATGTGGTTTGAAGGGGAAGAAGAATTAAAAAGTGGTATAACGTGTTCGATTTTTTCTATGCCTTTTGATTTTTATGGATTGGGAAAGTTTAGAACGAGACAAAAAATCACGTAAACTTTGCCTGATTAAATTGTTAAATAGCTTTTTTATGTGAAAGCAATTTCGTCATACTTTGCACAAGATGGACAATTTTAACTTTTTAAATTATTTTACTATTGTTTGCATGAGTAAACTTAAAGAATGGATACTCAGAATGATACAGTACACGTGTCATATAGAAAAATATTCAAGATTATAGAGCTTTGTACGACTTCCTGTAGTTGATTGTAGGCGACACAAGTTCGATTCCTATAGCAGGCTTGGTGTATTTGTATCTTATGTGTCAGTGGAAATATTTCTTGCGTGCGTCCATTATTTGATGTTGTATGTCTTGTGTTAGGAGCAGCTTGTTCAAATATGGCTCTTGCGTTATGAAACCCAACCTACCCCATCTGTAATTGTTTGGGGTATTTTCAAAAATACTTTCATTTACCATACTTTCAACGGAAATTCCTTTCCGGACCGTCATTGTGTGTTGCTCTAGTGCGATGTTAACTAACTACCTACCTACATATCAAAATTCCAATGTAGAACATCCCAGTTAAGGGTTGTTGATAATTTAAAGTAAAAATATTACTTTATCTCTAATTACTGAAACCAAATTAACTGTTAGACTGATTGTACCGAACACGGTGAATCATTGTTTGTCATTAGTCCATGTTGTACGTTTTAACTGTCTTAAATAAATAGCAATAAGTAAGTATGTGATTGAATTTAAGTCGTAGAAGAGCAACACAACTGGTTATTGAAGGGTAAGATAGGACAATAGCACTTCGTAATTTTTGAACCATGGTCAGGTGACGAGATTAACACCTCACTGAGATGATACTCTGTGAAATATAAGTAGACTGTGCTTACTATTGAGAGGAGCTTCAAAACTTGCGATTAACATGCTCACTAGTAGTCACGTGATTGCTCTGTGAAAAATTGACATGGTAAGGCAATTTATCACCTCATTTGGCGTTATAAAATGTTATGAAAGGGTTAGAAGTGTAAATGCACGTTTCTAAAAATAGCAACACAAATGGCGAAATTGCCGAAATCTAACATGTTGCATAGACCAATCAGGTGATGAATGGATGGATGGGCGTTTTCTACCGTCCCGTGAACTAATTAGATGACCCTTTCGTCTGAGGGTCACGTAGCTTCTCGTGCCACGTATTAAGGCTACCATTGTTCGCTCTACTTTTTCATTTCTTTCATGGTACCTCACTCTTCAAATTTACACATCACGCAAAAGGTAGTTATTGGTAGGTTGTTGAATTTACGTCGCACTGGAGAAATTCAACGATTTTTGTTCGATGGTACGAGATCAAGCATGAAGAAAAGAAGTTGTGAGAAAAATCTAGTTAGAACTTAAGGCAAAATTTAGAACTTATTCATAAATTTATGAAACGAATCAATGTTCATCAAATAGAAAATATTATGTTTCTAAACTTTTTGTACACAAATGAAGAGGTATGCATGGTACACGAAAACTAAATCGTATTCACAAAACATGTATGTCCACAAACGCTTCCTGGATTTACTAGAGAGCGCTTGCTTCAGCGTGGTAATTGGCTACATTATGCGACATTCAATGTCTCGATGCTGTCATAAGTGCATTACCATTAACGTTTTATTAAAAACACGGAGCATGGAGAGCGGATTCACTGTCATAAGAACTCAGAAGTATTGACCACGTAGGCTTGTCAATCATCTGCCAATTGGATATCAAAGAGCATAAATTTTGTTTTGCCTCACGTTCGTCTATTACTCCTGGATTAAGCCGTTAATAAATAGTAAGTGCAAGGCTCAAACCGACACGCTCAGACCAATCAGGCAGTTTTCAACTCTCGCGCCGGCACCTTTGATTGGTTGTTTTGGTCGTCTTCAGCTTCTTATTTGACCTCGTCTTTAGGATTCATGCTTTTCTTCCAATCTCACTTTCTCCCTAAGATCTTCAAACATAGCGACCGGAAGAAATTACATGTATCTGCGTCCCCCTGATCCCTATATTTCAATGAATATTGATAATATATGGAGACTATATAATAAAATGTGCCTGTCTTTGAATCTCGCTCTACTATTGATGGTCACAAATTTGAACACCTGTTGTGAAATTTTAAGGGCAGAACATTTCACACTGTAAAATTAGGGCTAGTAAAAATGTATGCATACTTTCTGCTTTCATTTCGGATCCTTAACACACCTGGATTTCCCTTGCGGACATTTTATATGTCCAATTTTTCTAGTTTCATGTTCTCTACGTGTCCTAAAATTTATACAGGTGGCTTTAAAACATGATTTTTGAACACCTCGGATCGATGTTATATAAGCTGGAAAATTGATTGAATAATGTTCGAGTAGAACTGTTGAATGCATTGAATACATCCTTGCACCATAAACTAATCCAACTGTCAAGCTTTCGGGTGTTATATAATGACTTTAATACCTTAACCCACTGGCTGATTATCCCGCGATTTCCACGGGCAACTCAAATGTAGCAAAATTTGCTCATCCCGCGATTTTCGCGGGCAGGTGTTTTTCTATCTTTATTGAGGAGCGCATCCCGCTTTTTCACCGTTTAACCAATGAAATAAATTACATACAGTGTTAGACGTTAAATTTAGATTTTGGTCAATAGTTGTCGCTAGTCGTCCACTAAATTGCGGCATTTGAAGGTACTTTGTATTTACCGCTCTAACTTCACGCCTTTGTTTGGCGCCTTTTCTAATCAGAAATGGCTGCTAGAAAACGTTCAGCGATTGACAGAGTATATATTCCTGATGATTTATCAAATTCTGAAAGTGATTTTAGTTTTGATAGTGATATAGATTTTTCGGACTGCTTCTCAGATAGCGATGAATCTGATCATGATTCAATAAACTTGCAAAGCGTTAGGCAGTGGTGCAAAATTGATATGAAGAATATTCCTCCTCCTCCAGTTCCTTTTTGTGGAAATCCGGGAATTACTGTGCATATAGCTAACAATAACTTCTGACAGTGTTTAGTTTCTCATGATAAAAATCTATATAAAAAGTCTTTTCTAGAAAGAAAAAAAATGAATATTTCAATTCTCCAATATATATAGATTTTTAATATGCAAAAAAAAAATAATACACGATTTTTGTAGCGATTTCAGTCTACAAATTGAGCAGTCAGAGGGTTAATGGGGTCCGGTACATAAAAAAAAAATCATTTTTGAGATTTTTACTGTCTATGAATATTTGAATTGTCCTCTTCATAACGTTACCTCATTTGTAGAAATCCGTAAATTGGAAATATTTAAAAATATTTGTTTAAGTAGATGCACTATTACCGTGACGTGCGTCTCAGGACATACTTTTTTCGTGTTTGGGGTCACATTACTCAAAAACTACGTGAGATACATTCTTGAAACTTTTTATGCTTGTTTATGAAGCACTTTTAGAAACTTTAACGCAAGGAATGATAAAAAAGCATACTTTTTTAAAACAAATATTTTATCTAAAAAATTTCATTTTTATTTTTTATTTTTAAAGTTTATAATTTTGTGATTTATTTAAAATTAAAAACACATGGTAAAAGTCTTTAAAAAGCAAATATTACATTGTAAAAATTTTAGACTAATACAGTAATTTATGAATAAAAGTTTGTGAATTTATAATATGTGTGCCTATGGAGATGCAGGACCCCCTTAATAAGAAACTCAACAAATCAACAGGAAGTTCAACAAATGCACGCATTGTTGTCATGCTTTAAAAAGATTACCTAATTTTGTGAGAACGAAAATGTGAAAATCTTTGCTATCCGTTACTGTATAGTTGGCACTACGCATGAAGTTTGTTGCTCGACACAAGTACATGGTGCTTTCTGTGGCGTTGATTGTTAGCATGGAATGGGAGAGCGTCGGGGCTTCACTGCGCAGCTGCAAAGAGAAGAACATACTATAAAGTAATACAGGCATCATTTAAGCATTTTACTTAAAACAACAAAGTTAGTTTGCTACATGTGAGATGACGAGGATTTGTTCGACTGCTGCAAGACAACCTGAAACCAAGTACATTTAAAAGAATGAAATTTGGTTGCTATATTCATTAGAATCTACCTCTTGATGGATGAAAATTGCTGTCAAGTCCAATAAACAAATATATTCGTGACCGAGTATCTAAGTTCATTAAACTAAATTTCACCTTCAAGTACGTCTGATCATCAAACTAGATTTCACCTTCAAGTACGTCTGATCATCAAACTAGATTTCACCTATGATTACTCTGTGTGCAAAAACACATTACAACTACAAGTACCAGCAATCACCAAACCAGTATTCAACTACGAGTACCATCGGTCACCAAAACAAATTTAACCAACGTGTGTGTCAAAAAACTCGAAAGTAACCAGAACAATTTGTAGTTGCGAAAATGGTTTGATGGATTTCCCTAGAGCAGGGATGGCGAACCTATGACCCGCGGGTCAGACACTGACCCACGCAGGCTTTTTAAATGACCCACGCGTTGATTTTTATAAACTTGTCATCATCATTTCATCATATACATAAAGCATTTTAATTATTTTTCGATCCCCTTTTAAAAATATGAAGAAAATAAAAGTGTTAATAAAGAACTTAAAAAAATGCATAAATGATTTTTGAAAAATGTTTTAGATTTATTGATTATACATAATGCTGTTTCAAGATTTTTTGTAGGCCGATTGAGTAGAATATGTAAATTTATAAAATACCGCTTGAGAATGAACAAATATGGTAAATACTAAAAAAAGACATAAAGGCACGGTCCACATGATTCGCGTAAAACGCATATTTTGCGAGTCTAGCGAGGTCCAGATCTTCAAGGTCGCAAAGATAGTAACTTGAATTAGAGGAATAAAAATACACAATTTAATGGCGGGACCTCGCCAGACGCGCGTTTCAAACGCCTCATGTGAACAGGGCCAAGTTCACATGAGACATTTCAACGCGCGTTTGACGAGGATTAA
Source organism: Metellina segmentata (assembly GCA_947359465.1). Lineage (NCBI taxonomy): Eukaryota > Metazoa > Arthropoda > Arachnida > Araneae > Tetragnathidae > Metellina > Metellina segmentata. The sequence goes on from OX375878.1 coordinate 13,712,236, forward strand.
AAAACTGAGAACAAAAAAAAAAGTAGTTTTTTACCAAGCTCCCTTCCTCTTTTCCAGAAGTGACCCACGAGCTAGTACTAAAAAAATACTGAACAAAATTTGACCAACTTCTAAAAAAGTTTAAAAATTTCTTTAATCAAAGTTAAATAATTTCTTTATCAAGTATCGGTCCCGCAGTTAAGTTCTGACGTTCTGATATTTGCGCCGTCTGAACTGGGGTGTACATTTTGGACTCTTTTTAACAAAATCAGTGTTAAAGTGACCCAAAAGAATACTTTGCGCTCTTTGTGAGCACTTTAGAAATTCAATTTCTCTCAAGCATTAAGCTTAGCCCGATTTCCGTATAAATATTGATAGTTTTACAATGAGTGACTAAAAACACGTTTACCTAAATTTCGTCCTAGTAGGATAGGTCTTTCAACTATTGCCCCTGTGCTTAATATCGCCTACTCGTGTTTGCAAGCTACTATGCGCAACATCAATGAGTTCATGTAGTTGCCTAAGGTTTTACCACACTTAGCGCCACCGGCAAGTTTCCTATCAGTTATATCAACAACACTAATGCATCTGAAGTATTTGAGACTTATCACACACCCGACGTATTTTTGTTTGTCTCCAATCCATTCAGGGAATATCCAGGTAAGTGTTTCCAAATCATAATTTCGTTTAAGGACTTGAAAGTACATTAAATACTAAAGGTAGGTAGGTATGCTCTACTAGCAACTCGTTTTTATAGTATTTCCTCATTTCGCCTATTGGGTGGTAACCGGAACAGGGGTGGGCGATATTAGGAACCCACTCTTGAAAATTCTCTTGGAAAACGTTTTGAAGTTTTACTTGTTAACTTAAACTGACATTAGTAAAGAAGGTATAGGATCTCTGGGAACAAAAGGAGAATAGTTCCTAGTGATTTTCATTTGGTATCCATCTTGATTTCCCAACCCAGTAGACTGATATACAGAGAAATAGTTAGGGTAGGCGATATATGTAACACCTACTATTTCTTCGTAATATCTACTAGTTAGTCTATGATATTTAAATCTCCGACAGCCAGTCCCCCTGAGTAAGAAATTAGTTTTTAAAAACAAAATGCATAACTTCTGAGGTGATCAAAGCTCAGGTGCTCTAGTCGTCTGACCTTGTTCAAAATTACGAAGTTTTGTCTCTCCTATCGTGATTCATCCTGGACCGTCGCCAATAACCCGTTGTATTGCTCTAGTGCAGCTTAAATTGACTACCGACTACCTACCATTTGAATTGGTGGGAAAAATTTCGGTTATTCTGCCCACCGCAATCTGCTTCTGATTATAGTATACTGTTGACATGAAATACAGGAAACACTACACGCATAATCTGATTCTACTTCTGGGATGTTTTTTTACTCCCGTCCTCCATTTTCTCTGTAATTATTAAGCATTTTACATAAACATGCAACCGCCAGGACAACAAAAACGCCTTTCAAAAACTTAACTCCCCTAATGCGTTTCAACGCAAACACAACCTTTCCTTTCATCAAACTTTCATTAAAAATGCGCATATTCTGAAACTAAGTATTCATTTTACCACCGACAAGACTTCCTTGTCGTCAACGGAGTCAACGCAAACGGGAAACTTTTGTTTTCGAATTCCTTTACATAAATTTCGCTGGAATGTCCTGCTGAAATTAGAAATTAACTGAAGTGAAAAGCTGAGGGAAAGTAAATTGTTTCAGTTAATGGTTGAAAGTTTCGGTGGCTTTTATTTTCTGAGAGAGGTTTTAATTAGGTGGGAGGTACAGTTATGCCTTGAAATAATCTGACACAACAGCGCAGGACTCTTAATACCCTGCTGAAGTTGCTTATGGGAAGGAAGTTTATTCTAGAAATTTCTCAGCTTTAAACCTTACTTTGGGGCACTTTGACTTGTTTTAAAATGACGTTGATGGGTTTTAAGGGAACACGGTTTTAAAGTAGTTTTTTTTATAAAGTTGCTTTGTAGCTGTGTAGTGTTAACTGTTGGAAGATAAATACGTAAACGACTCTAAATAGGAGTGTGGGAAGCTAAAATGTGACATCTGGATAGAACTACGCTTGAATTTGTTGGGTGATAGCATTCAACATGTCGTAATTATGTTGGGCAGTGGGAGGATTGTTTTGACATCTCTCTCGAACAACACTCTCGAAATGAATTTTTTAGATAATTGACAAAACTGATGTTGTGTGCAGATAAAGAAGCTGCTTCTGTGTTTTTAGGATAGATACATAAACTATTTTAATGGTTATCAGTTCTCAACTATTTTAAGGAGAATCTAATACTTGTTTGTGAATCAAGTTAGAAGACAGGCTTTAGAATCAGATCATATGATAGGACTCTCAGGATATATAACTATGTATACCATAACATGCACAGTTGTGCGAACGAATTTTTTTCTCTCCCTAGTGTAATCATATTCCTTTATAATAAACTAGTTAATTAACCCGCGTTGCTCGGTTTTCAAATATGACAGCGACATTTCCCTGTGTTGACTCAAATACACAAACTCTGTAGAACGTGTTTCCTCCCGTGACAGCTAAAATATGACCGCGACATTTCCTTGAGTTAACTCATACACAAACCCTGTAGAACGTGTTTCCTTATCCATGTCCATTTAATGCAGGAAAACAAACTTTAGCTTTTAAAATTAGGGCTTCGAGTGACACTTTTAGGACTACCTGTAAGCCAATTGTCATGGCTACAAATTGGTCCGAAGACAGGAAAGAAATAGCCTACGTATTCCGCAGTATTCTGAAGAAAAGTGTACCAAATTTGGAGTGTATTGGTCAAATGGTGTAGATTTGTATATAGAATATACACTACCCTACAATATTTGACCGGACAGCAAGATGTGATTGCATAAAGGAAAGAATACATTCTTTAATAGGGGGATGGTCCACCAAGTGCTGCAATTACACTTGCAACCCTTCTGGGAATATTTTCAACAAGGTTTTGATACACAGCTATGGGTATTTGTGTTCAAGAATGTCGCTAGCTCAGCTGTAAATTTCGTACGTGGTTCCCTGGTTCGTTAGCGCCGCTCTCACTCGTTCTTCAAGTGTTCTATGGGGTTTTGGTCGGGAGTGAGCAGGCCAGGGAAGTTGTTTGACATCCACATATTGATACCACTGCTTGAGAGAGGCTGCAACATGACACGTAGCGTTGTCGTGCTGGAAGTAACATTCGTCCATTCCATAAAATTTACAGAACGTAGGAAGAACCTGATTGTCCAAATTGTTCATGCAGGCGTCGGCGTTCAATTGACCAGGAACAACATGGAAAGGTCCCAGGCCATACCACGAAAACACCCCCAAACAAGTATGCAAGTTTTATGCAAATCCGCTGGCTTCCGGTCCATTATTTTAGGGTAGTGTATATATACACATATCCTTCTTTATACAGGGTGGTCCCGAATTCATGGTACAAACTTTAATGGTAGGTACAGGACATTGTAACAATGATTTATTGTATAGGAATGTATAGTCGCAAGTGACGCGGTGAGGCGAAAACAGGGGAAATAACGGCCGAAAGGAAAAACAAAGATTTTATTGAAAGCGTTGTTGACAAGTGTCATGTTTACAGTAATTGTTCAAAATTGCGTCCACCAGTATCGATACATGCTTGACAGCGTCGGTGGAGCGATTGGCGTACACGTTCAAAGATGCCTGGTATTTCAAGCACACCTGCAGCAGCTACAGATAAGCGAGCGACGAGATCCTCATCTGAGTCAACTGGAGTCTCATAAACAAGATGCTTTAGATGTCCCCATAAAAAGTAATCGAGGCTCGATAAATCGGGAGATCGGGGTGGCCAAGGGACTGGTCCACCACGCCCAATCCATCGAGTACCAAACGTGGCATTCAGGTAATTCCGTACATCAATGCTGAAGTGTGCTGGCGCCCCATCGTGCTGAAACCACATGCGGTTACGAATGGCGATCGGAACATCATGCAGCAATTGTGGTAACACTTCTTTCAGAAAAATAAGATAGCTTCCGCCAGTGAGCCGCGTGGGTAGTAAGTATGGGCCAATCAAAAAGTCGTTCACAATACCAGCCCACACATTAATACTGAAACGTTGTTGAAACGCATGTCGACGCGTTGCATGTGGATTATCGGTTGCCCACACATGGGAATTGTGCGCATTAAAGACACCCTCGCGTGAAAATGTCGCTTCATCTGTAAATAGCACATAATCTACGAAATCCGGCTGCAACGCACATTGCTGCATCGCCCACAGGCAGAAGTTCACGCGGCGAGGATAATCTGCCGGATTCAATGCTTGTACTTTCTGAAAATGGAAGGGGTGTAAGCGATTTTCGTTTAACACTCTGCATACAGTCTGATGACTCACACCTACGTCACGCGCAACAGTTCTTGTGCTTGACTCGGGTCTATCAGCCACAATGTTCAAGATGCTTTCTTCCAGCCTTGGAGTGCGTACAGCTCTTACTCGACCAGCGCCATGTCTGTTGACGTCGAACGCACCTGTTTCACAAAGTTGACGATGTAAAAGTTGAAAAATTCTATGATCCGGCATTCGTCGATCAGGATACTCCGCGCGATACATTCGTAACGCAGCTCTGCCGTTACCATTTGCACGGCCGTATATGTAATGCATGTCTGCTTTTTCTGCATACGTAAAGTCACCCATCGTCTACGGCAGCACAATTGTGAATGGCGCTTTTCCCTACTGCGATGCATCATGTTCAACAGCGGCTAGACATCTACTGCCCTCTACAGGCAATGATACCAACCGATCACTCCATTTCTCTTTCCTTTTATTTCCCCTGTTTACGCCTCACCGCGTCACTTGCGACTATACATTCCTATACAATAAATCATTGTTACAATGTCCTGTACCTACCATTAAAGTTTGTACCATGAATTCGGGACCACCCTGTATATGTAGAAGAACAAGGCTATGTAAATATTTGAAAGAATCTAGAATTACAAATTAAATGTAACAATATAAAGCCCTTTTTTCCAGGTTCCCCTATATATCCACACACGTGCATTTGAAGTCGGATGTAGTGGCTGGGTTTATATCCACCTACCACCAATGACTAAAAAAAAAAAAAAAAAAAAAAAAAAAAAAAAACATTACTTTTTTATTTCTTATAGACAGTTAATTTTAAAGTTTAATTTGTAAACCATTTAATGTGTGTTTTTTGTAGTGTGCTACTAAATTTAAATACTATTTAATGTTTGGCAAAGACCCTAAATCTGAACCCTAATCCAACACATACAAATATTCAAGATTATAAGGATGTGTTTCCACACATGTGCATTGCAAGTAGGCTGAGTTTATCCATCTAACTGTCGCTGCGTAATCTCATTCCAATAAAACTCCGGGGAAACTATAAACAATAGACCAGGAAGAATCAACCTCGCACAAAAATCACTGAGGGAGTACAAGGGCAATTGGATCGTCGTCTTATCACAAGGGAAATAAATCTGCTCCAAAGGAAATCCCTGTCCTTATTCATTCTTTTTTATACGGCGCTGATGGGTATTTGGACCATCTCCTGGCAACATTGCTCCTTGTTTATAGATGAGGGATAGGGCTCGTTGTTTCTTTTGTAAGAACGGGAAGAGGTTCACAGGGGTGGACATATTAGTAGTTTGGATTTCGAGAGTCGAGATCAATGCTTTGCGATTTTCTTCAGTAAGGATTTTACTTGAATAATAAATTTGGCTCACAGCTTAAAAGGATATGTACATCTTAACGAAAAGTTAAGGTCCGGATTCAATCCCCTAAGGTAAAGATCCGTGGACAACACCACATAATTTTCAACCACGGTCAGAGTACCTTAACGAGAAGGATTGGAGCACTGGAGCTATTTCTGTGCTGGAAGAGTTTTCTACCAAGACACCGGAGTTCCATTAGCAGGCGTCAGAATTGTTTATAGGAATTTGGTCATGTAATATGGTTACCGTATAAATTATGCTTTGTTTATGTTTTTTTTTCTAATGGCGGGCACATTTGACCTAAGTCATTGGCCACTACAAGGCCGGAAGTGATGGCCACTTGTGAAGGAGCACCCAGTGGGAGGGCCATCATTGCCACTAACAATTTATACTTCGTAATTTTGAACTATGTTCAGATGACAAAGCAACACCTGAGCTGGTGTACGCTTACAAACATCCATGCCCGCACCCGGATTCGAACCGGGGACCTTCCGATCTAGAGGCTAACACCTTAACCACTATACCGGTTGGTCGGCACGCTTTGTTTATGTAAACACCGAGATATATCTAGGTAGGCATTTTATCAACGTATCACTGTAGCAACATAGAATAGGTACTGGCGATGGTCCGGAGGTAAACCCGAATGGAAGGAACACAGGAAAACTTCACGTAATTTTGAATCATGGTCAAAAGATTGGCAATGTTCCAGATATGCAGGCATTTAATTAACGTCCATCTGGAGCAACTCAATGAGCTAATGACGATAGTCGGGGAGCAACCCTCGAAGGGAAAGATCCGAGGACATACACACAATTTTCAGCTACGGTTAGATGGCATGGCGACGGTCCAGGATGAAACCCGACTGGAAATATCCGAGGACAGCACCACGTAATTTTGATCTACGGTCAAATTACTACGTCACACCTCAGATGGAACCTCACTCTCCTAACTTCCACACCACGACAACGTGAGGACATTTGAGCCACGACAGATTAAACGTGCGATCCCGCAATCTTCCGATTACAAATCCGTTAATCTTTCAACCGGGGGATTGGTAATTGGTAATTTTTAATTAACGTCGTTCTAGAGCAACACATCGGGCTATTGACGACGATCCAGGATCAATCCCCTGAGGGAAAGATCCGAGAACAACACCACGTAATTTTGAATCACGGTCAGATGACGAGGCAACACCTGAGCTGGCACCCCACTCTCCAAACTTCCACACCACCCCAACGTGAGAACTTTCGGCCACGACAGATTGAAGGTTCACCAGCCACCTCTACACCATACGCTTGCAAACATCCATGCACTGACCCGGATACGAACCAGGAACCTTCAGATCTAGAGGCTAACACCTTAACCACCAGACCAGTTGGTCGGCCACTCCCAACCGGGACTAGAGCCTTTGCGAGTAAAGCCGTAAAAACTCTTCTTGCAACCTCTAAGGCCCGGTGCACACATCCGGTATTTCAACGTGCGGTGCCGCTGCCGCAATGCAAATGCGGTCTCAGATACATTAGATCCAATGGATACATTAGCACACATGCTGTCTGCACCGCTGCGGCGACGCTCGTCCAACTTGCGTGCAATTTATACCACAGTTCCCCACGGCGCGGCAGCTCGCCGCACACGTTTCTCCGGTCTGAAGACCTTGTTTTCATAAATAAATCGAATATAAATAATAATTAATAAATAGTTGTATCCAGTAACGTTTATTTTGTTTCAAAATATACTTTTTTTTACACAAAGCGAAATAAACACGTTTTCTTCGACAGAATATTTATCGCTAATGGCGCGAAATCAGTACTTGCGTCATTTCACGGCTATGTGTGCATAGTTGGGCTTCGGTGCCGCAGCGGCGCCGCACGTTGAGAAACCGGATGTGTGCACCGGGCCTAAGTACGCTCAGTCTATCCGATTTAATTCCCGCAAAGGTGACTCACACAAACATCCTGCGTGAACAGATCTATTTCAGACAAACTCACAGAACAGTCGGCAATGCGTTTTTGCAACGCACCAGCTCACTCGATCCCGAAACACCCGCCGAAAGGGTATCGAATAAACACAGAACATCCCTGTTAGGTTACCCACAGACCCGAAATTATCTATTCGAACCCAATCAAGCGGTCCACGCCGTGCGCTTTCCCGGAGAGTTTCTTAAAGGAAATCAAGAGACGAATTCCATTCGCATAAGTTTCATTAATAATCCTCCCCAGATTCTCTGATGATTGCGTGAGTTGAGGAAATTACTCATGGCTGCGTGAGTTGAGAAAACCAATTAAAGAGGGACTTGAGAATCTTGAAGAGGAAGAGAACTAGGGCATCGTTTGTAACTGATATTATCAGGGACTTACCCCCCCCCCTACCTCTTCTGAGCAGGGAATAAGAAAAGTTAAAATTCTCCCTTGTAAGTTTTCCTCTTTGTGGAGGGATGCTTCTCCTGCATGAGTAACGAGCGGCGGGCTCAATGAAGCGTTTACTGCAACAAATTAGAACCCCGTAGCGTAGTTCTGTGTGTTTTCCTTTCGGACCGAATGGTGCTTTCTTCCTCTGAGGTGGATTCGGGTGCTTTTTTCTTGCAGTTTAAAGTGAAAATTCTTTGCGTCGTTTTTTAACTTGAGGTTAATTTTTATTACAATTGGAGAAATGTAGCTATTTGCTTGCGACGGACTTTTTTTTTACGACTGGACGTAGCTTTTGAAGTTCGGAATGTGAAAGAGTTTTTATAGTGGATTCTAAATTAGATTGAATAATTATGTTGTGGTTATGAGAGAGAAGACGTGACAATAATTAAACCTCTTCCATTCTTGAATTTGCATTCGAACCAATATGGCCATAGAGCCATAACATCTAAAACCAATCTACAATCGAGCTGCATTTACGAATGTAAAAGATTTGTGTTTACGATGTGTTAACGACAATTAACAATAGTTCAATAATTAAGTTTAATGCGTTTCAATAATTAAATACCCCTCTCTTGATATGACTGAAAGTGATAAAGGTTAGTTTAGTTAGTTGACTAACGTAACAATAAAGCAATACAACGATCTTTTAAAAAAATATTTTAGCTAATGGCGGGCACTTATGAATTCAATCATTGGACAACTGCAAGGATATAATCGATGGACAATTGAAAAGGAGTACCCAGTGGGTGGCCATCACTACCTCTAACTAAGGACATCACATTTTACGTCCATTACCATACCCCGGATTCCAACCAGGAATCTTCCGATCCATCTTCCGATACAGAGCCAACACCTTAACCACTAGACCGGTTGGTCGGCAACGATCTATTTGCCGCGGTTTGGATTCCGTCACGAAGGGAAAATTTTATTATTGACGGGCCATGTAATTTTGAACCATAGTCAGATGAAGTCAACATCTAAGTTGGCACCCCACTCTTCAAACTTCCACACAACACAGAGAAATTGTTATAGAGTGAAACTCAAAGAGGACGTGAGAAACCCGAAACAGACTTTGTGGCGTCGAACCGTATTTAGTGGCTGTACCGTCCCTTAATTCCCATCCGGAAGTACTCCCTAAGACCCAGTTTACGTCAGAGTAATCGGATTGTCGTCTGTCGAATCCCCAATCCCCCCTTAAGCTCTCCTCCATACTATATTAAGGAAGGGAAAAAGTGTCCCCTCCTATCAGGATTTTTCCTTTCCTCCATAGATGTAGATCTAAGAAGACAGAACAGAGAATGCAGGTCGCGGATAGTATTATCTCCCAAAACGTATTTTATTAAATATTTAACAGCAATGTGAACATAGTAAAGTCTAATAGTTTCCAACCTGCGTGTTGTAGTTTGCACAGGTTCGATTCCTGTTATTTGACATTGTTTTGTGTTGACAAAACACGACTTTTGCGTCATAAAACCCAACCAAAAGTTTCCTGCCCAAGGGTGTTAAAGTGATAATACAATCGAACAATATTTTTTTCTTTTCAACACCTTTGCCATCATTCTCTTCAAGTCGTGATCCTCAAACTTTCAGTTTTGTCCTCTATTTCACCCTGTCTACAACTCCACGAAGAATTAATTCTTATCCTCAATTTCATCTATAGCCGCATCACTGGCTTGATAGCTTCGCTATCCCGTCTTATCCCTATCTTCCTCAAAAATTCTCATTCAAGTTAGGGGATCTCAATTTCGATCACTTATTTCCATCTGGGGCTCAAGACACACGCGCGCGCACACACACATATATATAACTCAAAAAACACAAAATAATAATAACATAAAACACACAAAATAACAAAACAAAAAAATAAACCAAACAGCCGGGATGCATTAAACCAGAAACCGAAGTAATATGTAGAAGTTCATGTGTAGAAAACACCATTTTATGTTGTCTGGGTCAGGCTCCTCCTTGATGACGCCCTGATCCATCAACACTTCTTCATGTTCTACAATTTTTTAAAGACTTTTGTTGTAATTTTTTTGATATTCCTGTGGTTTTGAAATTATATATAATATATATATATAATAAAGGTGACTTAGGGGAAAAAGTCCATGCATTTTATAGAAAAATTTTGACTATCACACAGACACCGCAGATTAAAAACATCGTGAGTTTAAACAAATAAAATAGAATAATAACAAACAAAACTCTGTATAGTAAAACACCGCAAAATGAAATCTAAGATAGACATATAGCTTACCCATATCAGCAAATAGTTAACACAGTTATGAATCATATATACTATTTTATACATCAGTAGTAGTGTGATTGGAAGTGCCGTGTGGGTGAGAGTGTTCCATTCCTGTGTGTGCTAAAGTGTTGAATTACATAATAAAATACTATTAGTATTTACACTATTTATTTTTATTATGAAATTGCACACAGTACAATAAGTGTGTCTTGCCGTTTAACGATACAGTGCTGTATTCTTTATTATTCTATTTTGTCTATTTAAATTAGTGGTGTTTTTAATCTGTTGTGTCTTTTGATACTATTGTTTATTCTAATGCATGAACTTTTTGTCAGAATTGCATTTATTTTTTCAATTTTGTAATGATGCTTTTTTTGTGAGGGGTGACCAACTTTTGGCATACTGGTGCTCACATGCAGAAAACACAATTTTGTGTTGTTTGGATTATACTCCTCCCTGATTACGCCCAGATCCACCAACATCACATCATTCTTTGAAGTATTCTTAAAATTTCCTTTGGTTTTCATTAATTGAATTATATTACTTCCCAAGCTATGTCTGCGGCTTCAGCGCAGAAACATGGAGAGTTCTGTTCGACTAATATTTGTCCTCTGTAATCTTTCCTCACAGTAATTTTAAATTGAAAACTCTAACGAAATTGAATCGTTGGAAGGTGGTATAACAATTATAATTGCACACAAACACGTTACGCCTGAGCAAAAGAGATTGACTGAATTTTAAGTTATCATTAAATAAGCTTTAAGATTTCCTTTGCTTCTGAACGTCTCTGTTTATAAAACTATTTTAAGACCAGAGTCCATTTTGGAATTTGTTAAGTTAACACACATGTACATGTATTTATCTTTATTTCCAATGAGAAACACAACGAAGATTCATAACTATGGTACTTAAAAATTTCAAGTATACAAAGTATATAACAAAGCAAAGATGCTACAAAAAAAAGTCCAATTTGTGTTCGTGATTTTATAACGATCCAATGTACCATCCTTGGGAATTAATATATTTAAAATAAATTGACTTATTTGCGGACTTTTATCGCGAGCCAAAATGAACCTGCTAAGTACGTTCATTTGCAACATTCCTGAGACAAATGTACCATTAAAACGCCTTCCAATCATAACAAAATACTCAAACACAGCATTAAAATTACTGTTAAAATCTACAACAGACGAGTATACCTGAAGGAGCCAATTACAAACAACGAAGCACTCACCGGAACTCCATTCTCCCACCAAGCGATTTCTGGGGGTGGTTCCCCTTCTGCTGTACACTCCAGAACGACCGGGGCACCCCACGTGACATTGTAGACGGTCCGTCCACCCTTCACTTTGGCCGGCACTGCAAAAAAAAGGAATTTAATTAATAGGCGAGGAATACTCTTTTCCCCTTCCCTATCTCACTCGAAGAGAATAAGGAATAAAAAGTCCGATTTTTCTTTTTCGGTTATATGAGTTCTGGTGGATTCCTTTATTTATTAGATTTTATTGAAGTTTCCGGGAGAATTCGATAGAGGGAAGAAGTTATAGAGAAGGAGGGGATGAGGGTTTTGAAGTCTCTTCCTTCTTCGGTTTGGGAAAAATGTCGTATTATTAAATTTTTTCCTGATATTTGTGGACGTCAAGAGCCCGAGTTCGTGATGAATTTTGATTTCTGCTATCTGTATGTTTTTGTAAGGGGCTGCTTTTTAAAGTCTTAATCTAGTTGGAATTTTTTGGGTTAGAGTAGAGTATTAATTTGGAAAAAAGCGTCACTTTCCTCGATGTATATTATTTAATTATATTAAAATGAATATTTAATAATTGAAATGAAGTTCTGTGGGGGTTAGAAATAGAATGTTATTTTGCTGTTGCTAGTACTTTTGATACAGTTCGTGCTATATATTTTTTATTTTATGAGCGGGTGTTTTTGTATATTGATCGCCAAGTGTCTTTTGTAAATTTTATTGGAGTTCAGAATTCGTTTCTGTTAGCCAATGTGAATCTAAAAATGGATCTTCGTATAAGGAATTTAAAATACCACGCCTCAAAATGTTGCGACAAAAGAACATTCGTACACTTTCGGATGAATTTCTTAATTGGAGGTATTAATCTATTAGCGACAATTCACGGGATCCCTGTACAGGTGTTAGGATACACCCTGAATTTGATCCACGGTATTTTATAAATTATATGTCATCGTTAAGCATACCTTGCATTTTCATAGTCTAAAGACAATTTTTTTTAAGATCTCCCCCAAAAAATCAATCATTAAAATGATAAAGCTCGGCTACGGTAAAAAATACACGGTAATGGCTGATTAATTGGGGGTTTTACATACGCAATGATAATGTAGTCTCCAAATTTCTAGAATCATCCTTTTTAATGAAGCCTTTGACTCTTAAAAATTATAGTTAATAATGTTTTAGGAAATACATTTAATTCCATGTATTGGACATCTTCCTCTGCATCATTTCCAATGCTACCTGTAGTGTAGTTTTCCTTGCATGGCTTCTAATCAGTTTTAATCTTCTGAACTAATACAATACTTTCTATGATTGTTTCAGCAAATATAGGTTATGCATATTGTAGAGGTAAAAGCGACTGTGCAATCTCCGGAAATATCGTGACATTCAGGGAGTTGAATTTACATGAAGTTTTGACAGGTATTGCACATAGTATTTCGTCATTTTTATCGCAAAAAAATGAAATAAAACATTTTTATCATATATCTGCAATTTAAAAATGTATTTAAAATCAACATAACTCAAGACAAATATCCATTAGAACGTTGATATAACCAATATAATATAACTATTTCAAAGCATTAAAACATTTTAGATTTGAAGGAACTCAAACAGAAACCAACAGACGTTACAAAGTAATTCCACTATTATTTTTGCTAATTCATTCCATTACTATTCAAGCCTCAAGCCGAAACCACATTCGTGTACTTATGCAAATTTGTGGGGCAGGGTTCGGTATTGTATGTAAGTCTGATCACTCTCAAAGCTACCAAAACCAGTATTTCGAGCATTTATAATTCAAGCAAAGTAGAGTCCTGTTAACCCGGTGAATCAGCAACAGGACTATTGCGTTGCTATAGTCCTGTTGCGAATCTATTCTAAGACCGTAGTGTACAAAGGTGTTGGTGCACGTTAAATTTGTCGTAGCCTCAAATGTCCTCACGTTGGTGTGGCGTTGAAGTTTGGAGAGTGGGATGCTAGCTCAGGTGCTACCTCGTCATCTGGCCGTGATTCAAAATTACGTGTTGTTGTCTTTGAATATTTACTTTGGGTTGTGTTGCTCCCAGTGGATGGTAATTAAAATATTCATACAGGCAAAGCAAAATAATCTTATTCCGTTGGTACAAATATTATTTTGTCCTTTTACATTTTTTTTGTAACACTAAGGTTCATTAGATTCGCAGCACGGTCCTGCCATCTTTTCCGAGCCCGTAACTCATATTTTCTTGCCCAAGTCTCCCCACAGTGCTTCAGGCAAAAGGGAAGGAAGCTCCCGATTCCTGGTTCCTTGATCCAACACCATCTGTGTCATCGAGATAAATAACAATATCCCAGCGGCTGATGTCCTGTGTGTGGGAACTCAGGGAGGGGGAAAATGGAACCTAATCACGTGGTCCTTTGCCCAAGGCGCTGTTTCATTTGTTGCAATCTCGTATTTAATACCAAAAGGAATCACCCCCGGGGCTCGTCTCCAACGATCCATTAGCTGTATTGAGGGGCGTGCCACTGCGTCACCCCCCTGTGAGGGGTGCCGAAGCAGGGGATGTCCGACCTAATGTGTTCTGGGATGTGAAATGAATGGCGTGTTCCGAGGGCATATCGGGAGGGAGATCACCCCCTCTTCATTCCAGAATGACCGATGGGCAGATTTTAAGTTAGCTGGTGAAGAACGAGTGATTTAGATGTGTAATTTCTGAGGCAAGGACTGGAAGGAGGTCTGGTTTGTATCGAAGATACTAAGCTCGCTTATTCGAGCGGATGTATTCAAAGAAAGATGATCGAATTGTTTAGTTGGTCTCGTCGTTTTACACTCTTTTCTTTCAATGCAAGGGTCAATTAAATTGGAACCCAACAGTTGCTATATTAGCTCAAACAGTCGCTTATGATTCTTCGCAGTTTTGTGTGTTTGAGCGTGTGCAAAAGAAGGATGTTACCCGAGACTAAAAGTCACTGGATTGCAGCAGTGGCACTCTTTACAATCATGCAGCTAACGCAAAAACTATGGGACAAAGCAATGTACTGTACTGGCGAGAGAAGATTCTCATCCAAACTTCTGCTTTGCAGTTGACATGGAAATAAGGTTGCTTAAGGATATCTCCGTACAAGAATTGAAGATCTCGATATGGTACTGCTTTCATATGAGAAAGCATAAAACTTTCACATGAGAAAGCATAAAGCTTTCATATGAGAAAGCATAAAGCTTTCATATGAGAAAGCATAAAGCTTTCATATGAGAAAGCATAAAGCTTTCATATGAGAAAGCATAAAGTTTTCATATGAGAAAGCATAAAGCTTTCATATGAGAAAGCATAGAGCTTTCATATGAGAAAGCATAAAGCTTTCATATGAGAAAGCATAAAGCTGAACTGTCATACAGCTCCAGATACGTAAAAGATGATAAAGTATCGTAATCACAACTCACTGTAAGATAGCAATAATAATTCCCCGTGTCTCTGATTTGAAGTACCACTATCACAGAATTTGTGTTCAATCACAGAAACGCCGTTTATGTCGTAAAGCGCTTGCTGATCAGCTGTTGGGTACTTCGTATTTCCATTAATGTCGCACTGGAGCAACACAACGGGATAGTGGGATCAGATGTTGGAAAAAACATTATTGACATATAATGACCCACACTTTTCCTAGCTATAAATTCGTATAATTCCGAAAACGTATCAATACTCCATTACTGAAATGGATATTCGAAGCATGTATACTAGGACAACGTCTTCCTCTGTTTACATCTTTGCTAGCATCAGGTACGACTTGAACAATTGTTATTTCAAAATTATAGTCTGTTTATATTTTGTTCGGTGTTTCTCTTTATGTTCCTGATAGCACACGATGCACTTTGTTTATATGCATTCCCCATATTTTGGCAACTCAAGTTTGAAGCTAAAGCCTGAATACTCCTAACGCATAACTTCATCTCTCCAAAAATACATAGAACTTGGAAAATTTCTATACATTTCTCTCATTTTGTCTACTTGCATAATTGACAAGTGAAAATAATTAGCATAGTATTAATTAAAAACCAATTAAGATAAATTTTCTTGATAGAATGAAATCTCATCTCAAATGTAAAAATATTTGCATTACAAGTCGCCATGCATTCAAAGAAAAGATAAAACTTCGGATATACTTAAGAAGAAATCAAGAACAAGAAAGCTTCACGTATTCAAAGCTATTTGTGTCGCTAATTAAAATGTATCTCACTAGTACACTTAAAGTGAAAAATACTAAAATGTACCAAATGCGCGAGAAAATAGCGTGTTAATTTATAAGTGTGATGAAATGTTTTACTTCTTAAATGAGGTAAAAAATACTTTATTCCCTAAATGTGCTGAAAGAAATGTTTTAATCTCCATTGAATGTAAAATTCTTTTGAAAGGCTTTACTTTTTAAAAGAACAGATGAACGCAGTAATTTGTTTCCTTCGTTAAGTGGAATCATTAATTTCTGTAAATAGTTTCTTTGTTTAACTATGACAGGAAAAACAACTAATTATTTTGTAAAAATAAGGAGTGTATGTGACGTCCCAATTAGCGTTAAAAAATTTTGTTTGATCAAATTAATTTTATGCATTCCAGTTTCTTTTCTTCCAAACGGAAGTTGTGAAATCGGAGAAAAAAAGGTGGAAATTGAGAAGGCATTCTTCTGTTCGAGGAATGGAATTTTACAACGCTTATTTTTCGTGAAATTCTGCAATATTATTTCCATTGATTGGCAAAATCAATGTCTGTAAGAACCGTTTCTCTCTAGTAGTACCTGTTGTTACTAGGAAAACAACTTACCAAGATTCGCCAGTTTATAAAAAGATAATGAAATCCGTTTAATGTCTTTCCTTTTAATTAAGCAGGAATTATACCCCGGGTGAGTATCATTTAATTATTAACGACTGTTTAATTATTAATGATTATTTTTTAATTTGACAACCTATAATTTTCTGTATAAAGCACTTTTTTGTAGAACTTCGATCAAAGGGAAACATGTAATTGTTATATATAGTGAATTAAAGTGTTCAAATAAGGCGTTGCAGATACGAAAGGCGAACTCAACAAATGCTGGTTTTCAGAAAAACGCATTTAAACGCAGAGCCCTTACGCTCTTAGTACATTGAACAGCTACTGTCAGACATTGCCCGATTTAGAAAATTTGGTGTAGTAGGCACAACACGCAGGAAAGCGGCCCCCCATGTTATCCGTTCATCACAAAAACTAATTTTAAAACAATAATTGGTACTTACGTATTTGACTGTTGACCGTTTCAAAAATTGTTGAAAAAACATTCCAGAAGATATAAAAAGTTATTTTTGTTTAAAATTTTTAGATACTTTTGAAACTTTGGAGCCCTTTAAATTATGGGGGCCCTAGGCCCGTGCCTCACGGGCCTAATGGTAAATCAGGGCCTGCTGTCAGACATAGTTTTATGGGGTTAGAAAGGACGAACTCCATTAAAAAGCTAATATCGTTATTCACTGATGTCTGACAAACCAAAATATATGGACACATTTTTCGATCAATTTTGCGTTCGCCCTTTGTATAACGCCTCAAATGAATGTCCCCAATGGTATTTCTTACGATGTGCTATGAATGTATGCACTTCTTTTGTAGAAATACAGTTATGGTTGTCATAGTTAGTTGGGTTTTGTGACGCAAGAGCTATATTTAGGCAATCTGCCCCAAACAGCGACAACTCAAATGCACACAAATGAAAGTTTTACATATACAAATAAGAGAAATACACCCACAGAGGAATGGAACCTGACTGTAACCAAACCTACGCATGGGTCATATATATATATATATATATATATATATATATATATATATATATATATATATATATATATATATATATATATATATATATATATATATATATATATATATATATAAGCATTAAAAATTATTCGTGAGAAAATTGCTTCGAGATTCTCTGGCGCCTCCGAGTGTTTTTTCACGTGCCTTTTACAGTTTCGCAGCCCATTGCATCAGAAATAATTAATTTTTGCAAGCTAAGCTAAATTCATCTTCCCACTCCGTGATCCATCTGTTCCCGTCTATTTACTGTAAGATGTCCCATCAAATGATACCATATTATGCAATGAAATCTGTCTGAGTATTGCTGACCAAGGAATAACTAATTTGTTGATACGCAACTGGTAACTTGTTGCGCAATCTCTTATTACACTCGAATCATGACTGTGGTCTAATAAAGACGTCTTTTTCATTGCTCTCTGTCCTGCTCGTATTTTAAGAGTAATTAAGTAGTGAGACTTGTAAGAAAGTCGTCACATGGTCAGTTACATGGTAACGAAAATACAGGGCGTACGAGAGACTAACAATATTCAGTTATAGTTTAACAGTTGACTGTCTGTCTATGATAGAGCAAACAGTCATAATCACATTTATAATGCCCTGATGATTTTACGAAGTTTTTACCACAAATTCATCAATATTAGTGAAGCAATAACATGTATATATATATATATATATATATATATATATATATATAACATAAACACTACCCTACAATAATGAACCGGACAGAAATATGTGATGGTATACAAGGGAAAGTAGACATTCTTAAATAGGAGGATACTCCCCCACGTGCTGCAATTACCCTAGCAACCCTTATGAGCATACGTTCTACAAGGTTTTGATATACAGCTATGGGTATTTGTGTCCATTCCTGCTGCAAAAATGTCGTCAGCCCAGCTGTAGATTTCGGACGGGGTTCCCTGGTCCGTAAGCGTCGCTCTAACTTTAAAAATGTTCTTTGGGATTTAGGTCGGGACTCAGAGCAGGCCATGGAAGACGTTTTACATCCATATCTTAATACCACTGCTTGACAAAGGCTGCAACGTGACATGGAGCGTTTTTGTCCCAGAAGTAACATTCGTCCACTCCATAAAATTGCCAGAGCGGAAGAAGAACCTGTTTGTCTAAAATGTTCATGTAGGCGTCGGCGTTCAGTTGACCAGGTACAACATGCAAAGGTCCTAGGCCATACCACGAAAAACACACCCAAACAGGTAGCCGGATTTAATGCAAATCCGATGGCGTCCGATCCATTATTGTAGGGTAGTATATATACACTCTATAACAAAAAAAATCGACGCACCAAGAATAAATCATCCGATTGCTTTGAAATTTCGTATGCAAAAATGTTTTGAACAAATATGCAAATGATTAAAATTTAGTGTCCAACGAATGAGCAGTGAGATCTCCAGCGCATCGGAACTGCGCATCCAGCAGATGTATATAAGGAGTTGTTCTTGAACTGTTGTTAAAAATTTCTGCTGCATTGCGATTTAGAATAGCTTTTAACGACTGAAAAAATGCCTCGTCGCAGGATTCGAGCTCATTACGAGCAACTTTCAGAGTTTGAAAGAGGTCGTATCATTGGATTGAAAGAGGCAGGTTGGGCAAATAGGAGAATCGCTCGTCGTGTGAGTGGAAGCGATGCGGCGATTAGAAGATGCTGCCAAGAGTGGGTGGACAATGGCAGATTTCAGCGTCATGATGGTAGCGGTCGACGTAGGGTCACAACACATCGCAAGAACAGAATGATTGTCAGATCAGCTGTCACAGCGCCTGATTCATCGCTATCAACCATCAGTCTTGCGACCCACACACGAGTGTCCACCATGAACATTCACAGACCGCTGAGAGAGCGAAATCTACTCTCGTACCGACCGTTACGCCACCTTCCACTCACGCCTGCACATTGTCGAGCCACATTACAGTGGTGCTTGGCTCGATCAAGCTGGAATGATGCTGACTGGGGACGTACAGTCTTTAGCAACGAATCCCGCTTCCAACTGTGTCCTGACGTTCATCGAAGATGTGCCAAGAGACGTCCTGACCAGTGTGCCGATCCTGCTTTCACTACTGCACGCCACACGGGACCTCAACAAGGAGTTATGGTCTGGGGTGCCATTTCCCTTGATAGCCGGACCCTTTTGGTCGTCATTAGAGGTAC
This sequence comes from Metellina segmentata, assembly GCA_947359465.1. Lineage (NCBI taxonomy): Eukaryota > Metazoa > Arthropoda > Arachnida > Araneae > Tetragnathidae > Metellina > Metellina segmentata. The sequence goes on from OX375878.1 coordinate 13,731,823, forward strand.
ACTTACTGCACAGAGGTACGTTGACGACATTCTGAGACCTGTTTTGCTACCGTTCCTTTCGCAGTACCTGGGCTTATTTTTCAGCAAGACAATGCCAGACCACATACGGCACGATTTGCTATGAACTGTCTTCAAGCTTGTCAAACACTTCCTTGGCCAGCCAGATCACCAGATCTCTCTCCCATCGAGCATGTCTGGGATATGATGGGAAGGCGACTGCATCCGGTAGGGAATGTTGATGACGTAGTCCGACAATTGGAGCAAATTTGGCAAAAAATACAGCAGGAGACCATCCGTGAGCTTTATCGGTCTATGCCACGCCGTGTGGCAGCTTGCATCCAGGCTAGAGGCGAGTCAACACCTTATTGAGCTCGTTAGTGTAACTCTGAAATAAATCACTCAATTGTTCTGAAATTTTAATCATTTTCTATTCAGTACATAATTTTCCTATCCACCAATTTTTGTCACCATCGGACAACTCCTTCTTGGTGCGTCGATTATTTTGTTATAGAGTGTATATCATGGCTCATAATTTAACAGAATAACCATTTTATGAAAATGATCACTTTTCTAGGGAGTTCAGGGCAAACGCACCCACTGAGTACGGCAAAAGAAGTAGGTTTGTCAGTTCGGTTGCAGAGCACGAAAGTTGAAATGATATATGTCAAAATTACTTATTTTTACAGAATGGATATTAGCAATTTTTGTCTCAGACATTTCCTTAACGTTTCTAAGTACTTTTTTAACTGACCGGATGACCTAATCAATACGTTTCGTGCATTCTTACTGCTATAAACGAAAACTAACTACGCAACTCTACTTTACAAGTAGTTCGTATTACGATATTTTATTCCTAGATCTGATTTTGGTTGTAAACAAATATATTCAATAATATTATTGAATTTTGCCTATTCTAATGTGTCGAAAGTTGTTCGAAAGTCAAGTTACGATTAATTATTATTAAAAGTATTCAGAACAAAGCGCCAGTATATATGAATTGGATATTCAAAATATATAACTTGGTTTTACACCAATTCTCTTAAGTAGAGGCAAAAGTATTCAAAAATGGTTGTTCTGCTTTTTAAACGAACACGATTTCTAAAAATTCCAAAATATGACTAATATGAGAATTATTGAATTAAATTTGTATAATAAAAGCGCAAGTGAATATACATATTTTTTTATCATAAAGTATAATTAACAATTTATTTAAGCATTCCTACATTTTATATTTGTTCTGAACATTTGTATCAAATAATATTATTGAATGTTGAATATTCTAATGTGTCGAAAGTCATGTTACGATTAATTATTATTAAAAGTATTCAGAATGAAGCGCCAGTATATATGAATTGGATATTAAAAATATATAACTTGGTTTTACGCCAATTCTTAAATGGAGACATAAGTTTTCAAAAATGGTTGTTCTGCTTTTTAAACAAACACGTTTTTTAAAAATTTCCAAATATGACTAATGATGATTAGAAACAATAATACCATAATTAGCTATTTAAGGGGAGAAAAACGCTCAGTATCAACGGAAAGGTGAACAACATGAGGAAAATACGAATTTAAATATGTTATTAAAATTGTTACGACAAATCGCTTTTTAAATTTAGCCTCTTGAAGATTCGTTAAAGGCAGGGAGCCCATATTTGAATTCAAGTTTTGAGTGTCACGGCATTTACAACCAGTTATATAAGCTAAGCTCCTTTAAGTTAATTCTACCATGATAAACGTTGAATATTATTTGGCCCTGATATCGAACATTTTCCTGCAGTTCTGTCTTATCCTCTTTTAGATCTTGCGCCATAAAACACAACCAACGATATGGAATATTTACCAAAACTTCAAAGAACTTTAGACGTAATCCAATTTCTTATAAAAGATTTATACTAACGCCTTTTTGAATTAATTATGCGGGAACAAATACCGGATCCTGTGGAGCTAAGCCTTCCAAATCCAACAACGCAGCAGTTTTTCAATCCCTTCCAGACAGCCTTAACAAATTCAAGCCCCTTCAAAGACAGCATGAAATATACCCCGATCACAGCTATCCACACCTCTGATTTATCTATCGCCCCATCTTACTTCATATACAGTCTGTGATTAAGAGCTCCCGTCGCGCATGCGCAGAAATTGCCCAATCCTTGCGCGGTGGCTTCAATCTTACTTAGGACGTGGGCCCTAAATTTTTATTAACGCATCCCTTCACAACTACCCCCTGATATAAATAGCCTCTTTCAATTTCAGACGGGGAGACGGTCCATGGCTGAAGGTAAAGGGGAGGCGGGTGCAACTTTCGCCCCGGTGGCGTCGACACAGTCGGAGAAAGTATCCGCCATCAATTCTTGGTGCAAACTTTGTTGGAACACAATGCGCGCATGTATCAATTCTCGGCTTGAGGGATGGTGGGTGTATTGTGCCGGGACGCAGGACCTGGGATCCCGGGGTCCTGGATGATGAAAAGTGGCCATTATTTACCACGCTTTATGTGTGTGACCGCAGACTTTGATCTGGGATGCGGATAAATAGGTTTCGCCCGGTGCTTACCGTATTTCAAATTTATCTGGTAACCTTTCCAGGCTTTGTCCTCTGCAGAAATGCCTTTGGTAATGGCGAGAATATGGATTGGGTGCTGACACGCTATGGATTTGGGATCTTGATGTCAGCGTAGGCTTTTCGTTTCTTGCGGATAGAGTTGATAGATTGGAATGGGACTTTTTGGTGTTCTTTGTGTGCCTAAAATGTCTCTGGTAACTATTATGAACATTATGTTGAGGGATTTATGTTTTGAAAATTAAATTGTTGTTTGCTGTTTATTTCTAGAATAATAGAGTATTATAGTAGAGACTGGAATGTTTTAAGGTATAATTCCATTTACCAATTCATTGTCTTCCGAGGTTGTACATTTTTCAGAACATAAATAAACAAGAGAAATGTTGTCAAAGTTCTGAAAAATGTAATACATTTTTTTATTCATTAATTTTTGTCCATATTACATCGTAATTTTAAAATATCATTCCCGTTATTCTGGATGCTTTTGCGCCAGTGCACAATTACTTTTTAGGCCATCTAAAAGATTTGGTGGTGTCTCTTTTATCCACCGGTTTACAGCTGGTTTTTGTCATTTATGTCCTGAAATTGAAATCAAAATAGAGTATTTATTAGATTCTAGAAGATTTGGTGGTGTCTTTTATCCACCGGTTTACAGCTGGTTTTTGTAATTTATGTCCTGAAATTGAAATCAAAATAGAGTATTTATTAGTTTCTAGAAGGGGATGATAGTATTTGTATTCCCCCTCTTTTCACACCGCAATATTTTGATAAAAAGAAAGTAAAGATTCTTTGAAAATTCACACTTTTCCATATTTGCCAAATTGACTTATAAACACATCTGTAATTACCAAGAAGCTTAATCTAATCTTCATTGACTAGCGTCGTTGGAAAACCTATCCGGATTTATCACCTGAAAGCTTTAGACACTATCCCTGCATTATTCAGCAGAATTCTCAATTACCAGGCTCATTACATTCAATTGTTTGTCTCTTAATACTTATTTTAGCCAAAATGTACCAGTTGGTAGAATCGTGAATTAGCCACATTAGGGTTGCGAGTTCGAAATGAGACCCAACCAAAGATAGTCGTTCACAGCGGGTTGATGCACGTTAACTCTCCAGGTTATTGCGACAATATTTCGTCCATCAAAATCTTACACATTTTGCTAATTGACGAGGTATTTTGTCATCGTGATATTAACGATGTTTTTGGCATGACGAAATAAATAACTGATCAGTTTCCCTCTTGTGACGAGATATTTTGTCATCAAGATATTGACGACTTTTTTGGCATGACGAAATAAATAACTGATCAGTTTCCCTCTTGTGACGAGATATTTTGTCATCAAGATATTGACGACTTTTTTGGCATGACGAAATAAATAACTGATCAGTTTCCCTCTTGTGACGAGATATTTTGTCATCAAGGTACTGACGACTTTTTTGGTATGACGAAATAAATAACTGATCAGTTTCCCTCTTGTGACGATATATTTTGCCATCAAGACATTGACGACTTTTTTGGCATGACGAAATAAATTACTGATCAGTTTCCCTCTTGTGACGAGATATTTTGTCATCATTCACGATATTTTTGGCATAGCAAGTTAAATAACTGGTCAGTTTCCCTCTTGTGACAAGATATCTTGTCCATTGAGGCCAGTTTTATTATTGACAAAATATCTCGTGAAGACAATCAATCATCTCAAATGTCCTCACATTGGAGTGGTGTGGACTCAAATGTTGAGAATGGGATGCCAACTCAAATGTTGACCTCGCCATCGGACCGTGTTTGAAAAAATGAAGTACGAGGTACTGTCCTCTTTCTCTTCTAGATTAATCTCTGACCATCTCCAGTACCCCGTTGCATTGCCCCAGTGCGACACAAATTCAACTAACAACAACCTACCTTAATAATTATTAAGTTAAAGAGATGTTTTAAATTAATTTACCACAAACAATGAAACTTAAAAGGATGTATGACTGACCTAGTGTGATAGATGTAACTTACTGACCAAATTATAAAAAATGTTTACGTTTATTCACTAAGAAGTGGTAGAATTTGAATGGTTATTGATAAATGTATGATATGAAATATGAATCAGTACATAAAATTGTAACGAGTTGCATTAGATTACAAAACGTCTGTTCAGTTTAAAATTCCTGATTTGCTATTTACGTATATTACTTCACATTAGTAACCAAGTGTTTTTCAAGAGTTTATTTTCAACCATCCTGTTTTGGAGTTCTAATAATATCATGAAAAATTAGCAAAATAAATCATAATTAAATAAGAAATAGAAGTCTTTATTTAATTTTCTTTTAATTCCTTTCGTAATAAATGTTTATTCACCTAAAAGGCTTGACCTATAGCTTTATATTCAATAGTAAAACATGAAAAATGTGTGTACATATATAAGGGTGAGTGTGTGTTTTAACTGTTAATTACACTATGTTCAAAGCTTATTTTGCTTCTTCAACTTTCATTATCAAAACGAGCACAGAATTATATATTTCTATGCATTCAGGGGAATCATACATCTGACACAGAACTTTTATTGGAAATTTCACACCATTGCTTGATCCTCGTAAAGGATGATCTGCTCTCTTTTTCGAAAAGTTTCACATTAAGTCATCTTTTATGTCAAACCGCCATAAACATTTAGCACCGTGCTCGGCTGTTTAGGGATGCCACAAAATTAAACGCAATCCCTGCCGTGTAATAAATTTAACCTTACATAATCATTAAACTTCACACGCCACCACGCATTTCAAATATTAAACATTTCGGCCTAAGGCGAACGATTTCCTTTGTGCGCTAAAATAGGCCTTAGACGAGTCTTAACGGCGGAGGCATTAAAGTGGGAAGCATATATTTAATGCTTCTTAGAGAGATAAAATACAGCTCTTTGGGGACGCAACCCTTGCCCATACAGCTACTCTAAGGAATAAAAATGAATTTATTGGCCCTAGAAGCAGCGAATGCAGGGAACAGTTAGAATGTTTTACGATCTGTATCTGAATCGGAAAAAAGGTTCTTTTGGAACTTATAAAAGAGAAAATGATGGAATCCTTGGCACGAAGATTGTGTCATAAATGAAGGATATCCGGAGGAGAGTTGTGATTTGGAACTTAAAATCAAAGCGGGTATTCAATATAAAATGAATGCGAATGAAAGATAAATGGTTTATTATTGAGTTTTGTTTTAGTGGATTGGATTTTGAAGAAGGAAAATCCTGAATTGATGCGTTTTATTGAGGTAGGACGAAAGGAATCGGTAGGAAACAAGACTCAGGAAACAAATTATTAGAACAGTTAAAACTTTCGCCGGCATTTATGCTCCCATGTCCCTTTTCAGTTTCTTACTTATGTTGAATTCTGCTGAATGCTATAACAAATGTCAAGCGGTTTGTTACGATTCCGAAATTAACATCAAAGTGGGATATTCAATACAAAAATGAATGCGAGTGAAAGATAAAGTATTTTTAAAGAAAAGAGAAATCCTTAGTTGATAAGTTTTATGGAAGTACGCTGATTGAATTTTATTGCTATCACTAGGAAACAAGACTCGTGAAAAAAGTTGCTGCTGTACTTTTGTACCTTTATACAAAAGGTACAAATTGTACTTTTGGAAACTGCGGCACAAGTTTGATTCCTGTGACTTAACCTTTGTATGTATATCTCACTTTCGTGCCAGTAAAACTTTTCTTGTATGTATATGAGCCGTTATTTTTGAAAGGGGTGTAAGTCCACTTGGAAAAAATGAGTTTATTTTCTTCAACAATTTTAATAATTATTATTGTATGACAAAATTTAACACGTTTATAGTGTTAAAAACATCATCCGAATTGAGTAACCTTTGCCAATGTTTTTAAATTAATTTAAACGCACACCCTTAAATATCTCGATGTATGAAAAAATGGACTTCTACTAGTTTAAAAAATAACGGCTCATATGTTTCTTACCTGTAGCAGCAAATCGTTTATTTGAGTGGCCAAATATAGTCATTGAGACAAAACAATCCCAACCCATCTGTAGAGCAAACAAATTCTTTAAGTTGTACGTACACACTAGAAGATGTTGTTTTAAATTTTGACGGTAAAAATCCATTTTTTTTACCACGGGTATGCATTCTTAAAATCATTTCAGGGAGAAAAAATCAGACTGCGAAAAAAAAATAATAATAATTATCGTAGACATAATTCACAAATTAACATGTTTATTGAAACATGATATTTCAAATTCTAATTTGTTCACAAAGACGATTCCTTTTGGAAATTATTTTTAATATTATTCGTCATGTTTGGAACCTCCATCACGAGTTGCTAGAAGAAATAATTTATTTTTTAGAATTTTTTAATCAAGGAAGCCTATAAAAATCAACATTTTTTCAAGTATTTCAATATTTAAAATTCTATTAAAATAATTTCAATTAAAAATCTATTTCTTGATTCATGGTGACAGTACCTAACGAAAACCCTTGTAACTAAAATAACTATTTCGAATATTTGCAAGATCTTGGCACTGGTTTAAAGCTATGAAATTGGGAAATATTTTGAATAAAAAAAAAAACTATAGATATTCTGGTCAATTTTCCTTAAAATATTCAAGCAAAAGATCGTGGCTCCTGTAGGATTTTTTTTATTCTAATAGTTTTCGCTATAATGTAATTAGATTCATTAATCCATTTAATACTTTATAACATCACGAAATGTCGATTTTGTCAATGTATCCAGAAATAGATTCTTTTTTTTTTCTTCCAGTTTTACCCAGCAGAAATATTTCCCCTTGATGTTATAATTTAAAAGTCCGCCTCCGAGTGTTTTTAGCCTGTCGTAGAATTGTATACAGGTCTCTGAAAAACTATTAGGAAAACATCCAATAAACTTTCCAGAAAACAAGAAATCCAATATTATCAATTGCAAAACAGAAAGCCAAGATACACTCCAAGCCTGAAATATAAGTCGCAATATCACCCCCTTTCAAGACTCACACCAAATAATAACACACTCTAACGAAATCAATTGAATCTCTAGATCCGAAAGAAAATGGCTATTTCGTTTCGCAGAAGAATCGGAAAAAAAAAAACCCTGACAACTGAATAACCTAAATTAGATCTCTACCACACAAGCTTGAGAATTTCAATTTATTTTCGAGAAACAGAAAAAACGAAACCCACCACTTACGTATGAAATCCAAAAGTTGTCGGTTGCGCTGCTGAAAACAAAAGCACCGGTTTTACTTGAAGTGAAGAGAAGAAGAAAAATAAAAGGTGGAAATGCTTCTTCCATGGAAGGCCTGGAAGGTCTTCTAGTGTAACTGGTGCGAAGTTCTCCGGTGGAAAAAAGTTCCACGGGGACTTACTCCAGCGGAGCGAAAACAGGAGACGTCTTCCCTTAATTGGGACCAGGAGAAACGGGATGAAAAAAAGGGAAAATAAGTGAAGAAGTAATGGATGAAAAAATGTAACCTACAAGCAGCTGCGTAAGTATTTACCTCGTTAAGCGAAAAAGTTTTATTCACTTCCGTAAGTTGCTGAAAAGAAAATTGGAGTGTTACTTTTTTCAACTGCCTTTCACCTTCTGTTCCGCTTTCGCGTGGGAAGTTTTACATACATTTATTTTCGCAGGCATATCAGGAATATATCTGGTGTAAAGAAATGATTTATGAACACAAGTTTTCGATAGATAAGGAACGTTAGCAAATTTCTGCAAACCTTGGGTTGGCGGCATTCATCCCTTTCCAGACGGGTTACAGATTCAATCTAAGTTTATAACGGTGGCAACGGCCTTAGCACTTTTTTTTTTGCACACTTCTAAAGTTGACAAGGAAATAATTATTTCAAATGAACGAATGAAATCAAACGACAGTTTAACGGATTTCGAAAGAAAGTTCTAGAATATTCCAAATGAAAATTTAAACTTTCCGCTTTCTGAGGTTGCCACAAAAACAGCAATAAGCCGTAATACCTATGAGTTGCCATAACTCCATATTAGAAGTGCGCCAAGGCCATTGCCATCGCTGTAAACGTAGACCGAAGCTGTACCCCAGACGGTTACCAGGAAGAATCTAACAGAAGCACAAAGCGTTACAGCTTCGAGCGTCATGAGTTTTCGAATTAGTGCAGTTTTGTTTTGCCTCACAATGCACGTAATGAATAAATAAACACAGTGATTGGCTGATAAAGATCGTAGGAAAGACTCTAATGATGAAGAAGGTTAAAAGGGTCATAAGTCATGCAGGGAAAAATGCAGGTTTGCAGATCAGATAAATGTGTCTGAAAATCACAGATTGTAAATAAAATAATCATGACTCAAGGATGACGGCATCACTGTATTGGGAGCTTTATTCCGCATAGCATAGCATATACCGGTTGGATACGTCACACTACAAATTGTATTTCTAGTTAAGTGTAAGATGCTAATGTACATGATTCTACAAATCACAACTCTTCACACCTGTGGTTTCCAGTAGGGGGCAGTTAAAGCTCTAGTAGAGGGCATTTTTGCAGCATGCATTTAGTCTTCATAAAAGTAGAAATTAAATTTTGTTTGCGGCATTAAAACTGGGGCCTGATATACACCAGGCCTTGAAATAGATTTTTTAATACAGGTGCACCTTGCGCTCCTACGTTTTTAAATTAGGTGGACATTTAAAAAAACGTAATATAAGAGCATGTATGTAATGTAAACTACTTTATTAGTTGGGTATGTTTGGATATGTTACAAGTAGATAGTAAATAAAAATATTCAAACACTTTTTTATCTGTGAAATTATTACTTACAAATATTCAGTCATCATTTTCTGGATTAAAGTTTTCGCATAGTGTGTATTTAGGAATTTTAATTACTTTCTTTTAGAGCAAGAGGGGTCGATATTAATATTTTGTTCAGACATCAAAATAACATAAAATACGTTTCCCCGCTTTTTTTTAACGATAGGTGCACAGCATGCACCTAGAGGGAAAAAATTAGGCGCACAATTTTATTTTCAGGTGCACAGTGCACCCGGGTATTTCGAGCCTTGATATACACTATATGAATAAAAGTACTTGGACTCTGCAAAAATTCGGAGAAGCATTCATCTAAGTGTGGGGTTGTTTTTCCCAGTTAAGACTCGGGACATTGCTTTATGTACCTGGTAACATGAACGCTGACGTGTACCTCGACGTTCTGGATAATTCAGCTTTGCTTACACTATGGCAATACTACGGCGATGCTGGTTGTTTCTTCCAACAGGATAGAGTTCCATGTCATACTGACAAACGTGTGCTAGACTGGTTAACTGATAATGAGGTGAATTTGCTTGACTGGCCTGTTCAGAGCCACGATCTCAATCCGATCGAGCACTGGAGCAATGCGTACGACACCTCCACGCACGCCCATCTTCAACAACAAACTCTTCTCACAGCCTTGCAAGAGGCATGATAAGCTATTACTGCCCAGACTTTCAAAGAACTTGTCAAAAGTATGCCTCGTCGTGTTTCAGTTATAATACATGGAAAAGGAGGGTCTACCCGTTGCCCTAAATAGAATAATAAAAAACTTTTTCTGAAAAAATGCAGAGTCCAAATATTTTTTCCATATAGTGTATAACTGCTACACGACCATTTTAGCAGAATAAAACTAATTATTATTATATATGTTGAAGTCTAGCTAATTATTTTAATATTTCGTTCACAAGCACTTATCCTGTCTCTTTAGTTTGCAAGCAACGATTGGTTACGAATCCAACCTACAATCTGAGAGGTACTCGCATATTTACTTTCGGCAAAATAGGCTTCTCTTCATGACTTCTAGCTAGGTTTAGTTTTTTGTTCTTCTGTTTTTATACTATCCTTATTTAATAATCATTACAGTTATAAAAACTATATTTAGTCCAGCTTCTATGTTTAGAAAGGATTTATACCTTAACAAGCAATAAGGATTTGGATCAATAGTAGCAGGGTTCTGTTTCATTTTTACAAGCATCCGGTGTAAGACCGGGTACTCTGATTGGGGCAAGACCGAGTACCGTCGAACTTCGAATTATAAAGAAACAGAGTGAGGCCTGCTTCTCTCAAGTACAAAAAAAGCGGTATACTGTCTTCATAATTCATTAGTTAGACTCTCTTATAGTGGTTGATCTATTGTTTATCTTGAAAATATCTCACGTATTAGATTCCAAAAATTCAAAATAGCTTTCTGACACGTTTCTTTGAAACAATCTAAGCTGTTTGAAGATTCACAGTTTTATTTGATTTTGCTACATTGACCCATTGTATTCTCTACAATGCAGGGTTGTCTTCGTGTTTAAATTGTTACATAATTTGTTAAAAAAGAAAAAAATATTAACTTTCTCCATTCTTCAAACTTCCACACCGTGCTATTGTGAGTACATTTGTGGCCATGAAAGGCTTAACGTACACCACCTCAAACGTGTCCTATGGTCTATGGTTGGATATAATTTCGATCTTGCCGCTCCTTCTTCCTAATTGCTAATGTATGACTCTACCAACTGCGGCAATTGGGATTAATCTGCTGACAATTTGTTAAATAAATATATTTTTGTTGCAGACACTCATACAAATACATCTATTGACACTCATGTGTCACATAGCAACACATAAAACTAGAGCACAGAACAAAAAGCTCCATGATAGTCAACGAGAGCACAGCTGTTTCAGAAGTTCTCTAACTTTCCAATGACCACGCCTGCCTCAGACAATATCAAACATTCTGAAAGTAGCAGTTCAGATCTGCCATCCCTTCCCACATTCAGGCTAATGCAGTTGTCAAAACGATATAAGTGCTTGAAACAAGAATCTATAACCGAATACGCGATACAGCAAAGATTTATTATTCTTAAAAATACATTGCAAAAAGATACGCAGAAAATAACGACTTAATTTTACATGCATGGGTGACACCGACAAGCACAACCCAATACGACATCGAATATGACATCCACCCACGTGAGAAAAAAGCGGGTTTTAAGCAAGTAAAACAATACAATTACCTCAAGGGGTATTCCAACAGACTTGAACATGAATTAGGCGCTTTGCTTCCCTTCCCCTTTTATTCCGCTACGGGCTAGCAACTACGGGCAAGAATTTACTTAAGCAAATAAAGGGTGGAATTTCAATCTAGACAAGCCCACTGCATGGTAGGGAAAAAAAGAAGAGCGGAATCCCCCTTTTATCCCTAATCCTGTTGTGTTTTCTGAAGTGGATGGGATAAATCCCCCTGGGATCACCGCACAAATTGAGACGAGGGGTGCAGCAGCACTTTGCAACTAATCTCGCACGCTCACTCCTTAAATCTCCCATTCAATCTACGGTTCGTGGGGGGACCTCAGGGGAGCCCACGAAAAAATAAGTTTCTTGAATTTCTCGGAGTTGGAAACTGGAATTGGAATTTGCCGTAAATAAAGTTGTTTAGCGTAAAGTGCATCTCTGCGTAGTCATTCATCTAACTGTATTTTGGGAATTTTTTTTTACCGTAGAGCTTTTTTTCCCCATTTCTTCCCTATATTCCCCACTTTCGTTTCACTCTCTTCTATTAAAGAAACCGATTCCCAATTTATTTTCTTCTCTCTCGATAAGGTTTGTTTACTTGTTTGTTTCGAGTGCCTGGCGTTATTGTGTTTTAAATGGAAGCGATACGAGCGTGCTTTTTTGTGCAGCTTTTCGAAGATTGGGAGAGTGGAATTCAAATAGAACAAATAATCACACGCGATTGCGGCTCCTTATACACTTCGTCGAGTGCGTTCCAAGTTTGCATTACGAGGAATCTGTGGTGGGGTACATCAATAGATTACCCACGAAAATTCTGACTGTACTGGCAGTAGATAACTCATGAGAAATCTATGTTGAAATTGATCTTTGCATGCCCCAAGGTATCTCGTACATCAAGAACTGATAAATTTTGCTAATGACGAGATATCTCGTCACTGCAATATAACTGATTTTTTATGATGATCTTGTGAGCTCGTCAGTTTTCTTCTAACTAGATAAATCGTCCATTAGGATCAGGTCTGGTTTGATCTAACTATAGGTCAGATCTTTCCCTTAGGAATTAATCCCGGACCGTCACCAATAGCCCGTTAAGTTGCTTTGGTTATACGTAATTATTGACTATCTTTTAATTACAGGATGTCTTGTCTAACAAGATCAGGTCAGACTTCTTCTTTCGACGAGATATCTTGAGACAACCAATAAGAGGTTTAATAAAATACATTTAAACGCTTCTCCAAGAAACATAACATCGTACTCCGTAATGCGACATACTTACTGTCAAATAGTTATTTAAATTCTGTCAAGACAAACTTAAAAAACTTTTGATACTAAGAAAATAAGAATGAGGGTCATGGTTAAAGACAATTTTATTCAGCAAATCTAACGCCACAAACAATTTAACGACAATATTAAATCAAATACAGTAGAGTCGGATTTAATTGGAAGGCATATGTGTTCATAAAACCATTTTGTTCTCTCTCGCAGAATAGAACATTAGATGTTTTTCATATTAATATTCCATAAGACCAGTGAGGCGAAATGCAAAACAATATGGGTAGTTTGAGTAAAATGCGTCACTTGATCTTGATATGATTCATCTCTAAAATTGCTACGACTTTCATTTCTGAAATTTTCTATGAATGAATTTTTTGCCATAGCATTTATTATTCCATGATGAGTAGCCAAATAATAAAACCTTATTAAAACACATTCTGCTTTTATTTTTAGTTTTGTGTGTATGGAAGATTATACACTGAAGAAAAACTTATTTTCTACTTTTTAGTGTTTTTTTAAATAAAACTGTATTTACTATAAAAAGTTCTTTTAATATATATTTTTATTAATAGTAGTTCTTACAGCGTTTTACTCATTTAAGGCTAACACATATTCAATGTTTATATGTTATGTTAGGCTAACACATATTTCAATCTACTTTTAATTAGTTTGACTACTCTTAGAGCTTTAATTGCAATATTGAATTTAATCAATAATCATTCTTAGTCTGAGCAAAAATAGTTCCTATCAGTCTTTTGTGTATTCAATAAGTTCTTATGGATAGCATTTAACCTTGTGTTTAAAACTGTTAGAAATTGGAGCCATTTTTTATGGCAAAGTGCTAATTTCTCGTAACTTCCCTAACTTTTTATATCTCGACAACTGTATACATGTTAAGCATTAATTTATTTTATAACCATACTTTAAAACGCTCGTGGTATTCTTCAATTGATCGTGACATCGATACAATCAAACCTACACTTCAACTTTCACTCATTCACTTCTATTTCAATTCAAGAAATATTTTTGTGATTAGCTGATTGAAAGTTGAAGATTTATGATAATTCAAATGACTTAACCTATATATATATATATGCAGACTATATATAGGTCCAGCTATAGAGAGACAGAGATCTATTCGATCTGGTTGTTGATACTGCTTGCACGTTATCCCAGTCTGTTAGGAGGATAACGTTCATTATTTTATTTAAATATGTTTTTAGTTTAAAGTTCAATAAAAAGCTTTATTTTATTTAAGCTTGTTTGGTCAACCTTCCTTTAGTTAGCTTTATAGACGAACTGGTTACGTGCTCGTACCCACTGTTGCATCATATACTGCTTGTTGGGTTACGATCTACTCTATCGTTTCCAATAGAAACTCTTGTCCTTTTCGAACTTCTTCTTCTGAATGGAAACAATCCCCTCCGTACCGAGTTACTGAAAACCCACAGCGGATTAGCAGGGAAGGTCTGTATTGAAAAACGAAAGAATACCCGGGCATGTGGGAGGAGTGCTAGGTGCGCCAGGTTATCCGAGACGTGGTCAGAGTCCCCCAACAGCCTGCACAGCCCCCGCCCAAGTCCTTTTCGAACTGCCGTTAGACTCAAACCAGATGCGAACACTTTTCAACTAAACGTAAACAAATTAAGGGGAGTAATTAAATCTTTTTATAGACAGTAGTCAAAATAAAACCTATTTCTCATACGCTCTTCTAAAAGTATATGATACTACATCAGCCAACGATGAAAGAAAACCCTGTATGCCCAAACGGATCGCTGTTAGCAAACGCTTTGTGTCCCAATTCCCCTTTGCAAATAAGCCAGGCGCGAGCGGATTCTTTCCCGTCCCATTGTTAAAAGCCATTGAAGCCCATAAAACTTTCCACTCCGCTTAGCGGCCCAAGAAAGCAGCTCGGGACTCGAAGCAGTAAATAAATTGCGGCTCGCCAAAGAACATCATTACCAGCCACCAGCTGTTCTCGTTACTCGCTTATTGATTAATGGCGACGCACTCCGGCGAAGGGTTAATGGTGGACATCGAATCAGGGGTCATTTGGGGGTTAGTCTCGGAATACAATCAGTGGACATCTTGGAAGGGATGGGGCAGTTTAATTGCTACCGGGGGAGAGGGGGATAAATTGGAATCCGGGGCTAATCACGTCAAACAATGCGTTGCTTTTGACACGTGACGAATTCGTAGGTGGATGAGGTCGGACTTCAATAGATCTATTGTATGATTTTCGATAGATCTATTGTATAGAGACTGCACGAAAGAAGTTAAATATCATGTATTTTACTATTACATTCAATATTAAAGGCCACGTAATTCGATTTTACCTTCACCTGAAATTTCCATATAGTCTTAACTTGAATAAAAAGTTTGTATCAATATAAAATCATTAAATCAAGTAAAAGCTAAAAAGTGTAATTTCTAAAATGCAATTTAATTTTTGCACCCTATCAGATATAATCAGTACTTTTATAACTTAGTTTGGTAATATTGTTTTGAGAATATTTACTTGAATTGGAAAAGTTTGAGACAAGTTATGTAAAAAATAATGTATGCTATACCTATAAGTACAAAATCTTTGATTTTATGTCGATACATAATAAGTGGGTACATAATAAAAACACCAAATAATCTGGTTGGTAGGTGAGCAGCCATTTATTTAACTTCACGCTGGAGCAACACAATATTGGTGACGGTCCGGGTTCAACCCCCGAAAGGAAAGATCCGAGGACAACACCACTTAATTTAGAACCACGGTCTGATGACCGAAATATTCTGTATAGAGCTGAGATGCTACCACGATGATGACCTAAAACCATTTAAAAACCAAAATACAGAAGAAAACTCCACTTTTATTCTCAAAGGTTTCCAAACCGACGACGCAGCTTTAACATCTCAACGGTTCCAATAGAGTTGGTTGGGTTTGATGGTGATGCAATGGCCCTATTTGGCAGAACTACGTCAAAGCACAAGGTACACAAAGCCAAGTAATGAACATACAAACAGTTCAAACACAATGGAATGAATGAACGCAATCAATTTTATTGATACGGAGCATAAAAATACACACATAGAAAGTTACAGTTTGTTGCGAAGCAGCAGTTGGCAGAATCATAAGGCAACAATGTTCTCGATTCAGAAAGGTTAATTGGTTACATTAGTAAACAATGGTTAAAAAAGGACTGATTATATCCCAACAAGGGGGATGTAAAAATTTGCTTGTATTCATATGAGAGTCACATGAGTAATTTTGTGTGCGTCGGTGTATTCCTACAAACCGATGGCATATTCCCAAATGTCTTTACCCCCTCCCATTCATGAATACTGGTTATCCCTTTCATCACAACGTTGGATATACGCTTCCCTCATTGTCAACTGTAGCAGTAATCTGCATGCGGTCTATCTATCTTGTTTAATCGGTGCGTGGAAGCATAAAAAGACGTGAAAAATGATTCCGACATCGATCCTCCATGCTCCGGTATTCAAAAGGGGTAACTTTTTCTTTTCTTTTCCGTTTTTTTACTCCCTTTTCTTTTCTGTATCAGTCGGGATGTCACCGGATCGATCCCGTCAATGCATAGTGTCTTGAGATCCTTTTATCGCTTAATGCTTTCTCTCTTTTTTCTCTCGTCTCTCTCTCTTTTTGCTTTTCATCTTCCCTTCGTTTATCTCGACGATACTATGGGTGTATGGTAATGTGTCGTATCAGGCGATCTCTCTTTCTTCGCTATCGGCGATGGCATCGGCAATGTGGACAAGGTACATAAATCGCAGTGGGACTTTCGCAGAAAAAAATAGTGTCGGATATTTTGGAAAAGTCTGTGAAACTTTGTGAAAAGTGAATTTTTAAGAAAATGATTTTACAAAGCACACTTAACATTTCATTCAGTAAGTCCAATCATCAAATGAAAAACATGGGTTCATAAGATATGTCTGCTTGGTTTTATGCGTTTTCGTACTCTTGTGTACACTTTTTTATCACTAAGTAAACTTTCTTTAACCCTCTCGGTGGTTGTCTCGACGAGATATCTCGTCATTAGCAAAACTGACCAGATCTTGATCTCGTCATCATAAAAAGTATCGGCACTATCATATTGGTGAGATATCTCTGAATTAGTAAGAAGTAGTCAGATCTTCATGGATTGAAATATCTCGTCATTAGTACAATTGGTCATACCTTGATGGTCGAGATATAGTTAAATTAGCAAAATTGGCAAGATTTTGATGGTCAAGACATCTCGTCATCAGTAAAATTGGTCAGACCGTTATGATCGAAGTTTCTTGTCATTAGTAAAATTGGTCAGGGTTTGGCGGCCAAGACATCACGTCACTAGTAAAATTGGTCAGTCCTTGATGGTCGAGATATCTCGTCGAAGCTACTAGAAGGGGTTGAGTAAAAACTAGGATCACAACCTGAAATATTCTAATGATATTTCCTACCCTTTGCTTTATCCTCAACTGTTCTATTTTATGCCTTTTCTTCCCTCTTTCTTTGACTCAGCTTTGTCAAATATAGCCCTTGCTTCATGGACCACAAAACAACCAAGTAACTACAGATTTATAACGCGTGTGTAGTTTATAGTTTTACAGCAATATCAAGATTTTAAAGGTGGTTTAGTCGATTTTGTGTTTGGCATGCATGTGTGACCCTTGCGCAATAAATATAAAATCAACCAATTGCAAAAATATGGGGATTCAACTAAGGCTTACAATTGTGTTTGTTCTATGCTGAAAATTTTCTTCGCTACTTTTCTGCTATTAAATACAAAAGAAAAATAACAGCTCAAAGAATTTTATTCGATTGGAAATTGTGTTTCAAGTGAAGGAAATAACAACAAATAATATTCCAGGTAAGCTTAAATGTTATATTAAGATTAACAGTAAAATCAATTATGTTCATAAGAGACCTCATAAAAACTGACTTATTTAAAATTTATTTTATTTTTAGAAGCAATGAATTCAAATTGTAACGATACAATGAATTCAAATTAATATAATTAATGGTACTTTTTGATAACATAAGCTGATGTTTGTAATAAAATTATATACACACAGGAATTACTGGAATTTTAATTAACTGTGGTTAATTCGTTATTCCTTTATAATAATTAGTTTATTTTCCAAATAAATTTTAAGTCGCTTTAAAGGTGTTTTCAGATTGATCAAATAAAAAACCTTCAAACACTAGCAATGTTACTTCTTTTTATTTTTGTGGTTCAAAATTTCGTAGGTTTTCCTCGGTATTTCCCGTTGGGATTGGTCCCGGACCATCGTCAATAGCCCGACGCGTTGCTTAAAACCCGACGACGTTAATTAAAATACCTACCTAACATTCTCTTACTTTTATGTTTACATGATTTTAATAACGTATTACTTTTTAAAAAGTTAGTTCCATTAATAAAAAGGACTGACGTTGACTAAAAAGCAAACTAAATTTTATATTTTGCAACATTTAAATAAATAATAGTTAATTATTATTAAAAAGGCAACGCTACGAAAAGGAAATATCCAATAAACTATGCAGACTTTTGAACTGTATATTGTGTGTTTACATCGTCAAAAATTTTGTTTTCCACTAAATTTATTGTTTGCTCTTGGGAGAACTTGTTAGAAATGTTGCATTGCCTAGTATCTTTTTTTCTTCTTCTGAAATAGGCGATTCATTTGAATTACTGCATGTCATATTCAAAAATTTTTTTTGAAAACACAACTATGATGTTTCTACAGCTGCTTCCAAATCTGTACTAAATTGTTGTTCTGAATAATTATCCTTTCAAATTTCTTGTCACGGCTAATTTCTAAGGTTCTTACACATCTCGATTGATAACTGAATGAGAAGCAGACACAGTAGAAATTAATTCGCAAGCCTCTCCAGAGATCAAGTAAAAGGGGTTACTATTACAAATTACTCATTTTCCTTTTAAAATAATATGCAAATAAAAGAAAATTATAAATATTTGGTATAAACACACAAAAAAAGCATAACATTAAAAGTACAGATATGGTGTAATGGAATTCTAAAAGGATAAAATTTTAAGGCTCGCAGTTATTACTCAGCGAAAACTGAACTCTGCGTAACAAAGCTGCCAAACCATAATTTTAATTTTTTAAGATATAGTTGCTGCATCTATATATATCAAACACTAACGTACGTGGACCCGAAATCGCTGTTATTTGTGTATCGACAAATGGCGACGATGGAGAGCTACAAGAGAAGAGAAGCGGCTCAATCCCATGATAGTACTTTACGCAAGTCCAACTTGATTGGCTAGTTTCACGGGCTTGGCTTCACTTGGATATCTCGCCAATCTGATTGTTGCAGTAACCATTTGATTTTGAATATGCGCGTTGTTTCGTAGAAATACAATACATACACTAGCGCCTCAGCGTAAGTGTCCGACAAGTTGACTCTGATTTGCTCCTCATATTATATGTTGTATGGTTGTTGTTAGTAGTATTTCTTGCCAACTTATATTAAGGGTACTTATACTTTAAAGAGCTTCTTTTCGTGAAGCAAGGATGGTCTAATGGCTAAAGTCACCCACCTTCAGATTAGCGTCGCAGCGGAGGATGACTTTCCGAGTTCGAACCCAGCTGGCGGTAAAATTTTTAGATCCTCCAAATTATTTTTAAAAAAAATTCCAATTTAATTCCTTTTTATTCTAATTTACTTTTCCTAATTTTTAATACCCTTTTCATATTTTTCCAAGCTTCCGTTGATTTTACATAAATAATCTAAGAACCACTCCTGAACTCACTACCAGCTGATATTTTTCCGCCCCTCTGCCGTCCCCTTTGCTTTAGGATGATGGTGTCGTATCCACCGCTGGCTTAGGACCATTCTGATGTAACAAAAAGCATACATAAAACACTAACTTATATAATAAAAGGATACAATTTTCGGCTCCCACCTCTACCCACCCATAGCCATGGATCTGTTAACAAAAAGCATACATAAAACACTAACTTATATAATAAAAGGATACAATTTTCGGCTCCCACCTCTACCCACCCATAGCCATGGATCTGAAAAGAAAAGAAGAAAGCAGAAAGGAAGAGATAAATAGCCAACAACTATAAACCTTGATGACATACGTATCTAGGTCATGTGATCCGATTAGCCAATCAAGTTGGACTTGCGTAAAGTACTATCATGGGATTGAGGCGCCTGTTACAAGAAATGCTGAAGATAGAGATCGGTAAAAATATTTATGTTTGAACTGACATTTTATTTCTTCCCTTGATGTATAAGTAATTTATAAATACATGATTGAAGAAAGAATATTAAAACATTTAATTTTACACTAAAGCGTAATTTTGCTACCCGGTATCTGGCCACGTCAGAATTAATGTTTACTTTTTAATTTTGATTTAGAATTCTGTGTTTGGGTATTTGAGTTAACTGCGAGATGTTGCGGTCATATTTGAGGATTCCCAAGTATTATAAATATGTGTTCTTTTTGTTAATAAAATCATTATTGTCTTTGTCAATATCGTTAAAGAGTCTTTTGTTACATTATTCTATTTCACAATATATTCAGGAAGTCGAAATTCAACACATTTGAATAGATATGTATGTGTTTTTTTTCCGAATTCTGCATTTTTTCAAGGATAGGTTTTTTTATTTTTGTTGCATTATGTGTTCCGGTATATTACTTACTGCAGAAATATTATTTAGGAGTAAGATTTTAATGATTTGTCTATTTTCTGCAAAATATCAGTAGACATGGGTAACATGAAGAATTATGTTTCATAAAAATAAATAAAATATACAAATCAAAACATGTTTAATTTCGGTGTGTAAACACCAAATGGGATGGTATGTAGTATCCGATACGTTACAACTTTCGAGCGATATATCGCCAAATGTGGTAACCGTCCCGTTTTCTCGCTTTTCTTAGTTTTAAGGCAACCCTATATATTTTCTCCTGACGATAATAAACGGGTCTCATGATTGGTTAAGGAAGAAAATACGCTTTTCCACTTTTATTTTTAATGTAGAACGGAATTAAAATTTATTTTTTTGAAATTGTTGGGTGCATATGAATTTTGCTCTTGATTTATAAAATGGACTTGTTTTATTTATTTTCAAAATTTTTAGGATAAGTTTGGAAAGCAGATTGTAAGTTACAATTTTTTAAATTTGCCACTTAATTTAAATTTTAATTGAAATTTCGAAAAAAAATTTGGATTAAATTTGATTTTTGAAATTGCAGATTGGAATTTAGAATTTTTTTCCCCTTTTAATTACTCACTTCCCCTTAGTTGATTTGATATAGCAGTGGATAGTGTTACTGAACGTTTGAAAATGTTTTTTATTTTTTGCAAACATGTAGCTTGATTGGGAAGAGGGTGAAATGTCTGTCATGTGAGAATGATATGATTTTAACATTGAGAAAGGATGCTGGTGATAGGTAGGAGTGGAAATGTAGAAAGAATGGACAAAAGTTTGGCAAAAGAAAGTATAACAGTAGTAAGAAATTGGAGGGTAAATGGGTGTTTGGAGGACTTGAACGAGGGACGTTTAAATGTTTTATGGTTGTGGTGAAAAATAGGAACCAGAAAATTTTGGCTGAGGTAATTCGGAGCTGGATTTTGCAAGGAACTACAAAAATTTCTGATTGTTGGAAGTCATATGCTGGTATTAATAACCCGAAGGACAAAGAGTTCAAGGGTTATCGATTCGAGCATATGACTGTTAACCATGGTCAGGATTTCAAGGACCCAGCTATGAGGGTAAGTTTGATTTTTGTTTAGCTTTTGGTTACATTACAAACACTGGACTATGCTTGGGTGGGCACCCAATACGGTGACAACGGTGAAAGGTCCTCGACGGCCCCGGAGGGGCGGCGAGGTAGCCGGCAGGCGGGGATCGCGCGTTATACGCTGTGACTTATCTACAAACAAATTTCTCCCGGTATACTGGTTTGAACGCATTGAAACCTTAAGCGCAATACGCTTTGATTTCTCTAAAAAACAATTTCCCCTTGTAAAGTCGTTACAATAAAGAAATTTGTTTTGCTTTTCCATATATGGCTCTATAAGCAGGAATATCCCCATTGAGTTGCTCACATAATGCTAATTGCTAGAAAAATTGTGAAAAATTATTTTTTCACACTTATAGATAGCAGAAGAATTTTTAGATTTTTTTTTCCTCATCAAAAACCTTTGTGTGGATTATGATCACAGAATAGAACTACCTTATTAAAAAAAGATTTCTTGTTTTGAATTTTCTATGCATTGCAAAGTCTCTAATTCAAAATTGATAAAAATCCGGACTTTTAAAAAAAATCTCGTTTTTTTTTTAATTAAAAATTTTGTTTTTTTTTGTAGGTTTTTTTTTTATTCAAAATTTTTTTTTTTAAAGGGACAAAACTAGGATAAAATTGACGCAAAATTGCGTACATGTTCGGAGAAAACCAGACTGAAATATTAGAAAATTTTCAAGTGAAATTTATATTGCTTTTTTCTTAATTTTTAAACAAATTATTATTATTTATGCACTGTATGCAAAGGTTCACGGTGTGGATTTTGGTATATGGCGGCCATCTTGGAATTGCTTATATCGGCCGCCATCTTGATTTGGCGTAAAAAATCGCTTTAGCGGCCTAACGTATCGGTTGCTACCACTCCACCTAAAAATGTTTAAAAAAAGCACTATTACAAACCACCGATCTATTTTCTCGCAAAGCATACAACCTTAACTAAGGTTTTGATATTGTATGCTTAGATATTGAGCTTTGATAAATAATAGAATTCAATATTTCGTTTTTAATGGGTTGATTATTTGTTACATTAAATTGTCAAATTTCATATTAATCGAAATCAATAATTTTCACCGATTCATAATTGAATTTATAATGCAATTTAAATACGCTAGTGATGTGATCGTTTCCAATTTAAGATTTTATTTTTCAGATGTCACACATGTCTCCCAGACTGGAAAACTAGCTGCGTTGAACGAAATATCACACAGCTGAGCTTTGAAGGAAATAAACTTCCGAATCGCAATCAAAATCGCTCCTTAAACGCCGCAGGACTTTCTCCTTTAGATTAGAAATTTCCAATCGGGCACAAGTACCCGCTATCACTTCTCAAATTGCTTTTCTCCCCAGAAATTAAATGTCAGTAAGTTTCTATTAAAAAAGATACCTTCTTCAAGCATGAATCAACGCAAAGAAAGAAATGAGGAAATAATAACTTTTCGCAATACCACTTTCGTTCTCCTATCAAAAGAAAAAAATTATTCACCGAAGAGAGTGTAATTTCTGCTGGAATCCAACTCGAAATTTCTCGTAAGTCCGTTTTCAAACACGCTAGTCACTGTTTACGGGTGAGATGGTAGTAGGGATGTTTCTCGGGGAAAAGGACCTCAAATTCCCTATCCCTAGAGAAAAGAGAAAGGGACGCAATCATAGTTCTCGATGTAATTGGTGCGTGGGAGGGGGTGGGGGACCCTAATAGCCGACAGGGAGGGTGACCAGCGGTGGGTAAGAAAAAAGGGAAGCTACGGCTTCTATCAACATTTTCTTATACAGCTCATTACTCAAGGGGAATTCTTTCTTTTTTGTCCCTTTTGATTCACCAGTTCGTTGATTCTGGCTCGAATGGAGGGGAAATGTTCGAAGGTTGCTACAGCGTATCAAGATGGAAAAAACTGTATCAAATGAGCCAGGGAAAATAGTTTGCGGTATGAATTAAAAGTTGCAAGGTTTTCAGTTTAAATTCAGTACCGAAATTTCAAGCAACAATGGTTCAAACTACTGCGAGAACGGAAACAGATATATCTGACACATTAACGGCATTTAGTGAACCGCTTAGATGCTAAATGGAAGAGTATAGATTCCATGATATTGGGACGCTCTTTGTCTGCCATGTCTTTTCATTTGTCAACTCTCAATGCAGGTCACCGTATTGTCAAAATGTTTTTTTGAACTGCTGTCTTTTATGTTTTTTGGAAAATACCTGTCGTTTGGACGCCAGGTTATGTGACCATACGCTGTCCAATATTTCGCCATAGTACAGTTCAAAATCCTCATTGCAGACGCTCGTCCAAATGTTTACCAGACACATATGTTATTCTAGACTATAAAAATTAGTCTGGGGAAATCAGTAAACGCTATTTGGAAAACCTTGGGACGTTCTCTGCAATAGTGTTTCAGCTGTCTCAGACTCTCGAAAACAGGAAGCGTTTGTCTGGATAAAACTGTTTACTGGTCATGGTGGCCCAATTTTATAAGCCCATCTTCAAATAGAGCAGTCTTCAGTGCGTTTATTAGGTTAAACTGCCCTATTGTGACATGGGCCTACAAAATAGTGGCACCATGAAGTCAGAAAGCAGTCTTAAACCTAACAAACGCTTCCTGTTGAGGAGAGTCTGGGACAATTGAAACACAATTGCAGAGAACGTCCCAAGGTGTTTCCTTAGATACAGTGAGAGATTACTCTAAACTGTTTCCTCTGCATAAATTTATTTCGTGTGTAGTTTTGATGAATGAAAAGCATCACCATATAATCCTTTTGTCCAAAAGTTACCTTTTACGTTTCAGATTACATCACAATGTGCAAATACCCGCTGCAGAGCTATAACTATAAAAATTTATCAATTTACGAAAGGGTGGGATAGAATTGAGAACTCATAACACACTTATGGTCCAAAGTTTGTAAAAAATGAAGTACATAAAATACATTTAGAAAAACAAAAGTGTTCTAAATCAATTTATGATCTTTTTACAGCTAACATATCAACATAGAAAATCTTTATAAAAGCTTTATTTTAGGAGCTATTCGAAAATAATAATATAATAAACTAAGTTATTTTGATCAGAGATGTATGAAATAACAAGAGTAAACACTTTTCTCGGGTGCATTTTACATTAAAAAATATCGTTCAAAATTTGATTTATTTTCCGAAATGAAATTTCAGCGTACGATTGCTCACAATATACGTTTATCATGTGGATGAGAGTAATAATATTTATATGATTACTCTATCTAAGTACATTAGTGTTCAATAATGATCAATAGCTGTGCTCTTGAAATATATGGGAAATATAGTTGTTTCACTAACAAATCCTGATACTGCTTTCTTTTGGTTAAGGAAGACTTTCTCGAGCCACTTTGAATGAGGTCGTCAAAGTTCATTGGGTATGTAGAATTCTTAAGTCCTAAGTTCAGGAAGTCGACTGGCTTCAGTGGTAGAGGTTCCTCGTGCTCACCGTACGCATAAGTCAAAGGACGAGAATTTAGGACTGCTTCAATCTGTGTCAATATCGTCGACAATTCTTCAAAAGTCAACAAGGCTTTACCGAGAATTTTTTTCAGACATTCTTTCACAGATTTTACCAGTCTTTCGTAAAAACCTCCCCACCAAGGGCCTCGTTCAATTATAAATTTCCACATAACTCTTTCTTTGGCGAGAAAGTCATGAAGGTATCGTGCAACAAGATTTTTGAGAAACCCTCAAGTTCCTTTTTCCCTTTTTTAAAGGTCTTAGCATTTTCAGAGTAAATTATGCGACAATTTCCACTTCTAGAAACAAATCTCTTAAAAGCCATAATGAAAGACTGTTGAGAGATTTGGTACAAGTTCAAGATGTATGGATCTCGTGGTTGCGCAAGTAAACAATACAATGCAGGATTTCTGGTTTCCTTCAGAATTTATTACATAAATTGGTCCTGCAAAGTCAATTTCGCATACGTAAAATGGAGGTGTCCTATTGATCCTATCTTCTGGCAATTGTGAAGTAGTCTGTTCAGCATGTTTAGCCGAATATTTTTTACATATGAAGCATCTATTTGTCATCTTTTTCACAACTTGGTGACCCTTTGGGATCCAAAATTAACTGCGAACTTCCGCCAAAGTTGTTGTTACTCCTCCATGCATCATTTTGACACGTGTATTTTCAATTATCAAATGAGTAAACAAAGAAATTATTTTGAGAACTATTGTATGTTTATCAACGTGCGACAAATTAGAGCAGTCTAATCTTCCTCCTGTTTTTAAAATTCCATTGTGGCCCAGAAAGTGATTGTAATGAAAAATTGATGAATTCTTCCCAGTGTTGTTTCCTTTTTTCAAAGATTCGATTTCATCATAATATGATCATTTTTGTTCTGACTGAATCCAATAATTTACGGCATCTTTTAATTCTTGGGCTGTCAAAGGATATGTCAAATTACATTTCCTAATTCTACTAATGAATCGCTTCACCCAATCCGTAATTCTTAGCAGCCTCTGGAAAATGCTAAATTTAGAAATGTATAATAGCCTTTCTTCGGCAACCGTGCATTTAAATAGATTAATATCCTCAATTTTCTTACAATAATCGAGCCTCTATGTATCGATCAGCTCTTTGGCATCTTGTCGGGGACAAAATTCAGATGGCACTCGAAGCCATCTGCTAGAATGCTTTTACCAGGGCAGTGATGCCAATTTGCCTGAGATGTCAGACTTTATATTTCTACAGCAATGACATTAAATACTGCAGAAATATGGGGCGTAATTCCACTATCGGGAACACCTTGTAAACACCAACCGAAAATCTTTTTCGTAGCTTCTAAATGTTTACCTAACCTTTTTAAATTTCCCATTACTATGTTATAACAATAATTTGCCCCCACAAGAAAAGTTACTCTATTCTTACAATCGTATGAGTCGGCAAGTTGAAAACCTTTCAGGTTCTCATCTATGAAATGTCCACTCAAATTAGGAGGCGGTAAATCAGAACTTGAAATTTGTTCTGTTACTAGAGCCTCAATTATGATTTCTGAGTTCAGTTTGTCTTCATTCTCTAATTTTATCCAAACCACATCGAATGGCCGAATAAATACTGAGAGCGTTTCTTTTCGAATAACAGGAAGTCTTAATTGATCTGCAATTTCTTGTTTTAAAAACATTCTCATGGAACCATTGTCTAATAACAATCTTATCGATAATTGACTGCACTTTTGTTTTTAACACCACACAACAGGTGTGAAGCAAAATGAAAGAACATCTTTCGATTCCTCTCCACTATTCTTTTTTTTTTTTTTTTAGTTTGTTTTTTATCAGCCCGAAAACAAATAGAACGATTATGCCTACCCTTGCATTCTGTACAAAACATATTCGTTCTGCAATCCCCGATCTTGTTCCGAGGCATTAAAAACATCTACCCTGTTTAAGTAATAAATCTATTTTCTCTTCCACAGTTAAATACTCACAAAGTTCGAAATCATGCTTCGCTTTGCAAAAGAGGCAACTATCGTTATAAACGCCCTTTTTGTTTATATTATTTGCGAGCGAGTTCTCATTCACTGACGCCAAAAGCTCAACAGCAGACGTAACAATTTCTCCTTGCCACTTCGGAGGGGAATGCTGGTGAATAGTTTCAGTTGGCAAACTATATGTTATGAAATAATTTCTCTCCCTATAGTTGATTTCCTTTCGAAGGAATTCTAAAAAATTATCAATATCAAAAAAGGATATTTTGTTCGTTTCACGATCAAAGTCTAAACTTATTTCGGGAGGCAAAGTTTTCATTAAGATAGGAATTAACATGTGACTCTATGCTTCCGGTTTGACATCTAATGACCATTAGTGATGGGGAAAATGACTCTTTTCAGGGATCGGATCGGAACTAGTGATGGGGAAAATGACTCTTTTCAGGGATCGTATCGGAACCGCTCACTCACTAAAAAGAGCTAGCTCTTTTTAATGACTCACCGCTCCTTTGAGATATTTTTATAATGTATATAACATATCGAAATGTATACAATATGTTTGGGCCATCGAACATCCCTCGTTGTCACGTGAGCGCATGTGTCCAGACGAAGAGGCGCCAAGCGTGCTTGAAACACCCACGCACACAACACTTGAAACACTCACTCATCCAGCAATTGCGCAGTTAACCTATAAAATCAACAAAAGGAGGGAGACGGGACCCGAGGACGATAGGCATTGCAGCATAGGGCTGCTAAGCTGTAAAATTTAATTGCTAAGGCATAAGATGGCCCAAAACCATGTCAATTCATATAACTTTGAAATTGTCCATAAAGAATAAATTACTTTGAGGACACTTCTACTTTTGTAATTCCCGTCATGAACCCGTTGAGATTACAGAAGTAGCAATTAAAATATCCAAACACGTTAAAAATCTCATTTTTGACCAAGAATTCTAAAAAAGTTTTCGATTTTATTGGATAGAGTATTTATTTGACTTTCCAAAACATATTTAATTTTTTCTCTGTTAATTACTTGAAGAAGTATTAAGATTTTAATCAAGGCTGGAAAACAAGAAGTAAGAATGGAAAACACTGGAAATGGCCATTAAAAGGCCAAAAACATGGCAAAATCTAAATTTAAACCTGACTTTTTTTTTGCAAATATAATTTTAGAAAGTTTTTTCAAATATTTAAATGGTTTCTCTTTTGGAAATGGAGTGAACTTTTTTAAAGAGAAGGAAGAACAAAATTGTTTACACAAAGAGTAAACGCAAGGGAGCAAGCGATGCACTTGAAACTACCTTTAAGTCTAAATTAATATTTTTGCATTATTTCCTCACTTCAAATGTTATAATACAAAAACTTATAACTGGATTCTAGTAAACTTTTGAGAGTTTGTTATTTATAATGTTGTCAAGTGAATGAACTAGAATAATTATGCTGAGTTCAAAAGTTTCTAAATTATTACTATTTATTTAAGAAGTAGGACTTTAAAACTATAAAAAATCTTCTATTCATTTTTCAATCACTTGTAAAATTGTTGCTTATTTAAATATCCTTTTATTCTAGTTCATTCCCTAGAAATATGCATGTAGTTTATTTTGGTAGCATCATTTTTCAAATTGGTTAAATAGATTTTCATGTAGCACATTTGAAATTTTTGACACATTTCTTTAAAATTTCATACATAATTATCATATTTTTACAAAATTATTAAGATTTACTTTTAATATTTACAGCCCATTGCTATTGTTTAAAACACAAAACATAAAAATATCATTAAAATGTTTCTATACCACATTTAAAAAAAATGTCTTGGACGTGTTTGGATACATTAAGATTTCTTTCTAAAACCACTTAGTTACCAAATGAGACTTCCTAATAATTTAAATGATATTTTAAAATCATATAATAAAAATATTAATAATTTATTTAAGTACTTAAGATTTTTAACTATTTATTTTAAGATATAGGTATATAATACCCTCGAATACTCGTTGTCCCAAAGATTTTCAAAATCCAAGTCCCCTCCCTGTCTTTTAATAAAATATTTTCAAAATGCCTTGTTTTGTGAAGGCAATGCAATAAAAACGAGTTACGTTTAATTTAATTTTGTGTAGCTTTATTAAAATGACATCACTCCCGAGAAATCAAGGTTTTATTATAATTATTATATTAATGTTAAGTGAATAACATAATAACTGTTAGAATATGTTTTAATAACAACCTTAAGACTAGTTTTAATTAGTGCTAAAAGGCGTGACATGACTTAAGCCGTAAAAACACCCTTTCAATCTAAAATTGAATTAAATTTTAAAAAATAACATTTATGATAATACATAGATATTTAAAAATTTGAAACTTCAAAAAAGTAACAAAAAGCTAGGGAGCGCAAAAGAACGAATGCGGAATTGACTCTTCGAGAGCGATAGTTATCGAAAAGAGCCAAAGAGTTAACTCCTTAAAAGAATCAACTCCCAAAAGAATCAGTGAGCGCAATCGATCGAATGCGGAAATGATTCTTCGAAAGAACCAACTCTCGAAAAGAATCAACTCCCAAAGAATCAACTCCCAAAAAGAATCACTGAGCTGGTGATCGCATGCGGAAATGACTCTTCGAGAGTGGAAGCGCTGATTGGTTAAAAAAGAGTAACCGCTCTTCAGCCCTGATTGGTTAAAAAAGAGCTATAGCTCCTTTTTGACGAATCAGCGCTCGCTCACTCCGTCAAGAGAGTTAACTCTTTGAGTCAGCTCCTGAGCGGATCGCCCATCTCTAATGACCATAGGCTACGTACTTGTATTTCTATGGTATCACACAATTTGCGAAGTTTCAATTTGTCACTAGATTTAGTTACTGGAGAAGGGTTAATGAGTTTTTTCATATGTGAATTTATAATAATGTCCTTTTTTCCGAACCGATTTTCAAGAATTTCAACAACTTGATCATAGTTTGCTTCCGAAATACAAAACCCTTCTATTGCTTTCGCCGCGTTGCCGCTCAGGTATGATTTCAAATAATTAAATTTTTCGATTTCGGACAAAGATTCATTATCATGAATTGCAACTTTAAACGAGTTCCAAAAACTTGTCTGAGTATAATCACCATAATATTTATTGATGGTCAATTTAGGAAGACGAGTTTGTTTCCTTTCGATTTTAAATTCAACGGTTTCGTTAAGAACAACATTGTTTGGATTATCCGAATTTGTGATTTTATTCAATTCTTTCAATTTTCTTTTTACTCCAAATTGCCAAAGTTGAATTTCGTCTTCATACTCTTGTGAGTATGCGATTTCAGTTTCGTAATCCTCCGAATCAGCCTTTAAATTGTAATCCATATTTTCGTTTAATTCTTTTAGTACTTTTGCTTTTGTGAGTAATAAATCCAAACTTTCTTCCAACAAGCTTACATTAATTTCGCCTTTCTCTAAATCTGTTCCATTCTTTTTAAAAACTTTTGACACCACGGTTCTAGTAACTTTCCGTTTTGATTTCAATTTGGTAATATAATCTCTTCTGTCTTTTTTACAAATATTCAAATCAATCCTACCTTTAGCAGTCTTCGCATAAATGCTAATCCAAATGGTTGTTAATAAGTGTAACTTCAAACATATTACACTTTCGTCGACCGATGCACCATGACGCAAAATGGCAGGATTTCTAATATCGAATTGGTTCTGTGGTATTTTATGTTCTACACAAAAATGACGATTAGAGACATTCTCCAGTTAAATTAAAGTTTAATTACTATATTACAATATTTACAGATATAGATAAAGAATACATATTAATGCAAATCGAATCATAATCAAATTAAGAACACTTAGTTTTTTTTCGAAATCAAATCAAGGGTCGAACTTTAAAAAATCAACTGACAAAAGCTGCAGGTGTGGGAAAGCAGGAAAGGCGCATGACGTCAACGACGCCAGCACCATCTGAGATTCAAATAATTTCCACAACTTCTCTTGATATTGACTACTAGCGTATGATATGACTGTAACGATGTTGAAAAAAATGCATAGCACATGACAATATTTCAATGTAAGCGCTTGTCTATTATTGGGCCTTGCACGAGAATTTCACTGCATCAGTTCGATCAATCTGACAAGCAGCATGTTTCATGTTGATTGCATTGATTTTGAATCTTTGGATATTAATTCTCTAAATCATAAAGGATCGTAAAGCCTTGGATCACAAAGCTCTAATTAATACTCAACTAGCAGCAATTATCTCAACTAGAACAATTGGTAAAATATTGATTTAAAAAGTGATCAAAATAATCCTACGTCTTTCATTTAAAAAATGCAAATATTATTAAAATGTAAGAAAAATAATTTTAAACTCCATTTTCATGTTTTAAATCTTCTATAATTCAGTTTAAACGCCAATACGTACACATGCTATAGAAGTGAAGAGCCATAGAAAATATCTATTTTACATACATCAAACCCATGATGTAAGTGGAAAATACAAAGCTGATTCTAAAAGTGACTACTACATAGATATAGGTTTTGAGTTTTGTCAACACCTGGTACTGGCACCCCACTCTCCAAACATCCGCACCACACCAACGATTAAACCAAGGTCTTAAAAGGACATTTAGTCAAATCCTAAGCAAGAAATTAACTCATGTCTTTGTGAACTTAGCTTGTACAAAAAATAAATTCAAACATAAATATTAGACTTTTTGGTTTCTGAAAACAATTTTTAGGAAAAGAAAGGCTTTTCAGCAACACTGATAAAACAATTTGCACTTCTAACCGCAATCATAATAATGCTCAATATTATTTCGAGAAATGTTTAGCCGCCTATGCACTCAGAAACTATCGAGTGCGTGTTAATATGTAACCTACGTTACCTGCAGGTTTCTAAAGAATATGTGCACCAAATTGGCTGTCGATTGATCAAACGATGTAGATATGAATTGAGACGAGGCAGACAGACAGACGCCAACTTTACTTTATACATATTTATAACTGTATATTTACAGGGTACGTAAACTTTTTTAACATTTTCAATATTCCTTCTCGGTATATCACTTATCGATTCTAGTTACTCTTTGTTTTATTTCAGCAAAATCGAGTTTGCTCTCAGTGTCGAGTCCTGAAATTCAAAACGCTCCATCTTAATATTAAAGCCCCGGAATTCGATCCGTCTCTGTTTTGTATTCCGAAAATAAATCTTAGCCGAAACTGTCTCCGAGCGGACCGAAAACTTTTGAAGAATTTCAGATGTATACTTTTCTTTGGGGATAAAAAGGTTCGACTGCAGAGAGAAAGAACACACATAAAAATATGTATAAAGGGAAAAATCGAATGGGCAATGTGTGTATTTTTTTCCATTTCGTGTTCGGAAAAGGAACTTCTCGGAATATTTTGTTTCAGAACCCAAATCACTGCGACCCGCTGTCGATCGATCTCCGGAAACCGGAGCGTTTTTCGGCCACAGGTAATGACCGTCTCCTGTTCTTGTTTTGGGTCCTCCTGCCCTTGGGAGTACCCCCAAACCTTTCCTTTGGCGTTACGGGGATCGTATACGTTTTACACGCTTCATTTACCATTGCTAGTTGCTTGGGGAAGTGCTTTTATTTGCAGCGTCAATTTCTAGACTACGAGGGCTGTTCAATAAAGAATGATTATAAATTAATAAAAAATAATTTCCTCTACTAATCCTCCAAATTTTTATGGTCATTCTCAAAATACTCTTCATTTACATGCATCCCAACTCTTTTACAATCTTCAAACACATGCTGGAAGCCATTTTTTGACAGATCCTTCAAAATCGCTTACGTAACTTTTACCACTGCCTGTGGTAATGAAAACCGCTGTACCCGGCGCTGTTTCTTCAAATTCGGGAAAAGCAAAAATATCGCATGGGCATACATGAAGGATGAGGAACACACATGACATTGCTTTTTGAAAGATCTGACGATTTTTTAGGCGAAAACAAAATTTCAATGCAGTGTATTGCACTTCGCGAGTCACATCCATATTTGCCGTTGGCCAAAGTGAAACTAGGCGTTCTTGGACGGCTGCCAAGGCCTCAGCAATGGCGCCATGACCGTGAAACTTGCGCTATCGATTCTCCACTTATCCCGCTACACATTCAATATGAATTTTATTTTTCTTGATTTTTTTAATCACCTTTAAAAAAAGTTATGATCATTCTTTATTGAACATCCCTCGTTTGTAGGAAACGGCAGAAAGATTGACAGTATTAGAGGTTCGTCATATCGACACTAATACTTTGCAGTACAAATTTGAAATATATTTTTGAAATGCCCTAAGGGGACAGATATTATTTAATTTACATGATTACTAAAACAAATGATTCAATGCAATGAGAAAGATTTGCAGTGAAAACTAACAAATGAATGAAGAATATTTAATTCCTGCTTTCCAAATTCTCCGGCATGATACCCATCGTGATTTCCTTAAAATATAGAATAGAGGAGACATTTGGCGTTTTATTTAATTACATTTGACCATTTAAATGCTATTCATCAATTGGGTAAGGTAAGATAATTTTAATTATACGCTTTATTATAATTTAATTATTCATAATTATTTAATTTACGCCATACTAGAATAACACAACGGACTATTAACGATGGTGCGGGATATACATATAATTCGGTAAATTGGTTATTTTTAATTAACGTAGTACTAGAGCAACACTACGGTCTGTTGACAACTGTCCGGGTTCAATCAACTAAGGGAAATATTCGAGGGCAACACCAAGTAATTTGGAGCCACGGTCAGATGATGAAACAACAACTGAGCTGGCATCCCACTCTCCAAACTTCCATACCAACCCAAAGTGAGGACTTTCGGCCACGACAGTTTTAAGGTGCACCAGCCTCCTCTACACCATACGCTTACAAACATCGATGCAGACACCCGGATAAGAACCAGGAACTTTCCGATATACAGGGTGATTCTTAAAACTTTGGCAAAACTTTAGGATTTGATAGTACTCATCCAAACAAACTTTCATCAAAGAATGCATGGTCGGAATTAAAACGCAAAGGTGCTAGAGGGCGCCGAAGGTGTTGTTGTTAAAAGAGACATAAACACACAAAGAGAGAATAAGTTACAAAATCAAGTTTAATGACATGTGATTATAATAAGTGTTCAAAACAGCGACCAGCAGTGGCTATGCATGCGGTTCAACGGCGTAGAAAGGATTGGCGAACTATTTGAAAAACGCCAGGCATATCGTGTACTTCCCCTGTACCGGCCGAAAGTCTGGCGACGAGATCTTCTGCAGATTCAACGGGGGTCTCATACACAAGAGCCTTCAACTGTCCCCACTAAAAGAAAACATTACATGAAAGATCTGGCGAGCGTGGTGGCCAAGCTACAGGAGCGTTCTGTCCGTCTTTGCACGACCTGCATCCGACCGGGAAGAGAAAAAGGATTCCGTCTCGCACAACTGTTGGTGCAAACGCTCAAATGTTTTACGGTCGGGCAACCACCTGTTGGGAAACCTCTCTCCATACAATCGTTAAGCCTCTGAGCCATTTCCATTTGCAAGTCCGTAGATAAAATGCATATCAGCCTTTTTCTTATTAGTGAAGGGCAACATGTTCCTACCGCGATTGACAGTTGCACACTCGGATCAGCAGCTTTTATATATTAATCGAGACGAAAATTTGCATGCGAGTTCTTCTTCTTCCCCAAATCACATTTGCATGCTATTACTGTCGTTCTACCAATAACTCGCAACAAAAATGGAGCTTTAACGATCAGTTTCAAATACGCCAGCACCTTTGCGGTTTGTTTCCGACCATGCATTCTTTGATGAAAGTTGTTTGTTTGGATGCGTACAATCACCTCTTAAAGGTTTTGCCCATCTTTCGTGAATCACCCTGTAGAGGCTGACAATTTAACTAATCGCGGACTGTCATCAATAGCCCGTTGTGTTGCTCCAGCACGACGATAATAAAAATACCTACCTATCTCTCATTTGTCAGAAACATGACATGACAAAATTGTTTTGTTGTAACTAAATGCAGGCATGTTTACCAAGCATAATTGGTGCAAAATAGTAGGTCTGTCCCTGTTCAATGTGTGTAGTGTACGAGTAAGAATGCTACTCAACCTTAGATTGGCAAGATACGTAAACTTTACATGCAGTGCACCCATTCAGAATGTTACAATTTAAGGCTAAAAATCATTGAAGGCTCTAGAAAATCAGCACGTTTATGCGTATCTTCTCTGCAAGTGGTATTGCAACTTTCAAAATCTTTTATCAAGACGAGGGTTGCGAGTTCGAAACTTGGATGTCCAAAGACAGTCGTGTACGTGGGTTGGAATGACGTTAAATCTGCCGTGACCTCAAATGTCCTCACGTTGCCATCGAATGGAAATTCGGAGATTTGGGTGACATCTTCAGAGTTGTCCTTATCATCTGACCATGAAACAAATTTACAAGGTGTTGTCCTGGGATTTTTTCCTTCGGAATTGATCCTTGACCTTCGCCAACAGCTCGTTGAATTGCTACACTACGACGTTAATTCAACTTCTTCTCTACCTACGCTTTAATTTATTGTATTTATTTAGAATTCCAATAAAACCCCATTTTTAAAGGTCATTCCAAAAAATTAAGTTCAACTATATTCAAAAATAAGGTAATTACGATTGACTTCAGTTTTGATCAAAGTTATAATTTATGTCCTAAAATGTATACTTATGCTTTTTAGATTAGCATTGATAATAATTTCCAAGTTATACAGTAAAAAAATATTATAAAGTAGTAAACTATGTACTAAAATTGCGTCAGATAATGCTATCACAATTCGAATTATCACAAAAATATGACTTTGCAGTCTGCACAAACTTTTGGCCATACATCCATGTCTATTTCCCTACTTACTATGTCGTATTTCAGGATAAAGCAGACATGGACGGATATTGAAATAAATCTCTGTCCATTATGATGACAGATTGCGGATCCTGAAGTGACGAGTCCATGCCATCGATTTTGTAATGCATTGGGTAGAGCATGTGGAAGGAGTCTGTAACGAAAGATCTCAGAAATGAATGTAACAGGGGCTTGAGAATGACTTGGTTCGAGTGTATATCAAAGCCCGATACTTTTCGAAACGCTCGTCATTTAGTCCTACATGAGAAATCGTTCTTTCAATAACCTCCAAACCGAACGATCGGGTGAAATAACAGGAAGCAGAGCACACGCTCTTTCTATTTCATTTAGGTAGGCAATGGTAATGGTAATTTTAATTGACATCACACTAGAATAACGCGACGGGCTATTGACGACGGTCCGAAGAAAACACCACATACATTTGAACCACGGTCAGGTGACGAGGCAACACCTGAGCTGGTATCCAACTCTCCATACTTCCACACCAACCCTACGTAAGGACTTTCGGTCACGACGGATTTAAGATACACCAGCCGCCTCTACGCCATACGCTTACAAACATCCCTGAACTGATCCGGATGCAAACCTGGATCCTTCGGATCTAGAGGCTAACAGCTTAACCACCAGAGCCATTTATGTAGGCAGAACGTAGCATTGGTACATAGGTATTTTAATTAACGTTTCATTGGATCAACACATCGGGCCACGGTCCGGGATCAATCCCAAAGATAAAGATCCCAGAACAACCCCACGTAATTGTGATCCACGGTCAGTTGACGAGGCAACCCACGCTCCAAACTTCAACACCTCGCCAACGTGAGGACATTTGAAGATATTTAACGTGCGCCAGCCCCAATTGTACATGACGGTCTTTGGTTGGATTCGAATTCGCAACCCTCCGGTTGATAATCCGTTACTCTTTCAACCAGGTTACTTCGGAACGAACGTTGATTTGGAGCAATACAACGGGATATTGGCGACGTTCCGGGATGAATTGCGAATGGAATGATCCAAGGATAACACCCTTCAATTTTCAACCACGGTCAGATGACGAGGTCAACTCCTGAGCTGTCATCCCACTCTCCAAGCTGACACACCATGCCTACGTGAGGACATTTGAGGCCACGAAAAATTGAACGTGTCTCAGTTTACACGACGGTCTTGAGATGAACCGAGTTTCTAATTCGCAGAACTCAGGGTTCAAGTTTCCTTATTTCATTAAGGAGGTTGTTAGTCCAAACATAGTGCAGTTTAATGCCTAAAACGCTATGGTACATTTAACGACTGAGTCTCTTCATGCATTTGTTTTGTCTAAGTTACGTATGACGAGTCTAATTAGTCATTCAAACTAGGACAAAATGAAACATGTACATTCTTGTTCCTGGTAAGTGCGATTGGTGTGATGAGACTCTCCTTGAATCAAATTATTCAATAGTTCTTTACAAAAATACACTTTATTTAATCCGACTCCATACTTAGAAATATTTACACGGCTGCGTTATCAGACATTCTTTTGTGGAATGAAAGCCGGAGAACAGAAGCTGTGCGATTTCTCTCATACTGTTGCCATTCTTATCAAACGAATTTATACGAAAATATAACAGTAACTAGTGTGCAAATGATGATACGAACTACTTTTTCAAACAAATATGTACCCAAGTGGTTAAGAAACGGGAAAGCCATTGCGATGTTTTCAAATAGGCATTAAGTATTCCATTAGAGCGTTGAAAACTCTCTAATTTCCTGGAGTTTGTGAGCACATGTCGAATACTTATAGTTTTGTCGAGGTCATTGGTATCCTAGCTCGCGAAGAATTCAGAATAGTTAGTATTCGTATTTTGGTATTTTTTAATTAACGTCGTACTAGATCAACACAGCGAGCTATTGACGACGGTTCGGGATCAATACCCTAAAGGAAAGATCCGAGGACAACACCTCGTAATTTTAAACCACGGTCAGATGACGAGGCAACACCTGAGCTGGCACCCTACTCTCCAATCTTCCACACTAACCCAACGTGAAGACTTTCGGCGACGACAGATTTAAGGTGCACAAGCCGACTCTACATCATACGCTTACAAATATTGATGCACTGATCGTGATTCGAACCAGTAACCTTCTGATATAGAGGCCTTAACCACCAGACCCAAAATAATTTGTAGTTTTTAATTTTATTTTTATTCTTTAAACGCCAGCTGTGTCAACGTTTAAAATATTTATATCTCTTGAATCTGTTATTTTTATCATTAGAACTGTTCGTTTAAAGGATTATTTTTTGATGATCTGTTTGCCAATTCGTTTTGTAAATTTTGTAATTAAGTTTTGAAAGTAAGAAGTCCACATATTTTAACGTATAGATTCAATTGGACATTGCTCGAGTCCTAACACAGCTTGAATCTCTAATATTATAAAATGAAGTGTTCGTCTGTTTGTTTTTTCGCGGGCGCAAAATCCTGACGATTCTATGGCACTTACAGCAATGAGCTGCAATTTTGGGTCGCGGCAAAATTGTGAAGCAGAAAGATATTTTTCCACCATGGAGAGAGAAGCTCTTGCAGTAGTTTTGGCACGATTGAAATTTAGAGGATACTTCGAGGGGACGGCTTCTGACCATCAAACCTTGAAATGGCTGTTGAGCCTTAAAGCCCTGACAGGTCGTCTTGCAAGATGGGCATTTCAGTTAGAGTCCTACAATTTAAAAGTTGAATACATACCCGGAGAGGCGAATGTCAATGCGGATATGTTCTCTGGTTCTAATTGTATACATTAAAAAGCAACATGCGATTTTTTGTCGATTTATCTTCCAGAAGAGCAAGTGATATTCGAACGGAACAAATGAAGGATGAAAATGCTGAGAAAATAATAGACTGTTTCCAAAGTGACTCAAGGAACAAAGATTTCTTTAATTGGACGCAACGAGGTTACGTCATGAACCAAGGCGTCATATACCGCTATGCTGCAGAATCTGCGTCAGAAGAAGCACAGTTAGTGGTCCCCATCCATGAGCGCGAAAGAGTTACGAAGGAATATCATGATGCCCCAACAGCTGAACATTATGGTGCAGAAGACACATTTCACAGAATTTCAAACAGATATTACTTTCCTGGATTGCATAAATACATCACTGATTATGTAAAAACCTGCCCCGAGTTTAACAGATATAAACCAAGCAATAAGAAACCTGCAGGATTGTTAAGAATGCCAGTCTATTCACAGCGTTTCGAAACCCTGGTAATCGACCTGTTTGGTCGGATGAAAAAAAGTGGATTTTCATCGTTGAAGATACAGTGAAACCTCTACAAAGTGGGAGAACATTTTTTTCTCCAAAACGCCACCGCAAAGGAACGTGAGGTAACTTTGTTGGAAGAAGTACTCTTGCGGTACGGAATTCCACGTCAACTCATCAGTGACAATGGACCATAGTTCGTCAGCGCTGTTCTTCAACAGGTATGCTATCTTCTAAACATAAAGCAAGTTCTTACACCAGTTTATTGTTCTCAAGCAAACCACTTCGAAATAAAAAATAGAGATCTAAAACCGAGATTGGCAATCTTAGTTGGTGAAAATCACACTGAATGGTCACATCAGCTTCCAACAATACGTTTTGCCTTAAACACAGCAAAGTGTGACTCTACTGAATGCACAGCTGCTTTTCTACACTTCGGAAGAAAACTTCGAACCCCTGATGACTTCCAACATGATTTAAGAACGGTATTATGCAATGACAACTTTGTTGCAGAAATTACCCCATGTTTAAGAAATTTTGCTAATCTGTCGAAATAAATAAAGGATATTGTAGAACAGAAGCAGGAACAACGAAAGAGGTTTGCGGATCAGAAAAGAAGAATGAGTCCTCAAAACAAACCTGGTGATCGTGTATGGGTAACCTTACACCATCATAGCAGTAAGATCAAGAAGAGAACAACTAAATTTTCACCTCGTCGAGATGGACCTTATGTCATATTCACCCAAACATGCTATGAAATAACCAACCTACTGCTCCAAACGTTTCTCTTGGAGCTTATCATACGTCTGCTCTGCGTCCTTGCCATGAAACCCCCCAAACGAAAAATATGCCAATTAATCATATCAGGAAAAGAGGTCGACCATTAAAGACTAACCCATGAAATAAATTTACCAATAACTGTGATAAACAATCCAAAATTTCTCCTGGCTTCTCGCCGAGATGTCTTCGCAGCCAGATGGGAAGCCTGTAACAATCTCCTAACCTTAAATCATTCCTAACACCACCTATCGGAGTTATGGAGATTCATTATTATTAGAAGTACATCAGTTGTGTGTGTGTGTGTGTGTGTGTGTGTGTGGTGTGTGTGTGTGTGTGTGTGTGTGTGTGTGTGAACCCTTGTACTCGAACAACCAACACTTATGGCTTCGTTAACCCGCCAGAGATTAATATGTTTACCTTGTAATTATTTCTTTTGTGGTGTGTCGTGACTTGTATGTAATATTTTGTCTCATTAAAAATCAAAATCGCCCCGATGATTAGTTATTTGAGTCATGTTGCGCTACACTAGACAATATTGTCATGGACGAGACATCACAGTGAGATAAAACTGTCTATTAGTCCAAGGAAACTGGTGATATACGTAGGAAAAACAACTTGCCCAGAACTGGTGGCAGTTGGAAAAGGGAGTGGTATGTAGTATACGGCTCAACGGCGATTTTTCGCCAAACATGGTAACCTTGATACCACTTATAGATTTAAGGCAACCCAATGTTTTGGTAGGAGACTAATCGAGTCGCCAAGATGGCTGAAATACCAACTTCGGCGGCTATCTTGTTTTGACGAGAAAACTCGCTTGGCGATATACATAACACGTATACTCCATATTTACCGAAAAAGGTTTTTATACGAGGCTGGACATCATTTTATGTGCACTCACATTATAATTTTTAAACTTAATACTCTGTCTAAAAAATATGTGCTCTTCTGTAATCTAATTTCTAAATTTTGAAGCGCTTTTTTTTCGTTTTGAATTGCATTTAGAATCTTTAGCACGCACATTATATGCGCAAACCCAGCGAAAGTCTGACATTTTCCGAGCAAAAAATATTCATCGGTCCTAACATTGTTGCGCTAAGATTTTGTTGAAAAATATGTCCTTTATTATACCAGATTTCATTTTTAGAAATGTTAACAATGCTCTCAAAAAGATTTTCAGCAACAATGTATTCTGTAAACAAAATTTAATTGTAATTACTATGCTTAGCCAACAATGCCTAAATGCAACAATCATCTCTAAACCTGTCGTGTTATTAATAAATAAGCTTTACAATGAAATTTTTATCTTGAATGCGAGTTTGCGACTATTTTATGCGTACTTAATATTCAACGATAAAGCGATTTATAATTTGTCACCAATGATGTGGCGATTTATAACCTTGTCACCAATGATGTGGCGATTGATTTTATTATTTTTTTACTTTTTGTTGCAAGAAGCAACATCAGCTCCGATCCGTAAGGATTTTAACATCAGGAGCAAGGTAAAGCTCTCTCTTTGTAAAATAATTGTGATTATCGTATCTATTGAATTTGAAAACATAAATATCACCAAATTAATTTATTTCGGATAATTTAGTTTTCTGTTTGTGCTACTTTAGGAATTCAACAAATTCAATTTATGTTACTCTTTTATCTTTAATTTAAGCATTTTTTTATTTTAATGCTGATTAAAACTTTGCAACTTTAATTTATTCGATCTAATTTGTCATTATTCATTTAAAATTGGTTTTTATTCAATTATATTATTAATTTTTATTATTATTCACTAAATCGCATTTCAATTCTTTTAATCTTGAAAAATTGTTCAGATCAGCTTAAAAGATATACCTATATATAATTCACATACAATTTAAATTGCTCATTGTGTTGCTCCTTTGCGACGTTAATTAATTATATTTACTATAACTATATACATTTTTAAGCATTAAATTGTTGAAATTAATGAACGAATTTACCAGGGTGAATTTCTAGTAATGAGTAAAGAGAAAGTTTTTCTTTTATAAACTATAATGGGGGGGGGGGGTTC
This sequence comes from Metellina segmentata, assembly GCA_947359465.1. Classification (NCBI taxonomy): domain Eukaryota; kingdom Metazoa; phylum Arthropoda; class Arachnida; order Araneae; family Tetragnathidae; genus Metellina; species Metellina segmentata. The sequence continues at coordinate 13,773,797 of OX375878.1, forward strand.
TTTAATTAAAAAAAAGTTTTTATACTTATAACTGGAGCAGTTATTAAAAACTTAAAAGTAAAAAGCATTTAAATTTTGTAATGAAAGTACTAAATTGTAATGTGAATCAAAATAAGTTGCAAATTTAGAAAGCACAAATGTATGACCGGCGGAATCAGAACTCTTGAAAAAATGTGAATTTATGGTTGTAATTGCAAATACAATGATCAGTGAAATTAGTTTATAACCTCACATTCCGAAACATGTGCCTTTTAAGTATAAATTATGTAAAATATCATCGCATTTTATTTTGATGTTGTAGCTATATTATAAAGTTAGTAATAAATAAAGTCAATTTGAATTATCATTTACAGGATTATGGCTATGAAGACAACTTTGTTCGTGAAGTAACAGAAAAACCATTGAACGAAGAAAGTTCCCTTAACAACGGGGTCAGATATTTACCTCCCTTAAGTGAGGAATTAAAACCAAATGAAGTGTCGAGGGTAAATGAACCTCAAGAAGAAAACAAGAAGATGAAAAACCTATTTTCCCATCAAGTTTCTGAGTCAGAGGCACAATATGGAACAAAAGAAAATATATTGAACATGCAGAATAAAAAGTACCAGTCTTTGTCAACCGAGGTTACTGATACTGAAATGTATGAGGATAGAAATCCTACAATTAAGATAAAAGCAAAATCACCAATGTCTATAAAAATGAACCTTTACAAGTCAGTTTACGATTATATGAAGACTAATCTTTGGAAAAGCAGACGCGAAACGAAATCAGTTCAACCACAGACGAAAGAATTTAAGGACGATGTAACGCACCTATGGGATCATAAAATTAAAATAGAGGTATCACCAATTCTTAAGAAGACAAGCCTATATAAGTCAATTTCTAACTACGTAAGTACTCTTTGGGAAATAAGGCATAGGGAAAATCCAGTTGAACAACAGACTAATGTATTCAAAGCCAATATAACACGACTATTGGATCCTCGAATAAAAGAAAACAACCTTAACTTGAAAGGGCGGCTTCACTTGAAGAGAAAAAAGGCCTCTCACCACCACCACCACCATCCGAGGAGAAATATAATCTCGAAAAACCCTGTGAATAGATCTCCAGACAACCCAGTACTCAGAAAGGAAGCAAGTCAAGTTTCAACTCCAAATCAGTTATCTGACGAAGTATCTAAGTATCATAATATTCACTCAACAACCAATATGGTTGAAAACTCAAATTCCACCCTGAGTTTGTTGGGCGTGCAATTACGGAACACAATTTGGCCTGAAGAAAAACTGGACACAAGCGAAAAACTGAAAGTAGCTATTTCAGAAAATGCAAATGAGACGAGTACGGATCATCAAACTAGACAGTTTACTGATGAAGAAGCGACAGTTAAAGTTCTAGAACTGGAGGAAGTTGGAACAGAGAATTTTGTAAAAACAACTTCGACAAACACCCAAAAACCAAATAGAATATTTACTGACCAAGTAACAACAGTAAATACTCCAGAATTTGATGACGTTGGAACAGAGAATTCAATACAATTGTTTGTGGTGAACAACAAGCATCCAACGACACCTTTTAGGAATGAAGGAACAACATTAAAAGTTCCAGAATCGGAAGAAGTTGGAACAGCGAATGTAGTAAAATCATCTGGGACGAACACGCAACACACAATGACACTTTTTACTAGCCAAGGAACAACTTTAAAAATTCAAGAGTCGTTAGAAGTTGAACCTAGAAACCTAGCAGAAAACCTAGTGAAATCAACAAGAATAAGCAACGGGCATATAAAGAGACAATTTAGTAATCTAGGAACAACGGTAGAAGTTCCACAATCGTCTGGAGCAAAGATGAATCAAACTAAACAGTCTATGTACGAATTAATTGGGAAACTCGTAAAAGTTTTAAAAATGGAAGATAAATTGCATTCCATTGAAGCCTCAAGAGCCTCAAGAAATGCTAAGGCTAGTAAATATTATAGTTATGCGGTTCTTGTAGTTGGTCTACTATGCATCACATTTATTTCGGTGCTTTGGTGGTGCAATTGGTATTCACGTAAAATTAAAAATCTGAAAGAGCAGTATCGCTCTTTACCAACGAGCGAAGAACTGAATCAAAATGAAGTAAGTGCAGACACAATTGGTTAGGTGTGCAAAAATTTACTTTTTGAGAATCAACTAATATTACCATTGAAAGGATCCACACACATGTGCCGACTAAGAAAACTGCCAAACTTGAGCGAAAAAAAATTGAATTAATTTCAAGGCGCGGTGTGATGGTTAAAGATAGTTAGTAAAAATCATCTGGCATATTAATGGAAAACTATGGAATATTTTAACACATGAAAACCGGAAGACAACATCAAATGTTAATGTTAGTAATGAGAAAGTAACGACGTATGTTCATGGTGGCAAGAGTAAAAACAATATTGTGGATGTCAAAGGAAAAACTACGACGAATATAGATGAATAACGAAGGAAAAGCAATGATAAATTAATGGATAGTAGAGGGAAAGGCAAGTGTGGCAATTTTAACGCCTGGCAGATGAAAAGTAAAGCAAAGTGCTTAACAATGGAAAAACACTGGAATTAGTGGTAACAGGAGACGAGAGAGAGGTACAAGTCAAATATTAATGGGTGACAACGGGAAAATATTCATGAATGGCAACTGAAAACATTGGCACATATTAATGTACCAGATATTAACGGATCCTACGGTGAAAAATGGCGAATATTATCTAACGCCAGTTAGGCTTATAACAATTCTTAAAAAGCTGAAACGACTCTCCTTGTCATATCAGATACACCTGCAGTGGATTCCTCTCATGTTGACCTTGAGGGCATTGAGATCGCGGACATCTTGGCCAAAGCAGGTGCTGGTGATGTCTCGGCGCTGTGACGAAGGCAAAAGCAAGCGCTCGGCGGAAAAGTTGAAAAGAGGAGCTGCTTAGATGCCGAGAGGTCAAGCCAGATGCTGAGAGGTCACGCCGCGTGGGAACCCAGAACGCCGGATCGCGAGAGTTGACGAGCTGGCGGTGGATCGAGGGATTGGATTTCAACGGCAGAGGAAGCAATATGTCTCTGTCGCGATGCCAGCTTTACGCAGAAGTTCATTTCCGCCGCTTCCACATGATCAGAGGAGACCGCGGAAACTTTTGTTCGTGCCGCCGTCCGCTAATGAAGCTACCGGCTAAAGGGGAAAATTAACCTCCAATGGACAGCCAGATTTTGAACCAGCCAACAGCGAGACGACAAGTGAGTCGAATGAAACGAGAGGGGAGGATGCAACAACCCCCTGGAACTTTCGAAGTCGAGGAAGACGGGAGAAAACTTTCGAAGGGAGAGGTCAACAGACCCGAGGGATCAACCTGATCCGGCTAAGTGAAACCCTTTCACAGTTTCCCATACCCCGTTCTCTGGAGACGTACCGAGTCTCGACAGCTGTTCGTGGACTCAGAGAAATTTCCCAAACTGGGATTCCATCTATCAGACATGCGGAAAGCTTAAACCTGAGTTGCTGTTTTGTTGACTTAAAGCGAACACCGAACCTGCAGTTAGGATTACAGGAGCTGGGAATTACTCAACCTAATGCCATTTAGAAAGCTCAAACAAACTGAAATCTCGTACAGGCGCGCGAGAACTTTTGGAGAAGCTCACCCGAGCTAGAAACATTTACTGGCCCGAGTAAGGTCTGGAGATGGGCTCACCCGAGCTGGATAGTCCATTTGGTGTCCCGAGGTCAAGGACAATTAACCATATTCTATCACCTGGACTCTGTCGGCCTGTATAAGCTACCTACCAAAATTCGTTAAGGTTATTCTTTCGTAAATAAAACACATGCTTTAGTCCAGACCACTGCGAACTATCTCTTCTACTAGACGACGCTACATGAAACACTACAGATTTTTCCTTTGGACCAGAATTGCAGTATTAGTCACACTATAAACTGTAAGAGAAATCAAGTTCCTGGTATCTGACAATCATTCTTTTATGGTTTATTTTCATAAAGCGTTCTCAAGTATCTGAAAAACATAAAATAGAATGTATTTAACTAATTAAACCATTCAGAACTAATAATTATTGTGACACAAGATGCATAAAATGTAACTTAGACCTCATATTCAATGTGTAAATGTTAATATTTATTCTTCCATATAATTTCAAACATATAAAGAAAAAAGTTATCTGATCTAATAAAGTGCTGTCTGAATTATCAATAAAACAATATCTATTTCACAAATTGATAGTTGTTGTGATCACTATAGTTGATGTATTTTCCTCTTATTTTTACGTTTAAATACTTTGATAACACACGGGGACAATTTTGAACACATTTTTTGTTGAATTTGATTTCTCAGCTGTTTTAGAGTTAAATAGGCATGCTGATTTCAAAACTGTAGCTAGTTTCTTTGTACCACGTTAAGTGTTTTCTCCACACCATTCACTACACCATTTTTTGTCTTGACTAGTTTATTTACGCCTAAGTTACTGTAGTGAGGCGTTGTGTGTCGCTCTGATATAGTGAAGCGTATTTCGAAGTGGAGTCAGAGTTCTTGTTTGTATACAAGGTTAACAGTGTTTAGTTTTTATTTATATATGAACTGAAACTTTTCCTAATGTCTGCCTTTGCTAGTTCGCATCGTAAGTAAACAGCTCCGATTCGTTTTGTTATATATGTGGCAGTTTTACCATTCAAAGGATAAGCATCAATACATTTGTCAGGCAAGCCTATTTTTCCTATTTTAAAGTGAAAATTGGTGATTAATATAGATCATGGGCCCCTCACAAGATTGCTAGCATAGTGTCGAGAGTTTATGGATGTGGACAAAAGGAACACGTGATAAATTTCCATTTGGTATACCTATGATTTGGCGAGAGCCCAGAGATCACTCAAGTGATTGTTACTTTTGTATAGTGAAAACGTCAGGATGTAACAAGAAAAACAAATGTAAAATAGAGTAACCTAGTTTACCATCAGCTATACGCCCAGTGCCTCATTCAGATGCAATATCCCATGTACCAATTGGATCATCTGTGTTGACCTTAAAATGGTCTGCTTCCTCCTTGGCCAGCAACGCGGATATACCAAGTATCCCTTCTTTTTTGTGTATGTGGTACAGCAGAGCTCGTGACAAGCATTGGGTGCAGTGGAATTGGCTGCCAAGATCTGAACTGAAAACTGGTGATCCAAACATTTTACCTCAGCCACTTGTCGACAGAAATAACATTATATTTCCACCTCTTCATATAAAACTGGGTTTCATGAAGCGATTTGTTAAAGCTTTGTCAATATTGAAGGAGACTGTTTCAAAAATGTCATTTCGGCATTTCCTAGCCTGTCATTTGAAAAGATAAAGCCGGCGTGTTTGATAGTCCAGATTCGGCAGATCGTTAAAGATGAACATTTCATCGGAACAATGACAGAACTTCTCAAAAGAATACTTGGTTGGTTTTCAAAAACATTGTCAAAGACTTTCGTGGAAATACACGAATACATAATTACGCTGAAATTGTCCGGCAACTCTAAGAGAGCTTCAAAATGCTTGGTTACAACATGAGCATCAAATTGCATTTTTTACATAGCCATCTTGCTAACTTCTCAAAAAATCTTGGTGCAGTCATTGATGAGCAGGGTTAGCGATTCCACCAAGATTTGAAGGTCATGAAGGCATGTAATCAAAGTAGATGGGATGTACATATGATGGCTGGCTATTATTGTTGGAGCATCAAGCGAGAATGTCCACAGATTAAACACTTCAGAAAAAGCTATAAGCTAAAATTTTTTCCTTAATATGCATGTTTACCGTTTGGTAAAAAAAATTTACTATTTGTATGAACACAATTTAACTTGCAGTAACTATATATAGCCTTTGTATGAATAAAACTATTCTTTGTGAACAGTATATTTGGTAAGTTTTCCCTTTATCTGTCCATTTTGTATGATTTTTAAAACAAAGAGAGGAGGGTATCCTATAGTTTAAAAAGTTGACGTGATAGACAAAACCTGCGGTTATTTTTGGATCCAGAGGCCAAACTTTAGTCAAAAACAAGTCACAGATCTAAGACAACGAAATTGCTGTTCCCCAGTGTAATATGTTTATTCATCGCATATTCCATTAAACATTTCACTTATATATTATTGTTTTTAAGGTAACAAGTGATTGGCGCAGTTTGTCCTGTTTTGGACTTTGGCCCACTAAACGCAACTACTGCCTACTTATTGGGTATACGCATACGGGCAACGACGAAATCATAGTACGAAGTCCATAGTCTATGGATGGGGATCCCCGGAAATGTGAAAACGTAGTACTGTAAACTGCAGACTATTTTAAGTATAATATACATAAATCTTTATATTTATAATAGATGGTACTACAAGAATTAACTTAAAAAAGAACCATGCATATGTTTAAGTTAAGCAATGAGTGCTTAGGTTATATATTTTTATTTTGTGAGGCCCCAACTCGATAATGGGACCCAGAGTCTGGGCCATTTTAATCATTCCTCGTTTAGACTTTCATTCCTTTTCTCATGCGTAGGAAGTGTCAATTTGTTTCTAAAAGGATAACCTATTTGCGACGTTTTTAAAATACAGTGACCTCGCTAATTTGACTTTAAAATTTTTGACCATCCGGGGAAAATCTGGATTTAATTTTACACAAGTTTTGTGATTAAATTTTTTCAGCCTCCATAATTGCATTTGAATTGATTAATCCGACCGGGCAACTGTAGCCTAGCATTAAATATGGACATGAAGTGATAAGTCATTGTTCTTCTTCAGTGACCCCTTTTTAAACACTGGATTTGCCTAACTCTCAGTACACAGGTCTGCTCACTTCTACAAAAGGTTGTACACAACGGTCTTTCATTGGATTCGTACTCGTACTATTGCTAGTCCGTCTTCCTCTTCCAACCGGGTGGTTCAAAAATACATGGTGTTGTCCTCGGAATCCTACCCTTAGGGGATTGATCCCGGACCTTCGTCAATAGCCCGTTGTGCTGCTCTTGTACGACGTGAATTAAAATTAAAATTTCCTTACCTCTTCCAATAGGCCTTCCGCTGGTCCAGACCTCCAGGACAGTTAAAATCCAAACAATTGGATACTGAGCTTGAAGAATGGATGAGGTAGGTAGGTATTTCAATTAACGTCGCACTAGGGAAAACATAATGGGCTATTGGCCATTATGTTACTGGTCCGGGATCAAACCCGAAGGCAAAGATCCTTGGACACGCAAATTTGAACCATGGTCCGATGACAAGGACACTCCTGAGCTGGGATGAGGTTCGCGGCTAAGTTGAAGTTGAAGTATATGGGGACCTTAATCGTTCGTGCTGCAAGTATAGCTGCGGTTTTCATCCTCAGAACCTTACCGAAAGCATCCTTGATTCTACATCGGCGCAATTTTTACACGGTCCCTTAGAGGAAGCGGTGAATGGTGGACAGGAATAGATCAATGAAGTTCTTTGCGTATGGATATCGACAGCCCCATGGGAATGCATCCCCACTCCCGTTCTCCAATCGCCTCGTCGTACGGATTGATCGGTAACCTCTTTTTTGTTCTTGCGCCTCTTTCTCTCCCCCTCCCTCCAATTCCTCTTTCTTTTCTTCTTCCAATATAAATCTTTTCTCTACCTCGCTTTCATTTTGACACGCATATACAAGAGTTAACTGTTTCTCCTTCTTCCCTCCCTCCACCTTCAGCTAGAGACAATAGCCGGGAAGAAGAAGAAAAAAAAAAAACCGGGAGTGCGGAAAAGAATGGTTTTTTCTTTTCGCAGGACTCTACTTGAAAGTTCTTTAGTTATGAAGGTGATTTTTTTCCCGTTTGCCTCACGCTGAGCTTTACGGGATAAAAATGAGTGCGTGCCGTATTGTGAGGAAATAAAACAATGGAGTCAGATAAAGCTGGTTGTATCTTTATGACACCGACATAGATGGCGCCACAGTCGAGGTTTTAGGCGGATTTTTTTCTTCATCTCTTGGAATAAAGCACCCTCTTTGTTGGGTTGTTTATAAGCAATTAATCGATGAGGAAGCTGGGGTGAAAGTATGTGTGGGATTTTTGAGTGTTATTAAAAGCAGTTTTTTTTCTTGGGAGAATATTAAAATGACAGTTAATTGGATGAATGGGCTTAATGAGTATTTTAATTTCGAAGACAGTGAATCGGAGTGAGTGTATCTCTTTTAATTACGAATATTTTACAAATACAATAGCTTCAAGTTTTCGACTTAATCGTTTTTAAAATATAGTAGAATCCTGATTATCCGAGTTCTAATTAAGAGGTAAGGTAAGGTAATTTTAATTAACGTCGTACTAGAGCAACACAACGGGCTATTGACGACTGTCAGGGATCAATCTCCAAAGGTTCGAGGACAACATCACGTAATTTTGAACCACGGTTGACACGATGCAACACCTGAACACAGATTTAGAGTGCACCAGCCGAATCTACACCATACACTTATTAATATCCATACACTGACCCGGATTCTAATTCTAATTAACAGAGCTTAATTTCATACCGAGTTTACTTGCTTTATGAATCATTCATTAGCAATAAGAACTAATAGAATACATTTTTGTGTGTTTCATTTAGGTTGTTTAGAGTTACTATGTTCATGTTATCCGAGTTTCTAATCACCCGAAGTGTCCTCGATTCACATTAGCTCGGATAATAAAGATTCTAGTGTGTGATTGCATCTATATATATAATTCTCTTACGTGGCACGAAAAAAAGACGTTATTTGTAATAGCGTTTTGGAAACACTGTACGATTGTTTGTTTCTTGCGAAGTCTCGCGCATCGATTGAATTTATAGCGTTATCGGATGAAATTTTATTGAAAAAAAAAAGGAAATTTTAATGAGCTGTTGCAGTTAGTTTATAATAGAAATCAAAGAAAGCGGGGTATCTTTTCAGGGCCATTTAAAAAACGGTCCTTTTCAGGGCCTACAATTATAGTTCAACAAGACGCTTGCACTACAACTTTCGGCAACAAACTCAATGAAAAAGTGTGGGTCGTTTGAGTGCTGGGAAAATGTACACTCAAACAACATGCTGGGTATTCAATTTCCAAAGCAACGCTCACATTTCGAGTCAAAATTTGCACAAAGTTTTCATTTGAATTCTGATTTTAGAGATACTGTATATATTTTTTCTGTAATACAGCAAATTTAGATTTGAAAAACGTTTTTTTGGTAACATATTTTGTAAACAATCCCTTCTGCTAGGACACCTGTCTTCATTGAGGCGAGCGAAGCGAGCATAGGTTCGCGCAGCGAACCAATGAGGATTGCGAAGCAATCCTCCGGGGTTTAGCGAGCGTTTGCGAGCAGGGGGCAGGCCCCCTAGTACAGACATATACCTCCAAGAGCATGTTGAAGGTAATTTTTTTGTTTTATTTAAATTTTCACCTTCACCTGTTTTTCTATCAAGTACAATAATTCTAGTTTGATCTACTTGAAGTGAAACTCCACGTGAAATGTAAAATTAATGAAGTCTCTGCTTCATAGTTTAGCAGTGTGAAACCAGAGGAAAAACATTCATTGCAGTGTGAAACCAGAGGAAAAACAAATAAAGGTATGTCATAGTTCCTAGAAAGGTATCGTAAATTAACAAGGTCTTATAACTGCAAGCGTAAAACTGTCAGACAAGTATAATGCATTTACATAACATTTTCAGTATTTGTTTAGGTCCAAAGTTTTTTATGGATACACATGGGGTTTCAAAACTTCCTGTGCCGACTTTTAGGTCCGATGCACACATCCGGTTTTTCAACGTGCGGCACCGAAGCCCAACTATGCACACATAACCGTGAAATGACGTAAGTACTCATTTCGCGCCATTTGGGAAAAATATTCTATGGAAGAAAACGTGTTTAATTCGCTTATTTGGTGTTAAAAAAAGTATATTTTGAAACAAAATAGACGTTACTGGGTACAACCATTTATGAATTATTATTTATATTCCATTTATTTATGAAAACAAGGTACTTCAGACCGGATACGCGTGTGCGGCGAGCTGCGGCGCCTTGGGGCACTGCGGTACAAATTGCACGCAAGTTGGACTTGGCGCCGGAGGCATGTCTTGTCTTGCATGTGTGCACCACTCCATTAGATCTAATGTATCTCAGACTGCATTTGCGTTGCCGCAGCGGCGCCGAACGTTGAAGAAACGGATGTGTGCACCGGGCCCAAGAGAAGATGAAAAAAACACAAAATTGCACCTTACACACAAGCATCCCCGGGTACGATTGAAGGTACAAAGTCACAGAAAATGAAATTCACCAAATATTGGGAAACAAATCGAGAAATGAGAGATAACAAACAGGCGTACTCGAATCCCATAACATTGTGCCAATTTTAATCGGTAGTGGCACTAGTCATGAGATGGAAGTAATGAGTCATTTTAGAATCGCATTGGAACTAAATCATGTGGGTAGCTGCTGTCTATGTCACCCTTTTTGGCTTACTAACGTTTTACTTGTGTTGGTCGATCGGGGAAGATTACCTCGCTGAAACGTATTTATACTTTCGTATTTCCAATACATTCATTTTAGTTAGTAATTGGTAATTTTTAATTAACTTCGTACTATAGCAACACAACGGGCTACTGACGACGGTCCGGGATCAATCCCCTAAGCGGGAAAGATCCGAGGACATCACCAAGTAATTTTGAACCACGGTCAGATGACGAGGCAACACCTGAGCTGGCACCCCACTCCAAACTATTTACCTACTTACAAACTATTACATTTCCGACGTAACTATCTTAGGAATACAACATTCAGATGTAAAACGACTTCGTTTTCGGGATGGTTTGTGACAAGGTAATTTTGATAATTTTTAATTAACGTCGTACTAATGCAACACAAAGGGAAATATCCGAGGACAATAGCACGTAATTTTGAATAAAGGTCAGACGACGAAGCAACACCTGAGCTGGCACCCCACTCTCCAAACTTCCACACCAACCTAACGTGAGGACTTTCGGCCACGACAGATTTAAGGTGAACCAGCCGCCTCTACACCATACGCTTCCAAACATCCATGCGGATTCGAACCAGGAACCTTCCGATCGAGAGGCTAACACCTTAACCACCATACTGGTTAGTCGGCACGTTCATTTTAAATGTTATAATCGCTACCATCGTTAGATGACGAGTGTTGTACTCGAATCTTTCCCTTCCGGTTTGTTCTCGAACCAACGCCAATAGCCAGCTGTGTTGCTCCAGTGTGACGTTAACCTTTACGCTGCGGCGCTTGGATTTTTTTTCAATCGTCGCACAGAACGGCTCTTTCTTGACTCTCCGAACCCCCTTACCTAATTACCAAACTTGAGCGATAGGTCCATGTGGGGTATTTACGACCGACGCTTTCTTTTCAACAGGGTGATTCATAAGTAAGTATACAGTTTCCAGAGGATGTAAAACAGGAACAGTTTAAGACACAGTCCCCAAATGCGAACTGTTAGCAAGGTATACTCATAAAGTTTGTATCTCCCTCCAGAGCGTAGTGACCTAGGCGACTGTGAGCGTGTCACGTGACTAGTCAGTGAAAATGGCTGCATCTGCTTTGGGGAAGGCGTTTTGTTTTCTTGAATGGAGCAAGACGGAATCTGTCACTATTGTGCAACGGCATTTTCAATCACGATTTTAAAAAGAACCTACAACCAGAAAATTAATTTACGATTGGTTTAAAAAGTTTGAAACTACGGGCTGTTCTGTTTGTGCGCAGTTCCAAAGCCAGGACGACCGAGTGTATCGGCAGATGTCGTCAAAAACTTTATTCTTCCAATTGGATGATAAAGTCGAAAAGTTTTAATTCTCCAATTAGATGGTGCACCACCAGACTGGTCAGGTGACATGCGAAATTCATCTTCACCGATGGATTGGACAAAACGCCGACTACAGCATGACACTTACCCAATGGCCACCCAGATGCCCTGATTTAACACCATGTGACTTTGGGTCTACATAAAGGATAACACATTTAACCCTCCTCTTCCTGTTGATATAGCGGAGTTGAAACAGCGTATCACAACCACTATCACTGCACTTGGTACCCTAACATGCGTCTGGGCAGAAATGGGTTACCGGTTCGATTTGGGTAGTGTGACTAAGGGTACACACTTAGAACATCTGTGACTGTCTCTAACAAAACTTGAAACATTCACCTACACCAGGCCTCGAAATAGATTTTTTAATACTTAGGTCCACCTTGTGCACCTAAGTTTTTAAATTAAGTGCACAGGTTATATTTTAAGTGCACATTTAAAAAAGAACGTAATGCAAGAGCATTAATGTAATATAAACTACTTTATTAGTTTTTTTTTTTTAATAAGTTAGTAGAAGATGGTAAATAAAAATATTTAAACACATAAATTCTCCCTTCTCTCCTTCGCACGGCTGTCGCGACAGTCGCTTCAATAGAGCCATCTGGAAAATGTTTCGATCATCGGAAACTTCTGGTGGCAGTGACACAAGAAAACCTTCCTCCTGTATAAACCCGTTATGACCCAGCGATTTTGTTTTCGCATAGTGTGTGTTTAGGAATTTTAATTACGTTCCTTTAGAGCAAGAGAGGTCGATACTAATATTTTGTTCAGTTATCATAATAACATAAAACACGTCCCCCCCCCCTTTTTTTTTAACGTTAGGTGCACCTAGCGGGAAAAAATTAGGTGAATAATTTTATTTTCATGTTCACATTGCATCTGTGCACCCGGGTATTTCGAGCCCTGACCTACACTTCTGTTATAGGTAACACAAACTATCTTATATTGTCACTGTTATATAATGTGCTGAAATTGTATACTTACTTATGGATCACCCTGTATTGTGTGTCTTGAGAAGACATATCACCGGAGCGACTTTCTGCTTATCCCAAAGCGATTCCACCTCACCGTCGGCATGTTAGGGGGTCACCGAACAAAAGGAGGGATCCTCTAGAACAGTGTTTCCCAAAGTGTGCTACGCGTACCCCCAGGGGTACGGGAAGAGTTTGGTGGGGGTACGCGTTGCTCCGGAGTTTGGTGGGGATATGCACTGCACTGTGCTTCGCTGCGCCTTACGTTCTCATGAGTCAAGTCAAGACAGTCTTGTAAGGTGTGACATGATCCGAAGTGACACGGTGGAAATATACCACACTTCGTTACAGAAACAACTTACTTCGTTAACCCTCCGTCGGGCGTAACCGTCCTGACAGGCACAGCTTTGACATGAACTTCAATATTTTCTTAATGATAGATTTGAGTTGAGATATTGTTTACATGACTGGAAATGGCTAGCGACATGACAGCGACTGACCTTCTAGAGTCTAGAAGGTCAATCGCTGGCAGCTAGTAAATGGCGATCGATGCCAACGGTCACTTTAAAGGGAGATAACATCCACAGTACGCAGATCTATACCATGCCACTGGTGTAAACGAAAGTTTAGTGGTAACAATTGTTTACCTGTCGCAGCGCAAAAGTTAATTAAAATACCTACTATCTATCAAATAATTCCTTATAGCCGCGTCATATACTGTCCCTGAGACATCAATAAACCTATTATTTTTCATTAAACTAACGCGTGCGAGAGAGATTTAGTCTTGGGACCCCGTCACAATTTTCTCTTAATTAGATTTCTTTATGTCGCTCTTTTTTTTCCACTTTCTCCTCTCCTGAGCCTTAATGCGTATTAATGAAAATTGATTACATTTCTTTCGAAATCATTTTCGGTCTATCTCTGTCGCAATCTCTGACTGTCATAAAATAATCCGGACCTTGAATTAATTAAATGAGCCGAAATAAAACGCGTTTTCACTAGGAAGAGTTCTTTGAACGTGTACTGAGAGAAATAAATTTACTTTCGAACTCAGCGTTTGCATTTTTTCATGCAATTTCTGCAGTCATGACGAGGTTAAACATCAATCAGTTATTGTTCTGAGAAGTCTTTCGAACGTGCAGATTATCCCTTGATAATTCAATGGAAACTTGATTTACAGAGGATTGTGAAGAGTAGTGTAAAATATTGTGGCACCTTTCAAGCGGGTGGTCGTAAAATAGCTTCCCCTACATACGAGTGATAAACTTCCAGTAGTTCTTATCTATGATAAGTCTTTCATGCATGCAGATGATCCCTTGATAGTTCATTGGAAAGTAGAATTACAGAGGATTGAGAAGAAGGAAAAATATTGTGGCAGCTTTCAAAAAGAGTTCCGAATGGTCATAAAATAGCTTCCCACACAACGGGTCCCTAGTGTTTAAACATATCGCACCCCGGCAAGAAAAGTGACAAAAATAAAAATTATGATGTTATGTCATTGTAAAATATGTATGACGTGCACCAGCGTGCTGTATTACTATTCTATAGAATTTAATAGAAGTTAGCACCATAAATACTTACCTAAAATCTGTGCTCAGATGGCAAAATGTTATAAATCACTTTTTTTTAATTTTCGTGTCAGCAATTTTAATATTCAAGACAAGTGGTTCTGTGGTTTTTGACTTATTACATTTTTCCACCTTTGTTTTCTCATAAACTGAAAGAGAAAGACATACGACATTTTGCCACCTTCTAAACAATAACAAACCAGACTCCAGGATGGGACTTACTCAATTTTTTGGGAAATGTGACTTTTGTAACATTTTGGCATCTAAGCACAGAAATATAAAAGAAACTTATACTATTTCAATATAAGTTTTGTAGTATCCTTTAAGTTGATGTTTCTCGATTTCTGAAATTTTAAGCTGTGTCACTTTTCTTGCCGGATGCGATATGGGAGATAAGTATTTTTAATTAGTAACACAACGGGGTTATTGGCGATGACCCACTATCAATCCCGAAGCAATTTTGAACGAAACGGAATGAAACATGCGATTAGGAGATTTCGAGGTATCTGCTACCGTGAGATGCAAATAACAACAATAGAGTTCTCATGGTTATGGATACAATTAACAAATTTCGAATATTAAGCTCCTGCGCATCTTGGACATTGAAGGAAATGAAGCTGCAGATCAAGAAATCCAGAGAATTAAATTGCGAACAAATGTATGCTAAGGTTTTGGTAAAATTCAAACTCCTGTTACAAAAATTTAAAATAAAGCAGCAAATTTTTGAAATAAACAACGAAAGCAAAACCACCAACTCAATATCCAGACTAAGAACAGAACATTTTAATGGCATGAAAATCAGCAGTGATGGAATCAGAACATAAAGACGTCGTAACAGTTGTCTGGGTGTTAATCTCACACATAATCATATATTCACATGCCCTGCATTCGAAGCAGCTCTACGAGTCATCGTTTCCCATCCCGAAGAATAGCGAGAAAATATTCGATACTACCAATACTGTGCAAAATGCACACGGCGACATCCGACTCATAAAATGGACAAGAGCTGCAATTGGGTAAGGTATATGGACAAATTATGTTCAATAAGTTAAAAATGATTTCTTAAAAGTTATTTCCTGGCATTAAAGAGTTCAAAAGAACAGATTTAATATCAAAGATGAGTTTAACATCTTTGAGAAAACAGGTCTGTTTGGTCTAAACTCCATTTAAAATAATTTTGAAATTCGTCTTTCCATCTCCATAACTTTTGGCAAATTGTCCTAACGGTTGAAACATGTAATTAGATTGACAACATACCTGTTTTTCTCCAAAAATAGTGCATATTCGCTGGTAATTTATTCCTGAGAATTTACAAACCAATACACATGTACCAAATAATATTATTTCATTGGGAATACATGAGAGGGATTTCAGCCATTTAATATCTATTAATATCCCTTCTCTAAATGTACATATACTCTAGTGACCTTAAGTGACTGTATCAAATCGTTGATGATAAACGATTGCTAAAACAAAGACACTGATTTCACGAGGTCATTAGTCATCCAGAAGTACTCTGCGGAGATCTATTTTTATTTTAATAGAAATATGTGGCTTTTTCAACCATTGAACACCAAGCCATATGTCACCAATCTGATTATATTGGCACTTTTCCAGTCAGGCCTCGAGAGCATGCATAAATGGTCTGATAATGACAAATGGATCCTAAAAAGAATTATTGCTCGCAGTGGTCAGCAATAATCCAAAAGTACGTGAACGATTAAATCACTTTTTAATGCGATTCGTCCATTTGAGGTAAGTTATGATCATGCGTCATCATTATCATAGACATTCTAGATCAGTGTCGGGAACCTATGGCCTTAACCCTCCTGGTGGTTCATGTTCTAGTCGTAAACTGCCCTACTTTGGATAGTCTCTGGTACAACGACCTGTTCCAAACAGTCGCCAGTTGTTAGCGAGGGACAATTTTCTTTGAACTTCTTGGATCTATTTTCCCCTTGGAGCAACAGGGTAGTTTTGTTTCGACAAGACATCTTGTTCTTAGTAATCTTGATCAGATCTTGGACAGATATCTCGTCGAAACCAATTTTAGGGTTAAGACAACAGTGGATCTAAACCGCATGGTGAGTTGAAGAGGTCGGGGTCGGGAAAGCAACATGTGGTCTTCTAGATACCGAAGTGCAAGACTTTTAACTGAATACAAATTATACAGAACAAATCATTTTATTCTTATAAAAACAATTTTTGTTTCTCATTTAAAAAATTATTTATCTTAATATCACGGTGGTGCATGTTTCACTTACCAAACCATAATTAAAATAGGTATAATTGTCTTTAAAATAACAAGTATTTATCTATAGTTTAAGATACACGCAGTTACATTTACATTGAGTTGTTTTCAATAAGGATAAGCAATAGAGTTAAATCGAAAAAATGATGGAATAAATTGAAGATAGAACCCCACCTGTCAACATCCTTAATCGTGCTGATTAGACTCTCAACATCGGTTGTTCTAATATCGGCCTCTACGTGTCTGCTGGGTAGCTCTCTTAATCCAAATCACCACCTCCCTTTTTATGGGGTAAAATGTTTGTCATAGAAACTTCCAGTGATTAATAAAGTAATTATTTACCAAATGTTTCCCAAGTACCCCAGCTGAATTCAGAAACTTAGATAGATTAGGGGGTTAAGAAACAAAAGTCCAAACACGTAATGTATCACACCTCGCCCTACTCGTAAAACAAACACGTCAGGAATCTAAATACATCCAGTCTTAATTTCAATAATTTTATTATATGCTAAGTACAAGGTTAAGTACAAGAGTGTTTCACCACAAATACACTACGGCCTCCTCATTTAACTGGAAAGAAGGACCTCACTTTCATTTTTTTATTTGTAAATGCAACTAGCAAATGCTACGGTTGCCGTAAGAAGTCTGAGCCATTCGGTAGGAGGGAGTAAAAAGCAACTGTAAAATTATCGGGAAACGTTGGAAAACGCGCGAGTCCCGGCTATATTCCAATTTAGAACTACGCCTTATGTCACGCGGAATAATTGTCACCGATTTCAGCTCACGAAACCTACAATTTATAAGGGGCGTGGCGACGACGTTAGTATCGTTTGACAGTACCAAGGTTTTCAGCTAGCGATTACTAGGTGAGCATTTTGTTTACTATTTAACTCCTTTCAGACGAGTCCACTTTGTACTTATGGGCTCAGGAAAATTTCAATCTAGACAAATTAAAACAACTCCAGTATTTATTTCGAGACATCAAGAACATTGTATGATAGAAGGGGGTCCCCCGAACACCCCACCAAAGAACACGTCCCTGATACAGACCCTTTATAGGGTTTCGGTGCCTTAAACGATTTTTTTTTTGCTATTTAACTCCTCTTAGACCCGTCCGCTTTCTACCTATGGGCTCTGTTAAACTTCAATATAGACAAATTAAAACAACTCTATTTCGGGACATCAAGAATATTTTATGAGGGAGGGGATTCCCAAACTCCCCACCAAAGAATGCGTCCTTGATACAGGCTTTGGTGCCGTAAACGATTTTGTTTGCTATTTAACTATTTTTAGACCAGTCCACCTTCTACTTATGGACTCAGTAAAACTTAATCTAGACAAATTGAAACAACCCCAGAATTTATTTCGAGACATTAAGAACATTTTATGCGGGCGGGGGTCCCCGGACACCCCACCAAAGAATACGTCCCTGATACGAGCTCTTTTTTAGGCGTCGGTGCCTTAAACGATCCGCAGCACACTTCGAAACAAAAGAAAATGGCGACAAAAAGAACTATTCCGTAACGTATCGCACTTCCCATCTTCGTCGTATTCGGAAGGAACGCAGCCATGCATCCTCACTGGAAGTTGAGTGAATCGCAAACTAAAGCCGAGATAGCGGTGTGGCGCGAGAAAGTTTTTCCCTAAATTTCAATAATTCTATTCAGATTATCCGGGCACTCCTGTATAATCCGAGCACTAACTTCAATAAAATAGCGCTTCGGGGGATAGGAGATCGGGAACTTGTGGCTCATAGAAAATTCATGCTCGTTCAATATGCGATAAGGGAATGGCTCCCTTGAAACAGAAGAATAAACTTAAGACGCGGAACAAAGCTTTTGGGTGATAAAACTATAATTTAGAGTAAAGTAACTATAAGACGGTTGATCTAATGGATTGATTTGCTCTAGGGTGTGGTACTTTGGTTAAAGAGAGAATAGAGAAGCGGTGTAAGGCAATGTGTTATATTGCTGGTTAGTTAACGCGGTGAGCTGGAATGTACAGTTAAACCTTGATTATTCAAGATCCATTAACCGAATGTGCGATTGTATTGATGCCTAACTTCTTCGCCTTATGAATCTTTCAGTAGCAGATGTACTATGTAGTACAATACATAAATGTTCATGTATATAGGTAGAAGGTTAATTAACGTCGCACTGGAGCAATACAACGGGCTATTGTCGATGGTCCAGGATCAGTCCCGAAGAGAACGATCCGATGAAAGCAAGTCGTAATTCCGAACCAAGATAAGACAACGAGGTAAAAACTCGAACTCCCACCTAAATTTCTAAACTTGCACATCACGCCAACGTGAGGATATTTGGCGACGCTGATGTTGTCGGGACCAGAGAGTCAATCAAATCACTCGCACGAAAATAAAGCACCATATTGATAACTGATGAATAAAAAAGATGATACATAGTTCAAAGCATACATTCAGATTATAAATCCATTAAAAAAAAATTCGAATGTCCTAAGGGGAAGTCATAAAACTTTCAACGAGAATACCTCTGGAATGCCACAACTCATCAAAAGACGCAGAGTAATCTTTTTGGGCTGTTTTCCAACGAGGGATCTGCCGTGATTCAAAATTACGTTGTGTTATCCTCGGATCTTTCCCTTCGGGGGTTGATCCCGGTCCATCGCCAATAGCCAGTTGTGTTTCTTCAGCGTGACGGTATTAAAAGAAATACTAAATACCGACTAGGACACTCTTGGTATGATGATAGTCAATTCTGACTTCCTTATATATGGCCAATATACGCTTAATAAAATCTTTGCTCTCATCGTTGAATTATCTAGATATATGTGAAGGTAGGGTAATTTTAATTAAAGTCGCACCAGAGCAACACAACGGACTATTGACCACGGTACTGTATTAATCCCCTAAGGCAGTGATTGGCAAACTCTTTAGTCAAAAGAGCCAAAGATCAGCAGTACAACGATTAAGTATTCTTTTGAGAGAAAAATTTCTTTTCGAGAACCCTATTTTTAGGAGTCGGTTTAAACTAGTTACTAACATCACGAGACCTAACATCACGTCAAAAAGATCGTTCGCATGAATAGGTAGAGCCAAAGAGTGAAAAAGAACAGCCAATGCTAGTTTTTTTTAACTGATCATATGAGTCAGGAATACTATTCCAGGTGTTGAAAATTATGTCTTCCTTCTCCAAGTCTTTCAAAGCAGACCACTTTTTCTGTGAACTAAGATCATATTTATTTTTCTCCAATTTTTCCATATCACCATTAAGGCCTTCAAATTTGGAGGAGCTCAATAAGTCTTTTTTTCTAACTTTAGTAATTGCATTTCAAAAGCGCCAATGTCAATATTAAAGAGAGAAAAATTCAATTATGTTACGCCAGTACTGATGTTTTTTAACAAAGGCTAACGCCGCTTTGCTATTTCTTAATTCCTGAAAACTCCGTAAAAAAGCTTCCGTCATATTCAAAATTGTTTTAAAATAGTAAATGTCAATTACCTAGTTATTTTCTTAGATGTTTCAGCTGGCTTTGAAAACGAATTAATGTTTCTCTTTCAGAATCTTGAGCAAAAATGGATAATTTGTTTTCGAATAAAATGACCTCTTCCAACATCGAAAATATTGTGTTTCCTTCCGATGTAATGTGCGATTAAGATTATTTAAATAAGATGTAGCATCTATTATGAAATTAAATTTTTGGATTCACTGATCGTCCTTTAGTTCGAGATAGTCAACACCTTTATCAAGGAAAAATGCTTTCATTTCAAATAATAAGTAAGCGAAATGTTTTAAAACATTTCCACTTGAAAGCCAACGTACCTTATTATTCAACAGAAGATCTACGTATTCATCTCCATTTAAACTAAAAATTCTTTAAATTGGCTATGATAAAAAACTTTAGCTGCAATTGTGTTGACAATCCTGATCACCAATATCATAACATTGCAAATTTCTTCTGGAAATGTCTGCGCACAAAGAGCTTCTTGATGAATGGTGCAATGGTACAAATAAGTATCTCGTGATTAATTTTTTTCTTCAAAATATTTACAAAACCTTTTTTTACTCCGGTCATACTTTTTGCCCCATTTGTTGAAATTAAAACAATTTTATCGAGTGAAATATGATGTTTCTCCATGCATTCAATCACAGCATTTGCAATATCCACGCCACCTGTTTGACCTTTCGACAATAATACTAAAAGTTCTTCTTTAGAACCCAAAGACGAAATAAATCGAGCAAAATGTGAAACTTGCGCTGCGGTCATTTATGTCTCAAAATTTGCCAACAGCTATTGATAAAGCTGAAACCAAAGATCTTCGATTTGCTGATTGGTTATATTCGAAGATATTTTGTCTGTTCTGTCGTTTACTGTTTAAGAAAACAGTGGTAACTCTTTAATTTTTTGAAAAGAATTTCTGCATTGGTCTTAAAATCCCGGAATAGTTAGCTCTTAGGATGCATTTATACAACAACTTTTAATGTATTCACCGACTGTGTATGGTTTGCCTCTCTTAGCAATCTCTTGACTAACAATAAAGCTTACAATTTCAACATTTTTGGAAGATTGCACCCAATAATTAAATACAGAACTTGATTTTTCTTGACTTTTCTGAAATTTCTCAACTGTTTTATTCAATGCATCTATGGAGGGATATTTACTGCCAGCGTTTAGTTGAAATCGATTCGTGACAGAGCCGCACTACAGTGACTAAAGAGCCGCACCTCAGTGACTAAAGAGCCGCACTTCACAATCATGATCACCAATATCATAATGAAATTAAAACAATTTTATCGAGTGGAATATGATGTTTCTCCATGCATTCATCATTTCTCCATGATTACTAAAGAGCCGCACTTCAGTGACTAAGGAGCAGCACTTCAGTGACTAAAGAGCCGCACTTCAGTGACTAAAGAGTCGCACTTCAGTGACTAAAGAGTCGCACTTCAGTGACTAAAGAGCCGCACTTCAGTGACTAAAGAGCCGCACTTCAGTGACTAAAGAGCCGCAGTTTGCCGACCACTGCCCTAGGAAAAAGATCTGAGGACAAAACCACGTAATTTTGAACCACGGTCAGATGACGAGGCAACTCCTGAGCTGGCAACCCAGTCTCCAGACTTCCACACCAACCCTACGTGAGGACTTTCGGCCACGACAGATTTAAGGCGCACCAGCCGCCTTTACATAATACGCTTACAAACATCCATGTACTTAACTAGATTCGAAGCAGGAACCTACCGATCTAGAGGCTAACATCTTAACAACCAGACCGGTTGGTCGGCTAGATACATGTGAAAGAAATCTAGATACAAAAGCAAATGGGAGATAAGAAGCCAACTTATGCATGTGCTGTAGTGGTAATCTGCAGCAGACATATGCACTACTCATTCTAGTAGAGAGGTCAGGTAGGAAAGTATTTTAACTATAACGATCCGAAGGTAACACCGTAATTCTGTTGGGTCCCGAATTATTTAGCGGGTAGCAATTGGTACCATTATTCGTTGTGAGTAGTAAGGGCTTTCTGTATGGTAGGACCACAGAGGAATTGTTTATTATGATTTGCTGCCATAAAATCAGACAATAAATTCGGAAATATACTGTTCTCAAATGGCAAAATTAAAGCAGAAGTCGAAGCAAAGAGGCCAAAACTGACCCATCGTCGAGGTGTTGTCTTCCAGCATGACAATGATCGGCCCCACTATTCGCTGAAAGACAGACTAAGATTTTTTGAGTATGGCTGAGATGTTTAGTGTTACTCCCCATATTCACCAAACCTTGCTCGCTTAGATTTCCACCTCTTCAGGTCACTTCAAAATTCTTTGAACAGCCTGGAGTTCAACTCTTTGGAGACTGTCAAACGCACCTCGATAACTTCTTTACAAATAAGTCAAATGATTGAAAAAATAATAATTTTACAGCTGCCAGAAAGATGGCAAAAAAGTCATAGAACAAAATGGGGCTTATGTGATTCACTAAAACTTTCTTATGTGTTTGTACTGCTTCGTTGGTATCTATCTTAAAAAACGCGCAGAACTTTCCGGATGACCTAATATATGTAAGTAAAAGGGCATTACATGAACAACATACAACTGAATGGAAAATCCAAATAAAGACTTAAAATAGAAAGGTATTATATCAGATAGATGTTTTAAATGTAGAGCACAAGAGCAATAAAAGCCCAACATCACGGGTTTTTCCACAGTAAGGGGAAAAGACAAGACAAAAATTAAAGCGCTCTCGAAATTCTATTTCACAGTGCTTTTATACTCAGCCTCACACACGTTAATAGGGTATGGAAATTAGCAAATGCCTCCGATTGGTCAATCCACTGGCTTCGGTTATCAGCTTTTAAAAGTTTTTTTTTTCTAATGGGGCGGGCACATTTTGACCGAAGTCATTGGCCACTACAAGGCCGGAAGTGATGGCCACTTGTGAAGGAGCACCCAGTGGGAGGGCCATCATTGCCCCTAACAATTACATCGTAATTTTGAACCATGTTCAGATGACGAAGCAACACCCAAGCTGGTATACGCTTACAAACATCCATGCCCGAACCCGGATTCGTACCGGGGACCTTCCGATTTAGAGGCTAACACCTTAACCACTATACCGGTTGGTCGGCGCTTTTAAAAGTAGTAGTTATTATTTGAAGGAATTCGATTCGAACTCCTGGTAGGTATAATTCGGATTTGAACTTGGCACTGGATTCAAGACAATCATAAATGGTTTCAGATTGAAGTGTTAAGACTTGCTAGATATTGTAGACACAACAATTATGAACCACGATAGATGACCAGATCAACACCTGGAATAGCACCTCACTACAAACTTCCACACAACAAACATTTGAGGACACAGCAGATTTAACGTGCACCAGCCCCCTTTGGATACGACGGTCTTTGGTTGGATTAAAACTCTCAACCCTCCGGTTGCTATCTGTTACTCTTCCAACCGGCGACTCCCACCTGTACTTTATTCTGTACCTAAGAGAGTATCCACTGTAAACTTACCTTCCACTTGCAGGTGTGCAGTTTCCGAGCTGACACTCCCCTTGTCATTTTTCACCATGCAGTGGTAGAGGCCGTAGTCTGCTGGTCCAACGTTGTCCAACTGTAGGGATCCGCTGTCCAGGATTTTGTAGCTGGAGTGACCGTTGGTGTGGATGTTCCGACCGTTCCTCTGCCACGTGATCTGGGGAGGAGGGTCACCTGTGGAATCGCAAGTAAAGACGACGATGTCCCCCATCATAGCAGTAGTGTTGCTGGGTCCCACCACTATGCTGGGCTCTGAAAAGGAAATAAGCACATACAGTTTGGCTACAAGTCATGCGCTGAAATTTAAATTTTTGATAGAACAGCTCTATTTTGCATTCATCGTACAGGTTTTGTTACCATTTAACAGTCGATGTCTTCAAACATTTAAAATGAGACCCACTTCATTTCTGATTTGTAAAACTTATTTCCGTTTCCCTGATGTATTGGTGAGTACAGTTTAATCTTAAAAAAAGTATTTTGTGTGTTTTCAATAATCTTTATGTATTAACCTTGTGTTTAGCGCAGCATAGTCTTCGCACCATAAAAACCTACATTCGAATCACTTATCAATCGCACGAGGTGGTATTTCAATTTTTAGTTCAATTTGCTGTCAGAAAAAGCTTTTTATCTGTATTATAAACACATTTTGCCGGTCTTTTTCAGTTTTATTCGCTTTGTGATTGGTTGATAGCGAGTCACGTGGAAGAGAGTCTTGTGGTTCGACGGGCTAATGAATTTGGAGCAAGCGCATACGCAATAAACACAGTTAGATTTTGTAATTAATTCATTCATACAATTTGAGAGTACGCGCTTGAAAGTATGCAATGTTTTCAGAAGAACCGGCCAATTCGGTAGCCGTTTTCATAGCAACAGTCGAATATGAAAATCTTAAAAAGTACTATTACAACACGGATCAGGTAAAACATCCAAAATTGTGATGAGATTTATTCTGAATTTTAACAACATGTTATTTATTTAACAATTTCCATTTTTATGTCGAAATGAGATGTTTTGTTTTCTTGACATTTTAAAAAACATTTTGTTTTTATTTACCGCATATTTCTGTGTATAAGACGAGAAGTTTTGGAACGTTATCTCAAGCTAAAGTAATGGGAGTCAGCTTATATACGAATCCGCTAATCTTGCAAAAAAAAGTAGGTAATTTTCCGTTACTCGGGCGC
Source organism: Metellina segmentata (assembly GCA_947359465.1). NCBI lineage: Eukaryota > Metazoa > Arthropoda > Arachnida > Araneae > Tetragnathidae > Metellina > Metellina segmentata. The sequence goes on from OX375878.1 coordinate 13,798,611, forward strand.
ATGCGATAGATATCGCAATGGTAAGGGAAGGGAACCTTCAATTAAAGTCGTACTAGAGGTCCGGGATCTATCCAGCAGCGATTCAAATGGGGATGGATTGTGAAGCAATCCCCTTCCCCTCATTGTTGATAAGCATAGTTCGCGAAAAGAATTATATATCATTGCTGAGCCCCCTAGTTTAAATAATAAATATTTATAATAAATAATAATGAATAAATATTTATAATAAATAATAATTAATAAATATTATAATTAGTAAAATGCGAAAAAAATCAGAGTAAATATAGATACAATGGTGCAAAATCACTTGTGGAGAATTGTGGGACTAATGTAATATATTCCGCATATGTAAAACAGTTCAGTTGACGTCTACATGCGAAAAGCACCGGCGACCGTTGGAACGAGTGTGAAACGGCCTCGAGTGACCTGGCAAGTTTAGACATAAATTTCACAGTTGCTGGGGTACGGAGAGTTGTAACAATCAATAAGGTCGAAAGATATCACAAATATGGCAATAGGACATGTTTGTGAAAGGACAAATCTTTGGAACGTTTGAAACTGGTCGATACCAAATCAAATGAATGTGCCTCGGTGTGTGATCTCCAGACTATGGCAAATGTTTCAAACCATGGAGATATTATCCCATGACCAGCACAAGGACGGTCAAGGGTAAACATCGCTCGGCAAGACCGATATTTGGCGATAACTGCTCGATGTCAGAGGAACCATTCTACCAGGCTACTGGCTTCAGCCATGACAGTCACCATATGAGTCATAATTTCGAGATAAACTGCTTACAAGAGACTCAGACCCGTCTATGCCAGACGACCAAGAGTTTGGATTGCCTTGACGTCTGTACAGCATTGTGAGCGTTTACAGGGCAGTTTGAAACATCGGCAGGAGTCAATCACAGTGGGGCAATTTGAGGTTCAGTGACTCCGGATTTAGTCTGAAAACTGATTATGGGCGTTACACGATCTGGATAGAGTGTGTGAAAGCGTTTCCACTCGGGAAACATCATAGAATAACATTGTTTTCCTTCAGGAAGAGTCATGCTCAGGGCAGGCATCATTCTGGATGGCCGCACAGAGCTCCACATATTTGACACGGGGTCTGTTGCCGGTCAAATATACAAATACGAGGCCCTTGAACCTACCGATCACCAGTTTTGAGGTGTCGTAGATCCTGGTTTCATATTCATTCCTCTTCGTCAGCACTGATTGATACTTTCCTTCAAAGTTAAGATATACAGCGCATGTCGTGGTCTGCCAACTCTCCTGATCTAAATCCTAAAGAGCATGCGCGGGATATGCTCGGGAGACATATTGCAGCCCTTCGCCAGTCATTAAGTGCCGTTCCGGAATTGAAAACCTCTCCATAAGACTTGGAACTTTTTGAGAATACAACTCATTCATACCCTCATCGAAAGTATGGGAAATCGTTGAATAACGTATGTGTGAACCAGAGGTTCTCGCACACCGTATTAGTTTTACGCACTTACACAGAAAACAAAATTTTAAAATTACAAAAAAATTTCATTGCTTAGTTATTCATAAATTTATTTCAGACAGTTGGCAAAGCTTTTTTTAACTATTATTTTAGCAACAATAAGATTAAAAATACTTCAAAAATTGACGTAACATACACTTGAATCATCACACATCATTTGCTTCTAAGTTAAAACAAGTAATTGCAAGTAATTAAGTAATAAACAAGTAATTAAGACAAGTAATTGCATATTTTTAAATGTAAAATACATATATCCTTAACCTTTTAACAATAAGTATTGCAATACCATAAAATCTTGAGTAGAAAATGTAATCTTAAAAAGGCACGTCGAACCAATAAAATTGAATACAGTTCTACCAGAAAACGCTTATGTAATTTAATATCTAGAATAGTTCCGACAGAACATTTCGCTTTGTAATGTGACCGGTAGTCTTTTCAAATCAAATCACTAACCTCTTTCAGAAAATTTGATGGCTTCTCAATTTTCAAATAAAAAATTCACACACAAGAATGCAAGTATTAAGCAACATTCAACGTTATAGTTTACTATCTCTGTAGAGCCGCGGTAGCTCAGTCAGTTGAGCGTCGGGCTCGCATCAGAAGGGTTGTGGGTTCTGTCCTCGGCGGAGCCTGCAATTCTGATGATTGCGAGATGGGCGCTTCGACCTGGCTAAAGACCGTCGTGTTCACTAATGGTGACTGGGGCACGTTAAATAGGTCGTGGTCACAAAGTCATCCATGTTCCCATACCAAATCAATACCTCTGGGGGTACCTGATCAGGGGGTTATTGGCCTCTGATTGGGATCTGAAATACGATATGTGTGAGTGAATGGATGTATGAAAGGGATCTTCCTGTAAAACGGATATGTCATGAATGTCGAGCTAAGTCGGACTTCCTCCCAATGGGGCTCAATAACATGGAAGGCGCACCCCCCTCGCCTCTTGCCGTCTTTAACGGTCCTGGCACTCCTCCGTTCTGTCAGTGTAGTCATAAGAAACAACAACTATCTCTGTTTATAAATCTACATATAAATAAGAATGGAGTGATTGTTTGTACCTTTGCTGATTTGACCTTACGGCGTATGGGCAATCTCATTTCTCTGTCGATTTTTAGCCCGTATTTTTTCTGTTTTTAATACCAAATTAGTCATATAGATGCCGTTAGTTTCCCACTAAATGGTAGTTTGCAAAGTCTATTTTTTTTTCTGATTTATAAAATAAAAACATGGGACAAAAGCAAGCGCTTTTGTCTGCTTTTTTTTAATGTCAACCGGTCACGTGTTTTGTATGACGACAAATTTGTATCATTCAGTGATAAGCTTTTCGCATGTATTTTACTTTTAACGATCATTTGTCAGCTTTATTAAAGTAGTGTAAACTATTTTTACCATAAAATATTGGCTGATTCAGACCGTATGCAGCTAAGTTCTTCGAACTGTGATTCGGAATCAGAATATAAAATATCTGTAAATGAGTCTGGGAGTATTTAAAGCTTTCTAGATCAATTCGATTGACTCTGATAGTAGTACAGATGGATTAAGACACGCAAAGCAATTTTTTTAAATTGATAAGACAGGTAAGTTTATGTAATAGTAATAGAAAAATTAATGTAAAGTATTTGTATTTCTTATATGGGGGGGGGGGCACAACGGTAAATGTAACTTCTCTACGAGGCGCTCATGTAAGAAGAAAAAACAACTTCCAGAAAAAACATTATTATTCTATTTTCAGTAAAAAAAATTGTTCTCAATGCTTAAAAATATTAGACATATTAATTTTGACAATAGTTTCCTACTTACAAATGTAAAATTAACAACTAAATACAATAAAAAAAATAATGTGACATTTTTTGGATCGAACTCGGGAAAAAATGAAACTGTTAAGGGGTTGAGATCTATTTAAATGGCTAGTTTGAAATACTTTTTCTCTCACTCTGAACTCTCCTGGTTGTTTTTCTTCGCGTCGCAAGCCGCCTTGGTGAAAAACATTTTCAATCGGAATCTTCAATCCCTTTGGAGTGATAGATAATTTTCCCCTCTACACTATGTATCTCTTCATCAACAAATTTGATCAGATATTGATGGTCGAGGTATCACGCCAAAAACCCCTGAAGGGTTAAGAAAGTAAGTGAAATAACTGTTGAAAGGTCAGTGCCCTCAACTAACATTTTCACATCCTATGGCACATGAAATCACTGGAAACATGTTATTATTGATAAGAAAAAAGGCAAAAGGAAAATTAACTATCGAATATTTACTCATCGTTTTTTGGAACCTGAGCACACACATTAAGGAATATACATTCATTACATCTATAGAGAAGACTAATGCAGTGGCATTGAAATACTTCCTGAATGGAGTATCTTCATCAAATCAGTATCAAGAGAGTTCTCTGTTAAAAGGCCTAACGTGATTTTTCAATATCACAATTCTTCTAACAACGAGACTGTTCCATAGAAAGAGAGCTGGAGTCTAAGTAGTTTGTTCGAAAACGAAGAAAATGAAATTTACTCTTAAAGATGAATTTCAGTTTTATTGTAAAACCTTTCCATGAGAGATTCACAAGCAAAGTCCGACTTAAGACGTAGACCTATTCGAAAGAGGATTCCTACCATCTCACACTATCGACTGCAACTCCTCAGTAATGGTTGCTATGGGTATTATTGAATAACCATGTATCGAAGTTTCCAGTACATTGATGACTGTAATAAGCAATTTTATTCCCAAATAGCAGAATCACCAAACCTCACTTGCGTTGAGCTGCAGATTGAAACATAACAGAATTATCACTTTTCGCTTTCGTGTCATGAAATATAACATCCTGTAACCTTTAGACAACGGCCGGTACAGTAGTTGTACCGTGATCGTGCCAAGAAAGAAATTAGACAACGGCCAGTACATCAGGTGTACTTTGTAAGTTATAAGAATCGCACCTATAAAGAATTTTGACTACGGCCAGTACATCAGTTGCAACTTGAAAGTTAGAAGAATCACGCAAAGAAAGAATTTAGACAACGGCTGCTACATCAGTTGTACCTCTAAAATTATAAGAATCGCGCCAAGAAAGAATCGATAGTGTTATATCTATAGCCGCAGTCAAACGGTTAAATGTCCGGAAAATAATTTGTTAACCGCATAAATTATTAATGCCCATATATCTACTCGTACAATACATTTAAACTATATTCTAAAGAGTGTTGTGTGGCAAAGTACGAAAAAGAATTACAACAGAAGTGGATTCTGAGGAAAGGATTATGAATGACATTTTTCATGTTAGTCTCCTGAAAAATTGCCATTCAATTTGTAAATATTCTACAATGAATACTCTGACAATCAGTTTTATTACCAATATTTTTTACGTGTAGTACTCATGCCCCGGTCTTGCGACATTGTCTAATTCCTCCATCTTTAAAGGAAGTATGACAAATTAATTTGATAAGACAGTCATAAAATTAATTTTTAAAGCGAACACATTTTTCTTGAAAATTTCACTTAGTGGCACATCAAGAACAGATGAACTTGTTTTAAAAATGATTATCTTCAGTGCAGAAAAAGCAAAAGTTGTCGCTTACCATTCTTTGAAAAATGGTAAATTACAGTTTGAACCTTAAGTTCCCTCTATATTGGTTGCATTTAAAATTTGCTTTACTCGAACGTGCATACAGTTTAAATTCGGTGAGCTTAAGTGGTTGGAAAAGATTGTTCTGCAAGCATTAATTTTCCGTTATTTTTTATATTGTGATCGCGCATAGTTACTACAACATATAACTAAAAGTAGAACATAATTTTAAAATGATTAAATAGTTAGCAAAAAAATTAGAAAATGTTACTTCATGTGGTCAACGAACATGATTTTTCATTTCGTTAAGTACATTTCAAAGCACTTTCGTCGTGCTACAATTCAAAACACTTATTCAATACGGATATTTAGTTTCAATAGAAGGTATGTATCTATTTGGAATTTGCAACTAGTTACCACCGTCTCAGCCTATGCCATTTGGTGTACCGCCACGTAATTTTGAACCAAGGTCAAGTGACGAGTCAACACCTGAGCTGGTAGCCCACTCTCCAAACTTCCACACCAACCCAACCTGAGGACTTTCGGACACGACAGATTTAAGGTGCACTAGCCGCCTCTACACCACATGCTTACAAACATCCATGCTTTGACCCGGATTCGAACCAGAAACCTTCCAATCCAGAGGCTAACACCTTAACCACCATAGCGGTTGTTAGGCTGTTTCTGTTGAGAATTAGAATGTTTTTGCTTGTCTATTGAATGCATCGAAATTTTATTGAAACTGACGGATAATTCGTGCACAGCTTCAAATTATTTCTGGCAATCGCTCAGTTTAAGGTATGTCACGTGTGGTTGATGGCTAAACATAAATCCTAATGTGAGCAAAATTATTGTTGATTAAAACGGCTATTTAGCCTGATTGAAAACTATGGAGTCACTTCGAGAGCTAATTGGCCCAAGCGATTCGTAAGCCCACGTGACTTACTTTTCTGAAATCTTACGAGAGTGGCGCCACCTACATATTCCGTCTGTTTTAGTCAAGGATCGAGGAGAGACTTTTCTTAAAACCAAGTAATTTTATTTTAAACATGGAAGAAATGAAGATTTTAATGAGTTTAACCCTTTTGTAAAGGAAATCTGTCGTAGGTTTTTAAAAGTTTGAATAAATCTGATCACGTACCAGTCTTATTCAAAAGGTTATTGTTTTAGGTTTTACGTCTTTGTATTAAGATGTAATTCTACATCCACGTATGTAAAACAAGCACTTTTGAGGAAAGTTGGTAGAAATGCGCTCATTGAACAATCAAATTGTATACACACAAAATGAATATGCGCCTCTAGAAATATTTTAGACATAAAATAACTCAATTTTGCAAATCTCTAGGGAAAAATTGAACGTTCTATTTTCTTCCTATGATCTATTCCAATTACTAGGAAATCATTTATATTTTGCAGAGAAAAGACAAACTCGAATTTATATTCCTTAAAATTAATTTTTGTGAAAATAATTGATTTTGCAGCTGTGGACTGGTAAAAAAAATCTAAGACTAAGAGCAGTTCTCAATTTACATTCCAGATTCTTTCAAACTGCCAAGCTATCAGGGCCCGTATTCTCGTAAGATTCACGAATCCGGGGAAGTCTAGTGTATTCTTTTAACATTCTGTGTGTGTGTTTGATTCACAACTTTAAGTCTCCTATTCTAACTATAAAATAAAACATTTCAAAGTTTTCTGATTATGCCATGGAATTATCTGGGCAAATTCTTTCATGAAAATATTTCCCTTCCTAGCATACAAAGCCAAGGCTCCCCGAAACGTCTTTACTGAATTCTTAATTGAACGCTGAACCACGACGAACTTCAATTGCAGAAGCCCAAACCTCACCTGCAAGATCAAATATGAAACGAGATTAGAGAGCGTAATCTGTGTTAAGGTTAATTTGCTCCCAATACAGACGGTTCCAAAAATGCAACTCTGGGGAAGATTAAAGCGACGTCTTCCCCCATTGTTAGAGGACGATGACAGTAATTCCAGCTCCTGCAGTTAACCGTTCGTTAGCTGTCCGGGGAATGACAAAGTCTCTTTGATGAAGCCTTCTTCCTCGAAGTTTTAATTCCGTGGCGTTGCCATGACAACCTTGTGATCTTAATTAACCTCCCAGTCTGGGCTTGGCTTCGGAGGAAGAGGTTTTATATAATCCAGGCATATAATCCCTATGCCCTCTCTTCCTGCGAGGAAAATTCTATCGAGAACGTTCTTTGACCCTTAGAAAGGTATTTAAATGGGGATATACTATAAAATAGGAAATTATTAACATAAAATGAATTTACAGTAGAGATGCGTGTGAGCACCATATTTTGTTGGGTCTGTGAAGAAGAGAAAGACCAGTGAGGAGAAAATAGCATGCTGGACGTTCTTTGACCCTTAGAAAGTCTTTAAATGGTGATCTTTTATTAAATAGGAAATTATTAATATTAACTCACTCTAGTAGGGATGTATGCCAGCATCCTATTTTTTTAAATCAGTGAAGAAAAAAGGGTTAGTGAAGATATATTCCATCGAAGATGTTCTTTGATCTTTAGAAAGTATTTAAATGGGGATATTTTATTGAATAGAAAATTATTAACATTAACTTACTTTAGTAGGGATATAGGAGATCATCGTATTTTTTTTAGATCAGTGAGAAAAAAGGGCTAGTGAAGAAATATTCCATAGAAGATGTTCGTTGATCTTTAGAAAGTATTTAAATGGGGATATTTTATTGAATAGGAAATTATTAACATTAACTCACTTTAGTAGGGATATAGGCGAGCATCATATTTTATTAGATCAGTGAGAAAAAAGGGCTAGTGAAGAAATATTCCATCAAAGACTTTCTTTGACCCATAGAAAGTATTTAAATAGGGATATTTTATAAAATAGGAAACTATTATCATATACTCCTTATATCATATCATCATCAGTAAAAAAATTCAGATTTGTCATTGTTGGACATTTTCGATTAGAAATAACATTATAATAATAGAATTTCGTTGGAAGATCAAAGATACGTTGTAGAAAGTTATTTTTTTTAAATTAATAAACCGATAGAACAGTTATATTTTTCAAGTCTGTAAGGCTCTAAAAATTTCAAATTTCGGCATATCTGAAGTATTGTAACAGTGATTATTCTATGTTTTAGGAAGAATGATTGTATATTTTCTTGATGATCACTGTCTTCAGAATTGTTGAGGAAAATATTTTGCCTTGATTTCAATTTGCATGTAATTCGACATCTACAGGTCGGAAAGTTTCGAATTTCAACATGGTCCATTTTTTAGAGTTTATTGTGCACTTCGATTTTAAGTTTGAAATTACAATGTTATAAAACATTTTCTTGATTCAATTCTAATAAAGCTGATTTGTGGATGAAAGGGATTGCTTCTCAGCTTTGCAGACTGAGAGTAAGTAAATCGAATTATTTCTTTAGTAGTAACGACATATCCCATGTTTAATAACGACATATCCCAACTCCCATGCTTAATATTTTTAATGAATTAAAAATTTCTTTATTTAATAAAGCATAGTTGATATTTTTATCTATAGTAACAAATGATAAAAAATATTTGTGATAAAGTTATGTATAATACAAGATGATATTTAACATCAACAGATATCTAAAGAATAAACATAGATACGTTATTAAAATTGAACTGTAGAAAAAATAAGAGGAACTTAATTTTCAATTTAAAAATTATTGTGAGATTTCGTTATTAATTTACTCTTATGACTACCCTTATGTTATTAATTTACTCTTATGACTACTCTTACGTTATTAGTTTACTCTTAGACTACAAAAACAGGATGAACTTAAAGGTTTGAATTTTCCGACAACATTAAAAATATTATTTATTTAGCCTTCAATTTTTCTTCTAACAATAGCAAAATAGTTTTTTTTTTCACTTTTCCACTGGCCATTTTAAAAACCTATCGGCTGAAAGTATTGGATAAAACTTCAATAATTTGATTTACTTCGTTTCGTATCTATTACATCCACCATTAAACTTACAAGAGAGCAAAGCAGTTTTCAAATTTCATCAATTGCTTTTGACGTTTCTGATTTAGCAGAAACTAATCTATCTAATCGTAGTAAGTTGTTTTTTCTCTCTATCCTTTATGCTATCTGTTATTTTTAACAGAACTTGGCTTGTGGTATGACGTTTTCTACTATTTTATGCAGGAAGGGTTTCATTCTACACTGGAAATTAAATTATAGAGTAAAACCCATAGACATTTGTACGGTTTCATTTCATTTTAGGGAATCACGTGTTGCTCTGAATTATAGTTGAAGTATACTTTAGAACTCTTAAGCAATTCTTAAAATGAAAGGAATTGGTTGTGTGTTTTAGACTTATTTCTTTCCTAAATTTACTTCAGTTTAATTTATATACTTTTCTCATATCACAAACTGGCTGAATAATACGGAGTTGCTCGGGTTTAAATGATTAAATGTTGATTGAAAAGGGAATTTGAATAATCACTTTTCTTACATAGAAATATAAAATGCAATAATTTAAGTTGTACAGAAAATACTTTTAACGTCGTTCTAACTTTTTAATAGGAAAAACGAAAGATGTGTTAAAGACGGGTTCTCACGAATCACGTTTAATTGACCGATTATAATTGATCAACAAATGTTGAATGAAAACTATAGTGATAACCTTTGTTTCAATAGAGTTGATTGATCAATTTTTTAGTGGATCAGGAAAAGTTCGATCCATTCTAATTTTATAGTACCGCCATCTGCTTTCGAGTTATTTCCGCGCAAATGATCTGTCGTGGTTTATTTTATTCGAGAAACGAAACAAAAGTGCTTTTTTGTTCTCTAGTATCTTCGCGATCGTAAAAGGCAGAGTGAAAATTTCAACTGATTAGAAATCTGCGGAAAATTTTACACCAGTTCGATACCTTAAATGTCATTATGTGTAAATAAATAATATTTCAATTGTCACTTTTATTCTTTCGCTTGTTAAACTGTTGATCAGTTTCTATTGAAATGTGTGAAAAAAAACTGATTCAAGTCATATTTAATTTTTATCGATGAACTATAATCGGTCAATTAAACTTGGGTCGTGAGAACGCGACTTTAGAGTCGAATTTGAACGTCGTGAGCTGAAATGAATCAATTCGAAAAAAGACATTAGAAAAATATTGATAAAAACGATAACGATAATTATAATTATCACTGTAGAACGTGTTTCCTTTTCAAATATTCATTTATTGCAAGAAAAAAAACTTTAGATTTTAAAGTTTCGGCTTCAAGGGGGCACTTTAGAAATACCTGTGCGCCAATTTTCATGGGTCGTGTATATATATATATATATATATATATATATATATATATAGGAGGTTAGAAATCTGATTTAATCCATTAATCTGAAGATTTGTTGCTGTAACTTATTTAACTCTTTAACTTTGGAGTTAAATAATTGTTATAAAAGGCTAGTGAAGCATGTTTAACGTTTAAAATTTTAAAAGTAAGCAATCTTTTAAAATCTACAAATATGAATATGGAAATGATGCAATTTCTTTTAATATAGATCAATAATGATTTTATGAGAGTAGTGGTAAAAATAAACAAACCACAGGAGAAGAAAAAATATCTCAGGTTAAAAATAAATTTCTTTGGTCGACATTTTGACGCCGTTTAGCGTTTATATTTAACTAAACGTAAGGGGGTGGGGTAGTGTTTTGGGGGCAATATGGTGTGTACTGTGTGTATGCAAAATGTGAAGTCCCCTGGATTCCTGGAATACGATTTCAGCTTGTCGTCTGTAAAAATATAAAAAAATGAATTCCAATAATATGTGGTAGCTGATCAGTCAGAGTCAGTTAGATTAAACGTCAAACTCATTAAAACAGCGATAAACTAAATTTTAAGGTAACATTAGTATGCATCATGCTAGAGCATTTGAGAATCAGAAAGTTAAACCCCCGTGTCCCATCTAGTTTGTTTGCTTACACTGAATATCCTTCTCATGAACAACATACTGAAATTGCTTTGAAATAATATTAGCGTTATGTCACATATTATAAAAGGTTTTACCAATGTACTAGTTTTATCTGTGAGTTTGTGTATTTAGCATCACAAGGAAAAAAACTATCACAGGTAAAATGTTCCTCCTGATTAAATTTTACTCTTGCACATATTACACAATTCGAAGATATAAACTGCTTCATTGTGTAATTATTCTGTGAAAGCATTTAAAAACAGAAATGCCCACCATTACTTACACATTTTACACGCATGTCAATTCCATGAAAATGTATTCGAATGTATTCAAAACATGATTGAAGAATGCTATCCATCATTCATATAAAAATATTTTAATCTTTTCTAATACAGGTACCAAATATTTGAAATAATGTTACAAAATAAAATTTTAAAACGAAGTTTCGGTATTTGTTTACCGTAAATTCTTTTTTCGTTTGTAATATTTTAAAATTTCAAGACTAAAAAATACCATCAAAAATTGTTTGGTGGATTAGGAAACTCACGAATGAACAGTTTCCAAAAACATTCTGTGGTGGCTAAAAAACCAATATTTCTGTTCTTCCCCACGCATTAACTTCCGAATCGCCATCTATTTCCAAGATGTACTTGAAAGAGCCTCGCAATGGTGATAATGTAAGAAAAAGATCATAAGCTCTAGTGCAAGAGTTGGGACAGGATATTTTTCAAACCAAGAAAATTAATACCCGAGGCAATAGCTATTTCACTGGAGCTTAAAGTTCTACTGAGAAAAATACAATAAAAACTGATATGTTACTTTTGAGAGAATGTATGTGTTTAGAATTTATTTTATTTTTCTTCTGCGCCACCTGGACATATTTTTAACTTTAGACCTGTCATGTGTGTATACTCAGATATGTGTTAACTTAAGACCTATAGTCATGTGTACATACTCAGATCTGTGTTAACTATAGACCTATAATCATGTTTAGACCTATAGTCATCAAATAAGACCATCCGGAAGGTTTACCTGGGCAGCATTCTAGATAAGGTCCACCAAATATTTTTACCCAGCCGCAAGTCAGAAACAGCCCTCCGAATAGTTTAACAAGCCCATAGACCAGATACGATGCTATGGATAGGTTTACCTGACTCGTAGATCAAATTCGGCCATTCAAATATTTCCCTCGATCCATAAGACCAGCTTTTGGTCAGAGCTTCGTAGTCAAATTAAGTAGTAAATTAAGACTGTAGCATACTTATAAGGTCAGCTATATAAAGCTCAAATCAAATTTCAGGACGAAACGTAATATTTATTTACATACAAGAAACGAAACATTATACATGTATCCAAACGGACTACAAAAGGATTGCACTCTCGTTTTTTAACATTAAAAGACGATATCACTTTCACACGAGGCACATGCGCAGAAGAGAGCATGAACATGCGTCCTTGGTAATAGCTCATAAACAATTCCTTGTTTCGATTGGGAAAGACAGAAGGAAAACACTGCTGTTCTGCTAAAGGACGAATGTGAAAATCAAGAATTGTGTTATTAACCCTCATCCAGAATGCCACGCCGAATAAAAAAACGGACACTTTTCGGTTGGTTTTGGACAGCATTAGCCTTCTAATGAAACAGACGGAATATGTGACCGCAGCATCTTGTTTTTTCTTCAAGTCGCTTGGTTTGAAGATGTATCACGTTGTTGAGGAAAAAATCATCAGTCGTAATGTGGAACAACTTACTGACGAGTTGAAGCAATTTCGAATCCTGATTAAACCACCAAGAATTTCAACTAGATATATCGTTTATGATGCGGTAAATTTTGCTAAAAGGGACATATCTCCTTCATTTAAGAGATATCTCCTTCATCATCATTAGCATCTGGTCAGATTTGCTAATGGCGACATACTTTGTCGAGACAAAACTCCTCTATTACTTCAAGGGGAAGGATGATCTAAGTAGGAACAAGAAATTGTCCCTTTCTCAGAACTGGTGACAGTTGGAACAAGTTGTATATCCAGAGTCTGGATAATACATGGCCAGTTTTCGACACGATGATAAACCACCAAATGGATTAAGAACACTAATCTGCGCTTCGTTTACAAATCGGCCAAAGTCGATTCGTAAATCCATCAATTTTCCTTCTGAGAGCTACATGCCCTGCCGATTTCATCAGAAGATGGAAGATAGTTAAGAAATCAAGAAGTGTGATTACAATGTGGTCGATTTTGATAATCCTGACCACCCTGTATTGAAATCATCTCTGACACTATGAAAGATAAATTCACACTCTCCCGCAACCATGTGTATTTCAGAACTTCAAAATTTAATTTGAAGTATTGAATCCCCTTTACTATACTTCCCCTCCAAAGTGGAAAATCTGTTTTTAAAAATCAGAAGGGGGAGAAAACCGTTGTCCCAAAACCTCGTTTAAAACAGTATTTCTGTTTAAAAAGTATTTTGAAGGGGAGGTAAAAATGCCAAGACAGCAAGATTTCTTCCGTAAACGCATTCTCTGAAGTATTTTGCAAAAAAATATCCTTCTCCGGGAAATTGCTTTCCACCAGCACCGAAACCTTGGAAACAGGGTTAGGGAAAAGCAATTTTCGCCACAATTTCAAAGATTTTTTTCAGACCTCCCTTGTATTCTTCAGAGCATTTCGTTCGAACCCTTTGCAACGCAGAGGCTTTGCTGGTTGCAACTGAAAGGTGAACTGTACTTTTCATTCTGGTTAAAGTCTATCCGTTGGACTTGTCAGCTAATGAAAATCGAAGCATCTCTTACAGCTGCGCTGAATGGAAGCTGTTTTTGACATGGTCTTTGTGTGTAGTGTACCAGATTGCATCAAACGCGCAACGAGTGAAATAAAATGTTTTAATTAAAATGCTGCATTTTTGATAACCGTGCTTGTTTGCCGGTTGCTATGGTGTCCTTTCAGTCCAACAAATCATGAAATAACGAAAATAATAATTTTTGCTTTAGAACATATATGTGCTCAGATGGCAAAATGTTAGGTCATTTTTTAAAAATTTTTTTCGTGATATCAATTTTAAGATTCAAGATTCAACATGCGTTTCTGTGGTTTTTTACTTATATTACATTTTTACACCATGTTTTCTCATAAACTGAAATTGAAAGACTAAGGACGTTTTGCCATCTTCTAAACATTAACAAACCAGACTCCAGAATGGGACTTACTCAATTTTTTGGAAAAATGACATACCATTTAACCATCTGAGCTCAGATATAATGTCTTGTTTTTCTCTAGTTTTAATTTTTCAGAAATGCTCTGGTGAGGAAGTTGCGAGTTTTTCATAAGCAATACGGGGAAAGTGATTTCATTCTAGTTAAAGTCTACCCGTTGGAGTTTTCAGTGAAGGAAACCGTAGCATCTCTTAAAGCTGCAGTGAATTCAAGCCATATGTGCTAAGTAAAGTCTTTGCAAAGTCCCAGGTTTCATGAGATCTGTTCTAAGTATAATCAAATGTTTATAGGAAAATGACAAAACCAAGTTTGCACCAACTGGAAGAAGATTATTTTGCTTTGCCTGGACGGGTATTTTAACTGACGTCCACTGGATCAACACAACCCAAAGTAAATATCCAAGGACTACACCACGTAATTTTGAACCACGGTGAAATGACGAGGCAGCACCTTATCTGGCACCCCACTCCCCAAACTTCCACATTATGACAACGTGAGGGCAATTGAACCAGCGTCAGATTTAACGCACACTAGCCCACGTAGAAACGACAGTCTTTGACTGGACAGTTTCAAACTCGCACCCCTTTGCTAATTTATCTGTCGCTATTCCAACTGGTCCAAGAATGCAGTTAAGAGTCATAACCTTGTATTGAAATTCGTATTTAGCGCAAGTTACTCTTTATTGACAACATAATAACGGCCATCTCCGCTCAGATTGCAGAGGAGAATTCCAAAGGTGTTCATAGAAGATAAAATAATTGAAACCCGTTTCAAGCAACAATTGAATTGACAATCCCGTATATATACACACGAACGGACGCACTACGCACGTCATGCAATCCGATCTACAGTGCGAACTGGACGCTTGTAACTAATGCTAATTCATATTCATGCCGCGCTAGTGTCTCCCGGTTGGATTCATTATGGAGCTGGCAATGATATTGAATATCTATCTGGAGGCAATCAATGACCTCCCCAGGACAATGATCGTGTTTCACGCGCAGCTGCCACGGAAGGATGAGTGACCGGTGGACGGCAATGTCCAGCGGAGGCTTTTGAATCACCGGAGCGTTTTAACTTTGCGTGGATGCTAATTAACTACTGTTTCTCTGGCACGCCGAATAGGAATGGACGGAGAATAAAATCGGGAATTCTTAGCAAGTGGATAGGATTTTTGTCTGGTGAAAGATTTAACGGCACATTTTCCTTGTGAGCTCGCTAGTTATAGGCGTTCCATTCCGTCCTGGGTGTATTCTACACTTAGGGTAGACGATATTTGGAACACCTATCCTATTTCTCTGTATCTCAGTCTCCTGGGTTGGGAAATCAAGTTGGATACTAAATGAAAATCACTAGGAACTATTCTCTTTTGATTCCAGAGATCCTATACCTTCTTTATTCACGTCAGTTTAAGGTAACTAGTAAAACTTAATAAAGTTTCCCAAGGGAATTTGCAAGAGTGGGTTCCTAAGATCACCCACCCCTGTTCCTATTATTGTTCCGAGGATAGTTTTTTAGAGCTGAAATATTAAATGATCAGAAGTGATATAAAACTATCAATGTGACTATCCGGTTTAACAACCCACATACCTAATATAAATCACACGTTTTACAATGATGGAAAGAACTAAAGAGTACATAGAATAGTCTGAATAGATTTTACAACTATCATACCATGACATTCCCTGTCGAAAAGCAACCCAAAAGTACTGTCCTTCACCCAACAGACCTGCAACTGAATGTTTAGCTCACACATATTGGGATTTGTATATCTATACGGTGTTTTATTTTAGAGCTCGTGCCTCAGTTTACTCTCTGGTAACAATAACCCCAGGATAATTTTTAGAGCTAAAATTTTAAATGATCAGAAGTGATATCATAAAACATTCAACGTGACTATCCGTAATTCAACTTTTCACTGAAAAACGAATGTCTCGGACGTTCGACAAATCGCGTGGTAAAGTTATTGTGTGGTCGATTCTAACCTCCCTGTAGACTTGGAATATGGGAAGTGTTCAAATATTCAGAACTATTTCATGTTATGAAATTGCAAACAGATGAGAGGTTTCATATACTGACTCATATGTTAAACAATATTGATACCCATCGCATTAGATGTTTACAGATATGAGCTGCGAGTCTTAAATGAAAAAGTGTAACCTCTTTCACCCGTTTCGTTACACGTGTATTTTATTTATCGCATAAAGAGTGAATTTTCTTTTCGTTTTTTAACTTTCGTGGTGGTTGTTTCGACCAGTTACCTCGTCGTTATAAAGCCTGACCAGATTTTGATAGAAGAGATCTCTCCATTAGAAGAAAACACACTGACCTCCCATCATCAAAAATCGGTAATATAGTGCAAACGAGACAGTAAAATATCTCGTCATTAATAAAATTCGTAAGATATTGATGGACGAGATATCTCGTCAAAACCACCAATATGAATTAACTTCAAACATTAGTTTTATGTAGACTTCTTCAAGGTAAAATGCCATTTGGTAAATAGTATAATTTTGGCAGTGGTAATATGGTAGATAGTATTTTTGTAAATACGTTTTCGATTGCTTTTCTTAGCGCATATTATCATACACAAACTGCCAATAGTACGACTCCAAGACAGATTTGTGTTATTCTCTTATCATTTATCTCTGCAAATTCATCAGCAATCTGGACCTCTTTAGTTGCATTTATTCAATTTTCAATTTGATTTAGGGGAGAGTTCAGATGTCATCACTGGAAATGCTTAAAATTGAGTTTTCAGACTGGAATGGAAGTGCTCTACAGCGTAATTACTTCCATCAAAGCCACATTTTCGCTTTTAAAAGAAAAAACAATTTTATACTTTAATTTCAATTAATTTTTTTGTTTTGTTTGCTTTACTTTCCTGATTTTATTTTACTTCCTACATTTCAGAAGCTACTACTTTTGATTAGAAAGCTGAATAGTCCAAATAAAGTGTTCAAAGTTATACCTTGGCTCATTTTTTACATTTTCTGGATTTTTAATAATATTCCCAATGACGCTCGGTGTAAATCTACATGCTATAGCTTCGTAGTTTTAGAGAAAGTAATTTCTTTCTCACAGGAGAAGTGTTCATTAAATGGGGATTCTCAAGTTTAATCTAAGAGGTCCTCGAACATTGATTGGCTCGGTAAATAGAAGTGGAATGTCAGATTTCTGTGATTCTGTCTTATTAAGTCGTTGAGAGTTGTTTATAGTACGAATTTAAAATTAGTATTTCAGGGAAGAGTGAGGAAGAGTCGAAGACGAAATAAATATCGTGTCCCTAGATGGGTACTTTGTCTCTCTATGTAATTTAGCAAGTTACTCATCCCTTAATTTTACTATCTAACTCTTCACAGCTAAAAGACTTTTGATACTCCCAAACAACTTGATGTGTTAATATTTTTCTTGCATAATTGCTTTGCGCTTTAAATTCGCTTTCGTTTCACCGACATTTGTTCTTTTTATTCGTTCTTTCGTTCGAAATTACAATGTTGAATTTCTCTGGGCTGTTGCATACGTACACGTTTCATGGCATTGTTAGAGCTCCACACTAAACCTAACTACCTTTTAAGTTTGTTGAGGAAGTTTTGAAGCACTCTATGTATTAATCTAATAAAACATTGATTTATTTTCATGTGGTGATCAATCCCTGGTTGCCTCGTTGTCTAAACTGTGAATAAATATTTTTATGTAATACATTGCATGTCTGATTATAAGTAATGCAGGATTCGTCTTCAGCGCTTGATTTGTTTTTATAAAACATGGAATTCTACTAATCCTTAAGTATTAAATCGATGACTTTTATGAAAAACTAACAAAATACCCGACCTTACTCGGTTTAAATTGTTTTACTCTTGATTGAAGAGATGATAAAAATATATAATGACTTACGTTTTTCGTAGAATAAAATAATATTTTAACAACTTTCGCCATCTTTATAATTTCTACAACTTACTTTGGACACAAATCCTACACATGAATATCCATTCATGTAAAACACTTCACTTACATCGCATCCTTGCTGTATGACAAAGCTACAAAATGACGAAAGGTGACACTAAGGTTACTACTACAAAAGACGAATTTGAGGGATATTTAGAATTCACGTTCTTAAGCTCTTTTCATGTTCAACTCAATTAATAAAAACGACGATTTACGGCGAGTGCTCTTGCAGTCATAGTCAACAAAACAATATTTTTTTTACTTGTGGCACTCTTACATCCGGCATGCGACATTGTGGAATTTCGCAATCTTCTCCTGTCAATATGATAAAGATTTTTTTAATGTTTGAAAAGTTCTAATTCGGATTTTTAAAACACTAGTGAACTCCGCCCTCAGCTCGCTATCACTCGTCAACCTCCAATGATTGTTACGCAATCATATTTAGTTCGCTTCGCGAACTATACTTTTCAACAATGAGGGGGAGGGGATTGCTTCACAATCCATCCCCATTTGGATCGTTGCTGGATTAATCCCGGACCTCTAGTACGAAGTTAATTGAAGGTTTCCTTCCCTTCCCATTACGAAATTTATCGCATGCTCCCGAGTAACGGAAAATCGCCTATTTTTTTGCGAGATTAGAGGATTCGTATATAAGCCGACCCCGTACTTTAGCTTTAGAAAAGTTCAAAAAATTTTCGGCTGATGCACGGAAATATACGGTAAATAAAAACAAAATGTTTTAAAAAATGTCAAGAACAAAACATCCCATTTCCACATAAAAAGAAAATTGTTAGATAAATAACATATTGTTAAAATTCAGAGGAAATCTCGTCATAATTTTAAATGTTTTAGCTGATCCATGTTGTAATAGTACTTTTAAAGATTTTCATATTCGACTGTTGCTATGGAAACGGCAACCGAATTTGCCGTTCCTTCTGAAAACATTTCAAAATTTCTAGCTCGTGCTCCCAAATTTTATGAATGGATAACAAAAATATATCTGTGTTTATCCCTCTTTTTTTTGGTTGGAAGTTTGAATTGTTTTTCCAAAAGTACCGGGTAGTAAATTTGCTGAAACCTTTTCCAAGAAATACTGGTAAAACAATATAAATTGAGAACGCCAATCGTATTAATACTCAATCTTATGGTGAATTGAAGCGCACAGTAAGAGTAGCCTGACTCACCAACATAACCTCGATAAATGCGATTTTCTTGGCCCCATTTTTATACATATTTATATTTATTTATCCACCAATGCAATTTGAGATTCTAAAATTTCGTTTTCCAATGATCAACATAAGTTAATTATGATTTGAACCTGGAAATTTCAAAAAATAAAAATAAAAGATCATACAATTTTCTTGTTTTTGTTGGTAAAGCCACCCGTTTGCAGATAACCTCATTTCGATTTGTGTTGAGTTCCCCTTTACACACCTAGTACAAATAAAACGGGGGTTAATACTAGGCTTACGTTACCCGCTGTGTTCTAATAAGTGTACCAAATATGATGTCGATCAGTCAAAATATGTAGATTTGTATAAATAACAGTCGCCAACTCTGCTTTATATAAGTTTCCTGACAAATTTACGCCGACTACACTTTGGTTAAGGTATTAGCCTCTAGATCGAAACGTTTCTGGTTCGAATCCGGTTCAGTGCATGTATATTTGTTAGCGTATGGCGGCTGGTGCACCTTAAAACTATCGTGGTCAAAAGTCCTCTCGTTGGATTGATGTGGAAGTTTGGAGAGTGGGGACCCAGCTCAGGTGTTGTCTCATCATCACGCCGTGGTTCAAAATTACGTGGTGTTGTCCTCGGATTTTTCCCGTGGAGTATTGATCCTGGACCTTCGTCAATATCCCGCTGTGTTCATCTAGTACCACGTTGATTGAAATTACTTTAGCTGACAAATTTAATTGTTGGAATTTTCCCGATTCTTTATTGCTCTGCACCTCACTTTAAGTTCCATTTACGCTGAAATACAAATAACTTTATTAAGTCATTTAAAAAAAATCACCCCTTTTTTACAACACTGGATTCCCCAATAATGAGGGTGCCAGCTCAGGTGTGAGCTCGTCACCCGACCGTGGTTTAAAATTAAGGTTTGTTGTCCTCGATTCTTCCCCTTCGGGTTTGATCCCAACAGTCCATCGTATGGCTCCATTGTGACGTTAATTAAAATACCTTCCTCCCTCCCTAATAATGGGATACGTCTTAATTTAATTAGCACAGCCACCTCTTTGCCTGTCACCCCGTTTGCAGATGGAATTTTCCAATTCGTCGGAAAATTAAATGGTCATGACACCTACCCCCCTATCATTTTGGTCACCCCCCCCTTCCATTCCCCTTTTATCGGAAGGGGAGGGGGGAACAGGACACTGGACCGGACACGACAAGGACAGCGTTCCTTAACGCCCGGCTTCCTCTTCTGTGCTCGCCTGCATCATTCATGAGAGGGGGGGGGGAGACGGCAGGAGCCTGTTTCTGATTAAATGGAAAGGGGAAGAGGCCGCCGTGATTCCTATCGGAGGAGGAAAGGAAGACTTCTTTAAAAACTTTGATGGTGGTCATGTTTCCAGGACTTGATGCGATGTGCAACGTCCTGTAAAGCTACGGTTTCCTAAAAAAGCGGAGCCGTTAGATAGCAGCCGTAATGTAGCTGTGAATGACGTCACTAAAACATTGTTTATACAAACATATGGCGTTGGTTTCCTTCAAAGAGTTGTTTGTGAGCGTAACGAATATTAGCGGATCCGCCATTTGCATGACGATCGTCAGAGCAGTTGGGAATGTTTTTTTTCTCCCGTAGCGGCAACATTTCATTTCCTGCGCCAAACGATTCGATCGGAGGGAAGCTAAACAAACACAAATTTTTGACTGGCATTGTTTATTTCGTTTATGTAAAATCGGTATCACGGATTTGAAATCTGCTGAAATTTTTTCGATCGATACCTTAAATGGGGATTTTCTTTAAATAAATAATTAATTATTTAATAAATAATTAAAAAATCGAATAGTAAATAATTGCATAATACATCTGTTTTGGTATCGATCTCTCGAGAAATTTTAAGGTGATTTGAAATCCGTTGAAGTTTTAACTCTATCTTCAATGATCCAGAAGTTAAAAACTTTGGACTAGAGAATAAAAAAAGCCACTTTGTTTTATTTTCGAATAAAAAACACCACGACAGCCGTCTGTGTTGCCATTCTCCAACGTATTATTTCTGTCGGTCTAAGTTGACACCTCTGGTCTTTGTTTAGACGGCCGCCTAGTTATGCCCGCGCCATCATGACGTATCACGGCTGCTAGAAAACGGCTCCGCCTTCTTAGGAAACCATAGCTTCAGGAAGAAGGTAATGGTAATGGTAATTTTTAGTTAACGTCGTACTAGAGCAACACAACGGGCTATTGACGACGGTCCGGGATCAGTCCCTTAAGGGAAAGATCCGAGGACAACACCTCGTAATTTTGAACCACGGTCAGATGACGAAGCAACACCTGAGCTGGCACCCCACTCTCCAAACTTCCACGCCAACCCAACGTGAGGACTTTCGGCCACGACAGATTTAAGGTGCACCAGCCGCCTCTACACCATACGCTTACAAACATCCATGCCCGGACCCGGATTCGAACCAGGAACCTTCCGATCTAGAGGCTAACACCTTAACCACTATACCGTTTCAGGAAGAAGGTAGGAAAACAGTTGAATTGACGTCAGGCTGGAGTAGAACAATGGGTTATTTTAAACGGGTCAATCCGAAAAGGAAAGATCCTCGAAATTTTAGAACTGTGGTCAGATGACGATTTCACCACATGAGCTTGTCTTCCACTCTCCAAACTTCCACACCTCGCCGACGTGAGTACATTCGAAGGCCACGACAGATTCAACGTGCACCGGCTATCCGTGTACAACATGGTTGATGGTTGGATTCGAATTCTCAACGCTCCGGTTGACAATCCGTTGCTTTTCCGATTCAACTACTGCGGCACCAGTAAGATTTCCGAGATCAATCCCGAAAGGAATGATCCAAGGACATCGACAGCACCTTCTGAGCTGACACACAACACTCCAAACTTCCTCACGTCGAAGTGATTGGGTAATTTTGGTAATTTTTAATTAGCTTCGTACTAGAGCAACACAACGGGCTATTGACGACGGTTCGGGATTAATTACATAATGGAAAGATCCAGGGACACTACCACGTGATTTTGAACAACGGTCAGATGACGAGGCAACGCCTGTGCTGGCACCCCACTTTCAAAACTTCCACACCAATCTAACGTGATGACTTTAGGCCACGACAGATTTAAGGTATACCATCAGCCTCTACACCATACGCTTACAAACATCCATGAACTGACCCGGATTCGAACCAGGAACCTTCCGATCTGTAGTTTAACATCTTAACCACCAGACCATTTGGTCGGCTTTAATGTGCAAGAGCCTCTCATGCAGACAATGGTCTTTTGGGTTGGAACGAGTTTTGAACTCGCCACCCGGTTGACTGGCCATATTCTATAAGGATTCGATTAATATAATTTATCCAGTTGTAGGTTGTATTCTAAGCCAAACCTTCTGTATAAAAATTCATTGCGTTTTTAGTCCAAAACAGATTTTCCGGAAGAATTTTTGACAAAAAAAATTAAAAGAAGAAAGCAAGAAATAAGAAGTCTAGACTGTAAGGTTTACATGATTGCTCGTTGTTTACATTAAAAGACCGGAAAATGGAGCTTCCCCCTCACGTTAAACAATAACCTCCGAGCACCAAGAACTTAGCCTCAAACCACGAAACCAATCTCCAAAGTACTTTAACCCATTGCAGTCTGAACTAACGTCCTTAACATCAAACGCAGTTTTTCGGGAATAATGGCCCAGCATGTTGTCACGTGAAATCCTCGGCTTGTCGGAAGAAAATGTCATCGTTATTTTGGTACAATTTATGACGCTGCCCAGATTGTCCTCACGTAGACGAAAAATAACATAAAAAAGAGCTATGGGCTCAAAAGCGCCATTAAACTTTGATGGTAGACTGTATTTTCCCGCAACTGTTTTCCCCTCAAATTTGTTTACTTTTTATAATGATATAGTAAAACTTTCTAGAAGCATCTTCTATATCGCGTCATAAAACTTCAAACAAAGTTTATCTCTTATGCAACAGGCATTTATTTTTATTCAAAGGCCTTGGACAACCCAGTTGGAATTAGCAACAGGAGGATTGCGAGATCGGATATCGGTACAGCCAAAGTCCGTTGTGATCACTGGGGCTGATGCACGTTAAATCTGCCGTATCCCCAAACGTATTCACGTTGGCGTGGTATGGAAGTTTAGAGAGTGGGATGCCAGCTCAGATGCTGTTCTCGTCATCTGAGAAAGGTTCGAAATTACGACTCTAGTACCGTCACCAATAGTCTGTTGTGTTCTTCCAAGGCGATGTTAATTATATACCTACCTACTTTTATTCATTTGCCACTAGCCACTGCGTGGTCAGCACGGTGTTGCCCGTGACAGTTATTTTCGTGGGGTCAGGTGTGACCACTTCTCAATGACGTTCGCCAACCCCCGGTGATTGCTACGTATTCCCATTTGGTTTGCTTCGCAAACGAACACAGGCAAGGCCGTGATGGCCTTGAACTGACTATTATCAACAACGCAAATCAAAACACGCTAGAATCTTTTAACTTGGCATAGTTTCAAAGGCATTCGAACTAAAAACGCTTGTGACGTCAGCGGTCGAAAATCGCAAGATCCGCTGGCTTCTTCATTTGAGGTAGGGATGACGTCGCATTCCAGAAAAAAGAAGGAATAGTGAAAAAAAACTAATAAATTAATTTTAAAATGTTCTAGATTAATTTTTAAAATTCGGGTGTTGCACAAAAGTAGCAAAAAAAATAGAGCTACCTGTGTGCCAAATTTCATTATTGTAACTGCCGTAAATTCGTCGGGATTCTGATTACAGAGAATCAGACAGAAGACAGAGAAACACTTCCTTTAATAATAATAGAGATTCCTTTCCACTTCATCGATTATTTTTCGGCATTTTCTCCTAACTAAACCTTAAAATTTTCTTCTTTCGATTCCTAAATTACCTCCACGCAACGATATAAATATGGATACGAATCTAATCGAATTCCTACCTCCATCATACGAAATTATAGAGACTGTCACCGTAACATGCTTACGGGCATGCATTAAGGGACCCCACAACACCATTTCCCCCGCACCTCAAACAATAACGACCGAGCAGACGCGGCACCAGGAAATTAGCTTCAAGACGCTAACCCAACCTCCAAAACACTCCAACCCCACTGCAGTCCGAACTAACTCCGTCCCTTTGACATCAAACGCAGTCTTTCGGGCATAATGGCCCAGAACGCTGTCACGTGGAATCCTCGGCATGTCGGTAGAAAATGTCATCGCTGCTGTTTACGCTACAATTTATGACGGTGCCCGGATTATCCTCCCGGCAACAATGAGCTAAGGCAACGCGATAGTCAACGGCACGCGGCCCTTTGTTCACGCTCTTCGTGCAGCTTGAATTTAATCTGTTCAGTTGTTCCGAGTTTTGGGAAACTGCTTGGGCTGAATGGATTTTCGACCCGCCCGGCGTGAGAAACTAAAGGTGAGCGGCTTGTGCCATTGCCGAACGGCAGGAACTGAGGAATTCTTATCCGCTGTGTTTTGGAATGACCTTTCACGAAAGGTGGAGAGGAATTGTTGCGATTTTCTCGTTGATAGGATTCGTTTGTGAGAAGCGATTTGGCAGTTTGCTTTGTGTGTCGTTATAACCCATCACCCCTGGTGAACAGTGTAGATCAAATCTATGAATATGTAAACTGTTAATGCGCGATCAGCTGTCTTGTTTTCCATCTCTCTATAGTAAAAATAGGTTACCGCCGCCGCAGGATTGAAAACTGTGCTGTTTAGCTCGATTCTTAGACGGTTTCCTTAGAAAGTTCGGTTCAGAAAAATATGAAATTAACATTGTTTGTTCTTCATCGTGTTCCCTGGAGAACTGTAAAGATCTTTTTCCGATGCGGTTATTAGTTTAGGGTTTATTAAGTGTCAAAGTTTGAAAAGCGAAATTTTTTCCGCGAGTGAGCAAAACACATACAAATTTTCAGTCTTAAGCCGTGAGTTTTTTTAAAAATACATCGCAACGTAAATTTTTGCTGCTCGTCGAGTTTTTTTAGAAATTTCAATTTGGTTCTTGAAAATATTTTTTTGAAATTCGGGAAAAATCTGGACATTTTTGTTACTTTTTTAAAAAACTGTTATATCTATATCTTATTTCTATTAGTTTTTAATTAAAAAAATATCGAAATTTTAAAAAGTTGGCAAGCGTAAGCGATCAGGGGGCGAAGCTCCCTAATGTATTAAAAATTTACATAGTTCAAGAAATTAAAATTGGTTAACTAATTAACTAATTTTCAAAAATGATCAACATTTTGTGTTATGGTTTCTGTCTGTGCATGTCGTATCAATTCTAAAAGTTGGCTACGATCTAAGGATGCGACTGAAATATCATGAAATTTATACAAAATCTTGACATTCGATGCTGAAAGTAAGATTATAATTCCATTGATCTAATTTAAGGCTAGTGACAGGTTGTAGGGATGCGACATGGATGTCGATGTTTTTAACATCGATGTATTGGAGTCGATGATTATACTTTTCGATGATTTTACGTTGTCGGTGTTTTATTTTTAAATGAAAAAAGTACCGTTATAAAAATTCAAAACATAACCAAGTAGCATAATTTTCATAATCAGCAAATTAAACACACTTTTAGACCAAAGTGGCCAAGTGTGAAGTGTCTGAAAAGTAGTGATGCGATATCAATGTATTGGAGTCATTGTCACATCACTAGTTGCTAAACCAGTTTAAAGAGATGGGGAAAAAAGTTTAAATACACTGAATTTTAAAAACATCGATGGTTTGGGGGCGATGTATTATCAACATCGATGTTTTCATTTTTAACTTCGAAGTTTCAAAACATCGATGTTTTGCAAACGATGTAGCATCACTAGTTGCTAAACCAGTTTTAAGAAATAAGGGGGGGGAGAGTTTGAATACGCTGAATTTTAAAAACATCGAAATTTTCGGGTCGATGTATTATCAACATCGATGTTTTAATTTTGAACATCGATGTTTTGTTGTCGATGTCGCATCACTAATAGGTAGGCGAGTGGAGTTTAGTGGAGTAAGCATCTCGAGGTTAAAAAATTAACGTAACTCATTTTAAAATGTTCATATTGCGAGAAAACATTTAGTAGATAATAAGAAAAAGATCACACAACATAGTCGCGTGTCTGGAAGGAAGCTACAAACCTTTTCTCCTCTTAACAAAGAAGAAAAGGGTTAATAGTTAAATGCACAGTTGGCAACGTGCCAAGAAATGGTTGAAAGTTCATGGTGTAGTTGACTGGACCCATAGATCCGCTCGCTTTCAACGCGCTAAAAGATAGATTTGTTACATACTCACCCTCTCTCTCTACCAACTAATATGTTTCAAAACCTAAACGAGAAAGTAGGAGACATTGTGAGGAAGTATATAGGAATGCATGCATTCACACAGTCCCTAAGTAAATTTAAAGATATTAGATTCTTACTTTCCAAAGTTAAAATTTTTTATTTAGTGTAAAACTAAAGATCAATGGTTTGCCATTCTGGAACGACCTGGACATAAACTTTAGAGAATTCTCCTCTGCTGCGTTTTGGAAAAACCTCTCATGAAAGATGGATAAATGTTGTTGCGATTTTCTCGTTGATAGGATTCGCTTGTGAAATGGTTTGAGCGTTTATATTTGGAGTCAAAACTCATTACGCTTTGGGCAGTATAAGTTACATTTATGAAAAGTGATCTATTTATATTGATGGAAATAATCTTGCTTGCGATGTATCTATAGCTTGAAGCGTAACTACAGGGTGGTCATAAAGAACCTTGGCCAATATATGGACTTCTAGCGGCCGTTCCGTTCAACCGATCGAGATGAGATTTCAGATATAGTTATTCAGAGGTATGAGCTCGGGATTCTGTGAACGACAACAAAGTGGCACTCACAGTTACGGTTATAGGTAGAGAAACTCGAAATTTTCGAATGGCATCGCTCACTTTTTCCCGTCTCAAAATGCTCAGCGCATACGAAAACCCTAAAAAGCGTTGGAACGGTACGTGTATCACAAAAAATGGACGCGTTATGCCCGCACAAAAAACAGCTCTGCGAACTGCCAACAAAACCTCGTTCGAGGCGCACGGAGGAAATTTGCATCTGACAAGGACAAGACACAAACCACAGAACGCCTTTCGCCAGATATTCAGCCAGATCTTCAGTCGGGACCTCGCACATGCCAACGAAATGGCTCTGTCAGCGAAAGTTCGTGGGGAATTGATAAAACTCTATTATCAAAATGGGATTAATGCCGCTGAAGCCTTACGTATTTACCGTCGAAACCATCGCCAAATACGTGGCCCATGTAGCCCGAAAGCTCTGCGTAATTTAGCAAAGAAATTCGAAGAAACTGGCTGCACCTGTGATAGACAGCGATCCGGACGACCAACTGTTCCTGAGGACGCTGTTACGGAAGTACATCACACAGTGACTTCAGGGCATATGCAAACAGCAAGAGGTACAGCTCGTGTATTGGATATGCCGAAAACAACGGTCCTAAAGCTACTGCGCTCTGTACTCCGCTTGTTTCCATACCGGTACCAGCGCGTCCAAATGTTGCACGCGGGGGACCATCAACAACGTATCGACTTTGAAAATGAATTCCTTATCCGATATGATGGCGATAACTACTGGCCTCTTTGCATATTATTGACAGACGAGGCGCATTTCACCTTAACTGGCAACGTTAACACCAAATATTGTGTACACTGGGCAGACACGAATCCGCACGCAGTGGCACCAGTACCTTTATACGACGCCAAAGTTACTGTATGGTGCGACATTGCAGGCACAATTGTTCTCGGCCCGTACTTCTTTGAGGAAGCGACACCAACGGGGTTTGTAACATGTTCTGTGACAGGCTCTCGCGATACAGACATGCTGCAAAACTACGTCATACCAGAATTGCTGCATCGAAATGCACTGAATGACATTGTTTGGATGCAAGATGGCGCACCTCCAAATATAGCGACGTCTGTTCGCAGGGTTCTGGAACAGCATTTTGGCAACCGCGTCATCTCACGCCA
Source organism: Metellina segmentata (assembly GCA_947359465.1). Classification (NCBI taxonomy): domain Eukaryota; kingdom Metazoa; phylum Arthropoda; class Arachnida; order Araneae; family Tetragnathidae; genus Metellina; species Metellina segmentata. Next base: position 13,826,989 of record OX375878.1, read on the forward strand.
TTTTCCATTTCCGTGGCCTCCTAGATCCCCCGACCACACTCCTATGGATTTCTGGTTCTGGGGATATCTAAAATCTAGAGTGTACATGTGCAATCCGCAAACTTTGAAGGATTTGAAAGACTATCAAACGTGAGATTGCAAACATCCCTCATGCTATGTTACGTTCGGCTTCACTCTTCACAGTCTCCCGCATGCAATGCTTAATTGCCTGCGATGGAACCCATGTGAAAAATGTGTAATCCAAATATAAATTTTCCATTGACCGATCTGTGTTGTCATCAGTAATTGGAGTCGTGCCTCTGTCATATGCAAATTTCCTCCGTGCGCCCTGAACGTGGTTTTGTTGGCCGTTCGCAGAGCTGTTTTTGTGCGTCTGTTTTTTGTGTTACACTTACCGTTCCAACGCTCTTTAGGGTTTTCGCATGCGCTGAGCATTTTGAGACGGGAAAAGTGGGCGTTGCCACTCGAAATGTTCGAGTTTCTCTACCTATAATCGTAACCGTGAGTGCCACATAGTTGTCATTCACAGAATATCGAGCTCATACCTCTGAATACCTATATCTGAAATCTCATCTCGATCGGTTGAACGGAACGGCCGCTAGAGGTCCATATATTGGCCAAGTTTCTTTATGACCACCCTGTATTACAACTGGAATAGCGAGATTGGATTCGCTTTTACTATGAACTATGCGGAAATAAAAGAAGGTGGTCTCATTGATCACCGGATTATGCAACTATTTAGTCAAGCAAACCTCTCATACCATGATGATAGAAATGTCAGTACGAATACGATTTAAGAACGTGGCCAATAACTCCTAAGAGCAATTCCAAAAATTATGTATCTTCACTTTACAAACGGAAAACACCAAGTTAAAATATTCAAGATTAACGTTTGTAGACCAGAATATGGTGTGTGGCGATCTTTAAAAAGCCGAAGTGTTTCCACGAAGCTATTTTCCTTAGAATGAATGTTTTAGAATGAGAAATATAGTTAGCGAATAAAGCAAAGGAAGTAGAAAGTTTCCCTTTCATTTTCTTCAAACAATGTTTTTGGAATTAGTATTTTTCTCTTGTATGTTAACGATTGTTGTTTGGTCCGACCCAATTAGATAAAACAACATTCGGCGACCAAAAAATAGATTCAAAATTGACACATGAATATTTATTTGTCAACATTACTTAAATTAATCGCCAAGGTAAAAAAAAATGACGATAAAGTACATTTTCAAATAACTCAGATGTGTATCATTCGAGAGATTTGAGATACAGGAAGTAAATTATATATTTTCCGTCTGTTATAATTACACTGAAAATCTCTCTCATAATTAATTAACTAATCTTAATTATAACAAGTATAATTATTTATTTGTCATATTATTATTATACAATATAATATAAGATATATATATATTATTGGTAACATTTATTTGTCTTATATGTAATATACAATATAATATAAGATATATATCAGGGGTTCCCAAACTTATCCAAGTCGTGGCATCCTTAAGAAAATTAGAATTTTCTCACGGCATCCTGGTCATTTAATATCTATGTGTGATATATTATTATACTATACATTATATTATATATATTTCATATTTGTACGACTTTGAAGACGAAATTAGAGAGGTAAATGGTAAGAACATAGACATAATTATTACAACTCCCGTATTTAAAATTCACACAAATACTTTAATTGTACTTAATAGGAAAACGTAGGTATAGGTGAAAATTTAAATAAAACCAATCAAATTACGTTGAATATACTCTTGGAGGTATTATATGTGTGTGTTTAGTGCCATGGGTGAGTCTGCTGCTCGATGCACAGTTGTTCGAATCGTGGATTTAAGATACAGCTACTCGCGATATGTTAGTGATACAGCTACTCTCATTTCTTTTACGCATCAATTTTCGAACAGTATTTGCTCCTTATAAAAGCAACCGTTTCATGGGCGTTTCGCGGAACCCCTAATCTCTACGTGGCACCCCAGGGTGCCACGGCAAACACTTTGGGAACACCTGATAAAAAAACAATATATATTGGGTCAGGCTTAGGGATCAACCAATAGTACCAACCTCATTTTACACCATTACTTCATTTGCATATTTTATTGTTAGATACAACCGCGGATCCTCAAGCATTTATGCAGCCAACGAACACACACTTGAATTTCGATTTTAATCACGTTCCAAGTATTACTTCAGCATCCCCGTTCATTAAGTAAAACAATCGCTCCACCCTCCAGTGGAAAATCCCCGAAACACTATCACACGCACCCTCGCCCACTTTAAAAACTCCAGCAACCACCTTCTCGTTAGAATTATCGCCACCTGCAGCGCAGCCCAGATACAGACGTAACGATAAAACGCTCGATTGTTAACACGACGCGCCCAATCACCTCGGAGGATCCGGCCTCCCCCGAGACTCATCCGCCGCACCCGAGCGAAATATCTTTTAAATAACCACTTCCTCTGTCCTCCAGCGTCTTGAGTTAACATCGCCGCTCTTAATCTTTGTTAGGGGGGGGGGGCGGAAATGTTGGTTAGTCGCTGATTAGTTCGAATAAGGCGCAAAAGAGAGGGGGGGGGGGGTTGTGCGCGTGCTATGCAAATTAATGGAACGCAGTTAGACGGATCAACCGATGTTTGAGAAACCCAAAGAGTTCTGTTGTGCATGTAGCAAACGATATTTCGGGAAGTGGGGGGTCGGAGTGGGTGTTGGTAAGTGGCGCCGATACTTAGCCTGAGTGGCCAGGGTGGAGAGAGGGGTTGAATAGGAATTCTATTCGGCTTAGGGTGAATATTCTCGGGTAAGCTGATGATGCTGACCTCCATTAGAAATGCATGACATGGCGGTTTCAAATGCGAGGCTCATGTCTGAATGGCTGTTTAGTTGCGATCCAAGTTTATGCGGGACATGTGCTATCAGAAATCTGCAACTAAATGTTTTCCCAGAAATGCGTGCTTTGACACCTGTTAGTTTTTCGACTAATTACCTAATCCATATTACACGGTAGGTAGGTATTTAATCAGAGTCGCATTGGAGCAACACAGCGGGCTATTCGTGATGGTCAAACCCGAAAGGAATGAACAGAGAACAACACTACGTAATTTTGACTCTCAGATCAATAGGTCAAACCTGAACTGGCATCACACTCTCTGAATTTCCTCGCCACGTCAACGTGAGGACATATTAGGCCACGACAGATTTAACCATTCCCATGCAAACTACGGTTTCTTGGTTGGATTCACTGCATAATACATATTATCCGAGTAAATAAATAAACCACAGAACACGAAAGTTTTTACTGTGTATAATCTTCGTGTAACCCTATGTAATATTCTCATCCCTATATATTCATATAGGGATGGGAATATCACATCGGGTTTAGCTTAAAATGTAGGTTATGGTGTGGTGATATATGGCGTTTAATATAATTTCCGTTGAAGAATTAGCTGTCCGTCATTCATTAGAATTTTAATTTATACGAGTTGAAATCGGTTTTGAAAAGTAAGCTAAGTGACGTTACTTCCAGAATGCTGTATTGAAAGCTCGTTCTGCTGCAAAATTACTGCCACCTTCACCTACATTTTTAGCTTGATAGGAAAAACCCTCTCAGCCTTAAATGTAAATTTCTTTTGTTTATAAGCATTCGATGTGTATATGTGTATGTGTTTGATCAAAACGTCCCAACCTCTTTACCACAAACTACAACCTTTTAAACTTTGGTACTTTTTATTCTCTTCACAAGTTTAAGCAGGTTTATGTAGTTAAAAACATGTCCTCATGGAAACAAACCTTTTGTAAGTCTACATACTTCTTTCATTAATTAGCCTACTGCTGCAAATGTTTTTTAAACCAAATTCTAGGTTTTTCATCTGGTGGTCCGTTGCATTTTCAAAATATTTCAGTGTTCTGAAAATCTTGTAAAATACGGCATGGTTGCTGAACTCTGGGTTGTAGTTAAGACATTAAACAAAGGCCAGGTTTATTTTGATCAGACCTCGTATGTGTCAGGTTGATGATCATAAAGCGACACATTGAACTGGCTGACTTTTAAATCATGAATACTTTGAGTGTCAGGAGCTTTTTGAGTAGTGTAAGTATTGCTTTTACCCCAGAGCACGCACATAATGACAAAATAAACACATCTCTAGTTAAAAGAATCATAGAATAGATTGTATTCGTCAAGGTCAAAACTGATTAGAACTCAGGCAATGAATACTGGAAGTTTCAGAACAGATACAGGGTGCATTATGAAAGTAATGCACCCTGTGACGCGACTGTCCATCGCAGCGGGCTCGGTTTGGTCGAAAAATGTGGTGGGGGATCTGCACTTCCAAACGCGCCCGGTCTCAGTTCGTTACGAGCAGGAGGGGTAGTACGTGTATTCGCTCAAAGTCTTTTTTTCGATTGTGTCACGGCGCGATGGAGTGTTCGCTGGAACAGCGGTACGCGATAAAGTTTTGTGTGCGGCTTGGTAAGAATGCAACGAAAACTTATCAAATGGTTTAAGAGGCCTTTAAGGAGACACACACAATCTTCTCCCAAACCCAAATAAGCGCGCATGAGCAAGTCCCGCGTCAAAACAATGCTGATTGTCTTCGTTGACATCCGAGGAATGGTCCATTTTGAGTTTGTACCGCAAGGACAATTTGTTAACGCAGCTTTTTACCTGGGGGTGCTCAAGAGACTGAATCGCCGGGTCGCGCGCGTCAGGCCTGACATCAAAGACGTTTTCAACCCACGACAATGCCCCCAGCCACACGGCCTTCGTCGTCACCAACTACCTGACCCAGATCAAGATCCCCTTGGTGCCCCAGCCTCCTTACAGCCCTGACTTGGTTCCGTGTCACTCTTTTTGTTCCCCCGACTGAAAAGAAAGCTGAAGGGAAGCACTAGGAGTCGATGGAGAACATCCAACATCATGTTACAAGGTTCCTGAGAGGCATTCCAATCGAGGAGTTCCAAGCGTATCAGAATCGTCTACGCAAACACTATTGATGCACAAAGGGACTATTTTGAAGAATTTTAACCATTTGTACCAGTCGGATCAATAAATCTATTTTTCCCAGAGAATACGAATTACTTTCATAATGCACCCTGTATATACATGTGATCCCCTCAGAGGATTAAAAGGGAACAAATTTGTCTGTGCATCAGTGTGATTTACCCATGTGAAGGACATTGTGTTAATTTGTTTTAATATGGATGGAGGTCTATTTACTATCATGTCCATTTTAATTTGATTTAGTTTAATTAGTGAAACACATAATCGTATGCTTCATTTATAAGCTCATCTCAGCCAAATCAATATTATTTGATATAGTTTTGTCTCATACTCTGAATCGAAACTAAGAAATTGAGTAAGTCAAATGTGGGCGGCATTTATCCTCATCACTCTAAAAAAGCTAATTTCATAATTCCAATCACATCCGATCCACTTCCCTTCCATTACGCGAAACTGATAAACATCGACAACAGCCCGGACCGACACCACTTCGCAACGACCCCCGTCACATCATCGATTCCTCCTCCACCCCCTGGGCTTAATCAATCCAAATCAAGGCAGCGACCAACCTGCCGGGCATTCCCCTCTTCATTTCAGATCCCGGGCAATTATCATTCGAAACGTCCCCCACCCCCGCTTTAATACAAACACCCCCGTCCCATCGTTCGATTTCGCGAAATAACCTGTCACTTTCACAACTCTTTTCTTCCATCCCGGACGAATATGTGACTCCGAATGCTCGACAAGGCGGGGGAGTATCGGAGTTCGATATTCGCGGCGCCATTACCAAAAAGGGAGGGGGGTGGGGTGCAGTGCACAACAAAGAAAAGAAATGTCATTCAAACAAAAATTACTTATCGACGATTTCCAGCGTTTCGCTGCAGAGCATAAGTGAAGTGAGATTAATCAGGAAGGGTGGCGGTGGCTAATCGATGGCTGTGCATTATCGGAAGGACGAGGAAAAGATTAGGAAGAGACGGCGAGGTCCTGCATCCCTCCTTATTAGTGCGCCCCTTTTCTTCCCTTATTGGTGGGGATTTCTCAATAAAAAGCGAAATGATGTTCTTCACGAATCGGATACCGAAGCACTGGTCGTTTCGGCACTTGTGCGGGGATGGTATCGACAGGTTGAGACTGGTAACTGGTTGATGCACGTTATGCTTCGACACAGGAGACTTGGGAAAGTTTTTTTCTAAATCTCGACCACTGGCCTTTATGGTATTTGACATTGCGAGTGGCGAACGGATGTATGTTTGGGAAGGAACATCCAGCGCTACTCCTAACTTGGACAATCACAAACATCCATGCTCTGAGAAACTGGGAATCGAATCAAGACCTGGTAGTTTTGGTAATTGTGAATGGGTGGTATATAGAAAATCGTTGTATGGTTGTTAAAGTCGAATATGCTGAAAATAATAAGCGGATGTTCATTATGTTTGAACCACATGAATCTTCAAAATTTTTTTTATAATGCCAGACTACTGACTTTACGACTTTTGACACCACAAGGGACGATATTTGGAAAATAGCACCTAGGTAGGCAACTACCGCTACTCTTAACAGAGAAAATCACACACATCCATGCGCTTACAAACTTGGAATCAAACCCAGGGCTGGTAGTTTCGGCAATCTGGGATGGATGGTATAAAGAAAATCGTTGAATGTTGTTAAATAAGGTTGAGACAAATGGTTGTTTAAGTCGAATATGATGAAAATAATAAGTGGATGTCCCTTATGTTTCAACCACATAAATCTTCAGAAAGTTTTTATAATGCTAGACTACTGACTTTACAGCCTTTGACGTCACAAGGAACGATATTTGCGAAATAGCACCTAGGTGGGCAACTACGGCTACTCTTAACAGGGGAAATCACACACATCCACGCGCTTACAAACTGGGAATCAAATCCAGGGCTGGTAGTTTCGGCAACTGTTAATAGATGGCTTTGTCAAGTTGAGAATGGTAATTAGTTGGTGTCCGTTATGTATGGGCCGAAGAATGATCTTCCAGGTTCACCAGAGAATCTTCAGAAAGTTCTTTTCTAAGGCCCAGCTACTGCATCAGCGTTCAGCAGGAAAATGCTTCCCTAAAAGGGATGAACTGATGATATTTACTAACAAGAATCCTGTGAGAAACCGTCTCTACTCCACAAAAAGACAGTCACCAACATCCATGCACTTACAAACTGAGTTTTTAACCCAAATCTACTGGGAGGTAGATATAAGCCATGACTACTAAACCAGTTAAGTGACTTTATTCAGAAAGTATGACAGGAAATCCATTTATGTGAGTATGTATGCTATATACATTAATTAAAAGTGGTTTGAAATAAGATATTTCAGGTAACGAAACTGTCATCAATATATGTAAACAATGAAAACAGTTTGACACCTATGCTATGGACGGAGTAAGGTAATATACTATACTGTGATCAAAAAGTATCCGGAATACTTCCTTTAAAATACATATATAGTAGATATCGTCTACAAACTTTAATCAAATATTTTTACGACTTCTACAAACGTGTGGCAACAGTCAGGGATTAATTTAATTTTATTGTCAAAAAATAAATTTGTTTTTAATAAGAGAAGAATTTTCACTTCATTGATTTTCCAAAATCTCGAATGTAACTGAGCAAAGAACATGCATTAAATTTTGTTTCCGCAATTGAATTTCTGCTTCAAACAACATTTGAAATGTATGTGTCCAAAAGCTTTTACTGACGAGTCTTTATAAGAAACAACAGTATTTGATTGGTATAAAATGTTTAAAGAAGGTAAGAGAATCCGTCGTAGATGATTCGCTATCTGGTATACTATCCACTTCAACTAATGATCAACATGTCAATCAGGTAAGAGAATCGGTACTTATTGATCTTCGTTTAACAATATAACCCATTATTGAACAAGTTCCATCATTCGTAAAAACGGCAAGTCTAATAAGACTTGAATTTTGGCGAGATAACTAACTCATGGGGTTTGCATTACGAGAATGCGCCTTCTCATAATGGCATTACTATTCGTGATTTTTTGACAAAACATTCAACAAATATGGCTGCACAAGCTCCGTATTCACCTGACACCGTGTGACTTTTCTTATTTTCACAGATGAAACTCCCTCTGCGTAGTCACCGTTTTGAGTCCATTGATGCAAATAAAAGAAAATTCGATAGGAACCCTGAAGAGTTTCACAAAAACGACTTTAAGGCATGTGTTTAGGATTAGAAAAACGTTGGTAGACGTGTATTTCAGTCGGAGAAGATTACTTTGAAGGAGATGTAATAAATTTTGACCAATAAATTGATACCTTTTGTTTTATGACAGCTTTCCGAATATTTTTTTTTATTACAATAGTATAATGATCCCACCACCACGATAATTTAAATGTCGGGAGATAGCGAGTTTCGAGTCGGCATCTCATTCACCGAGGAGATGAAAACTCTTTCTGGTCATTTTTCGAAACATTAGGAAATTGAATGATTTGGAAAGGAACTCTTGTAAGAAATTACGAATTGTTGTTCTCGGATATTACCCCTCGGGATTGATCCCAGATCGTCACCAATAGTCCGTTGTGTTGCTTTTATGTGGCGTAAATTAACTATCTGTCTATCCTTTTTAACACTCAGTCTCGAATTTTTCTAAATGCCGTATTTTTTTTGTAACATTGTATTCAAAGGTTATAGTTTTCGCGTGTATAATTGAAAATAAACTTACTAATATCATTGGTTTTCAAGTATTTAATACATACAATATAAATAAAGAATAATATCTTCATATACGCCAGTCGTAGTTGCACATGGGCAATAAAAAAGTAAATACACGTTTCACACTTGCAAACATTCACAGAAGGGTTCAGCAGGTTATACAAAAAAGGTGAACACACATCAAACTATTTCCCCGAAGTAACACTTCTGATGAAACCAAAATCAATTACATCAAAATTAAAGCTTCCTTTTAAGATAAAATAAATAATCGAGATATTACACACTCATTTTTACCACAAACGATGTCTTTAACCCACTGTCTCTCTGATCTGTGATTGGATGAGGAGTAATGGGCACTCGGAGGCAGCACGAAATACACAGATTTGGCAACAGCAGCGAAAGCGAGGGTTTGAAAAAAGTGTAGTTAACAGCCCATGTGAAGAGAGGGGTGCTGATGGCAAATTGGTGGTTCCGGATCATGGAATGCAGCGATGACCGCCTTCCTTCACCATTCATTAGGGAGTGATCGCTGCCTCCAGAGTGATCTTTCGCTAATGGTTACAGTTTCGTCCCGTTAAGTTGAGGGATTTTTTTTCTATCGTCTTTTGTGCGTTTCAACACTTTTTTGTATTTATTGAGGGTTGCTATTGGGAATTAGTTCTGGGATGTTTTATTTAAAGAACCGCGATTGTGAGATGGGATGGTCTTTCTTTGATGCATTAGGAGTGATGAGTATTTTCTTTGATGTGTTTTCCGGCCAATCAGTTGGTTGAGGATGATTCTTTACTTATGCGATTTGTTTTTTAAAGTGATTTTAGGAGAAGTGTATATTTTCCTAAATGTGCTTAGAGAATTTCGTAATGAGCATCAGTTTTGATCTGCTAATTATATTCGTTTTAGTTTTTGCATAAAACCTCAAAATATTTCCTTCAAACACGTTTTTCGTCAATGTAAAATAAAAAAATTTTGTAAGACAGTCTTAAATTACTATGAGTCCTTTCTGTGAAGCATTGAAAAACTACATATGCTTAAGAAAAGTTATCGGTAAACGACAAAAAAGAGGTATGAATTAACATTCACCACACATTATACCCAAGTTACTCACCTGTCATCTTTCAACTAGTTTAGGCTTGAAACAAAGCAATTTTATTGCTTGAATACGAGACATGATGGATATCACAAGACATTTTTACATGCCATTCAAATAATATAAAACTACAGTTCAATTAATGAATAGGAGGATTTTTTCCCCTGATCCTAGCATTCCCTCAGTTAATGTACCAATCTGCAGTTTCATTTTCATATTATTCCTCAACAGATCCTTTCTAACTCATCCTGCTTACATCCATAAAATACATCCTACAAAAATTATGTAGCTATTAATTCACTCATGGATATTACAGAAATACTATTTTCTTTTATTTTTAAGATGTAAGCCTCAACTCCAAACTAAAACAAATTATGTTAATATTGGAAACCAATTTATTTAACAGTCCGTTTCGAGTGGAAGCAATTCATTGCAACCTGTGTAATGAAACTAAATACCGCTATTCATCAATTGAAAGTTTTAAAGGTACATTTATAAATAAATAGAAAACACAAAATTTCTTTCATTAATACAGCTGACAGTATCGTTACTATAACTATACATCTGCTATGAATCTTCTCAGGCGACAGAGAAACTCAAATCTTTTAAGAGATACCAAGCACTTCATTTGTAACCTAAACGACGCATGAAAGATCGTTCTTTCGTATCGATTGACACCAGATCATTTCTCAACACTATAACCACAGCTCTTGTTATTAATGATGCGATATTTCTTCGAGCATAGGTGTTTTCGTTCTTGAAACATATTTGATTTATTTTAAGTTTTTGCAAGCTTTAATGTTTTCACATAATTGATACTGTTGTGTTGATCATAATTGTAATTTGATTGGGTTATGTGCTGATAGTGTGTTTGGTAATATGTATTTCCAAATCGTCGTTTTGCTTTTTTTCTTACCAAATGATTTTTAATCAAAATATTACTCATACTTTATCATTTTAACCTGAAAGTTATGCCTCATTTGACCTGAAATTGATGAGAATATTAAAATTTTCAAGAATGACGCATCACATATTTTAATCAAAAATATACCTAACATGAAATATCTCTTAGAACTTATTTTTTTTGGCAAACAGTTTCTGATGAAACTGCCCAGTCTACATACATTACAAATCAATTTAAAAACACTAAAACGTTAATGTCAGTTGAAGTATGAATACCACAATTTTTATGAACTTTCGATAACCAAACAAAAATGTCTTGCCTAATTTGTGACAAATTGAATACATGAATGTTGATTTTTGTACCACTTAGCGTTACCTTGGTGCACCAAGGTAGGTGGATTGATAATAAACCTGAAGTGCTGTATACACATCTAAACACGAACCGCTTATAAAGGCCACACATTCATTCCAGACGGACAAACACCCGTGACTGAGCCCGAATTCGAATCAGGAGCCTTTTGATTTAGAAGCCAGCACCCCTGACCACAAGATCAATTGGTCAACGCCAGGAGTAAGAAACGTTTCCTACAAAAAATATCACCATCTTTTTGTTCTTTCTGACTTTTTAGGTACGATGTCTAGCATGTTTCTCCTAAAGATTGATTGATTGGATTTTACGGCACAAGGACAATATTTGGCCATATTGCTTCAAACAAGGTAAAGTAAATGGATACTCAACAACAATGAAAGCTTCACACAAACTGTAGAAATAAACACACTCAGGCAGGTAGGTTTTTTATTAACGTCGCACGGAAGCAATACAATGGAGGCTATTGGCGACGATCAATGGATCAAACTCAAAGTTAAAGATCCGAGGACAATACCACGTAATTTTGAATCACGATCAGATAACGAAAACACACTCAGAAAGTAATGAATCCTGACAGGAATCGAAACTGTACCACCTTCAATTTCCAGTTTTCTAACTCAGTCGGCAAACCTGTTAAGTCAGATACCACTGTTTCTGCTGAAGCTGCCTCTGTTTCTCATCTATCAGAAGCAGATAAATGAGTATGTCTAGGGAAAGTTTTTTGAGCTAAATAAGCCAAATGGATAAATATAAGGCATGAAACTAATAAATAAGCAACATTTTCAGAGTATCATCGTCAAATATCGAAGATGAAAGCATGCCCATTAGTACCGAATTTGCTGCCATGGGTGGACTTTTTTGGACATTGGTGGACTTCCGTTGAAGAAGCTGGATTTTTGTTTTGTTTTATGGGCTTACATATAGTCCCAATCTCAAATATTTCTGCACGCACAAAAATTGATAAAATTGCACACTTTCTTCGGGCACTGAGTGCAGGATCCCGTTTCGGTCATATTTCACTCGACACGCAACCTGCTGTCCTCTGCATACACCACACAACCGATTCCCATTAATTCCAACCAAATTATGAAACGCAATGGATGGCCACTCAGGTTAATCAATCAAAAACTCTGCAAGGAAATGCGAATGATACAGATGATTGCCACGAAAGCGGAACGCCCACTGCGCTCGTCACAAGCTCCCGGAAATTTCTGGGATTTCATCGCACTCAAACGACCGCTTTTAAAGTGGAACACAGAAGAGCGCTTACATCTTCCAACAGTCCTCCGCAAGGGAAAATGTTAACAAATACACATTTCCTTTTAAAAACTTTCACCAATGATAATCGGACGTTTCCTATCACAGGAAACGGCGGAATGAAGTCAGAAAACATAAAGAAAACAATGAATGGCCGTCATAAATCACGTGACGCGAGTGTAAAAGTGAGGGGGTATTGATTGAAAGTCTTTTATGTTACAAATGTTTCCTATGTTTGGGCTAAGGGTCCATCTATCATGAGCAGAGGAGTGAACGTGAAGTCTCGTGACAGCTTTTTGGCTGCCTTCCCATTGAGAGCTGCTCAAAATTTATCTTCACTTCACTTCGCGAAGGGGGCTGGGGTATTTTCATTAAATATTTATCAGTCGCCAGTTCCTGGGCCGAACGAACTGCCGCGTGCGAATTATCAGCACGACAGGTGATTAGCTGTTTGAGGATGGCGCTTTGACAGTATCTGCATCCTCTCGATGAAGACTTCGGCAAGGGAAAGGAAGATTCCCATGCTTGAGGAAGTTTGTCAAACACGTGTTTCTGAGGCGGTGACATGTTTTTTGATCAGTGTTGCAAATCCCCATCGATCCCAGTAACTAAGCTCTAATTCGTCGCTCTTTTGGCTCTGGAATGCAGTTTAGCTTGAGCTTCGTGTGAACTTTGTGCATCTTTAGAGAATGGCTTGATGTTTCCAATAAATAGACGTTAAGCCTTTATTTATCAAGATCAACCTCAGAATTTTGTATAGGAAAATTTAAAATTTTGTTGATTGGATGCCAGATGCTCTACGCTTTGAGAAGTGTGTTTTGACTAAGTTACAGAAGTAGTATGCGAAGTATTATCATTGGAAACAAAGCAGAGGGAAAATATTTAATTTTTTACTACCCAAATCAGACATAAATATATAAATATATATATATATATATATATATATATATATATATATATATATATATATATATATATATATATATATATATATATATATATATAATTTCAAGAACACAAGAATTACCAAAAAAATTCCAATAAAAGTCTTAAAAAATGATAAAAAAATGAAGAAATGTTGGTGGATCAGGGCGTCATCAGGGAGGAGCCTGACCCAAACAACATAAAATTATGTTTTCTACATATAAGCAGCATTAGGCTGAAGAAATTGCTCATACACTCCCCCAAATACCACCAAAAGCAAGTAAAAGAAACACAAAACAAAATACCAAAACAGAGCAGGAACAAAACGAAATGAAACCCGAAGCCGCAGCCGGGATAACAACAACAACAAGCCTAAAAATTACCACCAAATGCCATCAATTAAACAATATAACTTATATGTTAACATCATACTTCCAATGCAACGAGTCCAAAAAAAGCAGAAAAATAAAATATAAATAATATGAAAATCCCCAGCCCCTATTTAAAAATATATTCATAAATAGCTATTCATGGGTTGTGTAGGTGTTGATATTAATAAACCTTTCAAAAATATTATTAAAGAATGAATACGGGTATTTGTTATTGAGAAGTGTGTTTTTTAGATATTTACAATTTAATAAAAAGTTTGAACCAGAATTACAAATTTTTTTGAAACGTACCAGTTGACCAGCTATCGTGTTGTAGTATATTCTTTTAGAGATATTGGAGTCCCAAAATATTAATTTAATGACAGTAAATTTAAAATCGCTGTGTTTATCATATACATTAATGTCAACTTTGCCGGATGAAACAGAAATTTTTATGTCTAGAAAATCAGTGTTATTGTTATCCAGATTGGTTTTAATTAAAGAAAGTTCGTCTGGATAGATGGATTTCCAAATATTAGAAAAGTTGCTATTATTAAAAACAATTAAATCATCAATAAATCTAAAAGCAGTATTTATCGGAAGGCAAAAGTTTTTTTCAAAATAATGAAGAAATAAATTAGCAAGAATGGAAGAAAAATTAGAACCTTGGGGTATACCCTTAACTTGAGTGTAAATATGATCACCATAAAAAATAAAATTATTAAAAATACAATAAGTAACTGTTATTTTGTATATTTTATGCTATTATATATATAATATATATATATATATATATATATATATATATATATATATATATATATATATATTCAAAAGGAGAAACCATAAGGAAATTATCGAAAATGAAAGTGTTGGTGGATCAGGGCGTCATCAGGGAGGAGCCTGACCCAGACAACGTCAAATGGTGTATTTTTCATATGAGCAGCAAATCGCTGAAAAATAGCTCATATAATCCCCAAATAGAAAGTAGAAAGGTAAATTAAATGAAAGATCATAAGACACAAGACAGAGGAAATATGGTTCATAAAATCAAGAAATAATAATAACTTCTCTGTCAGTATGTTTTTATTGTTACAATTATTATAATTTCTTAAATACTTAATAATAAGTGGTTACGCAGTTTATAGACGTTTTTACTATGTACGGTGATTAATCTATTAGCGTTGAACTTTTACCTGTCGCATATCAACTTGGGATGAATTGTTTGAATTTTTTTACTGACGACGTTGACTTGAATTTTTTTGCTGAATTCGTTACCTTACCCACCCCCGCAATACCACTTCCTCAATTTGTTTTTAGTTAAACAGAAAGGTTCAAAATATCACAGATGAATCTTTTAACTTAGTCTATAAATTTTGAACCACTGTCAGATAACGGGACAACATCTGAGCTGGCACCCCAGTCTGTAAACTTCCACACCAACCCAACGTGAGGACTTTCGACCACGACAGATTTAAGGTGAACCAGCAGCCTCTACACCATACGCTTACCAACATCCATGCCCAGACCCAGATTCGAACCAGGAACCTTCCGATCTAGATGCTAACACCTTAACCACTATACCGGTTGATCGGCAAACTATTCTGAATTCTTCGCGAGCTGGAATACCAATGACCTCGCCAAAACTATAAGTACTCGACACGTGCGTACGAACTCCAGGAAATTTGATTTGTCGGCATGGTTAATATATTATGGTAATTTTAATTAACGTCATACTAGAGCAACACAACGGGCTATTGACGACGGTCCGGGATCAATCCCCTAAGGTACAGATCCGAGGACGACATCACGTTATTTTGAACCACGGTCAGATGACGAGGCAACACCTGATCTGGCACCCCACTCTCCAAACTTCTACACCAACCCAACGTGAGGACTTTCGACCAGGACAGATTTAAGGTGCACCAGTCGCCTCCATAACATACGCTTACAAACATCCATGAACTGACTCGGATTCGAACCAGGAACCCTCTGATGTAGAGGCTAACTCCTTAACCATAGTCTGGTTGGTCGGCTAATATATTATGGATAAATTCCATTGGAGAAACACAAATGGTGAAAAATGAAAGTCTAGAAAAAAGCGCACTGTGTTTCACGCAATTTAGGAAATACCAACTTAAGAGGAAAAAGGCGAGTCACTCTTTGTAGTGAAAAAGGATGATTACGATACATTTTGTACGCTAGAATAAATTTGTATTAGTTTAAAGTATGTAGGTAGGTATTTAATTTACGTCACACTGGAGCAACACAAAGGGCAATTGGCTACGGTCTCGGATCATACCTGAAATTGAAAGAACTGCGCTACTTAGTTTTGATCCACGGTCAGATGACGAAGTCACAGCTGAGCTGGCACACCGCTCTTCAAATTTCCACACCACGCCAACGTGGTAGTTTAAAGTTGGAAAATAAATTTTGAACATACTATGTAATCAATGAATGCCCCAGTGTAAAACTATAACAGTGTAACCGTTAGTTTTATATTTTATCAAAATTCGGATAAGATTAAACTCCAAAAAACTACTCACATGAGTCAATCTTTTTCTTTACCCTGTATGAATCACCAACTCTCTCAGAGAGGAATCTTCCCTTTTTCTCCTTCACAATCAGTGGACATACATCTTTGCAGCAGACCCAGTTACTTTAGTTGTTCTCCCATCAAAGTTGAGAATTATATAAATTTTTCCAAGTAAATATATTTTCGATGAAAGCACACTCTGGACCAAACTTCAAGAATCTCCTCTCAACGACCATTGTTACCTACCATGTGTAAAACACCCAATCAATAACTTAAGACATAATCAATATTTTCCTATCCTCTCCTTTTCTACCAACCGACTTTCATACCTGTAACCGTCCACTGTTCTACTCTCCCCTTGGATTAACCTTTTGACTACGGTTATATATATATATATATATATATATATATATATATATATATATATATATATATATATATATATAACTAGCGCGATTCTTTCTTGGAGGGATTCTTCTAACTTCAACTGCTGTACTGCCCGTAATCTAAATTCTTTCTTGCCGCGATCAAGAAATGACTGCTATGCCGGTCGTAATCTAAATTATTTCTTGGCATGATTCTTATAAATTGTTTTCTGATTCTTATAAGTTTTTTGTGATTAAGTTTGGAGTGATTGTGATATAACTTTCAAGGTACAAATGCTGTACCGGCCGTAAATCCAAAGGGTAAGATACAAAGAGATGAGAACGCAATACTTGTGAGTTATGATATGAATAAAGGGTCATTACAAGAATTAGAGCTGTGTAGCCTTTAAGTTTTAGGTGAGCTTCCTAAATTCACCTAATTAAACTGCAAGAACTCGTCTAAAGGATATATCACCAATAGCAAAGATAGAATTCATCCTATGCTTCCACCCAAACCAACTTTCATTTCTATAGCACTATAAGTTCAACTCTCCTTTGGGATTGTGATGAAAAATCATAAGATTTATTAGCTATAGGTTAGAATATGAAAAAGGCCATTGATAGAATTGGAGAAGTGAAACCATTCCTTTTTGGTGTAGTTTTCGAAATTGTTGCGATGAAACTCGGAAATTTCCTTCACGACATGTGTCATTGTTACTTACCGTGCAGAAAAAAATCCAATCAATTTCTGAAATAAGAATCGTTTTACTTGCTTCATTTGAAGCCAACCGACTTCCATCCTTGAAGTATTAGCAGTTCTTCTTCTCATTTCATGGATTGAGGTACAATATGATGAGCATAAATACTTGTATGAATGTAAGTTCATTATAGAATCAGTTCTGTGAAACCTGTGGTTTTACCAGTATTATTGAGATTCTCATGACTAAACTCCAAGAAGCTTCACACAAGGCACGAAGGTTATCTGCTCTACTATAAACCAATCAATAACTGAAACAGGAATCTTCCTAACCTTTCCTTCCCAGCCAATTGACTTTCATCTCTGGAGCACTGACAGATCTACTACTTTCTTTTGTATTAATATGTACTTTCGTCTGTCGCACATCTACTTCTTAACCTTCCATTGTATTAAGATTCATATAGATGAGCATTCATACTTGTAGGTTGGATTGCTCGATCTACTACTCTACTGATTCACAATTTTCTACTGTATTAGTATACAAGACAAAACTATAGACTAGATGTGAATAAATGTCATTCTAGTAATAGACCTAAGTTTTAGATGAAGTTGTAGAAAGTCACAAGACGAAACTCCAAGAAGCTTCATAAAAGGTTATATCATCCATAAACGACAAAAATCTTCCAACCTTTCCTCCCAGACAATCGACTTTCGTTTGTCGCACATCTACTTCTTAACCTCCCATTGTATTAAGATTCATAAAGATGAGCATAAATACTTTTTGGTTGGATTGCTCGATCTACTACTCTACTGATTCACAATTTTCTACTGTATTAGTATACAAGACAAAAATATAGGCTAGATGTCAATAAATGCCATTCTAGTAATAGACCTAAGTTTTAGGTGAAGTTGTGGAAAGTCACAAGACGAAACTCCAAGAAGCTTCATAAAAGGTTATATCATCCATAAACGACAAAAACTTCCAACCTTTCCTCTCAGACAATCGACTTTCGTCTATCGCACATCTACTTCTTAACCTCCCATTGTACTAAGATTCATAAAGATGAGCATAAATACGTGTAGGTTGGATTATGAATAAAGGCCATCGTAGAATTACAGAGTTCAGTTTTATATGCTCACATGCCTTATCTTCCAGAAAGGCATCTATCATTGTTACCTACCCAGCAGAAAAAACTCAATCAATAACTCAAACAGGGATCTTCCTATCCCCTCCCCCCTAGCCAACCGACTTCCATCCCTGGAGCAGCCCCAGTCCCTACACTATCTCCTCGCATTAGGCGCATTATTTAACTTCATACGCGTCCCTAAAAACAAAGCCCATCGCACCGTCCCCCTCCCACTCATGGCCTGAAAAACAGGCTCTAATGGATCGTAAAGAGCGAACGTTGTTGCAGCTCGATTTATAGCGGGGGCCTGATTCCACCCCTGCCATAAAAATCCATGTAACTCTGAAAGGGAATGCGCGACGTACCATCGATTCTTGGGGTGGATGAAGATTCTAAAAATCGACATATCCTAGGTGCTCTAACTTTCGATCGAAGTTAATTTGATTTGGTCCTGTTAGGAAAGAAAGAACTTTTAATAGACACGGACGGTTGTTCGAAGAGGCTCGTTTACTGCCCCAAGCTTGATGAGGGAAAAAAGGAAATCCGCCAGGGTATTATAGTCCGCCGAGTAGAAATTAAATGTAATTAACCGTGAAATCAAAGCTATTTCTTTCGGGTTATTAAAATGAGGGCAGGGAGTTGAGGAGGTTCTCTAAAGGTGTTGCCCAGGTAGTACGAAATTGCTCTCTGGCTAGTACCAGATTTTCATTTTCAACGACTTTGGATTCACTGTATCTGAGTAGTTTCCATTAGAGCTATTATTTAGAGTTCTCAATTAGTGAATCCGCTGAATGCAGAACTAGTGATACTTTTGAAGTGCTGAAAGTTTCCAGAATATCTTACAAGAATTTTAGTACTTGGTTGTCTGTGTCTCTTCGGATATTTTTTTCTACATGAAGGTTACTTAAGAGATTTTGTTTTCGCTCTGAATGTATCCATTGCGGTGGTTTTGCGTTCATGCAGCTCACAAGCCAGGCGTTCCAAATGAAAAAAATTAAATACAGCAGCAGCAAAAACAATAAAACCTGAAGCAAATATATTATTACTTTTCAATTTAAATAAGAGTGAGACTTCAGTTTCTTTTTAACTTTCTTTATTTTAAATGCAAGAAGCTAACTAGGGATTGCTGATACTCAATCCTTTCAGCCAACTGAACCAACCTCACCCGCTGCTTCTCTCTGTCTCTCTCTAATCGTCGTCTCCTACGTGATTTGTCGCAGACTAAAAATAACCCAAAGGTAAAAGTCAAAACCCAATCAGAGATCGTCTGGACAAACACCACCTGCAGAGGACGCTCAATTTCACCTGCTCTTCTCAAGTCGTTGTAAAGCGCGCGACGCTAGAACAGCAGTTGGTGCAAAAATATAACCAATAAGAATAAGTTCGGCATTCCGAACATAATGGAGCAGGCACCTGCCCTGCATGTGACCCTCCTAAGGGTCAAGTATAACGGAATTTCTCACGATGTCACAGGGTGTATGATCATTTATTTGGAGATATTAAAAATTTACCGGAAACCTGGAAAAACAGTAAAATAGATAGTCAATAATTAGAAAACACTCGTAAATCAGTGATAAACAGCTTCCATCACGGTAAATTACCTCCTAAATTCATGTACCTATGTTTTTAAAGCTACGAATATCAGTAGAATCCTAGTTAAAGATGCTTTGGCGTGATTTCTATTTGTCGCCTAACCAGTGCCTAATGGTAACCTTAGCGTTGCTGATCAAACGCCAATTTGACCAAATTTGGCAACTACACAATACATTAGAATTAAATATTCATATATATACGTATATACCAATGGGGTTTCCCTAATTTTTCAGTTCAAGGGTCCCTTTAGAGATTAAAATAATTTCGCTGACACTTTGAGATAATAAAATTACATAGACATGTGTGTAAGCCTACATCAGATGTAATGATCCTACTTTTCACATTAATATAGAGATAAATATTGAGATGTATTTTAAATGGATCCTAAACCATTAAACCTTCACCTCAAGGATAACACTATCACGATAACCAGTCATTGGAAAGTATTTCATTAGCGCAACTAAGTTCAGTCTCTCATTTTTAGAACATATAGGAAATTTTATAATGATTACATGATACATAACGGTTTTTTTTAACAAAGAGAATAATGGAATAATTTATTATTTCACCAAAGGTTCGATAGTTGTTCATAGAGTGCTAGTGAAATACAAAATGCCTTCCGTAGGTACAGTAAAACCTCCGTAGTTTGACGCAGACACAATGATCCATTATTTATGAGTAAGAAGCTTTCCGAATCCTCCAGTTCAAACAAAATCAGCTAGACTTACAATATCAGCAGGAAAATAGATGTCTCTTTTCCGTGTGTCTCTTTTTCCAAAATGATCGGAGTCGGAAGACAAGGAAACGTCGCAGAGATAAGCAAAAGGGGAAAAAATATCTGTTTGTGTCCTCGGGCCATCCGTCCAAGCTGCTTGGCATTCCTGCGGCCATTCCTCCAAAGATGGAGAAGATAAAGGGAAATAAAATAAAAGATATTGATCTTCCCCATTCCCCCCTATCTCTCAACACAATACACGGAGGTTAATGGGAAGGGATTTTCCTTAGATCTCCCAGAATGCCCTGTAAATCGCCGAGGCTTTAACACTTAATCCTTTCTGACAAGTGCACTAACTGGCTTCCTCTCTCTCTCTTGCATCGGAAGTTTTTTGTCCTCTTTTTAATCAGAATGGCAATAGCTTTCTTTTAAAGTAATTTGTCATTCATTGTGTAAGCTGAAAGGGGCCTGTTGGGTTTTTTTTCCTGGTTGATTGTTTCTTTGTGCTCGACGTCGCTGGTCAATGGGGTATTGATAACCTGTTAAAGCATGTCTCCAAAACAAATTTTTTTAGGGATTCAATTCGGAATAGATAAATAAGTCCTTTTTTTTTAAATATTTGAAAGGGGGGGGGGGGTTCTTCTTGTGCTGCTGCTTCAACTAAAAGGACATTCTTTTATAGAATGCGGCACGCATCTAAGCATATTGATTAAATTTTTTTTTAAAATTGTTTTTATTTAGTTAAACAGGGTTTTTTAAATAAAATTCTTACGACTTCTATCTATCGCGTTCTGGATGTTTAACGTCGGGATTGATCCCGGATCGTCACAAATACTTGTTTGTGTTACTCTAGTGCGACGTAAATTCGACTGCTTGCCTAAAGTCTAAATGATTTCACCCTCCAAGTGGTTTCGACGAAATATCTCGTCCTTCAAGATCTTACCTATTTAGCTAATGACGATATGAGTTGTCGTAAAGATATTTCCGATTTATTTTTTGTGATAACGAAATTAGGATCTGGTTAGTTTTATTCTAATAACCAAAGATCACGATATATTGATGGACGAGATATCTCGTCCTTCTTGATCTTGTTAATTTTGCTAACGATGAAATATCACGTCGAGGAAGGGTTGATGAGATCAATATTGGTGACGTAATTGGTGCTTACGTAAGCACCAATTGGACAATATTGGTGCCTACGTAAGCATGTTTTGCAAAATCGCATTAACGAAATCTAGCTGAAAGATTATTACACAGTCAATTTGTGAGTTTGAATATTTCATTAAAAACGAAATTAAGGTGAGATGAAGCTAGTACGATCGCACTGTAAGTGCGTACCCTGATTATACAGGGTGTATTTGAACACCGATAAACATGGAGGGGTGATAGTACGCATCAAGATGAACAAAAAATACAGTGTAACGTGGGGTCGCAAATGACGTTGAGTGGGCGAAAATGCCTCTGAAAAGTGTGACGTTGATACAACTTCTATTTCGCACGGTTCTTAAATGAATTTCAAAAGGTTCTCTTACCTGTCAGACGAGAAAGACAATCTAGGCTTTATCCTTTTTAACCTTTATTTGGCACAAACACAACATCACAAACAACATCAAAGACAACAACAAAGAAACACGGAATACTAATCAAGCGTCACATTTCTCACTCAAGCAGTACTGACTGGAGCTTCAACATCTATCATACGTCAGAGTGCACGCAGCGTCCTCTGTTCAGCATTTGAGTTTCAACAGATGTCGTTAGGCGGCTGGTCGTGGATTGAGTAAGTCTGTCGTCGGGTGGCACACCCTTGTAACGTAGTGGGCCGATTGGTTGTGCCTCTGAACACAACGAAACAGCCTAATTTACAGTTAACTCACGTTTATTTTACCAAGAATTAAATTCCTGTGTACAGATTTTTAAGGGAATCGGTTAAAATCACTGCACCGAAAACCAACTGGACGCCTGTCGAAGACCATCTGCGATGTCCCGGCATCGTTCACCTGCCTACGTGTAGCAGGAAATGGGGTTCATGCACGATGATGCTATACCCCGTTTTTCCCGTGCTGTGCGTACACACCTGGAATTAACGTACCCCACAAGATGGATCGGACGCGGAGGTGCAGTTTCTTGGCCTCCACGCTCGCCGGACCTTAACCCTTGGACTTCTTCTGGGGGTCACCGAAAGGATATAGTGGTCACTAGTGGATATACCGGAATATCTGTTAGCGAGGATCTTGACCGCTGCAGCAGAAATCCAGGAAACACCCGGAACATCCAAGCGTGTCCGCCAGTCGTTGCAATGCAATGACGCAGTGCAATGACGTCCGCGGTCGCCACTTTGAACAACTATTGTAACACTTTTGTTTGTTCTGTACAAGCTGTACCTACTCTATACAATAAATGTTTTCTTTACACATTTGTTGTTTCTTCCCCGTCACACTTCGCAGACTCATTTTCACCCACTTAACGTCATTTGCGACCTCATGTTCCATTGGTTTTTTTTGTTCGTCTTGATGTGTACTAGCACCCCTCCAAATTTGTCGGTGGAGTTCAAATGCACCCTGCATAAAGTACGTACGGTACTAAATAAGAAGCTGCCACCACTTAAAGGAGTCCTATAGCATAGGTTGCTGAACGAATAAGTGTGTGTGAGTCCCTTCGAGTGTCATAAACAGGTGGCTACCACTCATTTTTATCACTCAAGCTCTTTTACTCATTCATCAACAAAATTGGTCAGATCTTGCTGGACGAGATATCTCGTCGTTGTCAAAATTGGTCAGATCTTGCCAGATGAGATTTCTCGTCGTTGTCAAAACTGGCCAGATCTTGATGACCGAGATATCTCGTCATTGGCAAATTGACCAGATCTTGCTGGACGAGATATCTCATCGTTGTCAAAATTGGTTAGATCTTGATGAACGTGTTACCTCGTCGTTGTCAAAACTGGCCAGATCTTGATGACCGAGATATCTCGTCATTGGAAAATTGGCCAGATCTTGCTGGACGAGATATCTCATCGTTGTCAAAACTGGTCAGATCTTGCTGGACGAGTTATCTCGTCGTTGTCAAAATTGGTCAGATCTTGCCAGATGAGATTTCTCGTAGTTGTCAAAACTGGCCAGATCTTGATGACCGAGATATCTCGTCATTGGCAAATTGGCCAGATCTTGCTGGACGAGATATCTCATCGTTGTCAAAATTGGTTAGATCTTGATGAACGTGATACCTCGTCGTTGTCAAAATTGGTTAGATCTTGATGAACGTGATACCTCGTCGTTGTCAAAATTGGTCAGATCTTGCTAGATGAGATTTTTCGTCGTTGTCAAAACTGGTCAGATCTTGATGACCGAGATATCTCGTCATTGGCAAATTGGCCAGATCTTGCTGGACGAGATATCTCGTCGTTGTCAAAATTGGTTAGATCTTGATGAACGTGTTACCTCATTGTTGTCAAAATAGGTCAGATCTTGTCAGATGAGATATCTCGTCGTTGTCAAAACTGGTCAGATCTTGACCGAGATATCTCGTCATTGGCAAATTGACCAGATCTTGCTCGACGATATATCTCGTCGTTGTCAAAATGGGTCAGTTCTTGATAGACGAGATATCTCGGATTTGGCGAAATTGGTCAGATCTTGATGGATGAGATATCTCGTTGAAACTATTAAGAGGATTGGATTCAAACTCATCTGTAAACGAAACTAGAGTTCGTGTATGAATGCACGTAGCGTTGTTATGCCATATCATCTATTCTCGCTTCAAAACTCATCTCATTGTGCTCATACGTCCGCACCTTTCATCCAGCTTCCGAGAAAACATTTCCCGTCCCTATCCAACGTAAAATTCACATCACCATTCACGACAGAAATCTTAACAAGACATCTCTCCTCCCTCAGAGCGGCAGAAATAGGATATGAAATAATATCCGACATCACTTTTCAATTTTTTGCACCCACGCAAAACGCAAGACGCTAAGGTAAGAATAAATAAAAAAAGAAGTGAAGAAGGAAGCGGAGATAGGTGACAGCACTGTCATCTTCCTCCCCGGTGCCACAGCGCGAGGTGTCAGCGAGAATATGGCACCGGATGTTGCGGACATGGATGATTGACGTTTCTTTCACGGATTTCTTTTGTCTTCTCCTCCACGAGATTTTAATATAGTTCATCTTCGCTTCCATTACATCTCTGTTTTGATTTTCCCGTGGAATTATAATCTCGAAAAAGGGGCGTTTCGTAGCGCTTATTACTTGTGATCCATACGCCCTTTGAAATATGAGAATTTCATCTGTATCGAATAGTGGATGTTTCGTCCTTGTTCCAACGAATGAATATCGTATTTCGCTTCCACGCTTTTGAGGATGTTTGAATGGAAGTTTTAATGGGTATGTCCAATGTTTCCATGAAATTGTTGAGAAGTGTGGGATGGATTTTCAGCGCGAGCAAATAAACCAGGATTTGTATTTTGGTTCCTGTTTTCCAAAAGTTATCGAATTTCATATATGGAAAATATGAAAATGTAGTTTATTGATGTTTTGACTTTTAATCTAATTGGCATTGATTTAATAAATATCATATAGTTGAATTGGGTTTAGTTTGGTAGTTAATTAACTTCGTACTTTATCAACACATCAACGGGCTATTGGCGACGGTCCGTGATCAATCCCGAAGTGAAAGATTTAAGGACAACGCCTCGTAATTAATGACAACCAAATCAGATAACAAGAACAATATCTGAGATGGCACCCTACTATCCAAACTTCCACACCACTCCAACGTTATGACATTTGAACCACGGTCAGATGACGAGAACATCTCAGCTGGCACCCTACTTTCCAAACTTCGACACCACTCAACCTGAGGACATTGGAGGCTACGACGGATTTCACGTGCATTAGCTCATAATTTATACAACTGTCTTTGTCTGGACCTAGTTTCCAACCCACAACCCTATCAGTTGCTTATCTGATGTTCTACCAACTCTGCTACCACCATAGAAAAGGTTAATTTGGAAATTGTCGACGCCTTAGAGTAAATGGAAGTTATGTGGAAGTCGGAGCTAAATCTATCCTTGGAATAAATACCGTTTCGTGTACAGCATTGCCTGTGAATACTCCCGCGATTATTAAATTTGATTTAAAACTTTTATTGATAATAGCTTTCCACAATACATAGACGACGTTTAGTAAATGTATTAGTAAAATAAGTTTAGTAATAGTAGCCACACAAAACTCCGTATACCCGTGACATCACATAACCAATAAAAAAAATAGAAACTCCACCTAATGATGACTTCACACAACCCATCAAAACTTTAATAGCAACGGAAACGCAGCATTTTATACAATTAGTACCGTTAACACCATGCCAAAATCAGCAATTGACGTTTCTAGAAAAACGCATTCAAAGTTTTAATGCTTCGGGAAAAATGTAGTTACGATTGAAAGGTTGTTTTCTTATGAAAATTGGCATTTGATCTAAGAATCAGGATGATTCGTGGCCTTGTCATAACATAAAATATGATATAGTGACTCGAAAAATGTAGTTACGTCAAAATGAAGATTGGTGCCTTCGGTGTTGTAGTAACGTTATCTCAAGAGTATAAGTATACACTGAAATAGATTTTCCAGGATTGGCACTGAAATTCGTTAGACGTACACTTTAGACCTTTTCATTCTTTTACTACAAATTTAATTCCATTTTTTAATGGCTGTATTCTACTCAACGAACAAAGAAAGCTTACTTAAACCCTTGTCGGTTTTGCCCGAACGCTGTTTCCGCCTGATTGTACGGGTAAGTTCTCTCAACTATCCTTTGCTTTTACTGTTTTGCACGTATTTTTTTCTATTTTAATACCAAATTAGTCGTATAGTTGGCGATAGTTTTCTACTAAATGGTAGTTTCTAAAGTCTATTTTGTTCTATTCTGATTTGTAAAATAAAAACATGTGTTTGAAGCGCTCGCTCTTGTCACATGTTTTGCATGACTAGACGAATAGCTATCATTCTGTGCTTAACTTTAAGCATGAATTTTACTTATACTGATCATTTGACATCTTTAGTGCTGTACAAGTAGTGTAAACTATTTTTAACATGAAATAATGGCTGATTCAGAATGCAAGCAGCTAATTTCTTCGGACTGTGATTCGGAATTAGAATCTGAAATATCTGTAAATGAGTCTGGAAGTAATGAAAGGCTTACTGATGACTTCGATACTAGTGACTCTGATAGTACAGATGGATTAAGTCAAGCGGGGTAATTTTTTAAAATTAATTAGGAGGGTAAGTAAATGTAATTGTAATCGAAAAATCTTTAAAGTAATTGTATTTTTCATATGGGGGGGGGGGGCACAACGTAATTGTAACGTTCCTGCAAAGCGCTAAAGTAGGAAGAAGAGACAACTTCCAAGGAAAACTTTATTACTCTATTTGCAGTAAAAAAAATTATTGCAAATGCTTAAAAATACTAGAAATGTTAATTTGAATAATAGTTTCCTACTAACAAATGTAAAATGAACAAAAAAAAATGCAATACAACATGTGAAATTTTTTGTATCAAATTGGGGGGGGGGGAATGAAATTGCTAATGTGTTAATAGCCATTTTACTCTCCCACGTATGGGACAATCAAATATTTTATTCTTAGGAAATGGCAGTGCTTTCCTTCGTCCTTTATCAATCAAAAACTCTCCCTAAATTTCAATAATATCCCCTCCATGGAAGCTTATTTTAAATTGAACAAATCTATTATTTTTTCAATCCAAAAAGAGTTCAATTCAATATGAACACTGAAATCTGTGGCAACTTAGCCACAGATCTTGTAATAATTCCTACGAAAGGGAATTTGAAACGCGAATCTTCCCTACCCGATGGGGAATTTCCCAAATTGGTTTGGAACGTGGTCGAAGGAAGGCTACACTTGAATGGACCTAGTTATTCTCTTTGTTTTCTTGTCATTGTGCTAGGGTCCTGTCATTGCCAATAAATAGATGTTAAAATAGAACTGGAAATGTACTTATATTGATTTGAACATGCGACTTTCTGATGTGCAAACTTTGGACTCGATGTAATGTTTATTACATCTCAATGTATCATATGTGATGTCTTTGTAATGGGTTTCTTTTGTATGGATAAACATGACCGATGTGGCAAAAAAATTTGGATAAGCGTACTGGAAGGAAAAAAATTAAATCTGAATTCTTGATTGTCCCACGTGTCGGCGGAGAGCCTCAAACGCATTTCGGAGGTACTGTTGGTTAAAATGTCTCTTTCACCTCCGTCTTGAATAACCTCTAAAAACCATCACACAGTTCGCAAGTTCGCATCACATTTCTAAATGATTTTATTTTCCCCGACGAAGCAATGAAAACTAAAACACCCGACGACCATCGCATTTTCAAGAAATCAATTCTCGGATGCCCTAACCGCATCTAAGATCCGACCATTTCCCTCTCCCCACTTCACTTCACGCCGATTCCTCCTGCCAGCCGATCGCTCCCTGCCACCCGATAATTAGATACGAGGACAATTACCAAACGAAACAATTTCTCTGCACCCCTTTAAGCCTACCTCACCCCCCGCACGCGAATTGTCCTCTTAGCGCGCTGCACACACAACCTATGAAAAAGAACCCGCCGCGGGGTGGAATAAGAAGTCAATTCCATTTTTACCCCAATAATTACATTCAAACTCTATAAAGAGGGATTTTTTAATGAAAGGCAGTTTCCAGTTTCCTATTTACAGGAGGGCAAACGCGGACCTCTCTCCCCCACGGCACCATTCTCGTGGAAGCTCGACAATCGCGAAATTTGATTTCTCTTTTCATTCCACTGCTACAAGTCGAGCTAATTCTTTAAGCAAGAGAAGCGTAAAGACGGAAGATGCGGTTGATTCGCTTTTACTACTACTCCCTGCCTAATGATTAGTGCATGATTTGATGATCTACGGCGGAGTAACTAAGTGGTTATGTCGCGAGGGCTTGACACTGGTATTGGAAATTCGGATTGGGATAGGGAATCCTTCAGGGTTCACTGTCTTCATGGAAAAAAAATCGTCGGACTGTTAAATGAGAAATGACAGCGCGGCACCGGAGGGTGTTTGTGCTTTCGTGCTTAATGAATTTATTTTTTGGGACTTGTCGCTACAAATATGACGGATGATTGGCTGAACAGTCGGGAAGCAAGAGCTTTGTTTTTTTCCGTGTCTTCCCTACTCGATTAGATTAATGATCAACGTTTATCACAGATGCAATTATTGTGATAAATATCGATGGGTATGCTGAAACCTCTGAGAGGTTTTTATCGCGTTGTCTGTTTGCAACTTTCTGTCTTTCCTGTATCAACCGTCTTGACAGATAGATCTTCTGTGATTATTTCAAACAATAGCTGTGATTTCTTATTTATTATGCATGTTGTGGAGTAAAATCGATGTTTCCTCGGAAACCTTGTGAATCGCAATGGAGTGAAACAGAAAAACTTAACCGTCTGAGCAACTGGTAAGAAATCATACAGGAAAGACTGAACCTGCAGTCTTTCTTGTATGATTTCCTGTATGACGTGGTGTTCATTTTATAAGGTAAGATTTGAAATCAGCAATCAAACATTAGCTTTAAACAGCTATGTTCATGTTATAAAACAAACCTTGTAGACCAGTGTGATTAAAACAGTTTATGTGCAGCGTAATGGTGTGTGAATACTATCAGCTGAATATTGATGATCTGATCAGAAATATTCCGTCTATATTCACTGAAAGATATTAGCCTTAGTTTTGATTAGCCACTTCTACTACATAACCAAACCACTGTTGTTAGACAGCGTAGAGTGCAAAACCAAACATGCTTAACTTGAGAACAGCTTTGATTACTTCAAGTCCAACTCTAATATCCTAAATTTAACTGGCCACGGTGTTTTTGTTATAAACCACTTCTGCTATTTAGGCAAACTAGTGCTATTAGATTACGTACAATACAATATTAAACATGCTTACGTTGAGGATAGTGTTGATTACTTCACATTCAACTTTACTTTCCAATATTTTGAACCCATGGTGTTTTTATTATAGTCACTTCTGCCACAAAACCAAACTACTGCTCTTATAGGCGTACAATAAAATGTGGGCAACGTTTATTATTTTCAAATCCAACTCTATTGTACTAAATTTTATTGACACCAAGGTGTTTTAATTATAACTACTTCTTCTATGTACCCAAATCAATGCAGTTAAAAGACGTATAATACAATATCAAAATGCTTACGTTGAGGACAGCGTTGATTATTTCAGTTTCAATTCTACTTTCGTAAAACTACTGGACTATGGTGCTTTTTATTCCATCAACACATCTCGTCCATTTCCTCAGTCCGGCACGAAACTTTCGCTCTATATTCAAAACAAAAGGCTCCAATCCATGTGATCCGCAGATCTCATAAATCGGTCCACATATTTTCTTCGCTCATAACTGGAACCCAAAGAAATCCCTTTCCCCTAGATAGCTTTGGTCCACTCTCTACCCAGATGTATGTATTTTTTCCCACTTTCTTTCGGTGTTTGAGCGACCAGGAGCAGATTGGGCAATAGCGAAAGCGATGAGATTTTGTGAGTCTTAACAGTCGGTGCCGCGAATGTCAAAATAGATTTGAAGGCCTCGGAATACGTAAATCTACGGCTCAAAGCCCCGGGACCAAACGCCCACATAAATAAAATATCAGCCGGGAACCAAAATCAGAAATGGATTTTCGAGGGACCGTATACTATTTCCAGATGTCGGGGATTCGAGTGGATCATTGCGGTTTTCAACTGCCTCTGGACCAGGAAAGATCCTGCATAATGGAAGGATATTGTTTAATTTGATTGTTTTGGTAATCCAATATCCAAGATAGGATAGCGAAGCCCTAGTTAATTTAAAACAAGATACAGATGGGATGTGTCATTGATTAAAATTCAAATTGTAAAATTAGAATGTTGGTGAAAATGGTATAACGCATCGAGAACACTCCATTTTGCCAAATACTTGTTAAGTTGAAATCACTGTAAACCCTCATTAGGGTTTTTCTTCTAGGGTAATTTTGCTTCTAGGGTAAAACGGAATCCAGTTCGGAAATGTCATTGGCATAAAATTCAAATTATAAATCAAGAACGTTGATGAGCAATATACTAAAATTATAAGAATTATTAATAGAATTTACTTTAATAATGATTCAATTTTATAGTTAACTAGCTTTATTTACTGTTTGACTTCACACGGGAGTTTTTGCTGCTTCATACAAACCCATCGTGCCATTGTTTCATCGACAGTTTCGTTGCGTTGTCTCGCAGATTTTTTAGCTTTCTGCGCTTCAGGTGCCAGTTTTTCTACAAACGATTGATCGACTCGTGAAAAATTTTGTAATTTTGTATTGATGAGTCTCTTTTTACTTAATGTTCTATTATAAATTTTGCTTCTAGGGTTTGTTGGAACGACGTAGCGAGCTGCTGAAAATAGTTGCTTTGACCCTGATGACCAGACAGAATAATCCGTACAAATCACAATGTTACCACAGTTCGGTGTTTAAGATTTACCGACTTGAGACTAAAATTATATTCTGCTTTATAAACCAAACAACTCACTGTCTTTCTTTGAGGGTTTCGGTTAGACTTGACAGCAAAATCAAGAATTCTGAAACTGTCTTCTTACCAGGGCATTACAGGAGTAACATGAACCAATCCCAAACATACTTATACAGTGGGATCTTTCAACATTGTTTAAAGTTTGCTTATTATAACGTATAGGACTGTATTGAGGGTATATCCTTTGTAAATTACACGGTAATCTGCCATGCAAATCCATTGTTTTATCACTGGTCACAATTAAAAGTAGTGATCGTAAAGTAACACAAAATTAATAAAATCATTGTGCTAATTGGATTGCGAAAAGATAAAATACTTTTCATAAAATGCACACTGACGTCCGAGGTTCCCAAATTCATATCGTGTACTGTTTTGTACCTTGCGTCCTAAAACCCAATCAAACAACCCCAAACCCATAACTGTAATATTTAGATTTCTTTCTTTCATCACCTACCTTTTAATGAAGTTAAATTTTTTACTCATGCAACATTCGACATAAACACAAGCGAAACACACATAATTATATTTTACCATCCATACATCTTTAAGGACAATGCTGACGGAAAATAATGCATTTAAAGCAAAATAAAAACTTTTCCCTTTCCAGTTTCACTCATTACACGAATCTAATTTTGTATGTGGGGTATCTAATTTTGTATGGGGAGATTATAAAATTCGATTTTCTAAACAAGGTCGAAGGTTTCATGCGTTACAATTCCACTACCTCTAGTATTAACCTGCTAAACCTATTATGTCGGACCTTACAGCTTACAGTACTAAAGCCACATTAAAATTTAAAATAACAGTATTATTCATATTAGTGATTGGATAGACGCCGAAAGCAAAAGTTGAAACTCGTTTTGACTCCAAACCTCAGATATGAGAGTATCTCGAATTATGCAATTGACTGCCAGAATTTTCCACCCAAGGTTGATACAATATCAAATGTCCTTTGAAGTCTCTGAATGGCTGAAATGCTGTTTATCTACTTATATCAGCATATTTACCTTGATTACAACATTGCTGACGTAAGAAGATTGCAAACAATAATTGAAGCTTAAACAACAATTTACTTATAGCCGAACCGGTTTACCTTGATGAATAGCTCAAGCTATCCGGCGTAATGTATAAAATCCAACACAATCCAAAAAATGTTCATGTCAGTGAAAGAAATGTCGAGTTTAAAACATGCAACATCACGCGAGGAAATATTTTGGCTCAAATGCATGACTTTATTTAATAATACATACATACATTCCACTGATAGATTATATTTTCTTGTCTTATGTAAATATTTTAATGCATCGAGTCTCGAGACATTTCCAATGTAACTTGAATTTCAGAAAATATAGAGCAATTACTTTCCGAAAGCATTTTGTGATAAATGCATATGATCACAAATGGCTATTGTGTGCAATGACGAGTCAATGTTTTAACTTGGAGTCAATATTTTAATGACGCGCCAATATTGTTAACTTTGCAAAATTAATTAATAAAACAGCTAGACATGTGTCCTTATTGAAAACAGTTGCACTAAAAAATGAGACAACTGCTGAGCTAAACAATATTTCTTTATGTATTTTCTCTTTTCTGAAACAGCTTGAGAGAGGCTGCATGTGGGACTTAAAAACTAATTTTGGACTTTCTTGACAAATAAAATCTGTCCAATGTGGCTCTCTCAAGCAATCAACGTAGTTTAGCCATTTTGTATGTTGTGGGGTAAAATAAATACTGCACAACTAAGAAACTTCGGAAAGCTCAGAGTGTTAAAAATCAACGCTAAACAAACGCCAATGAATTAAATTAGTTCTAAGCTAAAAGAATAGTTTCATCTTCTGGGTTGTTCGCTTAAGATGAAACATCCTTTGCATTTTCGTTCTAGAAAAGTTAAAAGAACAAATTAAGCGTACGCTCTACGAGAGGCTGTTTCTGTCAAACTAAATGTATGTGATGGTTGTGTTTCTGCAGTCAAACGTGTTTTCTCTTCGTTGTAAGGTGTTTCATAAACGGAATAAGGTAGCTGGATTAGACCGTCAAGTCTTTATTGGCTTTGACAACACAAACACACAATACAGGAACGTGCACCACTTGGACGGACAAACATGACATTAAATTAAAAGAAAGCCATTTTAACTTTAGTTGAATACAACGTCATCAGCCGTCCCATCCGCACCAACTGCACTCGTTGTTCTTTTTCTGCTTTCGCAAAGCATTCTGGGCGCTCATGATGACGTAGGCCGTGAGGTTGCAACGTATTCCAAACGTGACGTCATTTGGCTTGTTTTTCGAATACATTTCAGAAATTCAATAAAAATTCCAAAGAGTGTTTTAGGAATTGGTATGATAGTGTAATAGTTGAAGTTAATTGTCCTTAATGCTAAATGTCACAAAATGACGGTAAACTGCACTTTTTGAAAATTCAAGAATGTACCTTCAGAATTATTTGAGAAAGTTGGATAAAGCATGGTTAGTGAAACTCAATGCTTTTGTTCCGTGTAATCTGCTTTTCTATTCATTTGTTAAAATCATCAAATCTTGTAATTTTAGTTAAAATTTTTCAACTGTTTCTTTGTTTAATCAACTCATTTCGGTAAGCACCATGTTGCATTTCTGTGGTGTAGTGGACATTAGCTTTTGTTCAGTAAAAAGCCTGCACTTTTAGGTAATCCCGATATTTATCATAAGAGATCATTTGGGTACCTGAAGTTAAATCTTCGCTTTCTTTCTAGCTTGTATTTTCCGATTGAAAATCTCGGTCTCTTATGTGTTCTAGTGCGGCACACGGGAGAAGGTCATTTGACTTTGTGTCAGTCGATTGCATTAAGCGGGTCAGGCTAATGATGAATGAAATTATGAATGACGATAGCCTTGGACGTTCACTCCCGGTCAACTCGTTATAAAATCTATCGCTTTTGCCACCGAACACGATAAACGAGGCCAGAATTCGCGCTAAAGCCAATTCTGGATGGGATTTGTTTACGTTATCTCCAGTCACCTAATTTAATTAATACGTTTATTCAAACCACGTTACGCAGCTGAATTCCTGTACTGTAGCATACACGAAATCCGACCCGGAAATTCCGAGACTCACTTTTGCGCACGGTCCCCTCGTATAAAAATTCCGCGAATCATTCGTTTTCTACCCGGATGAGAATCTGTTAAGAAGAAATTTGGAAACATTCTAGCGGCGGAAAACACAGCAGCCGTCAGTTGCAACACAGGATGCAATAAATCAGCTGCTATTTTTCACATGCCGCTATTAAATTTAGTGGCGGCGTTTAAGAATAAATTTACATAGGCGGAGTACCCATGGGAAAATTCCGCGCCGATTATGAGACTTGGCGGCAAATGGTTGAGAGTTTTCTAAAAATTTTGGGCTACAAACTGCCAGGACGAATTATCTTCTTGCGAAAGAGGTGTATAATTTGGCCAAGTTTGAGAAGCTCACGCCTCTGCTATTGCCCTAATGAAAGCGGCATTTTTCTCGTGTCTTGTTAAGCAATGTCAAATATTAAGGTCTTTGATTTGAATAATGAGGGAAAGTGTTTATACATTAGTTTAACGGTTATAAGTTTTTCGAGGTGATAAATTATGCACAGTTCTGAAACAAACTTTCCGCGTCAGAAACGAGTGTAAAAGACTGGATATATGTGGAGAAAAGGATTCTTCAGCGTCACGATATTTCACGTATCTCTGAGTAATGTAGTGTTAGTTTTACCTCATAACAGACAATAATACTAAATAGAGACATCCATTGGTTTAAAGACACGCAAGAATAATTTTTTTATTAAAAAAAGTAAAAGCTGGTTAGAAGGCATGTTAAGAAGACTACAGGTTGCACTGCATCAATACCTCAGTGGAATAAAACGTTACTCGTTTTCTGGTTCCATAATTGGTGAGAGATTTTCTAATGGTCTATGCACATTTTCATTTCTAAAGGCATCTACAAAATTTCACAATGGAGTGTGAAAAATAGCAGATGCCTTATTTGATCCTTTGTTCAACTGACGGTTGCTATCGTGCGATTAGTTTAAAGATTCATAAGAATGATTCTATTGTTAAAGAAAAAATAAAAGCTGGTTAGAAGGCATGTTAAGAAAACTGCAGGTTGCACTGCGTCAATACCTCAGTGGAATAAAACGTTACTCGTTTCCTGGTTCCATAATTGGTGAGAGATTTTCTAATGGCCTATGCACATTTTCATTTGTAAAGGCATCTACTAAATTTCACAATGGAGTGTGAAAAATAGCAGATGCCTTATTTGATCCTTTGTTCAACTGACGGTTGCTATCGTGCGATTAGTTTAAAGATTCATAAGAATGATTCTATTGTTAAAAAAAAAAGTAAAAGCTGGTTAGAAGGCATGTTAAGAAAACTGCAGGTTGCACTGCGTCAATACCTCAGTGGAATAAAACGTTACTCGTTTCCTGGTTCCATAATTGGTGAGAGATTTTCTAATGGCCTATGCACATTTTCATTTGTAAAGGCATCTACTAAATTTCACAATGGAGTGTGAAAAATAGCAGATGCCTTATTTGATCCTTTGTTCAACTGACGGTTGCTATCGTGCGATTAGTTTAAAGATTCATAAGAATGATTCTATTGTTAAAGAAAAAATAAAAGCTGGTTAGAAGGCATGTTAAGAAAACTGCAGGTTGCACTGCGTCAATACCTCAGTGGAATAAAACGTTACTCGTTTCCTGGTTCCATAATTGGTGAGAGATTTTCTAATGGCCTATGCACATTTTCATTTGTAAAGGCATCTACTAAATTTCACAATGGAGTGTGAAAAATAGCAGATGCCTTATTTGATCCTTTGTTCAACTGACGGTTGCTATCGTGCGATTAGTTTAAAGATTCATAAGAATGATTCTATTGTTAAAAAAAAAAGTAAAAGCTGGTTAGAAGGCATGTTAAGAAAACTGCAGGTTGCACTGCATCAATACCCCAGTGGAATAAAACGTTACTCGTTTCCTGGTTCCATAATTGGTGAGAGATTTTCTAATGGTCTATGCACATTTTCATTTCTAAAGGCATCTACAAAATTTCACAATGGAGTGTGAAAAATAGCAGATGCCTTATTTGATCCTTTGTTCAACTGACGGTTGCTATCGTGCGATTAGTTTAAAGATTCATAAGAATGATTCTATTGTTAAAGAAAAAATAAAAGCTGGTTAGAAGGCATGTTAAGAAAACTGCAGGTTGCACTGCGTCAATACCTCAGTGGAATAAAACGTTACTCGTTTCCTGGTTCCATAATTGGTGAGAGATTTTCTAATGGTCTATGCACATTTTCATTTCTAAAGGCATCTACAAAATTTCACAATGGAGTGTGAAAAATAGCAGATGCCTTATTTGATCCTTTGTTCAACTGACGGTTGCTATCGTGCGATTAGTTTAAAGATTCATAAGAATGATTCTATTGTTAAAGAAAAAATAAAAGCTGGTTAGAACGCATGTTAAGAAAACTGCAGGTTGCACTGCGTCAATACCTCAGTGGAATAAAACGTTACTCGTTTCCTGGTTCCATAATTGGTGAGAGATTTTCTAATGGCCTATGCACATTTTCATTTGTAAAGGCATCTACTAAATTTCACAATGGAGTGTGAAAAATAGCAGATGCCTTATTTGATCCTTTGTTCAACTGACGGTTGCTATCGTGCGATTAGTTTAAAGATTCATAAGAATGATTCTATTGTTAAAAAAAAAGTAAAAGCTGGTTAGAAGGCATGTTAAGAAAACTGCAGGTTGCACTGCGTCAATACCTCAGTGGAATAAAACGTTACTCGTTTCCTGGTTCCATAATTGGTGAGAGATTTTCTAATGGCCTATGCACATTTTCATTTGTAAAGGCATCTACTAAATTTCACAATGGAGTGTGAAAAATAGCAGATGCCTTATTTGATCCTTTGTTCAACTGACGGTTGCTATCGTGCGATTAGTTTAAAGATTCATAAGAATGATTCTATTGTTAAAGAAAAAATAAAAGCTGGTTAGAAGGCATGTTAAGAAAACTGCAGGTTGCACTGCGTCAATACCTCAGTGGAATAAAACGTTACTCGTTTCCTGGTTCCATAATTGGTGAGAGATTTTCTAATGGCCTATGCACATTTTCATTTGTAAAGGCATCTACTAAATTTCACAATGGAGTGTGAAAAATAGCAGATGCCTTATTTGATCCTTTGTTCAACTGACGGTTGCTATCGTGCGATTAGTTTAAAGATTCATAAGAATGATTCTATTGTTAAAAAAAAAAGTAAAAGCTGGTTAGAAGGCATGTTAAGAAAACTGCAGGTTGCACTGCATCAATACCCCAGTGGAATAAAACGTTACTCGTTTCCTGGTTCCATAATTGGTGAGAGATTTTCTAATGGCCTATGCACATTCATTCTTAAACGCCGCCACTAAATTTCACAGTGGAGTGTGAAAAATAGCAGCTGCTTTATTCTATCCTTTGTTCAACTGACTGTTGCTGTATTTTCTGCCGTTTGACCTTTAGGAAATATCTTGGGTGTGAAGTAAAACGTGGTTGAAACTCAAATCGAATACAACCTACTGAGAAACGGGATTCTCCCTTTAACCCTCTTAGGAGTTCGTACGCGTAAATCAGTTCTGCAACTTTCAATCTTCCCTGCGTGACTTCTAACTTAGTGTTGCCTCTTGACCAGCAGGATCTTTTAAGAGACTATTTCAATGAATCGATGGAATATTTAGTCATTATGGGTGCTGAGAGGTGAAATCAATACTACACAACTCAGGAGTCGTGCAATGATGAGAGGTTTAAAATAATAACGGCAACATATTAGTCGACACCTCAAAAAAAAATTTGGTGCTTGAATATACATATATAATTATCAGGACAGATCTAGTTGATATCTCATCTTTTTATCACCACTTCGTAAACAAGGCCCGTATTTATAGAATTATCTTTGTAATCTCATGATGTAAGACATAGTTGGTGCTGTCCCTTGTCATATTTAGATAATTTGGTTTTTAGTTCACTTTTTAGATTTTGAGGACATTTAGTTTTAATTTTTCGACATTTTAAGAACATTGTTTGGGCTTTCAGCATGCTCTTTGTACTGAGTTTTTTTTTCTCAAACATCAAACTTCGAGAACAACTTAGAAAATGCTTTCATATTCAAAATTTGGTTGGAAAGATTAGGACATCAAAACGTGTGTTAGGAACACTGATTAAAATATTTTTATGACGCAGATAGGGTGAGTAGCGAATTTACTTACTGAGCAGAACAAGAGTCAATAGTAGATCTTCCGGGATCAATCCAGAAGGGATATGGAAGGGTTGAAAAGGGAATCTGGGGAAAAGAGAATACTCAACTACATCAGCCTAGGTCGTAGACTTGTGTATTGTGATTTAAAACTGGGCCGCGAATAATGAAAGGTTGAGAAACCCTAGCCTAGGATTTGTGGAACATTAATTTTCTATAAGAGACTCTGGGCATTACTCTTACGATGTTCCAAATGGATGAACTGCCAAGCTGCGCATCCAAGTGGAGATTTGAAACATACATCCCTATGTGATTTCGATTTAATTTTTTGTTTCATACCTCCCCTTAAAGTTCGCGTTTAAAGGCTTTAAACACCATGCACATAATTAACACTAAGTGTCACTAATTTAACACGTGATGAGCAAATATTACAAACAAAAATTCAGATGAGCAAAGAAAAGTGAATTAGGAGCAGACCCGTAGACAATTCTATATATCCACAGTACCTATGCATTTTCTTCATGACATTCTTAAAACTTCAATCCTAAGTATAAAAGTATTCAAACACAATTCATATCGATGCATATCGGCAATGGAAATTCGCAAAGAGACATTGGTTTTGTTTAGTTCACTACGTGTTGGTTGTTTCAGGATTTATAGCGCAAGGGCATATATGACCATGCTGGTCAATTCTAGTCAGCTTGTCGGAGTCCACCTGTGGCATGAATGTCAACCCTATATATATGTAATCCTCACTTAACGACCTACCATTTTAGGATCTAGCGTGGGAATCCGCATTATCAGTCTTAATCATAGAAATTTCCATTGTAGGCCGTCATCATATACACCAACAAAACTAACTAATCTAAAAACTATTTATCTTATCAACCTATTCACTTAACGCCTCCTTCGTTGAACGGAACACGGACGTTAAATGAGGAGTATTCTGTCAGCGGTTATAAAATTCTGAAATAAGAGTAACATGAGAGAGAATTCAGTACTATAGAACAAAGAAACACGAATAAAGTTAAATGGAGCACAATGCTTTAATCTTCGGTTAGTTAACGACATTTTCTTAAAAATTATAAAACCATTCATCAACCTATTCATTTAACGCCTCCTTCGTTGAACGGAACACGGACGTTAAATCAGAAGTATTCTGTCAGTGGTTATATAATTCTGAAATAAGAGTAACATGAAAGAGAATTCAGTACTATAGAACAAAGAAACACGAATAAAGTTAAACAGAGCACAATGCTTTAATATTCGGTTAGTTAACGACATTTTCTTAAAAATTATAAAACCATTCATCAACCTATTCATTTAACGCCTCGTTCGTTGAACGGAATACGGACGTTAAATCAGGAGTATTCTGTCAGCGGTTATATAATTCTGAAATAAGAGTAACATGAAAGAGAATTCAGTACTATAGAACAAAGAAACACGAATAAAGTTAAATAGAGCACAATGCTTTAATCTTCGGTTAGTTAAAGACATTTTCTTAAAAATTATAAAAACCATTCATCAACCTATTCACTTAACGCCTCCTTCGTTGAACAGAACACGGACGTTAAATAAGGAGTATTCTGTCAGCGGTTATTAAATTCTGAAATAAGAGTAACATGAAAGAGAATTCAGTACTATAGAACAAAGAAACACGAATAAAGTTAAATAGAGCACAATGCTTTAATCTTCGGTTAGTTAAAGACATTTTCTTAAAAATTATAAAAACCATTCATCAACCTATTCACTTAACGCCTCCTTCGTTGAACAGAACACGGACGTTAAATAAGGAGTATTCTGTCAGCGGTTATTAAATTCTGAAATAAGAGTAACATGAAACGGAATTCAGTACTATAGAACAAAGAAACACGAATAAAGTTAAACAGAGCACACAACTTTAATCTTCGGTTAGTTAAAGACATTTTCTTAAAAATTATTCCTGGTTCTGGCATAACAAAAACAACCCTCCCAATAACATCTGTAGCGTCTTTCCCTTAAAACTCCCCATCCCGCATGCTGAAACTCCTCCGACAATAACACGTGTTCTTCCAACCTATGAACAAAAGGCTTTTATTCATGCATTTATGCTGTTAACTCGGCGCTTGAGACCCGGTTTATCTTCCCCCAGAAAAACATATTTATCACGCCGGCTTGAGCTTCCACATCATAACTCACGCCGTAACGATAGCGAGTCTGCGGCCATTGATTTTGCTCCCTAAGTCCACAACGAAATATCTAAAACGGTTTACAAAAGGGCAACAACGAAGGGCTTTTTTACCCGTGTTAGATTGTTCAAGTAGCTAACATTCCGCCAGACAATTTGTTACCCGGGTAGTTTAGAGTGAGGATTCCCTCTGCGTTCGCTAGAGCGCGTTAATTACTCCTTTGCAGACGAGTACATCTGCCATTAGCAGTTGCCTTTCTCTTGGTGGGAGTAGAGATTATGACGCTTTTGTTCCTCTGGAAGTGGGATTTATTTATTTCAATAAGGTAAAGTGCATTAGAATTTCGAGAAAACTGCCACACTGTTGTCTGTTTTCCACGAGCACTGCTCCATAAGCAAAGTCTTCCCCCTTCTGTTGCCGTTGAAACGGATTATAACCAACTTACCTTAAGGATCCGTGAAGAAAGGTACTCCACACGGTGGGACTTAATGATAATTCGGGAACATATTTGTGACGTTTCTTATTTGTTGACGAGGTAGGTAGGTAGTTTAATTAATGTATCAAAGCAACACATTCCGCCAGGGGAAACTCCGCACCTACCCTTGTAAGGATCTACCTGTTTAGTAGTTTTGAGTGTTTATTAGTTTCTTATTTGCAATGTCCCTGCTAGGTTTTCTTGATGGTCATATTGGTCATATTGGAACTGTGTTGTTTTATCGTTGCTATAAAGTACCTGCCGCGAGATGTCGCAATATCAATGATTTTGCAAATGTTTTCTCTGCACTTCCTATGCCTTAGTGCTATGTTTAGTCATCTTAGGATGGGTCCTGGTAGTGGGCAACGCAGGTGAAGTGAGCTTGTGAGGGAACAATCCAAGGAATAATGTACTCTAGTTCCCTCTATACCACAAGAGCATTTGTACGTTTGAGTTAACATTAAACTGTGGAGATAGCTGTGGAATGGACATGGCTCGTTATAAACAATAAAAGACGTTTATCTTTGATGGGGTATCCATGGAGACGCGTCTGGGAAGAGATCATGTGTTGATCGGCCTGTGTCCTCTGTATTCCAATCATCCTACCACATTTGAAGAATGTGGTCTTTAGTAAGTCTCTTGACGTGCGAGACTGGAAGCGCTATTTGTTTGTCCTCTGAAGCATATTTGTTTGCTGACGCTTAATTGGTCAGACTATCTGCTTTTTGTTACCCTCGTGTCGAACGTGAGATACACAACGGGCTATAGGCGACCAAACTCAAAGGGGAACGACTGAGAAAAGCACCACGCAATTTTAAACCACGTTTAGATGACGAGGGCACACATGAGCTGGTACCCCACTCTCCAAACTTCCACACCACGCCAACGTGAGGACATTTGAAACTACGACAGACTTAACGTGCATCAGCCCCCTTTGTACCCGACGGTATTTGGTTAGATTCGATCACGCAACACTCCGGTTCCTAATTCGCTAGTCTTCCAACCCAGCTACCACGATCTGGATATTTTGGATACATTCACGTCAAAAGTTCTAAACTTACCCTTCGAAATCTTTGAGGCTGCCCAGTCAGTATACCGAATCCAGCAACAATCCAGTTGCTCTACAAAACGCCAAAATGGCGCAGCGTCACCTCTTGCGGTTCGTTCTACACAACACCATTTCTGACACCAATATGTCAGAGTGATCGAGCGATGTCTATTTTACTTGGCTGTGTGTGTAGTAGCGACAAAGAACAGGACTCTGCGCACCTAAAGTTGACATGGTAATTATATACAATACAATATAAAGTTTCAAAATACACGCCGCACCGTCCTGTGCAAAACATGTTTGACTCCTCCGAATTGTACAACAAATCTAATCTTATTCATATTCTCTTTCAGAGAATCGCTTCCTATATTTCATTATCTTAATCGTATTAGAACTCAGGCACTGTCATCCATCCATGTTCGTCCACTAGAACAAATAGCAACTAGAATACAAGAACAACTGTTCTTGCAACCTATCTGTGTTCGTAACCAACGTGTTGAAAGTCAGGGAATCATGACAGCGACATTTCAAATTTGCTTTCATACCTTTAAGATGAATAACAATCCTTCCCTGCAGCTCTATCACACTTTGTTTTCTGATTACAATTTAAGACATAGGATTAGTAATATCACATTACAAAGACATCTCCCATCCTTTTGGAAATATGTCGGTTATTGGATTCACAAAGAATGGAAAGTTTGTACCTATGAGATGAATGTTCAGTGTAAACAAAGCACTTTAAACCGAGGATTTTACATCTTTTTGCTCAATGCGTAATATTTCCAGGAAGCACGTTTAACCACTAAAACACAAGTGGCATCGGCATTAAACTTCGCAGAAAAAGTCTCTAATACATAAAAAGTGCTGAATTATAGAAAATTCATGTTTTTTTTCATGCATGGCTGAACAATTTTATGAGATCTTCGTGGAGAGCTTCTCATCTTCTCCTCTTCTTTTTTTTGCCCGAACAACATTCAAGGAATTTCACATCTCAACGCGTTTTTGCTTAAGACGTCATTTTTTACGAGTCCCGACTTCAAAATACAGAAAGAGGGGGAATTTTTTTTTATCCGTTTAATAATCTTCGTCTTTCGCTGACTTAACGCGACTCATTAAAGTTGAGAAACTTGATGACAATCGTTAAACGGCCAGCTATTTTCAACCCATTAATCCTTCTCTTTCCGACCTCCCCCCTAAGGCTTCGAAAATGGAATTTTGGAAAAACTAAATTGTCAGAAACTATTTTTTTCCTCTCCCGACTTGTCCTCCCCCCGCTGCGAAATGTGTCGTGAGCCCGAAATTCATTTTTTTTTTGCCCGCGTCGGAAAATTTCCTCGTCTGTCTTCCCCCCATCGTATTTTTTATCCCCTCTCCCACCTACCGCTTCGGATATTATTATTATTCATTCTTGGGGAAGTTTTGATCCGTTATAGATCGCATAAGAACATCCGTACTCTCTCCGTATAAATCATTTCCCCGTGATAATATGCGCATAAGATGGAAAAAAGGGGGGTGGAAAAAAGGAGGGGAACTTCTCCGAACAACAAAACAACCGAGGGAAGTATAAAATAATAAAAAGGATTCACTAACTCCTTCCTCCCTCCCCCCCCCCCCCACTCCGAATATAAAAATCCTTAACTTGGTAAAAGAGCTTTGAAAAATGAAGAACTTCTCGGCGACTGACGGCGGATTTAGCGAACTGAAAAACAAAAAAAAAGGAAAAAGAAACCGAACCTTATTCGTACTTTTTCACGCAAGTTTGCGTTCCTGGGCTCTCGGCCTTCGCACGAGATGCGTGAAATGCACCGTGAGTTCAGTTTCGCGATGGTCTTTTCACAAACCTAACCGGAGTTGACTCCAGCGTTTGCCGATCGCTTCGCCTAGTTGTTATTCGGTCGCAATCTGAGTTGTGATTGCGTCGGCTTACGTCTGGCAGAGACCATGAATAAGGCATGAGACTTGTTCAACACACAAATCTCGCAATGATAACCGTTATAATTTGAGACCGGGTACTCGCTCGATCCCTTGACAAGAATTGTAACAAATTATTCATGGGGGCTGCCGCATTTGAAACCACGGCCGCCTGAGCCGGCTGGTATTTGAATGAGATTGATTCGGATTTCGGGGAATTAGCATAAATTTAATAATGCTGATGGCGTTGTGTGAGAAAAACCGTCGAGCAGGAATCTGGTTTTCGCAACAATGCTTTTAAGTCGGCATTCATT
The DNA here is from genome assembly GCA_947359465.1 of Metellina segmentata. Classification (NCBI taxonomy): domain Eukaryota; kingdom Metazoa; phylum Arthropoda; class Arachnida; order Araneae; family Tetragnathidae; genus Metellina; species Metellina segmentata. Next base: position 13,871,386 of record OX375878.1, read on the forward strand.
GTCCTTGAATTACCTTAAGCGACCCTGAACACCTATGTTTCTGCGCAATAGATTATTGGATTTTTGAAGAGCCCTAGCGTTAAAAGTTCGCAGTCCAATACCTTGTTTGCTAAATCATTTTTGTGTAAAAATTGGTTTCCTTAAATTTTCATACTCGATAGTAAAAAATAATTTATTTGTGCAGCACATGAATTTTTCTCAGTTACCGTTCCTCTTGTAGCATTCAAGTTAAACGCCATTTTGTTTTTATGGTTTAAATTTATTCAATAAGAGTTGAATGCTATGAAGTTTTTTGTTGAGTCATTTGTCTAACTAGATTTGTTTATCGCCTTTTTATTGCATTTCTTTACTCGTCGTCAGACCGTGGTTCAAAATTACGTGGTGTTGTTCTCGGTTCTTTCCCTTCTGATTTGAATCCGGAACGTCACCATTAATCCCCGCTGAGTAACTCCAGTGCGATTTTGTTTAAAATAAAAAAATATATATCTTTCCGACCAAGCGGTCTGGTGGTTAAGGTGAAAGCCTCTGGATCGGAAGGTTCTAGGTTCGAATCCGAGTCCTGCATGGATATTTGTAAGCGTATCGTGTAGAGGTGGTGCACCTTAAATCTGTCGTGGCAGAAAGTCCTCACGTTGGTGTGGACGTTTGGAGAGTGGGGTGCCAGCTTAGGAGTTACCTCATCATCTGACTGTGGTTCAAAATTGCGAGGTGTAGTCCTCGGATTTTTCCCGTCTCGGACCGTCTTCAATAGCCCGTTGTGTTGCTCAGTACAACGTTAGTTAAAATTACCTTACCTTACTAAATATCTTACATTTCTTAGATTATATATTTTTGTTATTTCCAATTCAATACTTTTTCTGTAAAGGTGCAACAAATAAGCAAATAAATGTATCAATGATCATAAAAGGAATTTGGAAAATTTAATAACAAAAATAGAGTTGGAGAGATACCAGTCGCATTGTCATCGATTCCGAAAAGTTCAAGGATAATCAGTAACGCCTATGATGACCACAGCTTAAAGATAGTCCATTGAGTCATTCATCAATAGGTCCTCAGGGTTACTCAATATTCCATTAATTAATAGAAACGAAGGGTAGTAAACTGTGGTAATGGAACCATGTATAAGCTGAAGACTGAAAATTTTTATGTGTTTTGCTCACTCGCGGAAGAAATTTCGCTTCTTCAATTTTGACACTTAATAAACCCTAAACTAATAGCCGCATCGGAAAAAAATCTTAATAATTGTCCAGGGAATACGATGAAGAACAAATCATGTTCATTTCGTTTTTTTCCGATCAGTACTTTCTCGGGAAATTGTTTAAGAATCGAGCTAAACAACACAGTTTTCAATCCTGCTGCGTCGGCGTCGGCAACTTTTTTTTAATATAGAGAGAAAGTAGTTCGGATTATCGTTTGCACATTAGTTTCTGTTATATTTTCGTCTGTACACTAATTGACTAATTATTATAGTTTCGTATTATCGTTTGCCAACTAGTTACAGTCATACTTTCGTATAATTTCGAATGATAAGATTGGCAACAGTATGAGAGAGATCGCAAAGCTTCTGATATCCGCATTCATTCCGAAAAAGAAAGTCTGATAACGCAGCCGTGTAAATATTTCTACGTATGGAGTCAGATTAAATAAAGTGTATTTTGTAGAGAACGCGATTGAATAATTTTACTCAAGGAGAGTTTCGTAACACCAATCGCTCTTGTCATGAACAAGAATGTACATGTTTAATTTTGTCTTAGTTTGAATGACGAATTAGACTCTTCATACGTAACATAAGCAAAATAAGTGCATGACGAGTCTTAGTAGTCAAATGGACCCAAGGAGTTAATAAGATGTCGGTACATACGATATATTCATATGTCAAATGAATGTATTAGTTATCCTTCAATGTCTGAAGAACTTCCATCACTAGATGCTGTAAGCAAAAGATGAATCATCACAATTGCCATTTGTGCAAATAGGATGCTAATGTTATGATGGAAATGATGGTATAGTTGGTCAAGTATATAAATGTTCATACCCAAAATAATACAGATACCATCGTTGATGTTACTCAAAGCAAATTGCTTATAGATATATACCATCGTTTTTTTTTTTTTTTACATCTTTCCTTCCCTTTTATTAAATGGATTCACGTAGTTAAGCAATCGCGATTGTGTGTCCGAGCACGATCCACACCATTTTTATCCCTTAACTGCTGTGTCGCAAACCGTCTCATAACTAGTGAGGAGGGGTCTCTCAGACCTCGCTCACTAAAGTGCGTATAAAGTTGATTAATATAATATATTAATAAAAGTTTCTTTAGATAATTATTTTTCATACATTTTAAATATAGATAATTCAATTCTTAACATGAAATACATTTTATTTTACTATATAAGTTAAGTAGGTTCCATGTCTCTTCAGGCTCAGCTTTCGGACCTAATTTTGCAGGACGTTTCAACCCTGAAAATTGTAAAACTAGGTTGTGTTTTGGTGTTCTAACGGAACGATTAGCCCCCTCCCCCCCCCTCCCCGGGCATCTCACTTGAAGTTATTTTTTCCATAGAAATATTATTCTTGTGATGACGCACTTGAAATGTCTTCATCTTCATCTGCCTAAATTTCCGAATCCGTTTCGTGTTTGCTTTCAATAATATTATCCGAAATGTCACTGTCACAGTACTCTATTTCCGACCAATTATCAACAATATCCTGAATTTCTTTTTGTGTAAGGTACACAGGTCGTTTTTTAATAAAGTTGCCATTTTAGGCTCTCTGCCAAAATTCCCTACTCAAACTTAGACGATTTCATTTAACAAGAACGGTAACGCAAAGTACCAATCCCGAGTTACCTATATAAGTCTTTATTTCATGCTCTGTTTTTTTCTCCTACCCCGATTTAATATTTTCCCGCATATAACGATACATCTTTCCAATCCCTTGAAATACGCTAAATCGGGGATTCAGTGTACATCATTCCTCCACGCTAAACGTTTTAATTGATGAAAAATTATATCAACAGCTCAAAGAGCATTGCACTCGCTGCAAATTAAGTCATGCAATTTAAAATGCATGAGGTCAGGAGAAGTATTTATAAGCGCTAATGCACGACGCCATCATCGTTTGAAAATTCTCTAAGAGAGCCGGGATAACTTAACCCAGTTAGATCGTGACACATTAGAATTCCGACCGTATGCAAATTAACCGAAAGAGAAAGCAAAGCCGAGTGGGACCATCCTCATTCGGCTGTATGTGGCAGTTAATTGCGTTTTCCCTCTTACTAAGCAATTAAGTTTGAATTCGAAATCCACGGTTATGAACTCCCTTCGAAAAATGTTTTCCCCTATTGAAGAGGGAAGTTTTCTGCTCGTTGAGAAGCCTCTGAATTCAAGTAGCGGAATTTCCCCTAAGTTGCGTACGAAATAAAAGTAAAATAATGCATAATGATCGTGAAACTAGTTTGTGAATCTCACAAATCATCCTCATGTCAGAGAAGATTCTGGATAGGAGAATGATGTATTGCTGTGGGCGTTTTATATTGATATTAGGGTAGATGGGATTGGATTATTTGTTCTCTGTCTCTGAAATGGAGTATGGCAATTATATCCCTGAATGGAAAACTCATTTCTCCCTTGAACGACTAACGTCAAAAAATTTTGTTTGTACTAGACCAACATGGCCTTAAACTTGCTATGAATTTAATAATATTAGAGATAATTGTGATCGCATGTAGTATGATTGATAATTAGGTAGCTGAAGCCCAGTTAAAAGGGCAACAGATTAGAAACCGGTGGGTTTCACGTTCGAAACTAGGTCCAGCCGAATACCAGAGTGTACACGAGAGCTGGACCACGTTAAATCTAACGTGGCTTCTAATGTCCTCGCGTTGGCGTGTTGTGGATGTTTGGGGAGTGGGGTACCAGTTCAAGTGTTGTTCCTCGTGATCTGACCGGGGTTAAAATTACGAGGGACTGTCTTCGTATCTTTTCTCAGTAATGTACAGTCTTCCCTTTATGACTTAAAACAAGTTTTGAAAGTCTTTACCTATGGAATGTTTCTTATGATTCTTTCAACTGATAGACGTGGCTATCTCGTCACTCAAAGCTATGTGGGGTAAAAACGAACGTAAAAGTTTTGGAACTCTTGACCAATAGAATGTTTCTTATGATTCTTTCAACTGATAGACGTGGCTACCTCGTCACTCAAAGCCATGTGGGGTAAAACCGAACGTAAAAGTTTTGGAACTCTTGACCAATAGAATGTTTCTTATGATTCTTTCAACTGATAGACGTGGCTACCTCGTCACTCAAAGCCATGTGGGGTAAAACCGAACGTAAAAGTTTTGGAACTCTTGACCAATAGAATGTTTCTTATGATTCTTTCAACTGATAGACGTGGCTACCTCGTCACTCAAAGCCATGTGGGGTAAAAACGAACGTAAAAGTTTTGGAACTCTTGACCAATAGAATGTTTCTTATGATTCTTTCAACTGATAGACGTGGCTACCTCGTCACTCAAAGCCATGTGGGGTAAAACCGAACGTAAAAGTTTTGGAACTCTTGACCAATAGAATGTTTCTTATGATTCTTTCAACTGATAGACGTGGCTACCTCGTCACTCAAAGCCATGTGGGGTACAAACGAACGTAAAAGTTTTGGAACTCTTGACCAATAGAATGTTTCTTATGATTCTTTCAACTGATAGACGTGGCTACCTCGTCACTCAAAGCCATGTGGGGTAAAAACGAACGTAAAAGTTTTGGAACTCTTGACCAATAGAATGTTTCTTATGATTCTTTCAACTGATAGACGTGGCTACCTCGTCACTCAAAGCCATGTGGGGTAAAAACGAACGTAAAGGTTTTGGAATTCTTGACCAATAGAATGTTTCTTATGATTCTTTCAACTGATAGACGTGGCTACCTCGTCACTCAAAGCCATGTGGGGTAAAAACGAACGTAAAAGTTTTGGAACTCTTGACCAATAGAATGTTTCTTATGATTCTTTCAACTGATAGACGTGGCAACCTCGTCACTCAAAGCCATGTGGGGTAAAACCGAACGTAAAAGTTTTGGAACTCTTGACCAATAGAATGTTTCTTATGATTCTTTCAACTGATAGACGTGGCTACCTCGTCACTCAAAGCCATGTGGGGTAAAACCGAACGTAAAAGTTTTGGAACTCTTGACCAATAGAATGTTTCTTATGATTCTTTCAACTGATAGACGTGGCTACCTCGTCACTCAAAGCCATGTGGGGTAAAAACGAACGTAAAAGTTTTGGAACTCTTGACCAATAGAATGTTTCTTATGATTCTTTCAACTGATATACGTGGCTACCTCGTCACTCAAAAAAAATGCGAGGTAAAAACAATCGGAACGTCTCTGAAATCTTGTGATGCTCAACGGGTTAATGAAGGATAAATCTGATGCATGAAAAGAAAATCGCATCGCTCTAATGGGTATCTTTCAAGCGATAAGTATCTGCTCTCTCCTTCTTCTCTGAACTAAAAAACCGTCCTATCATTTTCCGATCAACGGCCCCTCACACCGACCCCCCGTTGAAACTTCCCTGATCAAAAGATGCCATTACATTGTCCAATTTGTTTGTCTGCTTATGATCGATGCACCCGAACCCCCACCCAGGAAATGGAACGGGATTCCGCCGGAGAGAGAGGGGCCTGGGTGGCGTCAGGATTCTGGCGAAACTGGAAAATCGAAGGCTTTCTGACGTCTGACCGATGGATGCCGCATTTCGGGAAAAGGGGGAGAGGAACGGCACATGGAAACTGTCATCAAGGGATGGAGGATCGTTCCTCCTAATGCATTCAAGACCTGAGGGTCCATTTTGTGCTTGGGCCTCGCTGCCCCCTCCAAGTCGCTTTAATGCTCTCGGTTCGGTGCACTTAGTTATGCTCTGCTCTAATTTCGAGTTTAGCGGAGGTCTTTCATTTCGGGAAGCTTTTAGCTCGAGACGGATGTAATGATTTTGAATGGGATGTTGGGTAATGGACTAATGTAGCTATTGTCGATTCGGTATTATAGACCGATTGTTGTTAATCTATGAACTATCCACTCAGTATATTTGGAGCGCTATTTTGAGAATATGCCAACGAATTTATGACCTTTTCAAAGACACAATGCTATAAAAGGTTTTTTGGGAAAAAATTATAGATGGAGCTTTTTTTGTTCGTAAAAAAATTTAATATTTTGATTAGTGGTTAGAACATTTTATCTAGAACATCTGGAGCATTTTATATTATCAGAATTTCCAACCTGTGTACAGTTTTTTACACATTAGTAGTCTCTTATTATTCTTAGACAGTCATTTTTAGGAAGTATAACTAGGTAGGTAAATAAGGCTTCGAAGAAAAAATACTTTTTGTGAATTATTTTTAGAATAGCCCTGAAATTTCTTAATTTATGAATACCACCAAAAAAAATTATTTTTTGAAAACGCATTCATATAAGGTGAAGTCTATCACCTTTTATGAATACATTTCGCACACAACAAAGAATTAATATTTTAAGGGGTGGGTGGACTTTGTTTTATGTCTTACTCATTTATATACTTTAGCAGCATTAATATACCCTAGAATAGTTGTGTACCAAGCTTTAACCCTTAAAATCTATTGATATAAATAAGTATTGGTAGATAGGTGAGACGTGTGTTAATTTACGTCATCTGGAGCAACACAACCGGCTATTAGTGACGATTAGGGATCAATTCCGAAGGGAAAAATCCAAGGACAACGCCTCGTAATTTTAAACCACGGTCAGATGACGAGATCAACACCTGAGCAGACACCTCACTCTCCAGACCTCCACACCACACCAATTTCAGAGTTTCTTATAAAGGAAACGGCAAATAGATTTTACGTACACTATACCCCCCGTGCACAGGATGGTCTTTGGTTGGACCTAGTTTCGAACTCGTAACCCTCAGGTTGCTAATCCGTTCCTCTTTCACAACTTGTCTCCAATAAGATGTCTTATCATCCTTAAAAGGATTCAGGTGATCCTTGCCACAGTGTATTGTTTGTATTTTTCTGAAGATGAAACACTTTAAATGTCTACAGATAGTGTACTCTAAATGTCAAAATGTGTATAGGTTGTTTTCTCTAATTTTGTAGATAAATCTCAAGTTATAACATCGTCATTTTCATAATTCTCAGTAATTTGATTCTAAAAAACGATTTGTGCGGTATTTTCTACTCTGTATCCTGACAGAAGTTGTAAATAAAACTGAATTTCGATTAACCTGTTGTCACCAAGTAACGCTTGAATACCTTGTCAAAAGAATTATGTGGGCTTAAGCTTTTTACTGTTTTACTTCTGAATTTATTAAATAAGTCTGTACTACTGTAGGAAAAGGTCCAATGACTTTTCCACGAGTTTTTGTAAATTCTTACAAATATTTTGTTTAATTTTAATGCTCTGCTCAAATACAGGATGACATTGACAAATTTTTGAACAATAAATTTCATTTCCCTAATGTTACCCATATGTGGACATAATTCAAAAACAGCAAATTCGAAAACTGACTCTTTTCCTACCAAACTACAGAAATAAAGACAAAAAAATAAATGTGTTAGGAAAAAAAAATTCAGGTTATTCAGAGATATAATATTAATATTTCCTTGAAGTTTTTATGAAGTTAAATATCTGTTCAATTGCGGTGCTCAAATACAGGATGACATTGACAAATTTTTGAACAATAAATTTCATTACCCTAATGTTACCCATATGTGGACATAATTCAAAAACAGCAAATTCGAAAACTGACTCTTTTCCTACCAAACTACAGAAATAAAGACAAAAAAATAAGTGTGTTAGGAAAAAAAATTCAGGTTATTCAGAGATATAATATTAATATTTCCTTGAAGTTTTTATGAAGTTAAATATCTGTTCAATTGCGTAGCCTGAGAGATTTCATATTGTAAGCTCCTTAGAAGGGGTATGAGGAATTACATTTCAAAATAAGTATTAAATAAATTTAAATAATTTTCTTATTCGATAGGCAATAAATACTTGATACAGATAGGTGGTCGTTAAAATGAAGCTGCTGAATGATTAATCTATTTATAATATTTCCACAAAGGCGTAAAAGGATTATGAAGGACAGTAATGTATTGGGAAACTAATTATAAGATCGATATCCCTGGTGTAAATACCACCTTACTAAAGAAAAACTTTATAACACTATCCTTTATCGTATCATTGGACGGGTTGTACTGTTTCAAAGTTGTCATCTTAAATCGGAACAAAATTTTTATCATTTTCTGTTAATTTAGATTCATTTGGAAATAAGACTTTTATAAAGCTTTACGAATCATTATCATATTTTTACTGGAGATAAAAATTAATCAATTGTGAATAATACTAAAAAACTTTTCTTTTTCTTGTGTTGAACCTATTAAAGAAATGTATGTGGTTAGGTGCTAAATACTTTCGTTACTAAGCTATTTTTATATTATGATTTGTTGGGTTGGGTTTCATGGCGTAAAGGTCATTATGTGTGTCAAACACAAGTAATGGATATACACACAAGAGGAAAGTTTTACAAAATACACTTTAAACTGTAGATCACCGTTTTATAAAACCTACAATTATTATAGCAGGTCATGACAAACAAAACTATACGTATACTGCCATATTCACAGTATTGAAGTTTTATGCATAATTGAAACAGAAACAAAAAAGCTGAATTGAGTTCCTCAATAGATGGAAAAATAAAACCATGATAAAAATCCAATGAGTCATATACGGTATTATAAAAACTTATTAAATTACAACCTTAGGCATTCCTCTTTCTAATTCGTAAAAACACATGGAAAAAATAATCAAATTAAAATTGTGCATTATTATTTCACTTATATTCTTAAGTGTCTTAATTTAATTATTAAATAATAATAATCTTGGATTTTTTTCCGTCACTAAGTAAAATATGGATGATAGATCTTTATTCCAAAGATTTAATTTTACGATAACATGCTTTAAAAATTCCTCAGGCAAAGCCTAGATGGATCCTAGACTTCGTTAACGACAAATTTTTTTGCTGAACTATTCTCGAAGATGTCGTTTTTTATTAATGATGAACTAATACTTTTTTCATTCATTATGTCTCTAAATTCAAAGCTATGATTAAAACGCAATTACTAAATAAATAATAGTGATAATGAAAACTTCGCTGCTAAGAACATGACGAGTCATTCTGACTTCCTGGAGAAATTATTGTTCAAACCTTCCCGTCTTTTGGAGATAATTAAAAAATAAGAGATATTTCGTATATGTTTTTTCAGAGAAAAAATCGTACGTACTTTCCAGTCAGCTGTTCTTGCAAAAAAAAAGATAGTTTTTGAAAATTAAAACCTTTTTTTTTAAATCGAGTTTTTAATTATAGCCGACTTTTCACTGTTTTCGAATCTTTTGTTGCATTATACTCGATTCTTTCGTTTCGATTTGATACTTTTTTTTCTTAAACGGAAACGACATTAGAGAAATTGCAAAATGTACTGAAAGAGAATTCATTAACTGAAATATGTTTTTTTTTGTATGTGTAGTATAATTTGTGTTTTTTATTGTTCTTGATGACAGGAAGTAATCAATGTTTAAATCTGACCAAAAGGAATTTACATGTTCATAAACAAAATGCGAATCCGGCAGGGGAATAGATTGCGGAAATATATATAGTGTTTTTTAAACTTCGGATGATTACGGCAAGAAAACAATAACGAATTGTTTTCGCAATTTTCAATTTTTGCATAAGCAATGATTTCAATTTGCGCGTGATTAATTTTTCCCTGTACGATTTGGAATTATTTTCGTTTTCTTATCGAAGAAAAGACATTAAAAGGAATGAATCAAAGTAGATTACAAAAGTATACTTGATCATTTTAGAGAACGTACTGCATTTGGTATAATTTAGGGAGGATTTCTATTTGACTTAGAATGATTCAGTACTTCATTAGCTTTGCTGTGTTTTACCCTACTTAAACGGTTTCTGTAATTAATCTTATGAAGATATTGGGGAGGGTTGTTTTAAGCTTTGTAGATCAGTCAAACAAGTCTTTTTAATGATATTAATTTTCTTATTTATAGTGTATTTTACAGCCAAAAATCTCTTTATCGTCATGTCTGTGACTTTTAGTTTATATTGGATTTACTTTTGATGCGTGAAAGACTAATAAGGATATTCAAAGAACGTCACTTATATAAGTCGAATTTAAAGCTTCATATTATGTTTTGCCTCTCTTTAAGTTTTATATCAAACTAGCAAACTTAATGAATTGATATTTCATTTTAATGGAAAATGTTAGATTCATATTATACGTTTGCAAAACTTACAAATAAATGTTAAACATAAATACGACAAATTCTAATGTCTTTCGAATTTGGTAAAGCTGTATTTTACTTTAAACCATTATTCCAAATAAGTGAAAAATGAAATAGTTTTATTGCAAGCATTCAATGTTGAAAATAAACTAATCGAGAATAATTTTCGACATGAATATTCAAATACAGAATGCAAAAAAAAACTTTCGAAAAGCTTTTCCAAAAACAAACAGCTTGAAGAAGATCTTTTAACTTGAATTATAAATTGATGATTATTATGTTTGAAAAACAATTCCCATACCCAAAAGGTAATATTTTACTCTTTCTTTGTAGGAACCAAATTTGAAAATTGCTGATGTAAATGAATTTTTACTGTATTTTTTAAGACAAATAATTTTTTTACAAAAGCTCAAAACGAATTCCATTCAATGGTGGATGTATATTTTTCAAATAATATGGATCAATCTGCTTCTCATCAACAAACAATTCTTCAAAACTTAGTGTATAAAATCAGATTAAAATTTATTTCAAATTAGTTAAAAATTAATTAAGAAGCATTTCAAAAGTCAAATAGAAACAGAAATCAGAAAATTAGAGCAAAAATATTTTAATGATCACAATAATTATGTTACATAATCTGTGAAAACCTTATTCTTCGCCTATAAAAAGAACACATTCGTATATCCTCTAAGGGGATTAGAATGTTACTAACTTCTTCACAGTTTTGGAAGTTCTTCAAATGGATCAAAATTTTCAATTCTATATTCCGTATTCATAGAATATCATGATTCTCTCTTAAATTGTGTTTCAGAAATTTTCAAGCAAATACGTTTGTCGTAATCATAACGTCACAAACAGCAAGATTAATTCAATTGTCTCAACTAGCTTTTTCATTGAAAAATAAGTTTTTATAATCTTATCTGATTATAAATGAAACGTATGCAAAAACCTTCTAAAAACACATCAGATAATTCTTTCCCACTACCAACCTTACAGACATTCTAATGTGGTTAGGCCATCAGTTTTTCAACCGTGGAAGTCGAAATGTCTGAAAAATATACCAGAAGAGCAAATAAGGAAAATTGAATTACTATTCCCTGTTATTATTTTTCGAGTGTTCTCTCATATTCCCGTCTCCTCGAATTATTCGCCGCGAGGCATGAAATTAGAAGGTAAAAATCATTAGAATATTGAGTTTAGTAGATTGGTGACACGTATATTTACTTAAGAAAGTTTTTCTTTCTCAACTATAATTCGTTTAGGAGCTAACTTCTCGACATTTATATAAATAGCACGATTTCGAGACATTTTTATGTGAAGAAAATTATATTTCTAGCAATACGTGAAACTAAGTTTCTTTGGAGTTCGGACTCTTATAATTTATATTATGTATCTAATTTAATGAAGATCTTTCTGAAAAATGACTTGAAAGAAATCCATGGGGATGAATGTTGTTTTTAATTCATCCTTCAAAATAGTTTTATGATAAGAGCAATGTTATTGGATGTTTAGACACGAAAAATTACAATTCACAAGGACACTTTACGTGCAGTAGCGTCACTGTTGACTTGGAATAAATCTCTCTATATTAAAAAAAAGTTACCGCCGCCGCAGAATTGAAATTTTTGTTGTTTAGCTCCATTCTTAGACGGTTTTCCGAGAAAGTACTGATTGGAAAAATATGAAATTAACATGCTTTGTTCTTCATCGTATTCCCTGGATAATTATTAAGATTTTTTTCCGATGCGGCTATTAGTTTAGGTTTTATTAAGTGTTAAAGTTGAAGAAGTGAAATTTCTTCCGCGAGTGAGCAAAACACATTCAAAATTTCAGTCTTTAGTCGTGAGTTTTTTTTAAGAGTACCTCTCAACGTAAATTTTTGCAGCTCGTCGAGTTTTTTTTGAAATTTAAATGTGGTTCTTGATAATATTTTTTTGAAATTCGGGAAAAATCGGGACATTTTTGTTACTTTTTTTAAAAACTGCCGTATCTATATCTAATTACTATTAGTTTTTAATTTTTAAAATATCGCAGTATACCTCAGAATATACTCTTTCTTACGGTACTATTATTTTTGAAATCGGTTAATAATTAAATTGGATGCGATCAAACGTTCGTGATACAAAATTCGGAATCTTCGGATATTTTCGCTACGTTTTGTTAAAACCGTTATGTCTACGGCCAAAACCATTATTTTTTAAATTTGAGAACATCACTGAATACACTACATTACACTCTTTCTTATGGTACAATTATTTTTCAAATTGGTTAATAAACAAAATCGATGCAATTAAAAGTAGGTCATACAATTTTCGGAACTTTCAGATCGTAACTTCCGATACAAAAATTAAATGGTCATATCTATATAGTATTACTATTAGTTTTTAATTTTAAAAATATTGCAGTATACCTCACAATGTACTCTTTCTTACGGTACAATTATTTTTAAAATTGGTTCATAAATAAATTCGATGCAATCAAAAGTTGGTGACACAAATTTCGTATTTTTCAGTTCGCATAGCTGGTTCCGCAAACAGCAGTGGGTTGCATTTCCTACTATCGGGTTTGCCAGATATCAAATTTATCGTAGCAACAATTGCCATAAAAACGATTTCTTTTTATTTGGCGAGGAAAAAGGCTCGCTTTTTTCCCTCTGTTCTCAAGACAGTTTACCCACAAAGTACAATCGTAAAGTTTTGATATTAACACTGTTTACTTAAAATTGTACAGGGAACAAGATACAGAAGATTTTTTACTGATGCGGCTATTAGTTTAGGGTGCATTAAGTGTTAAAGCAAAAAAAAGTGAAATCAATTGCGAAAGAAGTATTGGTTTGAGAAAGCAAACCAAACGGGATTGCGTAGCAATCCCCGGGGTCGGCGAGCGTAAGCGAGCAGGGCGCGAAGCCCTCGCTGTGACGTCATGTACCGGAAAGTGAAATCAGCATAATACGAATTATTCAGATAGTTTCACTCTGTGAAAGGAATGTTGGTTTGCGAAGCAAACCAAATGACATCTGTGAAAGGAGTGTTGGTTTGCGAAGCAAACCAAATGGGATTGTGCAGCAATCCCCGGGGGTTGGCGAGCGTAAGCGAGCAGGGGGCGGAGCCCCCTAGTATAATAAATAGTTTATCATCTGATCTTTATCATATGTCTCAAACATTATAAATTCAAAATATGAAAAGCATGTTTGAGCTGTCAACATTTTGGAGTAATGAAAATAACTTATGAGTGAGTATAAAGTTATCAGAACCAACCTCAAAATAATTATACCATGCGATTCCGTGTTAAAAAATACCCATAAAAGAGTGTTTTTCTAGTGGATATGGCATTAACCAGGTGCACACTCTACTACTAATAGTCAAGCACACACGCCGATTTGAATATTCATCTAGTTCTTTATCACACGTGTTTCTCTGTTTATTTTGAGGTACTAGAAACCACATAGAGTCAAAATAATAGCCTTTGTTACGTTGCCAGGGCTGAAAATTTGTATCTCTCTATATTAAAAAAAAGTTACCGCCGCCGCCGCAGAATTGAAATTTTTGTTGTTTAGCTCCATTCTTAGACGGTTTCCCGAGAAAGTACTGATTGGAAAAATATGAAATTAACATGCTTTGTTCTTCATCGTATTCCCTGGATAATTATTAAGATTTTTTTCCGATGCGGCTATTAGTTTAGGTTTTATTAAGTGTTAAAGTTGAAGAAGTGAAATTTCTTCCGCGAGTGAGCAAAACACATTCAAAATTTCAGTCTTTAGTCGTGAGTTTTTTTTAAGAGTACCTCTCAACGTAATTTTTTGCAGCTCGTCGAGTTTTTTTTGAAATTTAAATTTGGTTCTTGATAATATTTTTTTGAAATTCGGTAAAAATCGGGACATTTTTGTTACTTTTTTTAAAACTGCCGTATCTATATCTAATTACTATTAGTTTTTAATTTTTAAAATATCGCAGTATACCTCAGAATATACTCTTTCTTACGGTACTATTATTTTTGAAATCGGTTAATAATTAAATTGGATGCGATCAAAAGTTCGTGATACAAAATTCGGAATCTTCGGATATTTTCGCTACTTTTTGTTAAAACAGTTATGTCTACGGCAAAAACCATTATTTTTTAAATTTGAGAACATCACTGAATACACTACATTACACTCTTTCTTATGGTACAATTATTTTTCAAATTGGTTAATAAACAAAATCGATGCAATTAAAAGTAGGTCATACAATTTTCGGAACTTTCAGATCGTAACTTCCGATACAAAACTAAAATGGTCATATCTATATAGTATTACTATTAGTTTTTAATTTAAAAAATATTGCAGTATACCTCACAATGTACTCTTTATTACGGTACAATTATTTTTAAAATTGGTTCATAAATAAATTCGATAAAATCAAAAGTTGGTGACACAAATTTCGTATTTTTCAGTTCGCATAGCTGGTTCCGCAAACAGCAGTGGGTTGCATTTTCTACTATCGGGTTTGCCAGATATCAAATTTATCGTAGCAACAATTACCATAAAAACGATTTCTTTTTATTTGGCGAGGAAAAAGGCTCGCTTTTTTCCCTCTGTTCTCAAGACAGTTTACCGACATAGTACAATCGTAAAGTTTTGATATTAACACTGTTTACTTAAAATTGTACAGGGAACAAGATACAGAAGATTTTTTACTGATGCGGCTATTAGTTTAGGGTGCATTAAGTGTTAAAGCAAAAAAAAGTGAAATCAATTGCGAAAGAAGTATTGGTTTGAGAAAGCAAACCAAACGGGATTACGTAGCAATTCCCGGAGGTTGGCGAGCGTAAGTGAGCAGGGGACGAAGTCCTCGCTGTGACGTCATGTACCGGAAAGTGAAATCAGCATAATACGAATTATTCAGATAGTTTCACTCTGTGAAAGGAATGTTGGTTTGCGAAGCAAACCAAATGACATCTGTGAAAGGAGTGTTGGTTTGCGAAGCAAACCAAATGGGATTGCGCAGCAATCCCCGGGGGTTGGCGAGCGTAAGCGAGCAGGGGGCGGAGCCCCCTAGTGGCATAAAAAATATATTCATAACAAATATCAGCACAAACCACGTATAACCAAACAAAAGAAAAACTTTTCTTGGTGATTGTCGACAAAGAAACGCATGGCATGACTACTGTGCAATTCGTTCTGAAAATTTTCTATGTTTATTAATATCCTAAATATGTTAATTTAGTGCGAATTTTAAAGTTTACAATTAAGATATTTTTTTTAAGTAGCCACATGGTGTCGCCTAAAACTGCTTCTTTCAGGTTTATTCCTAACAAATATCTCCGCAATACCGTTAAACCATAAAAAAATGACAAAATTTTTCGTGGTGATTTTCGAAACATCAAAAATTGCAAAATTTCTTAGTCTAATTAGATCTCTTTAAAGTATTTTATTTGAAAAACACCTTCTCTTTGAAGACATTTCGTTTCAGTTCTGTCGGCCTGCTAATTAAATAAGCTACTTAAATTCCTGTCATATAGAAACTTTGGTTCAAAACTGTCTGCTTCAAAAATGAAACTGATTGAATGTGGAGAAATTTGAATAGATATTTTCATCAATAAATTTGTATTACAAGAACTTTGTTAATATAATAACCAGTAAATTAGAAAAAAGTAAAGAATGCTGTTTAATTAGATTCATAAAAAAAAAAGTTTGAAATGTTCTCTTTGAACGAGTGGTCGAAGGGCTTCTCTGCATATATGTATAAAAAGTAAGAAAACAGGTTTTACAGAAATTACTTGAGTCAGTGATGGTGTCTTCCTTGCAGAAAGTATACCCTTGTAAGGAAAACAGTTCTACAGAGACTTCTAAAGAATGATTATATAAAACTCAATCTGTTATTAGACTTATTTCACTCTTTTAGAATTTTGTCGATGTAAACTGCATAGAAATGATTTTAAATCAGACAAGCACACCCCGAGATTGTAATACGCTTTGTCCAAAAACAATTGATGCACCCTGAAACCAGTGTTCGATTGTAAGGACACTAAGCATATGTGATGTACATAATGACAAAGAAACGACTCAAATCGCAAATATGGAGGACTCATTATTATTCTACAAGCTCAAAAGAAATTCAGACATAAGTAAGTTATTCAGCTCCTCTGGCAGCAATATTTGCAAATATAATGCATGGCACGGAGTCAAAATGGAATCATTATGCTATCATGTGGCATATTATGCACAGTATTCTATAACTAGGGCTCCAGATCCTTTTTATTCAGGGGGGCATGCAGTTGTTGTCCGCCTAGAATATCCCAGACATGTTTATCTGTCCACGTATATCGTCCATCAAGACATGCCCAATTTTGCTAATGACAAAATGTGCCGTCGTGAAGATAAACCGATTTCTTATGATGATGAGATCAATATCTGGCTCAGCTTTCTTCTAATAATGATATATTCTCTATCAAGATTTGCAAGACCGGATATCTGCAAGCAATATCTTTGAGATAACCCACCAATGTGGTCAAATGATGTATTTGTCTAAGTGCCTTTGCCATAAAAAATATTCGGTGCAAAAGACTAAACGTCTTCTACCCAATATGCACCTTCTCTTGCCGACCAGACTGAATGATGAACCGATTCTTAAAGACACATTTGCAAGTTCAGTAACCCAATCGACCGAAAAGCGGACGAATCCTTCAAAACCCGGCATCACCATCGCCTCAGTTCCGGATCCAGGGAACGGTCGGACCTCTAATCCGGAACAACTTCCGCCAAAGGTCCCCCTCCCCCGATATCATCATCATCATCATTCCGGGACCGGACCACGAAACAGGTCCCAGTCACCGGATGGAACTCATTTGCACTGACACGAATTCCCACTCCCGAATGCCGAATATTATTATTCCGGTAGATAGGGAGACTGTAGAGGGGAGAGGAGGGCGACTGTGTGTGCTTCAAATTGAATTAGCCACGAGCAAACAAAGTGGGATCTCCGATTGCAGAATCCCGCCGCTCTAATTAGAGTTTTCTCGGCCTCCGATTAGACTCGTCGCAGTAATGAATGCCGAGCCCAGATAGAACTTCGTTACACGGATGTTCCGGCCGAGGCATTAATTATGGAGATGCTTTAGCGTTTGATTTCGGCAGTCGGCGCCCGTGTGTTGTTTTAACCTTAAAACATTTCGGGTTGTACTGGCGGTGGAGAAGTAAAAGGTTTTTCTACGAGGGTTGTAAATAAAGTAGTGGCAGCAAACACATTTTCTTTTTAAAATAAGGGTGCAGTCTCCCTACTAAAGGACCCTGGTAATTCGTTTGGAGTAGCAACGGATTCACAACTGCAGGGTTACGAGTTCGAATCCAACCAAAGATCGTTGTTTACAAAGGCGGCGGGGGGCTGGAGCACGTGAAATCTGTCGTGGCCTCAAATGTCATCATGCTGGCGGGGTGTGGAAGTTTTGTAGAGCAGGGTGCTAGCTCAGGTGTTGCCTCGTCATCTGACCAAGGTTCAAAATTACGCTGTGTTGTCCTCGGATTTTCCCTTCGAGGTTAGCCGACCAACCGGTATAGTGGTTAAGGTCTTAACCTCTAGATCGAAAGGTTCCGGGATGGATGTTTGTAAGCGTATGGTGTAGAGGCGACTAGTCCACCTTAAATCTGTCGTGGCCGAAAGTCCTTACGTTGGGTTAGTGTAGAAGTTTGGAGAGTGGGGTGCCTTCTCAGGTGTTGCTTCGTCATCTGACTGCGATTAAAAATTACGAGGTGTTGTCCTCGGATCTTTCCCTGATCCCGGACCGTCGTCAATAGCCCGCTCTGTTGCTCTAGTACGACGTTAACTAAAATTACCTATCTACCTACCCTTCGAGGTTAATCCTGGACCGTCACCAACAGACCGTTGTGTTGTTCCAGTGTGCAATTACTAAAAGGGCTATTGACAACGATCAGGGATCAATCCTCTAAGGGAAAGATGTGAGGATAACACCACGTAATTTTGATCCACAGTCACATGATGACCTGAGCTGATAAAGTGGGTGTTTCTATTAGAAATGTTTGACATTTGTTTACCGTATTCGTAAACGTGAGTCTGGCGAACTCCTTGAAATCTCTAAACCTCAAGTTTCATTCCGATTTGTTGAAAATTACACTCTCCTGGGTAAGGTAAGGTACACCATACGCACATTTTCTTTTACAAATTTGGGTTTAGTCTCTATACTCCCTATAATAAAGGACTATGGTGGCCCTTTTGGAGAAGATATTATGGCCAAAAAATCCAAAAAATCCTCAAATGTCATCGTGGTGCGGATGTTTTTCAGAGTAGGGTGCCAGCTCAGGTGTTGCCTCGTTATCTGACCGTGGTTCAAAATTACGCGGTTTTGTCCTCGCATCTTTCCGTTTGGGTTTAATCCCGGACCGTCGCCAATTGCCCATTGTGTTGCTTCAGCAGGTGCGACAATTATTAATTTGGTAATTTTTCATTAACGTAGTACTGGAGCAACAGAACGGGCTATTGACGACAGTCCGGGATCAATCCTCTAAGAGAAAAATCTAAGGACACCATCACTTCATTTTAAACCACGATCAAAGGACGAGGCAACCCACTCTCCAAACCTCCACACCAACCCAACGTGATGACTTGACCGCCACATATTTAAGGAGCACCAGCCGCCTCAACACAATACGCTTAAAAAACATCCATGTACAGACCCGTATTAGAACTAGGGATGCGACATCGATGTCGATGTTTTCAATACATCGATGTTTATACTTGTCGATGTTTTATTTTTAAATGAAAAAAGAACCGTTATAAAAATTTTGAAACTAACCAAGTAGCATAATAATCAGCAAATTGAACATACTTTTAGACCAAAGTGGTCATGGGTGAAGGGTTTGAAAAGTAGGGATGCGACATCTATGTCGATGTTTTCAAAACATTGACGTTTTACAAAAAACATCGACGTATTGGATCCGATGTCGCATCACTAGTTGCTACACCAATTTTTTAAAATGGAGAAAAAAGTTTAAATACACTGAATTTTAAAAACATCCATGATTTGGGTGCGATGCATCATCATCATCGATGTTTTAATTTTGACTATCGATTTTTTTACTTTTTGAACATCGATGTTTCAAAACATCGTTGTTTTGCTGTCGATGTCGGATCACTAAATGCTAAACCAATTTTAAGAAATGGGAAAAAAAGCTTAAATACACTGAATTTTATAAACATCGATGGTTTTGGTGCGATGTATTATCAACATTGACGTTTTAATTTTTAACATCGAAGTTTCAAAACATCGATGTTTTGCAAACGATGTAGCATCACTAGTTACTAAACCAGTGTTAAGAAATGGGGGGGAAAGAAGTTTAAGTACACTGAATTTTAAAAACATCGATGGTTTTGGGGCGATGTATTATCAACGTCGATGTTTTAATTTTGAACTTCGATGTTTCAAAACATCGATGTTTTGCAGTCGATGTCGCATCCCTAATTCGAACCAGGAACCTTTCGATCTAGAGGCTAACACCTTAACTACCAGCCCGGTTGGTCAATGTTAAACACCACACTTGCCTGGGACTCGCATAGTAGAAGCTACTACATGACCCCTCTTGTACTCTCCTTTGCTAGAATATCTGCCATTTGTTTTCATCAAATATCAAACAGTTCTGCCTTTGCACCATGAAACCTCGCACTTAATTTATGATCACCGATTAGTGCACGCACCAACTTCTCTTTAGATTCAGTGCAAAAAAAAGCACCGAAACCCGAGTCCTCATTCATAAATTCCGTTAAGTGCTTTGTGCTGGAATCTATTCACAGACAGGAATCGTCTGAAGCGGACAAACGAACAATATGCGCCGTTCTGTGACTGTGGTCAATTAATCACCCCCGGGGCCGCAAAGATCGGAAGAAGGCTCCTGGCAGAATTCCAGGGGATGAAGTAAAACTGCTGAGTGAAATGGCACTGCATTCTGAACGCGTACACCTTCTCTTTCTTTATCCATAGAGCACTATTAGGACTAAACGCTCGCGTGACCAAGAAAAATCCTTGTAAACCTGCATTTTTACAAAAGGGAAAAATCTCGGGGAGTGGTGTTCGTGAGTTATGCCCGCCTAGTCTAGACTGCTTGTTTCAATTAAAAAGCGTGAGGGATCACGGTTTATTTCTTTTCTGGGTTCTTCTAATGGAGTTTTGGAGCTTAACCTCTCAGCTGAATGGTACTTAAGGGATTAAACGTACTTGGTAACTAGGTGAAGGTCTACTTCAAACGTGTGCTGCAGTGGGAAGTTGGAAAAAATACATTTTCCAAGATTCCGGTTCCAACTTCGGGTATATGAAATCCTAACTTTTCGCATTTTGCTAATGATTGAAGTAATTTGTTCATGATCATTCACTGATGTCCATACATTAAGGGTTAAGGCTTGTTCTTACGAATCAAATTTTCTTGATTCACTAAAAAGTTGATCCACTCTATTGGAATAAAGGTTCCACTATAGTTTTCATTCAACTTTTGTTGATCAACTATAATTATACTTGATCAACAAACCGATTATAATCGGGTGTTGCTCTAGTACGACGTTAACTAAAAATTACCATTTTTTTAACCGATTATAATCGGTCCATTAAACTTGATTCGATCAGAGTTGATCAGCTTTTTAGTAAATAAAAAAAGTTTGACCAGTTCACATTTTATCGTTTAAGTGTTTAAGTGATGAATCATATATCATTTTCTTTCATGTTGAAACTTGTCTTGAAACGTGAACTTCAGTTATATTTCAAGTTCGCTTTCACCTGGTCACGACACGCATACGTGTTTTGTTTTTAGGTATAAAATAGTTAAAAAATGAACCCCAAAAGTGATCAGAGAGCGTGATACTAAAATTTTTAGAATTGCATCATATGCATGATTGTCTTTGGAGACACCGACTGGATAAATATAAAAATAAAAATGCAATAGAAAATGCTTTGGGTTATACTGTCAAAGAAATAGAAAGTACTGGTCCTTCTATAGCTGATCTGAAGAACAAATTTAAGTTAGGATTTTTGCTCGTACAAAAAAAAATATTTTTATTTCTTTTAACAAAATTATTACCATCTGTACTCATTCACGAACAACTGCTTTCGATGCCATTTTAAAACTGAAACTGTTGATCGGTTTCTATTGAAATAGTGTGAATTAAAACTGATTCAATTCATATTCAACTTTTGTTGATCAACTATAATCGGTCAAGTAAACTTGATTCGCGAGAACGTGCCTTTAAATGCGATACGTAAATTTACTGTTACGGAAATTTATATTTCATTTAAAAAAAATCACTGGTGGTCAACAGTCAAAAGAACAAAAGAAATAGGAACGACAGATTGGTTGACTATAATTCACATAAACTGCTGTCACTGTTCTGGATAGTGTGTCAGTTTCCACATTGGCGGAGCCTTTTAGATATTTTATTTCGATATTAAACATTGTTAAGTTTGAGAGACCATCTGAACAGTCTTCCTGTAAGATGCTTCACATTCTTAAGCCATACTAAAGCGGCATGATCAGTATGAATTGTAAATTTTGAACCATGGATATAATGGTGGGATATATTCAGAGAATCTACAATGGGGCTAAGCACACTTTAATTAGGGCCTAATAAAAGTGTTTGTTTACATACTTACTGTCTTTCTTTGTGCTCTTAATAGTACTCTCTAATGTGGTTTGATTTGCTTTCCCTATCATCCCATAAAGTTTCGAAACAACCTGCATATTCTTAAATATTTAATAACTGATATCATGAAATGTTCACTGTCAGAGCATGCTGTTGCATGAATATTATATTTAAAGAATTATGTTAGTACAAAAAAGAGTAAAATTCATTTAGAGAAGCAGTAACCCAGCTGGTAGAGCCGCAGATTATCAATTGAAAAGTTTTGAGTCCGAACCTTAATCCAGCCAGAGACCGTCATGTACGCGTGGCCTGGTACAAAATCTGCCACAGCCTCAAATGTTCTCACGTTGGCATGGTGTGGCAGTTTGGAGAGGGGTGTGCCTGCTTAGGTCCTGGACTTGTAATCTGACAATAATTCAAAATTACCAGGGGTTGTGCACGGAATTTTCCCATCCGGTTCGATCCCTGATCATGGCCAATAGCTCGTTGTGTTGCTTCAGAGAGAGAGAGAGAGAGAGAGAGAGAGAGAGGGAGAGTGCGACGTTAATTAACTATCTACCTATCTTGATATAATTTCGAAATCGCAACCTGCATCATCGGACGTTCTTGGAAACCAATCAGCAAAGTTCAAGACAAGGGTCCCTGATAAAGATATATAATTTGTATCTTTGGCACAAAGGTACAAATTGAGTACAATACCTACACTGCCCTACAATAATGGACCGGACGCCAGCGGATTTGCATAAAATCCGTCTACTTGTTTAGGGGGAGGTTTTCGTGGTATGGCCGGGGACCTTTGCATGTTGTTCCTGGCCAATTGAACGCCGAGGTCTACATATAGACGCGACAGTACAGCAAGCGCGAATGAACCAGCGCAACTTAGTGTCTACCGAAACGTACTTCATGGTAGAGTTGGGTTGCACTAGTATTTATGTATGTTTAGTATGTTTTTTAAGCATTTATACTACCCTTTTATAAGTTAAGTTTTGGAGTGGTAGCTATGCTCGCTACAGTACTCCCCTCCAGAATTTTAGTAGTAGCCGAAATTCGATAGATGACATCACTAGTAGAATGATTGCCATTTTTTTTGCGTTCGACTGTAAGAGCTGTTTTAAGATTACAGTTGCCGTGTTGCCTTTACGTGTTATTTTATCCATGCGGTAATGCACGGATAGAGGATGTGATATAACATTAGCAGTTTCTGCTATCATAGGTATAAAGGTAATTAGTATCATCCATGGCGATTTCTACTGCACATCGTGTGCCATCCATCGAATTTGTAAATTTTTAAGCACATTTGAATCACGTCTGGGTCACCAATATAGAAAGCGCGAATGAACCAGCGCAACTTAGTGCCTACCAAAAAAGTACTTCATGGTAGAGTTGAGTTCCACTGGTATTTATACCACCCATTTGTAAGTTGAATTTCGGAGTGGTAGCTATGCTCGCTACAAGGTTCTTCCTACGCTCTGGCAATTTTATGGAACGGACAAATGTTACCTCCAGGAAGACAATGCTCCGTGTCATGTTGCAGCCTCTGTCAAGCAGTGGTTTCAAGATATAGATATAAAACGTCTTCCCTGCCATGCTCAGAGTCCAGACCTAAACCCCATAGGATATGTGTGGGACGAGTTAGAGCGACGCTTACGGACCAGTGAACCACGTCCGAAACCTACAGCCGAGCTCGCGACATTCTTGAGGCAGGAATGGACACAAACACTCATAGCTGTGTATCGAAATCTTGTTGAAAGTATGTCCAGAAGGGTTGCTAGTGTAATTGCAGCTCGTGAGGGCCCATCCCCTTATTAAAGCATGTATTATTTCCCTTATACCATCACATCTTGCTGTCCGGTCTATTATTATAGGGTAGTGTATATAATACCTCTTTAGCGCACCCGAATCAACGTTAATCAGATCCGTCTGGATTCGGCTGGACTTGGATTCCTTTCGTGTGAGGAGGCTCTAAGGGTCATTCTAGTCCATGTGACGTAATTTATTCGTTCTTGGACGTCACCTTAAACCTACCAATCATAAACGAAAACTAGATACTCTGCTTACGAAATGCAAGCTCTGCACGTTAGAACTCAAAGCAAAGCGAAAGCAGCTCGCACTCGATAACTCCAAGCACCTAACTCCAATTGCGGTGCGAAACTTCTCTATCGAATATCACCTACTCACACCCTATCTCGACTTCATTTCTCGTCCCTTCTCGCCGTTATCACTCAGTTTTTTCCCCTCTTTTTTGTTACCGGTCGAGGAGGAAAAGATGGGTGAAAAATGACTCTTCATCCGATGATATGCTCTCACAGCAGATGTGGATCAGTTATTGGGAGGGTCCTCTTCTTTTTTTGCTCTTCGCACTTGCCTTCCATTCCGGAGGAGAGGGCTATGGATAGGTTTTTGAAAGTTCGGAATCTACTTTAAAAGTTTATCATTATTCTTTTGGCAGTATCGGAAGGTAATAAACATCGATTTATCGTTTGCATGGAGAACGGCAGTCGATACTTGAAACAAGAGACTCGCGAAATTCTCTTTCTTGTTGTAAGCATGCCATGTTCTTTTCGAGTTATGTTTATGCTCTAGATGATTAGCTCATGTTTCTTTTTTAAGAATGATGATGAAACAAACTTTTTGAAGGTTGTGTGGTGATTTGAAGGTCTGCAAAGCTCTTGTGAAAAAAATTGTATGTTTGGTATGTTGCTCGAATTTTGATTAAATGAAAATAAGACAAACTTTTAAATGATAGCGTGTGATTTGAAAGTCTTCAAAGCTGTTGTAAAAACCTTGTATGTTTGGTTTGTCGCTCTAATTTTGAATAAAAATGAAACAAATTTTTTAAAGGTAGCGTGTTGTAGCGTCGTAGGGGGTCGCTCTGACCACTGCTTTCATGGTGGGCCTTCGAGATTTCCTCTGTTACGTGGATTCTCCGTCGTAGGCAATCGGCTGGCGAATTTATGACCGGATGTGGGTAGCCCCTTGTCTTTGAATTGTAGCTGTTTCGGAAAAACGTGTAGGGTCTTCTCTCGAGGAAAAGAGAGAATCGTTGAACGCATGAACGTGAACGGACTCAGAATTACTCTGCTCCTATGAAGCCGCTGGACTGAAACTATATTTGTATACACCATCTATTAGCCTCGAAATAGCCTTAACTTGTGTATATCTTTAGTAACAAATTAAATGTGCTGTATTTTAAAAATTCGTAGTAATTGTATTCAAGTCACTCGCCACGTAAATTTTACTCATGACGTTACAGTGTGCTTTGAATGCAAAGCGCTTGTTAAAACTTGTATGTTTTGTTTGTCGCTCTAATTTTGCTGAGATAGTTTAGCCTTGGGCTTAAAGTGTAAAATGAGTACATTTGAGACCAGACCCATCAGCCCATACGTATACGACGATTTTTTGTTCCATCGAATCTAGACCCCTTCCCCTCCCGGTTGTATATCTGATAACCTATCAAATGGGCTACCTTTCCCCTTCATATCCTATGAGTTACATTGAAATTTAATGAACTTTATTACTTTAATCCTTACACTGTATGCATGTGTTTTATTTGCCTTTGGTAGTAACAAATAACCTAAGAGAAGCGAATCAAATCTAATTATCTCAATGAGCAGTAGCTTAAATAATGGGCAGAGGTGTAAATAATACAAAAATGATTGAAAATAATAATATATTTAATTGAGGAGTGAACTTTTTTTTGGAATCGATATTTGTGGTTTTATATATTCTTTTCCAAATCAAATATTGAGGCGAAAAAGGTTTCAATACAAAATTTAAATTCATACGTGCATTATATTTATTATCACAAAATACAATACTGTTGACTTTATAATTGATAGTAGTTTGAATATAACTTATGTTAAGTTTTCAATTAAGTTTTCTTTCCTTGTAAATTTTTCCTTTTTCAGTGTGGTATTTGTGATGAAGTTAAGGAAATAAAAAGCGTTTGGATGGTGTATACCAAGATAAATATGGAAATCTCTTTAAATATTATTATAGACCAGCATATCAGATCACCAGAAGAAAATAATTTATGATTTATGTCTCCCCAAGCTTTCAAGTCATCTCTCAACAAAGTATCAAGCTCATTTGATTTCAATCCCAAATTAAATGAAAACTATAAACAGCTGAGAACGAACAATATTGTTTTCAGATATATAAATAGATTTCTAGATGGAAAATAAAAGATGTTGGCTTATAATTTAAAGAAAAAGGCACAAAGCCTTGATTTTAATAAAAAGGATTAGAGAGATAACTTTCACATAATGGAACTTACATTTTCATTTTTACACTATAATTTACGAAAAATTGCAGGTACTCAAATTAGTATTTTGGATTTTAGAACACATTAAATTTCATCTGATTTCGTAAAACATTCCATCGAAATAAACTTCCAAGATAAGAACATAACAGATTAAAAAAAAAACTTTTTCTCAAAGTCTTCAGCAGAACAAACGTCTTCCGAGAATTGAAATTTCCCAAAACTCCCAATTTTTCCCGGATATACCTCATTACTCTGGATAACGAGTCGTTCACGTTTGTTTTAATCCAATCCTATTTTACTTTCCGCTTTTCCTTTTATTCCTCGATGCGCATACATATCCCCATTTAAAGACGAAATGACAAAGAACCGTGGAAGAAAAAGACACGAAATAAAAGAAATAAAGGTAAAGCCTGGTGAAGGGAGAGCAATAAATCTGCCTTCCCATCGTTTCCATGGAAACGGCTGTTCAATCCATTCTGAACTCGCTGCGCGAGCGATTTCGCTGCCGTTTCGAGAACTTAAGTAAAATGGAACAAAAAATCCGCGGAATTCGCTCTCGAGGATAGAGACACATTTTGTTCTAAGGTCTTGGCATTTATTGGGTCAGGTCCTTCTTCTGTCGTTTGTTTTACTGCGTTTTTTTTACTTTTCGAGGGTTTAACAGGTTTATTTCGAAGTTAGAGCTCAAGTGAGATCAAGTGAAATGATTTCGTGTTTGAGTTTTTGCTTGGATTCTGATGTTCTGCTGTAGCGAGTGCGATCGCTAACGATTTGAGTGCTCCGTTTTTCTGGAATGGAATGGAAATAGGATAAAAAGAGAATGCGTTGGGAGATTTTAAAAATTAAGGTTGACATTGTTGTATTCGTTCATACGATTTATCGGGAAAAGGATGTCAGATACCTGTTTTTATTTTTACTCTAACAAATAAGTACATTTGTAATTTCAGATTTTGAAAATTTCTTTTGAAGCATGGTTATTTTGCACCAGCATTTTCTTTGATAAATATTAATGTCAAAGTGAGAAAAACATATAAAATATATTTGAGTCAGCAAAACTTTCCATTTTTTGGATTAATATAAGTGACAGTCAAGAACATCCGTTAATTTCTAAAAGCTATTAATATTTTAAAAATCAACTAAATTTTGGAAATAAATATAAATTTCCATATTAAATAGATTCAAAATAATGAAAAGAATCTGTGATATATTTTTTTTAAATTTGAGTATTGCGAGTTGAGTGAAATTTTGAGCAAAGAAAGAAAGTTCTCTTACTAGCTATGGTTGCCAACACAATGGTCTGAAGCAATAAAAACTAGTAGATTGTAAATTTACTTACCATTGGAGCATTGGAGGAAGGGAAATAGAGTAAAGCATTTTTAACATAATTATGCTTCATGATACTTGACAAAAGATAAGTTAAATAAATTATATTTTTGCTAATATTTCGTGTATTTCCTTCTCATGCTTTCATCCTTATCAAAGTGTTTTTTAAATATTGTTTCCGTGAAAGTTTTTGAATCTTCTGGGATTTTTTGACGTTGGATGTACGTCTAATTGGATGTACGATGTAATTGTCTATGCTTTCATTGGGTTTTATTTGGTCATAGGTCATTATCGGTCCTTAACAATTAAACACGAAGCAATGAACCCACGAGCTAACTACTGAATCCAATAATAATTCAAATGAAATAAAGCCATCTCCTTCTTAGATTTTTGTCCGCAGTAAAGAAACAAATCATGACGCACCTGCATCAAAACGTCTTTTATACAGCTCTGCATCGTAGACGAAGTGACAACACTGTTAAAGTAAATCAAATAAAAAGTATGTTATATTTAGCTCTTATATTTCAGTAAAATTAACAGATCATTAGTTAAGGAGATTAACCATAGGTCAACTCATATTGATCTGTGCAAAAAAATTAGCGATCAAAAAGTATAACAGATCAACGTGATAATACATCAAAAACAAAACAAAGTCTATTCCATCAGGTGCACAATATCAAGAAAACTAACAGTTCACTAAGAAAGTATATTGAAGAAAAGCCTACACATCTTGATGCAAGGAAAACGTTAAAGCGACAATGAAGCATATTCTGATAGACAAGCAACATGCATAAAGTATGTTCTACCAAGCTTTATCTATCAGGAAACTTGTCATCTGACCATGATTCAAAATTACGAGGTGTTGTCCTCGGATCTTTCATTTTGGGTTTGAACCCTGACTGTTGCCAATAGCCCGTTGCGTTGTTCCAGTGTGACGTTAATTAAAACGCTTCCTACCTATCAGGAAAGGTTAGTAACCAGTGTGACGTTAATTAAAACGCTTCCTACCTATCAAGAAACGTTAGTAACTAGTGTGAAGTTAAAACGCTTCCTACCTATCAGGAAACGTTAATAACCAGTGTGACGTCAATTAAAACGATTCCTATTTATCAGGAAACGATACAAGATAATTTGGCAGGTAAATTAATCGTAGGTTGACTCATCTTGATACGAGAAAAAAATTAAAGTTTTCATAAAGCATAATTTGATTGTCGACACTAATATTAATGCTGGAAAAACGCGAACAAGAGCAATTATTTTTTCGCACCTCAAATGAGGTTTATTTTTGTAAATGGGCTTTTTGAGATTGCCCATGCCATTATGAAGAGCAATTCCCATATTTCAGCCCCCACAACACACAATTCAGAATCCCCACCCGTCGTAAATTACGACTTCCTTACAGAATCCCATAACTCCCCAGAAAAATTACATCGGAACGAAATGACGGACACTTTAACCCATAGAATTCCTACACCCCCTAAAATCCCATCAATCCCCATCTGCGCCATACCATCGTAATGTTTTAAGAACTTCCCTTAACTGCCGATGTCATCGCACCTCGTCGTTAAATTAAAACGTCGAGAAAAGCATCATGGTGGCTCATCTTCGCAAAAGCGCTGCAAAATTGAGTGACATTTACAGAAAATGGCACATTTGGCCCATGAAGGCTCCTCCGTCTCTCGGCTATTTGTGTCATGGATTTTTATGTCCGAATTATCGCGGTTGAACGAGTTCTGTAATGGACATCGCAAAAAATTGGAAGACGGAGCGATCGTGAGCGTTTTGCCAAATTTTCTTTACTGGCGCCTTTAGTTGAGGATGAGCCTTCATTCTATGATGAGCAGTGGCTGATAATTATCGGTAGTGAAGATTTCGGCGGGGGGCTGTCGGAAGTTAAAAAATGAATTATATTTTTACAGCAAACCAGACTCGTATGCTGGAAAAAGGAAGGACAGCTTGATTATATCCGTTTAATAACTTTTTTGTGTTAAGGGTTTTGGCTTTTGTTGAAGGAAGTTTGCTTTGTAAAAGTTGAAAAAAAATTAAATGTTTATAGAGTAAACCGGGGAAATGGATATAAATTAGACCATTTTATTATTTAATAATTTCCAGTGTACAGTATTTGGTTTAAAGTTGGTCTTAGTCAGGTTTGTAGAATTTAAAAAATAATTATATTTTTAAAGTAAACTTAAACTTAATTAAAATAATGTAAACATACAATGTATGCATTTGCGTCGAGGGAGAGCTTCATATTACCTGTTTCATTATGTATTGCTTTATCGTCTAATAGATTTGCATTTTGCTCTGGTGAAGTCATCAAATAATAATATTACAAAAGTAAATATAAAAGTAATAACAAACGAGCAACATTTATAAATTTGCTAAATGCTTATAATGGATATTTTGAAAAATACGATGTGGATTCTAAATAGGGAAGGAAGTTAAGTAGGAATTAATGTAAGTAAAATTTTTGCCATGTCTTATACTGTTATGTCACCCCATACTCGTCTCTAGTCTTGTCTTGTAATATTGAAATAATAGCGTAACTCCAACAAGGCATTTTATGATTATAAGGAGACATCGCAACAAACTACCAAACAGAACGATAAGAAGAGCATCATCCAAATATGAACTGATAAG
Source organism: Metellina segmentata (assembly GCA_947359465.1). Taxonomy (NCBI): domain Eukaryota; kingdom Metazoa; phylum Arthropoda; class Arachnida; order Araneae; family Tetragnathidae; genus Metellina; species Metellina segmentata. The sequence continues at coordinate 13,901,558 of OX375878.1, forward strand.
AATATCTATACACGAAACAGTAATTCAAACGCAAGAATTCACCAGTAATTTACGACTCATTAAATATAAATACTCAAAGAAAATATGCAACATATACTAATCTTGAAAGGTATGTAGGTATATTTAATTAACGTCGCATTAGATTAACACACAACGTGCTATTATAAATCTTGCAAAGGCGTACATAGAGCCGCGGTAGATCAGTTAGTAGAGCGTCGGGCTCGCGTCGGAGGGGTTGTGAGTTCTGTCCTCGGCGGAGCCTGCAATTCTGATGGTTGCTTAATCGGCGCTTCGACCTGGCTAAAGACCGTCGTGTTCACTAATGGTGACTAGGGCACGTTAAATAGGTCGTGGTCACAAAGTCCCCCATGTTCCCATACCAAATTAATTCCTCTGGGGGTACCTGATCAGGGGGTTATCGGCCTCTGATTGGGATCTAAATTACGATATGTGTGATTGAATGGATGTGTGAAAGGGACCTTCCTGTAAAATGGATGTGTCATGCATGAAGAAGTCCAACCCTTCGGGGCAATAGCACCCACAATTGGGCGATATATGGCCCGCACGACAACAAAGGCGAACATTAAAAACATCCAGCTAACTTAACAGATGGATATTTGTTACTTTCGACACCTAACTAATTTATATACTGTGTCGACTCTACTTACTTAATGCTTAGTTTTTACAGTAGTGACACATAATAAGGATCATAAAACAAGCGAATCTGTTTTTCTAAATGTATTGTTTTATATTATTTATCTCATTTCATAAGAATTTGATTTCTTTATTTGGTGCACGGGAAAAATGCATCTATTATAGCTTTTCTGCTTGTATTAATTCCTTTGCAATCAACATAAAAATACATTTAAGATCGTATAACTTCGTAACCGATTGACTTCCAGACAGAACTATTTTATTTCATCCTTCATCAGAATACATTTAGGTATGTTAGGTTAGGTCACATTATATCACGTGTATACACGTAGTGCAAAATATGAACTACCACGACTATATTCGTGGTTGACAATGATGGCGAAAAGATGACTCTTTCTGTACAAAAAGAAAAATTGCATCTTCATTAAAATTTCAAATTCATTGCTTCTATTCGTGTTAGCAATAAAATTATATAAATTACAATAAGTATGGTAAGTAGGTACTTAAATTAACCCACTGGAGCAACAAAACGGTTTATTAGCGACGGTCTGGAATCAAACACAGATCCGGGGACAACACCACGTAATTTTGAACCACTGTCAGTTGACGAAATCATCTCACTTCCACACTACGCCAACGTAAGGACATTTGAGGCCACTACACTACATATTTGACGTGCACTAGCCCCTATGTACCCGACGGACTTTGGTCGGATATCAACCTTCCTGTTGTTAATCCGTTACTCTTACAACCGGACTACCCCAATCCTGCAATAAATATGGACATAAAGTGATTCTTCATTGACCCTTTTTTAAACAATGGATTCGCATAACTCTCCCTACACAGTTCTGCTCATTTCTTTTCTAGCCCATCAAAATCAATCGAAGAACTGTCTGAGGAATAAAAACCCTTCAAAACCACTCGCTCGTTCTTAAGCTCAAAATGATTTCTCGGGTTCAACCACCGCATTTCACAAATCGTCAAATTCGATTCCACGAAATCTCCGCCGAGAGTAGCTCTCCGCAGAAGGAGGCCATACATATTCAGTCAGCAGCTTCATTTGGAAATCTCTGGCAGACTTGAAGGCACTTGAATATGTATGGTTTCCCTCCACTAGGCTTTGAGTCGGTTGTTGACAGTGTGTGGGGGGCAGATAAATGGGAACTGCGGCTTTTGAATGCCTCGGACGTAAAAGGCATGCTGTGAAGCAATTGGAGATGTAACCAAAAAAAGCCGATGGAGATAAATAAATCCGTGAATATTGTATTAACCGGGGTTTTTCTTGGTGGAAGACCTACAGATCAGGTAATAGTAAATAATCTATCAGTGTTATTGTGGTGGTAGGTATGTAGGTTTAACGTCCCACTGGAGCCTTATAGAGGGTTATCGGCGGCGGTTTGGGATCAATCTCTTAAGGGAAAAAAACGTGGATAACACCGTGTAATTTTGAACCATGGTAGATTGCGAGGCAACACCTGAGTTGCCACCCCACTCTCCAAATCTCCACATGAACCCAACGTGATATCTTTCGATCATGACAGATCTAAGGTGCATCCGCCGTCCCTACGCCATACCCTTACAAATATCCATACACTGACCCGGATTCAAACCAGGAACCTTCCGATCAAGAGGCTAACACCTTAACCACCAGGCCGGTTGGTCAGCGGTGTCATAATTGGATTGTTCCCTTCGGATTTGATCCCGGACAGTCGACAATTGCGCATTGTGTTGCTGTAGTGCGATGCTAATTGAAAATATCAATCTACTTGAAGGTAATGGTAATTTTAATTAACGTCGTACTAGAGCAACACAACGAGCTATTGACGACGATCCGGGATCAGTCCCTTAAGTGAAAGATACGAGGACAACACCTCGTAATTTTGAACCGCGGTCAGATGACGAGGCAACACCAGAGCTGGCAAAATACACTCTCCAAACCTCCACACCAACCCAACGTGAGGACTTTCGATCACGACAGATCTAAGGTGCACCAGGAACCTTCCGATCAAGAGGCTAACACCTTAACCACCAAGGTGGTGTGTCGGCGGTGTTATCATTGAATCTTTCCCTTCGGATTGGATCTCGGACAGTCGACTATTGCGCATTGTGTTGCTGCAGTGTGCGACATTAATTCAAATAGCAATCTACTTTAAGGAGTCCCGAATTCTTTACCATTTGCATCTCGGACGAATATCAAGGTGGACCCTCAGACCCGCTTGATACCAACAGAATCCGGGTCGATCTGAATCAATCTGAATCCAGTAGGAACTGTCTAACGAAGATTCGGCAGAGCTACTTCCGTAGGAAAAAGCTTGTTTCTCCAAAAATCTTTAACACTGCCTGAATTCGACGGGTCCCGCTTCAGTGGATTCAAATCGACTTGTATTCTGTTAGAGAGGAAGGACTCTAAGGGCTAAAGTGTTAATATAAACTGCAATGCCAGAAAAACAGGAACAGGCGAGTGTAGGCAAATAAGGGAGAATTGCAACCAATCAAGGTAAGTCGATGCGGTCATCAGCGCTTAACCTTTACGATGCGGCAGTTTGAGTTTTGATACCACTAAAATATCACTTACACCAGCGGCATGGTAGAGGTGAATGTTATCCCCCTCTGGCCGCTGGCACCGATCAACACTTACGAGCTGTCAGCGTCTGACCTTTTAGAGGATTCCTTCTTTCGTTCATTGGCCCCCTACAGTGAGGTGTGAACGCTTTTGGGGAAAGCAGAAAGTAGTCAGGTGATACCTCTTCTCACGCCAAACGATACTATGAAAGGAAAGCGTCGGTCGTAAATGCCACTCACGTCCCTATCGCTCAAGTTAGGTAATTAGGTATGGGGCCTCGGTGAATCAGGAGAAAAGCCGTTCCTGGAGACGATTGAAAAAATCTAAGCGCCGCAGCGTAAGGGTTAATAAGACAACAGGCAGCTAGGAAAGCTGTTAGATCGGTTTCTGATGATACAATGGCAATCTATCACGATTTAAGTGCCTTTGAACGTGGCTTAGTTGTCGACGTTCGTGAGATGGGGCACAGTATTTCCGAGGAAGAGATGAAAATTGGAGTTTCACCTACGACTAGAGTCTACTGTGAATATAAAGAATCCGGAAAAAGCATCTAATATCCGACAGATATGTGGGCGAAAAAAGACCCTGATAGAACGGGACCATCGACGGCTCAGAAGAATCGTTTCACGAAATAGTCGTGTAACAATGCCTCAAATCGCTACAGATTTCAGTGTTGGGGCATCAACAAGTGTCAGCGTGCGAACTGTGCAACGGTCCTTCCAAGATATGAGTTTTCGGAGCCAAAAGCCCTGTCGAGTACCCTTGATGACTGCAAGGTGAAAAGGTGGGTGTACCAGTTTTTCTGGCCCTTTAGTAGTAACACAGCTGTGCATTAATTTATTTTGCCAAGTCTTTCTTTTAAAAAAAATTACGCTGATTGGACAATGGACTGAAATTACCTGTACAACAGTCTTTTTTTGTACCCCTTTTTTGAAGTCAGTTTTATAATGGCGCATGAGCCGAATGTTATACTGTTATTATGGGATACAGATTTATATTGGTCTGCTGCATTTTTGTTTACTAATGAGAAAAATGTTTTTGATCTATGAAAAATTAAAAGGCGTTCCAGATTTTCTAGAAATTTCTGAAACATACGATAGTTGTAGAATTTGCCATTACACTGAAGATTGAGTGAGTCTTTGGAATTGTAATTATGCCTTTAAATTGCTCGTTTGAGTTGTTAATATTGCTTTATATTTTTTTCTTTACATACAAAGATGATATTTGTTTTTTCTAAGTGTTTTTTCCCTAAACATAGTAACAAAATGTTCTGCATTCAGAAATGTTAATTGTCTTTATTTAATGTTTTGCCACAGTTGAAATTGTACTTGACCGCCTACACCATCAAAGGCGCCTTTGCCATGGGATGTGGCGAAGAAATGTCAATTGAGTTCAACTCCAAAATCATCTTTTCCATATGTAAAATTGAGAAAATTAAACTTCTGTTTGAAATTTTGTGAAGCACCATCATTTCCTACAGTGCCAATTTCTTTAGTTCTTACCAAAATCATCTTCTCCATATGTAAAATTGAGAAAATTAAACTTCTGTTTGAAATTTTGTGAAGCACCATCATTTCCTACAGTGCCAATTTCTTTAGTTCTTACCAAAATCATCTTCTCCATATGTAAAATTGAGAAAATTAAACTTCTGTTTGAAATGTTGTGAAGCACCATCATTTCCTACAGTGCCAATTTCTTTAGTTCTTACCAAAATCATCTTCTCCATATGTAAAAATGAGAAAATTAAACTTCTGTTTGAAATGTTGTGAAGCACCATCAATTCCTAGAGTGCCAATTTCTTTAGTTCTTACCAAAATCATCTTCTCCATAAGTAAAATTGAGAAAATTAAACTTCTGTTTGAAATGTTGAGAAGCACCATCATTTCCTACAGTGCCATTTTCTTTAGTTCTTACCAAAATCATCTTCTCCATACGTAAAATTGAGAAAATTAAACTTCTGTTTGAAATATTGTGAAGCACCATCATTTCCTACAATCCCAATTTCTTTAGTTCTTACCACTGAATTCCATCGATACCATGTTGCTTTTTTCTTTTTCTGAAATTTAGTTTATGCGACTTAAAAATTTGAAGATTTTCACATCTGACGCAAATGTTTAACATCACAATCCATATTCCACTTGGTTTTGACAGATATAGCATCTTAATTTGTCATCCCAAATAACAAAATTTACGAAAAAGGAAACAACTTGTAAACACAAATATAAGTATATATATATATATATATATATGTAAAGGTAGGCACAAATTGTGTTTTTCCTGATTTCAAAAAAAAATATTTTCCACTTAAAATTTAGTATTAATGGATACGTTAATATTTTTTTATTTTTAAATCAATATGGTAACATTTTTTCCAAACAAATTTTTAGAACTACTGTTTATGTTATACAAATGATGTACTCACTATATAGTAGTGATAAGTCCGTTACATATCAATGATACGTCTGGTACAGATTTTTATTAAAAAAAAATACAAACTTAAAAAACAAATAATTTTTATCATACATTATTATGCCTGTAGTGATTGCTTTACTTCAATTATGTTAAAGGTCTATACTTGTTACTAATGCTGTAAAAAAAAGTTTTTCCCAAAAATTTGTAACGGACGTATCATGTGCAGGATATAGAAAGATTTCTCCTTCCCAAAAATTTAAACTAATAATAGTTTCATTTTTATCATTTTTTACAGTTTTTTATAGTATACTATCATATTGATACTGGAGATTTAAAATATTCTGGCATTATATGTGTGTTCCTTAATCAGAAATATAGTAATAAATCTAATATACTATAGTAAATATTTTTTATCCAACTTTAAATGACTTCTGCATTTATACAGAGGTTTAAATTAATATTCCTTAATTGATTCAAATAGACAGAAAAATTACCTTTATTTTGATGCCTTAACACTTATTACTTTACATTTGTAAGTTTTTGGTCTTCTGATTTACTAAAGCGTTGAATTACCCGAAACCTAATTTTATTTATACTACATGCATGAACATCTAGTTCTTTATAATTATGTCGCATTTGTCAATAAGCATTATGGAACTAATGCATAATGATCCCAGTCTTTGAGATATTATGGCCCTAGCAGTTTATGATATCATTGTTCAATGTCACAGTTTGATAAATGTTAGATTTTGTGGCAGGAATATTTAAAATCTACCCAACCACCATCATCAATTATTTTACTTGATTTGAGAGGGATAAATGTCGTTATATTGCTTTGAAAATTTGTAGAATTATTTACGAAACGTATCCTCTCTCTATGATAATAGCTTGTGCATTTGCAGAAGGATGATCACCGATGGGAAGCAATTAACACCAGAGGGTCAGTAGACTTTTGAGGCTATCTTGAAAGGCAGTGTTTAATACTTTGTGTTCTTGGAATCTGTCATCGTATAACCCCCAATAGAAAAAAAATTAAAATCACTCGAGGAAAACAATGAATTTCAAAAGACTTTAGATAATGTAAAAAGACTAAGCTAAAAATAGATTAAATTCATTTTTGTTCTGTACGTCATCCAGTATGTAAAAACGTAATTTCTTATACAGTGTCTTCCAAGTTGCGAAAAAAAAATCCGAACTACTTTATTGCCATATGCAATCAAAGATGCTGTAATACTATTATCTTTTTCATTCTACCCACACTTGCAGGCATTAAACTTGACACCTTCTTACTTAAACTCAAAGAACATCCTTCCTAATTCTCCTCATCCCCTAAAACACGAATCGCTCATGCACTACACGCTCTAGAACCCTTAATATCAAAACGAAAAAAAATCCCTAAACTTTAATCAAAAATCCCCCCGAGCGTAAAATAATCGCCCTCTCCAACACCCAGCACAGAACTGTTTCTCCCTTTTTAGGCAGTTCCGAAAACGCTTTTTCTACGTGATTCCTCCCATTCTTTTGAGGCATAAATGCTAATCACGCACACAATTACACCCTCATTCTTGCCAGGGAATAGGGGGCGGTCTGGAGGGGTGAGGGTGGAGGTATAATCGTTCGTTAAAACTCTCCCACTTTTCCCGAAACTTTTCTTCCTGGAACTTTTACAGGATCTCATAACCGGTAACGGAGGAAGTAGTAAAGAGGAGTGCAGGCTTACCTATCTTCGCGTAATTACGGATCGGTAGGCACACACATACGAAAAATGGCGCCTAGACGGTCCTTCGGAGAAGATGATGTGTATATGCAGATGAGATCCTGGTAATTGGCCGTCTTGCATTGCAGTGGTGGTGGAAGGGAATTTCAGGAATTTAATAAAAGCGACGGGGAGTAAAAAATGAGAATACTAAAAATAATTATGGGAATTAGTATTAGTATGTACTTAAAGAATTTCTAAAGTTTTAGTATGTGCTTGAAATTTAAATCGTCGTAGCAAGATTCGTGCAGCCTGTAGATTGTTAAGTTGGATGAATAACTGTGAACCAACTTTCCGCTGAGGAATTAAGTTTCAGTGCTTGGTAGATCATTCACGCAGTAAGGATGGAGTATTTAGGTAAATTCATTTTGTAAAAATTAAGAAGTACGTTTAAAATGAATGATTGTTATAATGGACTTGAAATAGTAAATACACAGTTACAAGATGTGATTGAAATTTAATTTCGACTACATCTGGTGTGTGTGTGTGGGCAGACTAGATTTTTTAACCACTTGAGCCTCACGAGATTTGTGAATATATATATATATATATATATATATATATATACTGCCCAATAATAATGGACCGAACGCCAGCGTATTTGTATAAAATCCGACTACTTGTTTGGGAGTGTTTTTCGTGGTATTTCCTGGGACCTTTGCATGTTGTTCCTGGTCAATTGAACGCCGACGCCTAATGAACATTTTGGACAATCAGGTTCTTGATACGCTCTTGCAATTTTATGGAATGGACGAATGTTACTTCCAGGACGACAACGCTCCATGTCACGTTGCAACCTGTGTCAAATAGTTGTATCAACATATGCATGTTAAACATCTTCCCTGGCCTGTTCAGTGTCCAGACCTAAACCTCATAGAACAATTATGGGAAGCGTTAGAGCGACGTTTACGGACCAGGCAACAAAGTACGAAATCTACAGCTGAGCTGGTGACATTCTTGCAGCAGGAATAGACACAAATACACATAGGTGTGTATCAAAACCTTGTTGCAAGTATGCCCAGAAGGGTTGTTAGTGTAATTGCAGCACGTGGGGACCATCCCCCTATTGAAGCACGTATTCTTTCCCTTATACCATCACATCTTGCTGTCCGGTACATTACTGTAGGGTAGTGTATATATATAGTGTAGTATTGCTTGCACTCCACAACGTATGTATTTGGGGTTGTCGTGATTCAGTGTGTAAGCTCACCTTCGAGCTGTAGGCTGTAGGTTCGATTCCTTCCCCTGTTTAATTTACTCTTCTGTATCAATAAAACTTTCCTTACACGTGTGTTAAATCATTACTTGATATTGCATATCGTGTCTGGTGAAGCAGGGCCAAATATGGCCCTTGGGCCACAAGACCTAACCAATCACAACACAGATAATGGCTAAATATTCCTAACTATTGGCCAAAATAGTCATTGACACCGTAGCCAGGTTTTAAGAGTACCGGATTATCAACCAGAGGTTTGAAAGTTAGAATGCAACCATAATCGGCAGTGCACAAAGGGGGCTGATACACGTTAAATCTGTCGTGACTTCAAATGTACTCATGTTACGGAGATGAGGAAGTTTCGAGAGTAGGTAGCTAGCTCAGGTGTGACCACGTCATCCTAACAGTTATTTAAAATTACGCAAAGTTATCCACGGATCTTTCTCTTCTGGTTTGATCCCGAACCGTCACCAATAGACCAATGTGTTGCTTAAGTGCGACGCTAAATAATTACCTACCTACCTGGACGGAATAATCCTAGGCTTCATTCTATTGGTCTAGAAGGTCAAAAATCAATCAAGATTACGGTTTGCAAAACGGATATACGTGTGAAGCTCTCAGAGGTTGAATAATAGGAAATACCCAATTAAGATAGATGAAATGCAGTTTAACTGAATGACTATTACTCTTGTCTTGCAAATATATAAATTTATATGTTCTGGAAGCTTCACATCCCCAGTGGACTATAGATTATTTTTGCAATAGAAAATGTAAAATTGAGATAGAGGGAATACACAAACACAGTTGTAATTAATGATTTTAAAGTTTAATTACAATGGACATACTATGGTAATTGGTAATTTTTAATAAACGTCGTACTAGAGCAACTCCTTCTTGGAGCCTCGATTTTTTTTGTTATAGAGTATATTTCAAAAGATGATACGTCCGTTACACTACACGATACGTCTGTTACAATTTGAAATCTTTATTAAAAATTAAAGTTGTCCGAAAATTATATTATAATCTATGTATTTTTAATATCTTTGAATCTTTGTCATTCGTAAAAAACAAATTTTCATTATTTTCCTTTTTAAACATTAGACAATCTGTCATTTGTGTTCAGTGTGACACAATTTTTTATCCTTTAGGGATACGTCCGTTACACCTCCAAAGTATATCCTAACTTTGGTTTCTGTTTTTAAAAGATAAATGTTTATTACTGATAATTTTAGAGATAATTATCCTCTATATATATACTACACATTTTTTTCACATATCTGAATTTTATAAGTGTGAGAAATGATTTTATTGTCTAATGATACGTCCGTTACATATGGAATTGAACTTTCATAACTATTAGACCTTGGCATAGCTTGCAAATTTTTCAAATTGTCTAAGATTTATTTTTTTCCACGAAAAAGTTAAATAGTTTGTATTTTTGCTTATTCTGTTTATTTTCCTTTGGTGCATAGTTCAACAGCGTTGACGGAAAAATCTTGTCAAATTGCTACGGATACTATTTTAACAACGACTCTGTTTCGTAATGATTGTGTTCCTCTGGCAGAATAATTTAATATCCTTGTGAAAGCAAGCTTACAGGCGTGAGAAAGTCTCCCTCTTTCTTACTCTTCACGACTTTCTTCAATAGATTATAACCCTTAAAGTATATTGGACGTGACGAATCAGCTTAGAAAGAAATACGAGTAAAATTGGGTCCTTTTCAACTATTTCTGATAATTTAGGTAATTTTTATATTAAAGTAATACGAAAACAACACAACGGGTTATTGACGAGGTTCCGGGATCAATCCCCTAAAGGGAGGATCCGAGGACAGCATCACCTAATTTTGAACCACGGTCAGATGACGACGTAACACATGAGCTGGCACCCCACTCTCCAAACTTCCACACCAACCCAAAGTGAGGATTTTCGGCCTCGACAGATTTAAAGTGCATCATACGCTTACAAAGATTCATACACTGACCCGTAGTCGAACCAGGAACCTTTCTATCTAGACGCCAACAACTTAACCAACAGACTGGTTGGTGGGCTCAACTATTTCTGAACAGAGTTAAAATTAGACGTTTTCATCTATGGCATGTTCCCAAGACAAAAGAAATTCCCTTTTGGCTTCGCCGTTTCTAGACGAGAATCGTTAAAACTTTACAAAAGCCTTTAAGAATATCCCGGATGTTTAAAGACTCATCGTACAAACAAACTGAGGGAAATTAGGAAACGCGAAGTTAAACCGTATTCACGTAGGAATTAATGTTCCCCAAGCATTATTTTGAAAGAACTCTTCTACAGAATCTTAGTTTGCCAGTTCTCATGTCGATTCTGGCGACAATGTAAGCAGGCGTGTATTACTTATATAATATTTCCCTCATATTATATTGCTCCCGTCGGAGTATCATGCCTTTATTTGTACCTCAAACAAAGCGATATATAATGGTCTTAAACCATCTGGTGGCTGTCTCGATGAGGTATTTCGTGGTTAGTAACACTGACCAGGTCTGTGTGGACAAGATGTCTCGTCATTAAAAAAAACCCGACCAGATCTTGATATCACAATGATAAAAAATAAGCAAAATCCCGATGACAATGTATCCCATCATTAGCAAAAGTCGTTAAATATTGATATACGAGATACCATATCGAAATCACTAAAAGGGTTAAGTATAATATCGTTCCGGTAAGAACTACATTTAGATACTTGACATCTAATCATTATTGAGGACTTGTTTAAATGATCTTGGCTCAAACACTAAACTCTTTATTGCACACTTCATAAAATATTCATAGAACACTTGAACTCAAGTGGCGATATCATTTGTGATATCTTCCCGGGAGAAACTACATTTATGTACTTTAGATAAAAAAAATCATTCTAGGTAATTCGTCTTAGCCTTGATTAAATGATCACCGCGAAAACACCTAACTCCTTACAACTCGAATCATAAAATCTACATAGAATATTTGAACTCAAATGGCAATATTATGTATGATATCTTCCCGGGGGGAATTATTTTCAGTCATTTGAGGTAAAATCAATATCGTTGACTTACTTAAATGATCATCGCGCAGATACTGAACTTCTTTATTGCATACGTCATAACATTCTACATAGAATACTTGAACCCAAGTAGCGATATCATTTGTCATATCTTCCCTAGCACAACTGTATTTAGATACTTGAGATAAAAATCATTCTCGGTGACACATCATAAAATCTACATATAATACTTGATATCTTCCCGGAAGAAACTATGTTTGGATATTTGAGATAAAATCATTCTCGGTGAATCATCTCAGCCTTATATAAATGATTCCACCACGCATACACTCAACTCATTATCTCACATATCACACAGAATACTTGAACTCAAGTAGCGATATCACTTGTGATATCTTCTCGGGACGAACTACATTTAGATACTTGAGATAGAAATCATTCTAGGTGATTCATCTTAGCCCTGTTTAAGTGATCACCGCGAAAACACTCTACTCTTTATCACTCGCATCATAAAATCTACATAGAATACTTGAACTCAAGTGGCGATATTATGTATATATTCCTGGGGTAATTAAGTTTAGACATTTAAGGTAAAAAAAATCAATATAGTTGATTTCCTTAAATGATCATCACGCAGACACAAAACTCTTTATCGCACACGTCGTAAAAAATCTACATAGAACACTTGAACTCAAGTGGCGATATCATTTGTCATATCTTCCCGAGCACAACTGTATTTAGATACTTGATATAAAATCATTCTCGGTGACACATCATAAAATATACATAGAATACTTGAACTCAAGTGGCGATGTCATTTGTCATATCTTCCCGAGCACAACTGTATTTAGATACTTGATATAAAATCATTCTCGGTGACACATCATAAAATATACATAGAATACTTGAACTCAAGTGGCGATATCATTTGTCATATCTTCCCGAGCACAACTGTATTTAGATACTTGATATAAAATCATTCTCGGTGACACATCATAAAATCTACATAGATACTTGAACTCAAGTGGCGATATCATTTGCAATATCTTCCCGGGAGAAACTGTATTTAGAGATACTTGATATAAAATCATTCTCGGTGACACATCATAAAATCTACATAGAATACTTGAACTCAAGTGGCGATATCATTTGTGATATGTTCCCGGGAGAAACTATGTTTGGATATTTGAGATGAAATCATTATCGGTGACTCATTCAAATGATCATCGCGCAAACACTCAACTCTTTATCACGCCCGTCATAAAATCTACATAAAATACTTGAACCCAAGTGGTGTCATAAAAAAGATGAATGGTACACATGAAAGAAACTCTCAAAAGGGGAAAAAGAGGTCCACCCTTTCTTCCTTTCACATTTCGAGCCCTCATCCGGGCATTTACTCGCGAGCACATTTACACATGAATAATGGGCTCACCGAGGTGTCTGTTTTACTCCCATTCAAATGAACTCAAAAATGGATCCAAAGTGATAATGATCGTTACCGCAAAACGGAGAGAGCACCATCTCCAGAATCCTACTCCCGGGACTGATTTATTGCTCCGAAATTACTCTTTGTGGAGGGCCAGAGGAATTTAAATAACAATAAGTTAGGCGGGCCCCAAGCCTGATAATTTTTGAATGGGAGGGCCTTCGATTTATGTGTGAGAGTTCCGAATTGAAGCACGTTCCGTTTTGAAATTTAGATACATACCGGAATATCAATTATTCAGTTGCGAGTGTGAAGAATAAATATGCTAAGGAGAGAGGTAAAGCGTGAAGGTAGCTTTGAAGAAAGTTTATTGGGAGTAAACTGAATGGATCGAGTAACAATTTGTGTTATAAATTGTTCGGTTTGTCAGTTTTAAAGTGTGTTTGTGGAACTTTAGTTTGGAAACCAATAACGTTATTCGTGTTGTGAATTGATTGTCTACGTTTATTGAGCAAACAATGGGTAGTTTCTGTTCTCCTCAGTGCGTTTGTTTCTTCGTTATTTGCTTTGTTCGCGTAGAATGTTTCTCATGAATACTCATTCCATTATTCTGTGGATGACTTTATGCACCATTTTATATAATCGGTAAATATTGTAATAACTCTAATTTTTTTTTCTTTCACTCAATTGTAATATTTAAATACTTTTCATTTTCATGACCATTTTTGCCTGTTTTAATTAATTTCTATTTTAAGACACATTGAATTCTGCATTAAAATTTTGAACACAGATGATAATTTTACAGTTTATTTCTAATCAAATTAAATTTTTTTTTCTCACGGGATTGCTATATGTTTCTCTTTGCATCTATATTTAAGGATTTTTTACCTCTATAAGTGTCACACGATTTCCGAGTATTATAAGGCTGATTTTTACGCAACAACACACATTAGGACAATATAACACATCTATTGGTTGAAATTATGGTGAGAAAGACTATTGGTCAAGAATATTAAAATTGGTTGGAAATATTGATGCAGACACTACAGGTTACTGAACGGTAATATGTAAACCCTTAAAAGGGTTAAATATAAATCTAATGTTTTTACTTTGTGTTTGAATGCTGTTTTTTCCGGAATTTTTAAAAATGATTGCTGAAATGCTGCTTGATTCCTATGTTGTACCTTCATATTTCTGACTGGTTTATGTAGCCATCGTGTGACAAAAAATGATAGTAAAACGACAAACCAAACCTGAAACCTCGATAGTTTAAAACATTTCTGATTTATTTGACAAAGTTTATCGATTTGAGGTCGAAATAATCTTTCACAGTATTAACAACCCTATCGGGGAAAATGTATACTTTGTAGTACGACATCTACGTAAATAGACTTGGCTCCTCCTATATCACGTGGTAAGATTCCATTACCCCAATTTAGGCACGGATCGACTTAGCAATATTGTGTAATATGCTGCTTTATTCAATACTTAGATATCTTTTTACCGTTACATTTAGTTTCGAATAAAGATTGTTAAATTCAATGGTACAGTCTTAAAGGCAAAAATGATAATGCCGTCGGGTTCTTAACCTTAGAAGAGTCACTAACCGCAGTGAAATGAACTCTCCCTCTAATAGGCTGGCCTAGGTGTAGTATCTAAGGGATTGTATCGTTCTTTTGATTTAATTTAGTGTATTTTCATATGAATATTTATTAGTATTTTATGCAATAAAATCAGAAATTTCATTTTTATCAATGCGAGAGCAAAGATAATTCCAATGTATATTCAAAAGGTCTACATTAGTTATTCCACAAACATTTACTCGTTTTTTTATTCCCGTTTCCACCATTCTATTCGCTTACCTATGATCTGGAGTTGTAAAAAGACGAAGTAAACTTATAGAAACTTATCAGGCCAGTTATTTTTTAAAAAAATCAAATGATATCTCAGGACAAGACACAGCATTTATTTACAGATGTAGTCCAATAATCCTTCGAATAATACACTAATTTGAAACTTGAAAAACGAATGTAGGTTTTACTGTTTTTAATTGGCCTTGTAAAATGGAAAACTAAATCAAAATTTAAAAATCGTTGTACAACAAACCAAGGTTTTCAATATCATTTATAGGGTTTTGTGTTTTTGTACACTTTATTATTAAAAATTAAACTGAATTGTATAATTCATTATGCACTGAAACAATAACATTTAATGAAAATTTCTCAGAATACACATATTCCGCCAAGAAAGGAGCCATTTTTAGCGATATTTTGTATAAACTAAATAATTTTTGTTTAAAACTAAATCCTAAATAATTTATTTACAACACATAAAACATTGGAGTGCGCAGTTGTCAGAAATGTTGAAATATGAACACATTCTTTCCCTGTTTTAAATCGAGCACATAAACTTAGAATTCGAAATAAAATCAGAAAATCAAACATCAATTTTATTGCTGGCAGCGACCAGGTAGCAAAATAACACTTTTACTATCAATGGGTTTTAACTTGTACTTTTCGTATTAAAAAGAACAGTTTCCTTCCGAAATGTAAACTATGCAAAATAAAATGTTTTCAATCATTTCATATAATTTGTCAAATATTTATAAAATATTGGTACTTTGGAAAGAAATAAAAATAGCTTCAAACGTAAGTGTTATAATTTAAGTTCTTTGTATATAATGGAATGATTTTAGAAAAATTGTTTTCCAACAATACTGGTAAAACAATATGAGTTGCGTATCACAATCATAAAATAATGCTCAGTGCCAATCTAATGGCTATTATAAATTGTTTCTA
This sequence comes from Metellina segmentata, assembly GCA_947359465.1. Taxonomy (NCBI): domain Eukaryota; kingdom Metazoa; phylum Arthropoda; class Arachnida; order Araneae; family Tetragnathidae; genus Metellina; species Metellina segmentata. Next base: position 13,917,399 of record OX375878.1, read on the forward strand.
ACCCTTTTGAACACCTAAGACAAATAGAACGGGGTTTGATTACGAAACCGCATTGTTCTAAACAATACATGCACCAAATTAGGTGTGGATTGGTCAAACGGTGTAGATTTGTGTTGAGAACAGACAGCTGTCAATTATGTTCAATAATAAATGGTTTTAATTCTCGAAAATACGACCATTCTGTGTCAGTTATTCACATTTTGATACACACACTTACACAAAAATAATTCTAAAATTAAATTTATAAAACTAAACGGATGCAAAACTACGAGATATTTGACACAAGACAAGCTTTTGACAAAAGACTTTAAACAAACAATCTCATTCTGACAAAAAAAAATAACTTATTTGCATTGAAAGATTGGGTTGATTTTTTGTCCCTCTAAAACCGGGAATACGTTCTCTTTCATATTTAAATATTGATACAAAAATTAAAATTCTATGGCTGTAGTTTCTTGTCAACTTCCTTCTTAAAGATGGATTATTGACTTTGAGAGCATAGAATGAATTCGCTTAGAGCATTTCCATAATTACATATTAATTTCAGTCAGATACTAACTCATTTATATTTATATTAATTTTATTTTTCAATGTATAGAAAGTGTGTTTAGCTTGTATTATCGAGAATTTTCTGTTATGCAAACACTTGAGACGAAAGGATAAGAGACCTGTAGAAAGAAAAGTGAATGATACATGTATGTGAACAAGGCGTTCGAGATAGATTTTAAAATCTCATAAAGACTCATCAATACCAATACACATTTTGTGTAAAAATTCATTTTTATGTGTTTGCCTTCATCTTTTGAATATTCAAACATCTTATGCTGAAAAATAGTTGATTGTCATGGTTTAAATCAATAAGGCTTGTTTGAAAACAATGAAAAGTGCCAAGTTTTTATGCGAAGGATAAGTAGATACAGTAAATGTGCAAATTTCTTACGTCGTCATAAATAAAACTGACGCAAGGTACACACGAAACGCATACACAATGAAAAGTGAAATATTTACCTTAAAAGAATCGGTAGGAAAATGTAGACAAGACCGACGTTTCGCGAAAATGGAATAAAATTTGCATTGAAAGACAAATAACGTTTCTTCGACGTTCTAAAATGAAAGCAACGGATCGAAATTAGTCTTTTGAAAATGTAAGAGTAGTAAAAATGTAGAAACATAATCTTTGAAAACAATGTCTACATTCAGTGGAATCTTTCTTCTGCGGATTGAATAGCTTTTATCGATTGAACTAAACGCCTAAAGTCATTCTCTATGTTAAGACAAGCAGAAGTTTCAAAGTCGCACTGTTATGAGGAAAACTGATGTGGGTGTTAAAAAACAACGGTTAAAAGAAACGTTTAACCGCATTCTGAAGCATTACTTTCTTGTGTAATTTGAATTTTGCTTTATCGTTTTAAGCAACTGCGCATTCTCATCGACAGGAATAAAATGAATTAAACGTTTCATTTCTATTTACAGCTAAGTAGTTTACAGTCAAAAATTAAAAAATACGAACAATAAAGATTGAAACATGTAACGAAATAATTAAGTAAGGAAGAACAATGTTACTTGACTTCCGTTGTACAGAACCCTGCTATATATGCGATTAATAGATTGGCCGATATATAGCGGCTATAGCAGGCTACCCTGACGGATTACATAACGGTAGTCCACGTTGACTCAAGAAATGAATACCATCCAACTAGCATCAGACATATAAAATCACATTTCGTATTACAGCGTTCAACCTTAAACATCGAATTATGGAATAACTTCCAAAATTTCATTCAGCCTATACATTCACGGCAATCGAATGTTATCTAATTCCGTTTCAGGATATTCTAAGCTCTTTCGATTCTTCATTCTACTTTATTTTGGATTTCTTCATGAAGTAGTGAATAACAACGCTACTTTGACTATCCTGACAGTCATCATAGTTCTTAGTCAAGTAGCATTGTCAATCAGTGTTGCAATAGACTATTACTATGCGATCAATACTTTATTACCTTGAAGGATTACATAACAAAGCCTGGGATTTTGTAAGCATAATAGGTTATTCAAGCAACCTACTTTGGGTGAGTTTCACACTTTTGTGTGTATGTCCAATACAGGACTTTGTATGGCTTGTGTTTGGCGCGCAGCATGACCAAATACACAGCCCTCATCCCATGGAACCCAATCAACCAACCGATCCACAAACAAATGCTTGACCACATTGACTTAAAAGAAACAAAATCAATACCATCCAATCAGCATCACACAGAAAATCACATTCGTCTTTCTCGCCACAGTTTCCAACACCAAACATCGAATTAGAGATGATCGTCCACAGTTCCATCGAGCTAATTTATTCCCGACAATCGAATGGCGCCTAAAAGGATTCATGATCACGAGGAAGGTCTTCTTTAAAGCCCTTCGACATCGCTCTATGATGAGAGAGATGCATATTAATAAAATGCCCCCGCGCGCACTCCTACTAATGAGCTCCAATTAAAGCGTGAAATTTTAACGAGCTTTGACGTCGAAAGCACCACTGTTCCGCGGACCCGGTGCGGCCCGCAGGACATAAAAGATCATAATAGATCGATTGAGACGCAGCGCGCCCTAATCAGGTGATTAACTTGCAGAAACAATTTGAATTTTGTTGCGGAGGGGAGGGCTTTTATTACAAAAGAGTGGGAGAGAGTTTTCGAGAAAATGAAAACCGTTTGGTGGAGTGGAGTTTGAACGTTTTATGGACTGGGGTCTTCGAAGATGTTTGTAGTAGAGCATTTCGTTAGATGGAGTTTGGAAAGCGCGTTTTAATGAAAGTATTTTTTAAAGCTCAAAACAAAATAAGTGCCAATGACGTTGCAACCGCGATAAACGTAGACAGAAGCAAATACACTTCTGACACACAAAGGTATAAAATATCAGTTTGAGTTCTTTGGAATACTTAGAATTTAACTTTTGAGCAAGAGGATATAGTATTATATTGCAGGGCATTTAAAAAGTCATATAAACTAACTGGAAATCACAAATTCTCTCGTGTTCTTCAACAGATACAGCAATGTTTGTTCCAAATATAACAAAACGATCAATTCTGTATAATCAATAATGCCTGATAGCCATACTGGGAAGCTTAACAGCTAGTAAAAATTGGTTCTTAGAAACGGTACTTCAAAGATAAAAAAAAAGTCCCTTTCGAGAATAACAAGTTATAAAAGTTCAAAATTTGAGTTCATTTTTAATTTTATTTATAGTAAAATTTTTTAAATAGACATGAGACAAAGATTAGGTGCAGTATTTTTGATAAGTTCTTTACAATCAAGCCTATTATTTATAAAACATAAAATAGTCCATTAAAATTTTTAAATCGGCATTTAGAAATTTTGGTTTTTCAATTCATAAAAATTGGCAGTTGTGAAATTAATTATCATATCAAGTTGCTTTACATTAGATAAATCTAAAACTACTTCTCAGCAAGTAACGTCTATTTTAATTCTTCAACAAAATTAGATAAGATATTGTTGCCATCAATAAATTAATACGCTCCTCTTTTGATTCCGAAAGTTGTTTCGTAGTGTCTTTTTCACACAACTGACTTACTTGAATGAATTAATTTCCATTTTCAAAAGGGAAGTGTGTTTGAAAATTAATTTCAATACGTGGCTAAATTTATGTCAACAGTCTTAAATGAATTAATTTTTAATTCAGACTGTTTGAATATGGTTGATTCGTTATAGCTTTATCTTAGTTATGTAAGAGTGTCTTTCCGTTTTAAAATTAGAATGTACCTGACAAATTATTGTATTAAATTGAAAACGGGAGATAAAAATATCTACTGGGCAAAGAAACTTTTAATCAAGATAGTAACTCAACTGTAATCAATTGTAACTGCAAGTATATTTTTCATTAAGAAGGAAATTTTTGTCCTGACGAAACAGTTACAGTGTGAATACTGAAGAATAAACTAACTAATCAATGAGTCAATTTTAAGCTGAAATATTTTAGCACATCATATCTCAGTTCCGATTCACAAAAGCAAAATTCAATTACATAATCAACTCTTTGAAGTGTAGGCACGCATATATCCGTTATGCTACTAGCTGTCTTCCCAGCTTGACTAGAAGAGAGTTTTGACTTGATCAATAGAATCTATCCTGGATTTCTTTCAACCAATCGAAAAAGATGTTTTGTCATTATGTGTGCTGTGAGGTATAAGAAACACACACAGTTCAAAAATGTCGTGGACCTCGGGGAGTTAAGTAAATACCAAATTTGATGAAACATGAAAAATAAATATTTATATTATAATTGCGTTCCTATGTTTCTTATAGTTTGATACAAACTGTAAAAGAAATTAGTTTTGATGCATGAATCAGAATTAATCTTGTATCAAAAATTAGAGCTGTTAAATACGTAATCATTTAAGTAAGTTATACATATAGTTTATGCAGTTACAAAGAAAATGTGACTAAACCGATGATTTTTATAGAGTTTGGCAATTTTAAAACTCATAAAATAGAGTGGCATTCTGCCCATGTTAATTAATATTTGTTAAAAATATCAATATTTGTCCTTTCATGCTTACTATTTTTAAGTATAAGACTTTCTCTAGTGTATATAAACAAACCAGTGACGAAGGGCAGATTTTACTTCTGCGCCAAAGCTCTGCCATGATCCATATCAGGATAACCTTAAAATGCAGATGACATCCGGTTTGGTAATGTCTGGGTTTATTCTAATTACTGTTGACCAATTAAGTATAGTATGTCAGTCATTTCGTAGTTCATTCTTTGGAATTTGAATTGGCGACCTTCTCAAACAAGGTCAAACCAAGTAAATTCCCATTCGAAATATGTACAAGAATTACCCATCGCCGCAGAAACACTACCACTATCTATAATGGCAGAAACACTACCACCATCTATAATGGCAGAAATGCCTCTACTACAACGGCAGAAATGCCTCCACTACAATACAAAGGTACTGGTATTTTTTTATCAAATTTTTTTTTAATTGCATTTTAACGCTACTCACCGATTGCTCAGACAATAAGACATCCATTTGTTTTATTTTTAACGATTGTAATATGCGTACACGTGAAACACATACCCAATATCGTCCACAATTATAAGAGAACCATAGGTCAAACGAATTACCTAATTCAGAGGAGAAGCTAAAACCTAATTTTATGAGAGCTGTATTTTACCCCAGCATTCTTAGAGAGGAAACGTTCACTGTTATAGATTGTTCAGTTGCATACTGCATGGCCAAATTTTTCTCAAACTTCATAGGATTTGAAATTTTAATACGTTTATTTCAAAATTTTCACATACAAATGGAAAGAAATTCAAGTAAAAACTTGGAAGTGGTTCGATGAAAAATATAATGTAACGTTTGTGCGTAACTTGATGCTGGATGATATCTGGTGTTGACTTAATTAAAATTTAAAAAGATCATGAACATATCAGTTGTTAAACCTTAAATAACCTATAAATATTTTCCTTAAGCATTATTTTCTCGCATTAAATGGTATATACTTGTATATAGTTGATTAAAAATGTATTTATACTTTAGTTACTTTTAAACTACTGAATCATTTTTGGTATCTCACTTACAGAATTTAAAAGAATATATTGGTGATTATATTGGTCCACCAAAATTAAGCGTAAGATATTTTCTCATTTTTTAAAATGCAATTTATAGTCACTTACTACACGAAAGTTTGGGAAACGTTTGATAGAAGAACTTTTATCGAACGTTTAAAACAGCAGTTTGATATGGTATAGGTAATCACATTCGGATTTCAGCATATGTTTTAATTAGGTCATTCAAGCTTCTGAGGAAGAATATAGGGAAACATCAATTACCATATTAATAACGTCATTGTAAATGACAAATAATTACCGACATGATAGACATTGTGATATATTGACCTAACTTCCTATCTATCCCGGAAGTAACAACTTAACTTCAAACATGTACGAAATGTTAATTATAGAGCAATACACTTGAATAAACAGTCAACCGCAAGTAAGAAGTAGGATAAGCAATTAAAAAATGTACAGGTTACAGCATGCTGCATATTTGTGGTAGGATGGATTTCTTTATGATAGCAATTTATTGAGAAAATTATACTGTCACACATTATTATTTCAAATAATACTCAAGTAATATCAAAATAATAATTATGTTACACTTAGTCGATCTTCGATTTCATTAGAGAAAGCATTTCTGTGCTAAGTTTCAATTTTCATGATAATATTTTTATTTAGCGTGAGAAAGTATGTTTGCAGTATTAATATTAAATACTTGAAACGTTCAAAACTATGTTGAAATAGATACTTTATTTTAATTAATATGAAGATTCTAAATTATGCATTACCTACAAATTATTAAAAAATGTGTATACTTAGCAACATAATAGAGTAAAAATGCTGTATGAGGAATTTATTTTTTGGCTTAAATAGAATTTCTAATGCATTTAATACCGGTTATTAATAATCTGGCAGCGAATTTTGTGTACATCGGGAATTCGGGATTGATGTATTTGTGTCTAAATACAACGATTCCTTAAATTTTAGATAAATAAATTATCAGGTCGTGGACAGGCAAGAATTTTCACGAATATTTAAAACTGATATTGAAGGATGGTGTATCAATAATTATCTTTCTTACTTCTGATTAAATCGTACTAAGAATTTGACAAATTTTACAACTCGCACAATCTAAAAATATCTTCATTAAAAGTAATGAATAGAAAAAAAAAGGATATTTAGTTCTTAACTTTTTCCTAGTTATTAAATATAGTTAGTTTTTAATTTTTTTCCCAATATAATTAAGTATATTTAGTTTCTAATAATTTATTCAACTTCATATTTTTTCCTTAATGAGTATAATACTCGTACAACAAGCGGGGATTAGTTTATATCAAATTCCAATTTTGTTCTTAAGATACTTTCAAATACTTTACACTGCACCTAGCATAACAATAGTGTTGCCATAAATCATGTCATATTTTAGACAACTGTCACTCAATATGCTAAACATTTAAACGGAACTTGGCAACAAAAACTTGATTATAATGTCGATTTGTTTTACCTCAAATTATAAATTATAGACTGAAGAATGTTCAAGAGGAAAGTTTATCTTCCTGTAGTAATTTTAAGATAATGTATTTTTTTATTTACTGGCTAGAAATTCTGAGACTTTTCTCATACTTACCAATCACTAATTCCTGAAAGACTGCTGGATTCTACATATAACACCAGACTTTTTATAGACATTTCTTTAAAGTTCCTGGCATCATAGTTTGTGAAACATCAATTAATGCTATTATTTTTTTAAGACATTTAGGGTATCAAAGATTGACTAAAAAATTTTCTTTTGAAAACATGTTTTCAATAAAATCCACATACGAAACGAGTGTCTTTTTAACAGTTGGAACAAGTTTTCTACAGAAAGTTTGTTACTTCCAATTATGTCTGTTTTATTTTCGTATGTGTGTGCTTAGTTTTTGTCCCCAAAACATTCAAAGCAGCAAAGCACTTTACTGTGTTACTGAAATTGCAAGCCCGATTGTTTGTTAGACGAAAAATTATTTTGCAAATCAGATGTACAGTGTATTACAATTTTAGAATGTTAAAAAGCTAATTAAATTTGCTATTGAAAACCAAACAAGGACTAACAAAATTATGATGTACGAAGCGGGTGTATTCTGCAAAATGTAAGTCCTTAGTTGTCATTAAAAATTATGGCATAAATTAATATTTTTGTCTGAAAAAAAATTAAATACAAGTTTTTTTAACACCATACATAATTATTTATGGTTTAAAAAATTATTAACAATTTTCTGATGAATAGCTTTGTTTCTATGAATGTTGCTTTGTTTCATGTACCTACATTCATTTTTTCCATTTTTGTGATGTACGCCTGTACACATGACTACATAAAGATGAAATGTTTATTGTATTTGCTTAAAAAGATGCATATGGGTTATCGTAATTCGCAGTAATAGTGAAATGTTTTATCTCACAACACACTAAAGCAAAATCTTTAAATTGATATTACACAGTTTCAAATTTTTCATGCACAAAGCTAAGGTTAAAATGTTAAGGCTCTATAGCAACACTTCAAATAACCCAAAATTTCTCTAACTCATTTACATTGATTCGAGTAATTAAAATAATTGTTGAATTTTCAATAAAATAAATAGTATTTTTTTTTATTAAAAGTAAACTTTAAAAAAAAATCGTTTTTTTTTTTTTTTTTTTTTTTTTTAATTTTTTAATTTTGATTGCTTGATTTAAAAATTCAAAGTATCCAAAACCCATCTTGAAAAGTCATGAAAATGGTTTTATGAGAATATTAAAAAGTGTAAAGTTAAAATATCACAATTTGAACTTAGCAACATGTTAAATGCTGTTTAAAAGTTCTAAGTTTGAATTTTTTCGAAACTGGGAGGTAATATAAAACATTTATTGCTGGAAAAAAATAATTTTTTACTCAAGAAGAAAATTTTAAAATCACAATAATATTAAATAACATATTTGAGATATTAGCACTTTAAGTAACTAGTAAATTCATTTATAAATCACTCGTTTTAAGAGCATAATATGCTTAACACGGAATTAACAAACTCGAAACTCCACTGTAAGTAACGAGTTTTTCAAATTAGTATGACGATATGTAAAACATAAGTAACAGATTAAAGAATTTTTGAAAAAAGAGTCTACTTTTAATGTTTTCACGTATGCAAACTACATTATCTTACATTCTTAAATAACAAATAATAATAATAATTATAAAGGCAAAATTTATAAATATCTATACTCCCACACATATTCATGTTTTTTGCATCAAGTAACGATTGTTTGTAAAATTTACTAGACTACTGTAATTTGTATACTAAGAATATTACATAAAAATTGATGCAATTTGAGTAATTTTCGAGTTTATTTACTTTTTGGAAATAAGTAGTGCGATTCATTCAATTCTCGTGCACTCGAATACAAAAACATAGGACGACATTTTAGAAGTCAAAGGGGAAAATATTTAGAAACATTTCTCGTGGAAAGAAAGCTATGAAAACTTTGTACTGAAATTGTAAGAACTCTAATTCCTGAAGACAATTTTTAAGAAAGGATTATGCACTAAAATAGTAGAAGCGATCTTACAAATAAAGCAATAAGAAAACATAGCTAAAGTAAATACAAAAACATAGGACGAGATTTTAGAAATCAACGGAGAAATTATTAACAAAAAATATTTAGTGGAAAAACTAGAAACTTTGGATTAAAATTACAAGAAATATTCTGCATGAAATATTTTAAGTAAGCTATGCACTAAAGTAGAAGTAAACAATCTTATAAGTAAAGTAACCTAAAAGTAAAATATTTACGCTCTTACCTTGCCCGCCTTCTAGACTGTACGAAACCATCCATAGTGCTGCTAAGTAGATGCAGAGAACGGCACTTCTGAATAGACTTGTGAAAGGCGCAAATAGATTTCCACAAGTTATAACTTCCATCACCATCTTAATTCATGAGTTTTGTTTACTTTTTCATTTGAAACTACTCATTCTTCCAGATAATGCATCTTGAACACAACATTTCGCTAATTTCAAAGTATTATGAATGATTGTCTTCCACTCAAAACCGAAGCAGTTTGTTCAAAATCACTTTTACGTCCTGTGATCTTGTGAATCATGAATGTACTTCATGATGAAGCTCGTTTTGTTTGTGATGTCATTGCTTTTACTTAAAGTGTCACTGGCCTTAATTTATGAGAAAACATTTAACGGCGTATACTTTTGGATTGTAAATTTAAATAAATAGATATTTTATTAAACACTTTCTGAAAAATAGCCACATTTAATGAAAAAACCTTTCACCTGTTTACTCAAACGTGAAAAGTTTGTTCGTCAGAAACCACGGTATGTATTTTCCCCACACTTTTTTTGTATTATATATTACGTAAGATCAACAATAAAGACGAAATACTTCTAATAACATTCATGTCTCTTATCATCATAATTTAGTTAAAATATCAATTATAGTCTTGGAAGTATGTCAAAATTGTTTCACATTGCATAGATGATAATGTAACCCGACTTCAGTATCCAACGTTCCAATGTAAACAAACAAATGTCACTGAATGTAAAATTCTTTTCACACACTTTTCGTCCACGCAATTTTTATTGTGGTGTTATAAATCCTCATGAAGAGACAACAAAAATTTCAACACACAAATCCGAGTATCTTCATTTCACTTTTAAACTCCACAAACAAACGATTTTGCGGTTAACATCAAAAATGAGTGAAGGTCTATAAAAAAAATTCCACAGGTCTTTGCAACCACAAGATAGAGAATCCAAGTTGTTAGCAGTGTGCAACAGGTCAGAGAATTATAATTTAAAAAATTAATTGGAGTCGCTTAGATTCCTGAGGAGACTGCCAAACGATAATCGCGTTTCGTGCACCCCACTGTCGTAACTCTCGTCTGCCTCCGTGAAGGGAGCGACGCGGGCATTTAAGCCGGAGAGCACGAGGAATCAAAACCTCCCCGTTACTTTCAGACTGCGAAAGCGCATGCGCACCGTTCACGTGACGTCACACAAACAGCGAATGAATTCGTGTGACTGGCCGGCGTGCTTTTGGGTTAAGGACCAGTGATAGTCCACCATAAACGTCCATAACTGACCAATTAAAGTTTCGACAGAAAGGTAAAGATACAGGTGGGTGAGTAACAATAACTCTCAACGCATTTGTAAACATTATTCCAATACTACACAGGTATCCAAAATTATTTTTACATGCATAGAATCTTGGATTTCTCAGAAACTGTGAGCTATAAATTTATGCATTTGTGTGGAATGAGATATAACATCCTAACACATATATGCAAAGGAAAATTTTTAGAACACTGCGTATGATATAAAACTGTAGCATGAAACAGTAAAACTGGCAATAATATGTGGCAAGAAGAGTTCAGAAAATAAAGAATAACTCAGAACAAAAATGAAGGTGAATGAATTTAATATGGAATGTGATCGCCACTGACATTTACACACATATCACAATGTGATTTCGTGTTGGCCATAATGTTCTCAACCACAGTTTGGACAATTAAGTTACACTCCTCCAGAATTGCGGTCTTCAGGATATTTATATCTCTAGGAGAAGGATGTCTCCGTGCAACTCATTTATTTCATGGAATATCATTAATTTTGGGTATGTAAAGACAATTTTGGACTTGAGTGTATATTACTCCACATCAATAAAAATATTAACTTTATATTGGTAAAAAAAATAACACCTTCTGATTGAACGATAGTAGTTATATGAGAGGGATTTTCATTTCAAGCAAATAAACCAAACTAAGATACATATTTTTCTTCCAGCTACTCAAAGGCTACTTCAGCTCATATGGTATACACTATACGGACAAAAGTATTTGGACACTGCAGAAATTCGGAGGAGGATCCATCTTAGTGTGGGGTTGTACTGGTTAGGACACGGCCCATTCCTTTATGTACCTAGTACCACGAACTTTGACGTGTACCTTGACGTTCTGGATCATTCGGCCTTGCCTACATTATGGCAATACTACGGTCATGATGGTTGTTTTTTCCTACAGGATCGAGCAACAGGATAAAGTCATACTGCAAAACGTGTTCTGGATTGGTTTCCTGAAAAGGAGGTGAATTTTCTTGACTGTCCTGTTCAGAGCCCCGATCTCAATCACATCGATAACTTGTAGAACTAACTGGAGTGACGCTTACGACACACGCCACGCACGTCCATCTTCACAACAATCTCTTCTCACAGCCTTTCATGAGGCATGGCAAGTTATTCCTACCCATACTCACATAGCACTTGTGGAAAGTATGTCTCGACGTGTTGCAGTTATAATACAAGCAAAAGGAGGGCTTGTACCCGTTACTAAATAGAATAATAAATAAATACTTTTGTTCATATAGTGTATTTACGTGCTACTTTGAAATGCAGTTTATCCCCGTGTTTAGGTGAAGTGTGGGGTTGGTGAATTAACTATCCTGGTGGTATATCTTAGCTTCGATTAGTACACTGTATTGGCTAGCATCTGATGCAAAATCCTGTTCCAAACTGTCAGCAGTTGATGGCAAGGGACAATTTGTGTTTCCTACTTAAATCTTCCTCTTGAAGTAATAAGATATATTTGTCTCGACGTGATATCTCGTCCTTAGATACATTGGTAAGATCTTGATGATATATCGTGTCGATAAACTTTGATGGTTAACTATCAAATATATCAATTCGTTCACATATTCAAATTAAATTTGACGAGGCCTTAAATGTCCTTTCGTTGCCATGGTGTACAATTGGGGAGAGCTTGTGCCAGGTAGATAGGAAGGTATTTTAATTAAAGTTGCGCTGGAGCAACTCAAGGGGGTATTGTCGACAATCCGGGATCAAACCCGAAGGGAAAGAATCGACGACAATACCACTGCTTTTTGAACATCTGTCAGATCACGAGGCAACAGCTGAACTGGCACCCCGCTCTCCAAACTTCTACACCATGCCAATGTGATCAGAACCCTTAGAGTAAATCGCTTCATTACATATACTCCGAAATATGGAAATCTTTCGGTGGTCGTATAAAATTGTATCCTGGCTGAAGAAGTTGGAAATTTGGTTTTCGCTAGTAAAATCACGGAAAATTTAATATTTAACTCTATTGATGAATAATCTCTTTAAAAGAGAGCTCAAAATTTGAACTTGGAATCAAATTTTTATAACTGAAGCTTACGTCTCCACAGAGAAAAAAGTGGTAACAAAGCAAAAATAGTTTTAAAAATTTTTATGCCACCTTAAACGCTAACTGTACGCCCCACCATAACCTCAGACTTGAATGTCCTCGACAGTTTATCAACCTAGAAGAAAAAATTGGCTACAAATTACGATATTTATCGCACAGAATTTAAGTGCTTCTATGGGAAAAATATTCAGATAGAACAACACAAAGTCTAGTTAATCCAGTATCCATTTTATTAGAAGCTGTTTTTCATGCAAAAAGATTAGCAATGAAAATTTATTTTACATATTTATTGTGTTTTTGAACAAAAATGGTTGGACGTATACTCAATTTTGATACCTAAAATTTTGTAAATTTGTCATTTAAACATAATTTTAGCAATTTTATAACGAATATGGAATTGTTCTTTAAGTTAAATATGTTTTTATATGTATATTTAACTATCCGATAAAAATTAGTTTAAATTATTATTATAGAGTTTTGGACTTTTAAAGGAATCTCTTCATGGAGTATCCTCATTGTTGTTTGCCCGCTTGTATTTCCTTGTTATGATCAATCCTCAAGTCACACTATTCTTAAAAAGAGTAAATAATCATTTGGAAATAAAAATTTACCATTCTTCCATCGTACCAATGACTTTTATAATTAACTTCCCCGCCTTTCTATAAAATTAGATAGTGGAATGTATTGTAAATAAGATTACAAGAATCATAATTTTTCTCTTCTTTTCTCAAAGCACATATTCTCGATTACTTCATTGCTTCGATTCTAACGCAATGCAGGGAATTCAATACTTCCATTACGCATTTATAAATTTTATTCTTATATCGCTCCCTGTTGGAGAAAAGAGATACAACACTTAACAATCATATTTCGTAAATTAACAATTATATTAAAATATGGAAACACTCGTAAAATCAGAAAAATGTCTACGCGTTTTTGCTTAGCGCTGAATTTCGAAATTTTGAAATTGAAAAGTAAATTTACCGGAATCTTTCTATTCTGTTTTGTCTCTCCCGCAAAATACCCATTTTTATGTTGGATCGCTGTTCTTTGGAAGAGGCGAGATGATTAATTTTGAAGTTGTAAATATCTTCTTAAAATGCGTGCTTACATTCTTATCAAAAGAAGTTTAATCATAACAATAAGCTTTCAATACAAAAAGTGTAAATGATTAAAGTAGAGGGGAAAATATTTAATTGAATTTATCTGGGAGTAAAACACCAAGAATATATTTTACCAAACCATATTTATTCAAAAGCAAAAATCATAATTAAAATTTTATGCAACGATATTTATTCCCAAGTAAAAATCAGGATTTTTATTTTGTCAATCGGTGATCATTCATTAAAAAGTACACAGTTTATTTATGTTTTGCAAACGATTTTTATTAATATTCTTTAATTTCAGATTTCAATAAACCAATGAACTAGTGGTTCTGCTGAAGATGTGCTTTGACCAACCACGAAGCCTTATAGCTGAAAATGGTTGTCTTGCCACCCATCCTACATAGAATCGATATGGTCCTCGAGCTTTCTTGCCCACGTTGTAATCAACCTGACTCTATACTGAGGAGCAAAAGAACTTTTAGGGGCATTATTCCAATTAAATTTTATTTTCTCTTTTATGTAATGTTGATATTCAGAATTAGTTTATCTTGAATTGCAGTGATGTATTTTAATCTTCTATTTGTATCTTGCCCTGGTCATTAGAAGAAAAAAGAAAAGAAAAGTAATTGATTGATTTTATATGTTTAATAAAGTATTTTTTCCTATATAACAGCTAAAAGAAGTCTCAAAAGATTCTTGGAATTCATTAATGGGATTGTGAGCGCGTACAAGCAATCAGTGTATTTAACTTTTATAGCACGTTTAGCCTATTTGTAAACGTTATTATTGTAATTATTAATCACACACAAACTATAATATTAGTAAATATATCGCACCCCGGCAAGAAAAGTGACAAAACTCAAATTTGCAGAATTTGAGAAACATTAATTAAAGGATACAATAAATCTTATATTGAAATAGTATAAGCTACTTTTATATTTTAGGTAAGTATTTATGGTGGTCACTTCTATTATATTCTATAGCATAGTAATATAACACACTGGGGCACCTCATACATATTTTTCAATGACATAACATCAAAATTATTATTTTTTGACTTGTGTCACCTTTCTTGCCGGGATGCGATATGCATGCAGAAAACGTCAATGTTGTCTATATAAATTAAGTATATTTATTCGATACCTGAAGTACTATGTAGGATACAAAAAACTCCAGATACGTGACGTGGTGTATATTGGTGATCAAAAACGAAACATTAATTTGTAGACCTATACTTTGATAGAAAAAGAATGTACAAATTAACTGATTTTGAGTTCGGTTCATAAATGACTGTAAGGTAATGAAAGTTGGAAAGAAAAAGTGGCAATGACCTGTCAGTACATTCAGAAAGTAACAGACCATACCGATATTTTTTACTATGCACATACAAACTGTGGTAAAATGAATGTATTTTTAAATATGCGTGCATACTGTAGCATAACATAGAATGTAACAAATAATTAATTTTGAATTGAGAAGAATAGGAGACGGATTGGAAATAATGTTCATCGTAATTTTGTATTGTATTTAGCTAATTTGATAAAAAAATGTTTCTTCCAAAAAGCTTTCGTTCTTCATGTATTCAACCGAAAAGCTTGTCTACAACTATTTAACCGTACTGATATTCTGATCAAACAAAAAAAAATAGAGTAGGTCTTCATTTCCCAAGTAAATTAATAACCGACTTGGGATCATCACTCTATATTCCGACATTAAATGGTGTCAGCGGTGTGATTATGAGCCGTTTATGGTGAATATTGGACTAGAGGCAAAGATGGACCAGAAGTATAAGAGGCGTTTAAAATCAAAGCTTAGTGAAATCGCCAATGGAACCTTTTGAAACAACGTAGCAAGGAGGCAAATTCCGTTAAAGGTAATACGAAGTTAGATATGTATTGATGGCAGAAACCACCGACGAATTCCAGGAAGAAAGTGTGTTAAAGACAGAAAGCTTAAATTTAATAAAAACAATGTGTACAGAGAAGTATCGAACAATTTAAAATGAGCAGGACATGTATCAACAAATAATAACTGTTGATGGAGGGAAGGACAGAAGAAAAATTGAAAATATGAATATGATTGTTGCTGAAGTAGATTAAAAGAATGCTTCAGGTGAAAGCACTTGTACCAAAGTTGCTATTATAGTTTCTTGTGAGAGTAATGGAAGGGTTGATGGAGGCAGTTTTATACATCTGGTCTTTTAGCGTCATCATCAGAAGCAAATGTCTTCTTTAAAACTCTCTTCTATTGCAAATAATACGCTAAGTTCTATAGGATAAAACACGGATGGTATGTCATCTAGTGGTAATTTTATTTTTGGGCAAAATCTCTAGGTAGATAGTTAATTAACGTCGCACTGAGGCAACACAACGGGCTATTGGCAATGATCCTGGATCTATCCCGAAGGAAAAGATTCG